>CM068374.1:272707672-273907672 GCA_034769895.1 Magicicada septendecula
ATACCAATCCTTTACACTTTAATAGTTATTCAGTAAACGTTTCAGACCCGTCTTTATTAGCCTACTGTTTTTACTCATACGTCTGATCAATAAGATCTTTTGACAAATGTAACGAAATTTAGAAATGCATTTTCTCATAACAAAATACAACGTACCCTTTCATTTTATATTCAAACTATTCTTATCTGAAACAGAACGTTATATAGATAATACGCTGTCCTGTTTTTAAAAAAATTTATTCAGGTATTAATCTGGTAGACCTATAAGAAGAAGAAGAAGAAGAAGAAGAAGAAGAAGAAGAAGAAGAAGAAGAAGAAGAAGAAGAATTCCCCTCTCTGTAGTTTAGCCGGCTCGGCAATTCTATGAATTCGTTTCCATAATACCAATCCTTTACACTTTAATAGTTATTCAGTAAACGTTTCAGACCCGTCTTTATTAGCCTACTGTTTTTACTCATACGTCTGATCAATAAGATCTTTTGACAAATGTAACGAAATTTAGAAATGCATTTTCTCATAACAAAATACAACGTACCCTTTCATTTTATATTCAAACTATTCTTATCTGAAACAGAACGTTATATAGATAATACGCTGTCCTGTTTTTAAAAAAATTTATTCAGGTATTAATCTGGTAGACCTATAAGAAGAAGAAGAAGAAGAAGAAGAAGAAGAAGAAGAAGAAGAAGAAGAAGATGAAGAAGAAGAAGAAGAAGAAGAAGAAGAAGAAGAAGAAGAAGAATTCCCCTCTCTGTAGTTTAGCCGGCTCGGCAATTCTATGAATTCGTTTCCATAATACCAATCCTGTACACTTTAATAGTTATTCAGTAAACGTTTCAGACCCGTCTTTATTAGCCTACTATTTTTACTCATACGTCTGATCAATAAGATCTTTTGACAAATGTAACGAAATTTAGAAATGCATTTTCTCATAACAAAATACAACGTACCCTTTCATTTTATATTCAAACTATTCTTATCTGAAACAGAACGTTATATAGATAATACGCTGTCCTGTTTTAAAAAAAATTTATTCAGGTATTAATCTGTTTGTTTAAACGTTGATCTACGTACGTGACCATACGTACTTGTTTTCGTAATGTTTGTTATAATACCTTTCCTGTTCTGGATTTATGGTATGTGTGTGTGTGTGTGTGTGTGTGTGTGTGTGTGTGTGTGTTGAAAGCCTTATGTATATATTTATATATATAGCACATAATGTATATGATAATGAAGCGGGTACTGTTATTATTATAGGAACAAGAAGATGAATTCTTATTAGTGGTTGACTGCATCCAAACATACTGCCAGTAAACGGGAAGGAGGCGAGCAGATGAATATGTGTACTTCTCAGAACATTGGATTTTAAATCTTTAATTGTACCCAAACACACTGCTAGTACATGCAAGGGTGATGAGGTGAAGACGAACTACAAAAAAAATTTCAAGAAATTCCGTAAAGTATGTCTTTTCTCTTTTATTCAATTATACAGTATTTTAAATTATGTATAGACCTATGTCAACAATCATACCCATTCTCCGTCGTATTGCTTCAACTAATTCACATATACAATGATACACACGCACACGCACACGCACACACATGAAACACAAACAGCTTTTGTTGTTGTTGACGTGATTTTGTTCCACAGTTGAAACCTACTCTACAACACGCTTCACACGAAGCGTTATGTTATCACCTAGAGAACACATTCCTATACACTGTCGTTCCCACAAAATCGATTATCATTGGTATTGTGACGATTTCATTAATAAAAATATGTTAATTAATTAAATTGTTAATGTATAAGCTGAGAAATTTTAAAATTTTAATAAAATCTCACATTTTAAACTAAATCTTATTGCTATCATTAAATAATAATAATATTTAATAAAAGGTCTAATAATAAAATAAAAGGGAATACAATTGTACAGAAAGGGTAAAGCTTGTTAATTAATCCTGCATATACAGGCACTGACCAGAATTAACTTGTTTCTGACCCCTAAACAAACTAAATATAATTGTAAATTTTGTTATTATTTAAATAATTAAATAAGACCACTGTAATGTAATTTGATAACGTCTGTAACTAAGAATATCTCTATTTAATTATTTAATCAAACTTTAGTCCTTTAATTAAATTAGAAACATGGAACTACTTTTATGTTGACTAGTAATTGTCGCGAGATTACTACTCTCCCCCTAACTATTTTTGCCCACTTGCAATGGAGCGCTCACGCCGTAAGCTGCGTACAGCGTTGTTTCGCGACGCGTGTATAATTATGTGAATGGTTGGTTCAATGAATATTTAAATAACTAAATTTGTGCGGCGATGACATCTCTCTCTCAATGAATAAATAACAAACTATGTAATTCATACATTACTACAAACATGAAGGTGATATTCAACTAATCTATAATCATGTGAAGTGTATTACTGTGAAACAAACTTTCTATTTATTTATTATAACTACAAGAATTACAACAGTCGTCTAAGATGAGAGTATCCTACGAGATTACTACAGTCGCCTAAGATGAGAGTACTTCAGCCCGAATGATATAACAGACTTCAGGAACTTCACCGTCACCGGATACTACGGCAACGACAGACCTTCAGGAAACGCACGAGGACCGAAGAACCAATTCTGCAGCAAATACTGATAACCAGGTGACATGGAGGCTTGTCTTCCATGGTTATGAGTTACTAAAATTATTACCCACAAAAGACAATTTAACTCACCACTTTTAAGACTTTAAAAGACAGACATTATATGTAACATGTAGTCTGTAATCTAATAACACTGGTTATAGCAAAAGAGTAAATGTTTAAACTAAAAGTTTTCTTGTTTTGAAAGATTAATAAAGTCCATTCTTCAAATGGCTCAATTTTCAATATTGTATATGGCAAGGTGACCATTATTAACTTAATATATATTCAATCCCGGATCCGCGGAATAAATTAAATAGATGTACATCATATTTTGAGGGCCCTTATGAAAGAGTAATATATATTTAATTATACTGTAAACTATATACGTTGAGAACTTTAAATAGAGAACCTTATCTCATAATGTAATAAAGAGATGTCATCTGAGTACCGAGTAAACTGAGTGCATAAATCAACAGTCTCCCCTTCCCAATATCCTGATATAAGAATTGTTTTATTTGTTGTGATTAATTTTCAGCTCGTCACAACGAAAGGCAGCCTGTATGATTGGCATTTCTAATTAATGCAGGTTCCCTAGGTTATAACACAAGTTAAGATGTTATAAATTGCGCAACTCTGCTAATTAATTTGCTAATTTGCTTAAGAGAAAAGGAAGAATAATTGGGTCCCGATATCCCACACACCCAAGCTGTTGATCTATTCACTCATGTATTTTAATATGTGTCAGAATTTTAAATAAGATAAAAATAATAATAATTATTATAGTAATATAGTAGAGGTAATTTTATTTGTAAATATAATTTGTGTAAAGTAATACTAACATATTGTCCCATGTAAACAAAACCATGTAGGTGCTTGTCGAAAAGTTTCATTCATCAACGTGTCAATTTGACGACAAACTCGGACAGGTAAATTTCCTGTTGCCGCCTGTAAAACTGTCATAGTCACCCTCCCGCAAGTTGAGTTAGACAATGCATTCACCCTCTAGTTGAGTCCCCCTTTGTAAGCAAAACACTGCCATTGTTTAAAACTAGTCTGACCTACTTTCCAGCGTAACAGCTGATCGCTTAAATAGAAACTAATGCAAATGTTTAATAATAACTGTTAATAAATGTTTACCATGTACTAAAGTGTGTAGGAGATAATTGTGTGTAGTATAGTAGAGCAAGTATTTTCACCGTGAAAACTATTAAATTATATTGTAACTTAAATTTTCAAATAAATAAATGACTCAGTTAACCCTCCCTTATTAGAGAAAGTATTAAACCCCATGCCCCGAAACAGTAAACTTGTAAACTGAGCCAAATAAAAAAAAAAAACAAAGTAAATAAAGTGTTCTAAGTAAATATGGTAAGTCGATAGGAAATAATTCTAGGTAAGTTTTTTAAAAACCCCCAAAGTAATAATAAGTGAATAATAATTGCTTAAATAATAAGGCTGAATAAATCTTAAGTTAAACAAATGTGTGTAACGTGTAGCAGTAAATAAGAGAAAGGAAAATAATAATAAAAGTATAGTTGCATATCGTGAACACCCCAGTTGTGGCCTGTAAGAGAACAAAAAGCGTGTTAAAAATCGTAGTAAGCAGCCACCCACACTTCCCCCTTATCGTACGAAACGGTAGCGTCCCTAAACAATTGAAAACCACCCCTGTGTATTACAATGAATTGTGTAAAGTGTCTTCCCTTCCGCATAGTTTGTTTAGTTATTGTTAAAGAGATAAAAGAGAATTACCCTCGTGAGATTCCGCTTCTCTCAAGTAATATAAGATATTAGGATTAATTATAATCTAGATTGGAGTATGGGATCCTCTTTAGATTATATTAGAGGTAAATCTATGGTATATAATCAAGAGAGAATTATATATCGGTAAAGTAACAAGTCACAACGGCGCCGACTGAAAGTGGTAATGATGAGGCAGAAAGGTGCCAAGAGATCATTAAAAGAGTGCGTGCTGAAAGCTAACTTGTGGAGTTAGAGTAAGCTTATGTCAGTCGGGCCACGATATTGTGAGTTACGAGTAATTAGGGAAATTAGTAATAAGAATTAAAATATAAGTTAGTACTGTAAGAAGTGAGATAAAGGGAATTTCACGGAGGAGAACATTTAAATGAGAACAAGATCGTTTTAAGAAAAATAGAAAAAACAAACTGTGCACTAATAATAAATAACTTCATACACTGACACCAAGCATACTCCAAGTCCCCAAATTTAATTAGTCCCCAATACTCACTAAAATTCTTAATGTGGATCTTAAGCGGCGGAGTATGTGACGATTTCATTAATAAAAATATGTTAATTAATTAAATTGTTAATGTATAAGCTGTGAAATTTTAAAATTTTAATAAAATCTCACATTTTAAACTAAATCTTATTGCTATCATTAAATAATAATAATATTTAATAAAAGGTCTAATAATAAAATAAAAGGGAATACAATTGTACAGAAAGGGTAAAGCTTGTTAATTAATCCTGCATATACAGGCACTGACCAGAATTAACTTGTTTCTGACCCCTAAACAAACTAAATATAATTGTAAATTTTGTTATTATTTAAATAATTAAATAAGACCACTGTAATGTAATTTGATAACGTCTGTAACTAAGAATATCTCTATTTAATTATTTAATCAAACTTTAGTCCTTTAATTAAATTAGAAACATGGAACTACTTTTATGTTGACTAGTAATTGTCGCGAGATTACTACTCTCCCCCTAACTATTTTTGCCCACTTGCAATGGAGCGCTCACGCCGTAAGCTGCGTACAGCGTTGTTTCGCGACGCGTGTATAATTATGTGAATGGTTGGTTCAATGAATATTTAAATAACTAAATTTGTGCGGCGATGACATCTCTCTCTCAATGAATAAATAACAAACTATGTAATTCATACATTACTACAAACATGAAGGTGATATTCAACTAATCTATAATCATGTGAAGTGTATTACTGTGAAACAAACTTTCTATTTATTTATTATAACTACAAGAATTACAACAGTCGTCTAAGATGAGAGTACCCTACGAGAATTACTACAGTCGCCTAAGATGAGAGTACTTCAGCCCGAATGATATAACAGACTTCAGGAACTTCACCGTCACCGGATACTACGGCAACGACAGACCTTCAGGAAACGCACGAGGACCGAAGAACCAATTCTGCAGCAAATACTGAAAACCAGGTGACATGGAGGCTTGTCTTCCATGGTTATGAGTTACTAAAATTATTACCCACAAAAGACAATTTAACTCACCACTTTTAAGACTTTAAAAGACAGACATTATATGTAACATGTAGTCTGTAATCTAATAACACTGGTTATAGCAAAAGAGTAAATGTTTAAACTAAAAGTTTTCTTGTTTTGAAAGATTAATAAAGTCCATTCTTCAAATGGCTCAATTTTCAATATTGTATATGGCAAGGTGACCATTATTAACTTAATATATATTCAATCCCGGATCCGCGGAATAAATTAAATAGATGTACATCATATTTTGAGGGCCCTTATGAAAGAGTAATATATATTTAATTATACTGTAAACTATATACGTTGAGAACTTTAAATAGAGAACCTTATCTCATAATGTAATAAAGAGATGTCATCTGAGTACCGAGTAAACTGAGTGCATAAATCAACAGTCTCCCCTTCCCAATATCCTGATATAAGAATTGTTTTATTTGTTGTGATTAATTTTCAGCTCGTCACAACGAAAGGCAGCCTGTATGATTGGCATTTCTAATTAATGCAGGTTCCCTAGGTTATAACACAAGTTAAGATGTTATAAATTGCGCAACTCTGCTAATTAATTTGCTAATTTGCTTAAGAGAAAAGGAAGAAGTAATTGGGTCCCGATATCCCACACACCCAAGCTGTTGATCTATTCACTCATGTATTTTAATATGTGTCAGAATTTTAAATAAGATAAAAATAATAATAATTATTATAGTAATATAGTAGAGGTAATTTTATTTGTAAACATAATTTGTGTAAAGTAATACTAACATATTGTCCCATGTAAACAAAACCATGTAGGTGCTTGTCGAAAAGTTTCATTCATCAACGTGTCAATTTGACGACAAACTCGGACAGGTAAATTTCCTGTTGCCGCCTGTAAAACTGTCATAGTCACCCTCCCGCAAGTTGAGTTAGACAATGCATTCACCCTCTAGTTGAGTCCCCCTTTGTAAGCAAAACAATGCCATTGTTTAAAACTAGTCTGACCTACTTTCCAGCGTAACAGCTGATCGCTTAAATAGAAACTAATGCAAATGTTTAATAATAACTGTTAATAAATGTTTACCATGTACTAAAGTGTGTAGGAGATAATTATGTGTAGTATAGTAGAGCAAGTATTTTCACCGTGAAAACTATTAAATTATATTGTAACTTAAATTTTCAAATAAATAAATGACTCAGTTAACCCTCCCTTATTAGAGAAAGTATTAAACCCCATGCCCCGAAACAGTAAACTTGTAAACTGAGCCAAATAAAAAAAAAAAACAAAGTAAATAAAGTGTTCTAAGTAAATATGGTAAGTCGATAGGAAATAATTCTAGGTAAGTTTTTTAAAAACCCCCAAAGTAATAATAAGTGAATAATAATTGCTTAAATAATAAGGCTGAATAAATCTTAAGTTAAACAAATGTGTGTAACGTGTAGCAGTAAATAAGAGAAAGGAAAATAATAATAAAAGTATAGTTGCATATCGTGAACACCCCAGTTGTGGCCTGTAAGAGAACAAAAAGCGTGTTAAAAATCGTAGTAAGCAGCCACCCACCCTTCCCCCTTATCGTACGAAACGGTAGCGTCCCTAAACAATTGAAAACCACCCCTGTGTATTACAATGAATTGTGTAAAGTGTCTTCCCTTCCGCATAGTTTGTTTAGTTATTGTTAAAGAGATAAAAGAGAATTACCCTCGTGAGATTCCGCTTCTCTCAAGTAATATAAGATATTAGGATTAATTATAATCTAGATTGGAGTATGGGATCCTCTTTAGATTATATTAGAGGTAAATCTATGGTATATAATCAAGAGAGAATTATATATCGGTAAAGTAACAAGTCACAACGGCGCCGACTGAAAGTGGTAATGATGAGGCAGAAAGGTGCCAAGAGATCATTAAAAGAGTGCGTGCTGAAAGCTAACTTGTGGAGTTAGAGTAAGCTTATGTCAGTCGGGCCACGATATTGTGAGTTACGAGTAATTAGGGAAATTAGTAATAAGAATTAAAATATAAGTTAGTACTGTAAGAAGTGAGATAAAGGGAATTTCACGGAGGAGAACATTTAAATGAGAACAAGATCGTTTTAAGAAAAATAGAAAAAACAAACTGTGCACTAATAATAAATAACTTCATACACTGACACCAAGCATACTCGAAGTCCCCAAATTTAATTAGTCCCCAATACTAACTAAAATTCTTAATGTGGATCTTAAGCGGCGGAGTATGTGACGATTTCATTAATAAAAATATGTTAATTAATTAAATTGTTAATGTATAAGCTGAGAAATTTTAAAATTTTAATAAAATCTCACATTTTAAACTAAATCTTATTGCTATCATTAAATAATAATAATATTTAATAAAAGGTCTAATAATAAAATAAAAGGGAATACAATTGTACAGAAAGGGTAAAGCTTGTTAATTAATCCTGCATATACAGGCACTGACCAGAATTAACTTGTTTCTGACCCCTAAACAAACTAAATATAATTGTAAATTTTGTTATTATTTAAATAATTAAATAAGACCACTGTAATGTAATTTGATAACGTCTGTAACTAAGAATATCTCTATTTAATTATTTAATCAAACTTTAGTCCTTTAATTAAATTAGAAACATGGAACTACTTTTATGTTGACTAGTAATTGTCGCGAGATTACTACTCTCCCCCTAACTATTTTTGCCCACTTGCAATGGAGCGCTCACGCCGTAAGCTGCGTACAGCGTTGTTTCGCGACGCGTGTATAATTATGTGAATGGTTGGTTCAATGAATATTTAAATAACTAAATTTGTGCGGCGATGACATCTCTCTCTCAATGAATAAATAACAAACTATGTAATTCATACATTACTACAAACATGAAGGTGATATTCAACTAATCTATAATCATGTGAAGTGTATTACTGTGAAACAAACTTTCTATTTATTTATTATAACTACAAGAATTACAACAGTCGTCTAAGATGAGAGTACCCTACGAGAATTACTACAGTCGCCTAAGATGAGAGTACTTCAGCCCGAATGATATAACAGACTTCAGGAACTTCACCGTCACCGGATACTACGGCAACGACAGACCTTCAGGAAACGCACGAGGACCGAAGAACCAATTCTGCAGCAAATACTGAAAACCAGGTGACATGGAGGCTTGTCTTCCATGGTTATGAGTTACTAAAATTATTACCCACAAAAGACAATTTAACTCACCAGTTTTAAGACTTTAAAAGACAGACATTATATGTAACATGTAGTCTGTAATCTAATAACACTGGTTATAGCAAAAGAGTAAATGTTTAAACTAAAAGTTTTCTTGTTTTGAAAGATTAATAAAGTCCATTCTTCAAATGGCTCAATTTTCAATATTGTATATGGCAAGGTGACCATTATTAACTTAATATATATTCAATCCCGGATCCGCGGAATAAATTAAATAGATGTACATCATATTTTGAGGGCCCTTATGAAAGAGTAATATATATTTAATTATACTGTAAACTATATATGTTGAGAACTTTAAATAGAGAACCTTATCTCATAATGTAATAAAGAGATGTCATCTGAGTACCGAGTAAACTGAGTGCATAAATCAACAGTCTCCCCTTCCCAATATCCTGATATAAGAATTGTTTTATTTGTTGTGATTAATTTTCAGCTCGTCACAACGAAAGGCAGCCTGTATGATTGGCATTTCTAATTAATGCAGGTTCCCTAGTTTATCACACAAGTTAAGATGTTATAAATTGCGCAACTCTGCTAATTAATTTGCTAATTTGCTTAAGAGAAAAGGAAGAAGTAATTGGGTCCCGATATCCCACACACCCAAGCTGTTGATCTATTCACTCATGTATTTTAATATGTGTCAGAATTTTAAATAAGATAAAAATAATAATAATTATTATAGTAATATAGTAGAGGTAATTTTATTTGTAAATATAATTTGTGTAAAGTAATACTAACATATTGTCCCATGTAAACAAAACCATGTAGGTGCTTGTCGAAAAGTTTCATTCATCAACGTGTCAATTTGACGACAAACTCGGACAGGTAAATTTCCTGTTGCCGCCTGTAAAACTGTCATAGTCACCCTCCCGCAAGTTGAGTTAGACAATGCATTCACCCTCTAGTTGAGTCCCCCTTTGTAAGCAAAACAATGCCATTGTTTAAAACTAGTCTGACCTACTTTCCAGCGTAACAGCTGATCGCTTAAATAGAAACTAATGCAAATGTTTAATAATAACTGTTAATAAATGTTTACCATGTACTAAAGTGTGTAGGAGATAATTGTGTGTAGTATAGTAGAGCAAGTATTTTCACCGTGAAAACTATTAAATTATATTGTAACTTAAATTTTCAAATAAATAAATGACTCAGTTAACCCTCCCTTATTAGAGAAAGTATTAAACCCCATGCCCCGAAACAGTAAACTTGTAAACTGAGCCAAATAAAAAAAAAAAACAAAGTAAATAAAGTGTTCTAAGTAAATATGGTAAGTCGATAGGAAATAATTCTAGGTAAGTTTTTTAAAAACCCCCAAAGTAATAATAAGTGAATAATAATTGCTTAAATAATAAGGCTGAATAAATCTTAAGTTAAACAAATGTGTGTAACGTGTAGCAGTAAATAAGAGAAAGGAAAATAATAATAAAAGTATAGTTGCATATCGTGAACACCCCAGTTGTGGCCTGTAAGAGAACAAAAAGCGTGTTAAAAATCGTAGTAAGCAGCCACCCACCCTTCCCCCTTATCGTACGAAACGGTAGCGTCCCTAAACAATTGAAAACCACCCCTGTGTATTACAATGAATTGTGTAAAGTGTCTTCCCTTCCGCATAGTTTGTTTAGTTATTGTTAAAGAGATAAAAGAGAATTACCCTCGTGAGATTCCGCTTCTCTCAAGTAATATAAGATATTAGGATTAATTATAATCCAGATTGGAGTATGGGATCCTCTTTAGATTATATTAGAGGTAAATCTATGGTATATAATCAAGAGAGAATTATATATCGGTAAAGTAACAAGTCACAACGGCGCCGACTGAAAGTGGTAATGATGAGGCAGAAAGGTGCCAAGAGATCATTAAAAGAGTGCGTGCTGAAAGCTAACTTGTGGAGTTAGAGTAAGCTTATGTCAGTCGGGCCACGATATTGTGAGTTACGAGTAATTAGGGAAATTAGTAATAAGAATTAAAATATAAGTTAGTACTGTAAGAAGTGAGATAAAGGGAATTTCACGGAGGAGAACATTTAAATGAGAACAAGATCGTTTTAAGAAAAATAGAAAAAACAAACTGTGCACTAATAATAAATAACTTCATACACTGACACCAAGCATACTCCAAGTCCCCAAATTTAATTAGTCCCCAATACTCACTAAAATTCTTAATGTGGATCTTAAGCGGCGGAGTATGTGACGATTTCATTAATAAAAATATGTTAATTAATTAAATTGTTAATGTATAAGCTGAGAAATTTTAAAATTTTAATAAAATCTCACATTTTAAACTAAATCTTATTGCTATCATTAAATAATAATAATATTTAATAAAAGGTCTAATAATAAAATAAAAGGGAATACAATTGTACAGAAAGGGTAAAGCTTGTTAATTAATCCTGCATATACAGGCACTGACCAGAATTAACTTGTTTCTGACCCCTAAACAAACTAAATATAATTGTAAATTTTGTTATTATTTAAATAATTAAATAAGACCACTGTAATGTAATTTGATAACGTCTGTAACTAAGAATATCTCTATTTAATTATTTAATCAAACTTTAGTCCTTTAATTAAATTAGAAACATGGAACTACTTTTATGTTGACTAGTAATTGTCGCGAGATTACTACTCTCCCCCTAACTATTTTTGCCCACTTGCAATGGAGCGCTCACGCCGTAAGCTGCGTACAGCGTTGTTTCGCGACGCGTGTATAATTATGTGAATGGTTGGTTCAATGAATATTTAAATAACTAAATTTGTGCGGCGATGACATCTCTCTCTCAATGAATAAATAACAAACTATGTAATTCATACATTACTACAAACATGAAGGTGATATTCAACTAATCTATAATCATGTGAAGTGTATTACTGTGAAACAAACTTTCTATTTATTTATTATAACTACAAGAATTACAACAGTCGTCTAAGATGAGAGTACCCTACGAGAATTACTACAGTCGCCTAAGATGAGAGTACTTCAGCCCGAATGATATAACAGACTTCAGGAACTTCACCGTCACCGGATACTACGGCAACGACAGACCTTCAGGAAACGCACGAGGACCGAAGAACCAATTCTGCAGCAAATACTGAAAACCAGGTGACATGGAGGCTTGTCTTCCATGGTTATGAGTTACTAAAATTATTACCCACAAAAGACAATTTAACTCACCACTTTTAAGACTTTAAAAGACAGACATTATATGTAACATGTAGTCTGTAATCTAATAACACTGGTTATAGCAAAAGAGTAAATGTTTAAACTAAAAGTTTTCTTGTTTTGAAAGATTAATAAAGTCCATTCTTCAAATGGCTCAATTTTCAATATTGTATATGGCAAGGTGACCATTATTAACTTAATATATATTCAATCCCGGATCCGCGGAATAAATTAAATAGATGTACATCATATTTTGAGGGCCCTTATGAAAGAGTAATATATATTTAATTATACTGTAAACTATATATGTTGAGAACTTTAAATAGAGAACCTTATCTCATAATGTAATAAAGAGATGTCATCTGAGTACCGAGTAAACTGAGTGCATAAATCAACAGTCTCCCCTTCCCAATATCCTGATATAAGAATTGTTTTATTTGTTGTGATTAATTTTCAGCTCGTCACAACGAAAGGCAGCCTGTATGATTGGCATTTCTAATTAATGCAGGTTCCCTAGTTTATCACACAAGTTAAGATGTTATAAATTGCGCAACTCTGCTAATTAATTTGCTAATTTGCTTAAGAGAAAAGGAAGAAGTAATTGGGTCCCGATATCCCACACACCCAAGCTGTTGATCTATTCACTCATGTATTTTAATATGTGTCAGAATTTTAAATAAGATAAAAATAATAATAATTATTATAGTAATATAGTAGAGGTAATTTTATTTGTAAATATAATTTGTGTAAAGTAATACTAACATATTGTCCCATGTAAACAAAACCATGTAGGTGCTTGTCGAAAAGTTTCATTCATCAACGTGTCAATTTGACGACAAACTCGGACAGGTAAATTTCCTGTTGCCGCCTGTAAAACTGTCATAGTCACCCTCCCGCAAGTTGAGTTAGACAATGCATTCACCCTCTAGTTGAGTCCCCCTTTGTAAGCAAAACAATGCCATTGTTTAAAACTAGTCTGACCTACTTTCCAGCGTAACAGCTGATCGCTTAAATAGAAACTAATGCAAATGTTTAATAATAACTGTTAATAAATGTTTACCATGTACTAAAGTGTGTAGGAGATAATTGTGTGTAGTATAGTAGAGCAAGTATTTTCACCGTGAAAACTATTAAATTATATTGTAACTTAAATTTTCAAATAAATAAATGACTCAGTTAACCCTCCCTTATTAGAGAAAGTATTAAACCCCATGCCCCGAAACAGTAAACTTGTAAACTGAGCCAAATAAAAAAAAAAAACAAAGTAAATAAAGTGTTCTAAGTAAATATGGTAAGTCGATAGGAAATAATTCTAGGTAAGTTTTTTAAAAACCCCCAAAGTAATAATAAGTGAATAATAATTGCTTAAATAATAAGGCTGAATAAATCTTAAGTTAAACAAATGTGTGTAACGTGTAGCAGTAAATAAGAGAAAGGAAAATAATAATAAAAGTATAGTTGCATATCGTGAACACCCCAGTTGTGGCCTGTAAGAGAACAAAAAGCGTGTTAAAAATCGTAGTAAGCAGCCACCCACCCTTCCCCCTTATCGTACGAAACGGTAGCGTCCCTAAACAATTGAAAACCACCCCTGTGTATTACAATGAATTGTGTAAAGTGTCTTCCCTTCCGCATAGTTTGTTTAGTTATTGTTAAAGAGATAAAAGAGAATTACCCTCGTGAGATTCCGCTTCTCTCAAGTAATATAAGATATTAGGATTAATTATAATCTAGATTGGAGTATGGGATCCTCTTTAGATTATATTAGAGGTAAATCTATGGTATATAATCAAGAGAGAATTATATATCGGTAAAGTAACAAGTCACAACGGCGCCGACTGAAAGTGGTAATGATGAGGCAGAAAGGTGCCAAGAGATCATTAAAAGAGTGCGTGCTGAAAGCTAACTTGTGGAGTTAGAGTAAGCTTATGTCAGTCGGGCCACGATATTGTGAGTTACGAGTAATTAGGGAAATTAGTAATAAGAATTAAAATATAAGTTAGTACTGTAAGAAGTGAGATAAAGGGAATTTCACGGAGGAGAACATTTAAATGAGAACAAGATCGTTTTAAGAAAAATAGAAAAAACAAACTGTGCACTAATAATAAATAACTTCATACACTGACACCAAGCATACTCCAAGTCCCCAAATTTAATTAGTCCCCAATACTCACTAAAATTCTTAATGTGGATCTTAAGCGGCGGAGTATGTGACGATTTCATTAATAAAAATATGTTAATTAATTAAATTGTTAATGTATAAGCTGAGAAATTTTAAAATTTTAATAAAATCTCACATTTTAAACTAAATCTTATTGCTATCATTAAATAATAATAATATTTAATAAAAGGTCTAATAATAAAATAAAAGGGAATACAATTGTACAGAAAGGGTAAAGCTTGTTAATTAATCCTGCATATACAGGCACTGACCAGAATTAACTTGTTTCTGACCCCTAAACAAACTAAATATAATTGTAAATTTTGTTATTATTTAAATAATTAAATAAGACCACTGTAATGTAATTTGATAACGTCTGTAACTAAGAATATCTCTATTTAATTATTTAATCAAACTTTAGTCCTTTAATTAAATTAGAAACATGGAACTACTTTTATGTTGACTAGTAATTGTCGCGAGATTACTACTCTCCCCCTAACTATTTTTGCCCACTTGCAATGGAGCGCTCACGCCGTAAGCTGCGTACAGCGTTGTTTCGCGACGCGTGTATAATTATGTGAATGGTTGGTTCAATGAATATTTAAATAACTAAATTTGTGCGGCGATGACATCTCTCTCTCAATGAATAAATAACAAACTATGTAATTCATACATTACTACAAACATGAAGGTGATATTCAACTAATCTATAATCATGTGAAGTGTATTACTGTGAAACAAACTTTCTATTTATTTATTATAACTACAAGAATTACAACAGTCGTCTAAGATGAGAGTATCCTACGAGAATTACTACAGTCGCCTAAGATGAGAGTACTTCAGCCCGAATGATATAACAGACTTCAGGAACTTCACCGTCACCGGATACTACGGCAACGACAGACCTTCAGGAAACGCACGAGGACCGAAGAACCAATTCTGCAGCAAATACTGAAAACCAGGTGACATGGAGGCTTGTCTTCCATGGTTATGAGTTACTAAAATTATTACCCACAAAAGACAATTTAACTCACCACTTTTAAGACTTTAAAAGACAGACATTATATGTAACATGTAGTCTGTAATCTAATAACACTGGTTATAGCAAAAGAGTAAATGTTTAAACTAAAAGTTTTCTTGTTTTGAAAGATTAATAAAGTCCATTCTTCAAGTGGCTCAATTTTCAATATTGTATATGGCAAGGTGACCATTATTAACTTAATATATATTCAATCCCGGATCCGCGGAATAAATTAAATAGATGTACATCATATTTTGAGGGCCCTTATGAAAGAGTAATATATATTTAATTATACTGTAAACTATATATGTTGAGAACTTTAAATAGAGAACCTTATCTCATAATGTAATAAAGAGATGTCATCTGAGTACCGAGTAAACTGAGTGCATAAATCAACAGTCTCCCCTTCCCAATATCCTGATATAAGGATTGTTTTATTTGTTGTGATTAATTTTCAGCTCGTCACAACGAAAGGCAGCCTGTATGATTGGCATTTCTAATTAATGCAGGTTCCCTAGGTTATAACACAAGTTAAGATGTTATAAATTACGCAACTCTGCTAATTAATTTGCTAATTTGCTTAAGAGAAAAGGAAGAAGTAATTGGGTCCCGATATCCCACACACCCAAGCTGTTGATCTATTCACTCATGTATTTTAATACGTGTCAGAATTTTAAATAAGATAAAAATAATAATAATTATTATAGTAATATAGTAGAGGTAATTTTATTTGTAAATATAATTTGTGTAAAGTAATACTAACATATTGTCCCATGTAAACAAAACCATGTAGGTGCTTGTCGAAAAGTTTCATTCATCAACGTGTCAATTTGACGACAAACTCGGACAGGTAAATTTCCTGTTGCCGCCTGTAAAACTGTCATAGTCACCCTCCCGCAAGTTGAGTTAGACAATGCATTCACCCTCTAGTTGAGTCCCCCTTTGTAAGCAAAACAATGCCATTGTTTAAAACTAGTCTGACCTACTTTCCAGCGTAACAGCTGATCGCTTAAATAGAAACTAATGCAAATGTTTAATAATAACTGTTAATAAATGTTTACCATGTACTAAAGTGTGTAGGAGATAATTGTGTGTAGTATAGTAGAGCAAGTATTTTCACCGTGAAAACTACTAAATTATATTGTAACTTAAATTTTCAAATAAATAAATGACTCAGTTAACCCTCCCTTATTAGAGAAAGTATTAAACCCCATGCCCCGAAACAGTAAACTTGTAAACTGAGCCAAATAAAAAAAAAACAAAGTAAATAAAGTGTTCTAAGTAAATATGGTAAGTCGATAGGAAATAATTCTAGGTAAGTTTTTAAAAAACCCCCAAAGTAATAATAAGTGAATAATAATTGCTTAAATAATAAGGCTGAATAAATCTTAAGTTAAACAAATGTGTGTAACGTGTAGCAGTAAATAAGAGAAAGGAAAATAATAATAAAAGTATAGTTGCATATCGTGAACACCCCAGTTGTGGCCTGTAAGAGAACAAAAAGCGTGTTAAAAATCGTAGTAAGCAGCCACCCACCCTTCCCCCTTATCGTACGAAACGGTAGCGTCCCTAAACAATTGAAAACCACCCCTGTGTATTACAATGAATTGTGTAAAGTGTCTCCCCTTCCGCATAGTTTGTTTAGTTATTGTTAAAGAGATAAAAGAGAATTACCCTCGTGAGATTCTGCTTCTCTCAAGTAATATAAGATATTAGGATTAACTATAATCTAGATTGGAGTATGGGATCCTCTTTAGATTATATTAGAGGTAAATCTATGGTATATAATCAAGAGAGAATTATATATCGGTAAAGTAACAAGTCACAACGGCGCCGACTGAAAGTGATAATGATGAGGCAGAAAGGTGCCAAGAGATCATTAAAAGAGTGCGTGCTGAAAGCTAACTTGTGGAGTTAGAGTAAGCTTATGTCAGTCGGGCCACGATATTGTGAGTTACGAGTAATTAGGGAAATTAGTAATAAGAATTAAAATATAAGTTAATACTGTAAGAAGTGAGATAAAGGGAATTTCACGGAGGAGAACATTTAAATGAGAACAAGATCGTTTTAAGAAAAATAGAAAAAACAAACTGTGCACTAATAATAAATAACTTCATACACTGACACCAAGCATACTCCAAGTCCCCAAATTTAATTAGTCCCCAATACTCACTAAAATTCTTAATGTGGATCTTAAGCGGCGGAGTATGTGACGATTTCATTAATAAAAATATGTTAATTAATTAAATTGTTAATGTATAAGCTGAGAAATTTTAAAATTTTAATAAAATCTCACATTTTAAACTAAATCTTATTGCTATCATTAAATAATAATAATATTTAATAAAAGGTCTAATAATAAAATAAAAGGGAATACAATTGTACAGAAAGGGTAAAGCTTGTTAATTAATCCTGCATATACAGGCACTGACCAGAATTAACTTGTTTCTGACCCCTAAACAAACTAAATATAATTGTAAATTTTGTTATTATTTAAATAATTAAATAAGACCACTGTAATGTAATTTGATAACGTCTGTAACTAAGAATATCTCTATTTAATTATTTAATCAAACTTTAGTCCTTTAATTAAATTAGAAACATGGAACTACTTTTATGTTGACTAGTAATTGTCGCGAGATTACTACTCTCCCCCTAACTATTTTTGCCCACTTGCAATGGAGCGCTCACGCCGTAAGCTGCGTACAGCGTTGTTTCGCGACGCGTGTATAATTATGTGAATGGTTGGTTCAATGAATATTTAAATAACTAAATTTGTGCGGCGATGACATCTCTCTCTCAATGAATAAATAACAAACTATGTAATTCATACATTACTACAAACATGAAGGTGATATTCAACTAATCTATAATCATGTGAAGTGTATTACTGTGAAACAAACTTTCTATTTATTTATTATAACTACAAGAATTACAACAGTCGTCTAAGATGAGAGTATCCTACGAGAATTACTACAGTCGCCTAAGATGAGAGTACTTCAGCCCGAATGATATAACAGACTTCAGGAACTTCACCGTCACCGGATACTACGGCAACGACAGACCTTCAGGAAACGCACGAGGACCGAAGAACCAATTCTGCAGCAAATACTGAAAACCAGGTGACATGGAGGCTTGTCTTCCATGGTTATGAGTTACTAAAATTATTACCCACAAAAGACAATTTAACTCACCACTTTTAAGACTTTAAAAGACAGACATTATATGTAACATGTAGTCTGTAATCTAATAACACTGGTTATAGCAAAAGAGTAAATGTTTAAACTAAAAGTTTTCTTGTTTTGAAAGATTAATAAAGTCCATTCTTCAAATGGCTCAATTTTCAATATTGTATATGGCAAGGTGACCATTATTAACTTAATATATATTCAATCCCGGATCCGCGGAATAAATTAAATAGATGTACATCATATTTTGAGGGCCCTTATGAAAGAGTAATATATATTTAATTATACTGTAAACTATATATGTTGAGAACTTTAAATAGAGAACCTTATCTCATAATGTAATAAAGAGATGTCATCTGAGTACCGAGTAAACTGAGTGCATAAATCAACAGTCTCCCCTTCCCAATATCCTGATATAAGAATTGTTTTATTTGTTGTGATTAATTTTCAGCTCGTCACAACGAAAGGCAGCCTGTATGATTGGCATTTCTAATTAATGCAGGTTCCCTAGTTTATCACACAAGTTAAGATGTTATAAATTGCGCAACTCTGCTAATTAATTTGCTAATTTGCTTAAGAGAAAAGGAAGAAGTAATTGGGTCCCGATATCCCACACACCCAAGCTGTTGATCTATTCACTCATGTATTTTAATATGTGTCAGAATTTTAAATAAGATAAAAATAATAATAATTATTATAGTAATATAGTAGAGGTAATTTTATTTGTAAATATAATTTGTGTAAAGTAATACTAACATATTGTCCCATGTAAACAAAACC
Source organism: Magicicada septendecula (assembly GCA_034769895.1). Taxonomy (NCBI): domain Eukaryota; kingdom Metazoa; phylum Arthropoda; class Insecta; order Hemiptera; family Cicadidae; genus Magicicada; species Magicicada septendecula. The sequence goes on from CM068374.1 coordinate 272,727,098, forward strand.
ATGTAGGTGCTTGTCGAAAAGTTTCATTCATCAACGTGTCAATTTGACGACAAACTCGGACAGGTAAATTTCCTGTTGCCGCCTGTAAAACTGTCATAGTCACCCTCCCGCAAGTTGAGTTAGACAATGCATTCACCCTCTAGTTGAGTCCCCCTTTGTAAGCAAAACAATGCCATTGTTTAAAACTAGTCTGACCTACTTTCCAGCGTAACAGCTGATCGCTTAAATAGAAACTAATGCAAATGTTTAATAATAACTGTTAATAAATGTTTACCATGTACTAAAGTGTGTAGGAGATAATTGTGTGTAGTATAGTAGAGCAAGTATTTTCACCGTGACAACTATTAAATTATATTGTGACTTAAATTTTCAAATAAATAAATGACTCAGTTAACCCTCCCTTATTAGAGAAAGTATTAAACCCCATGCCCCGAAACAGTAAACTTGTAAACTGAGCCAAATAAAAAAAAACAAAGTAAATAAAGTGTTCTAAGTAAATATGGTAAGTCGATAGGAAATAATTCTAGGTAAGTTTTTTAAAAACCCCCAAAGTAATAATAAGTGAATAATAATTGCTTAAATAATAAGGCTGAATAAATCTTAAGTTAAACAAATGTGTGTAACGTGTAGCAGTAAATAAGAGAAAGGAAAATAATAATAAAAGTATAGTTGCATATCGTGAACACCCCAGTTGTGGCCTGTAAGAGAACAAAAAGCGTGTTAAAAATCGTAGTAAGCAGCCACCCACCCTTCCCCCTTATCGTACGAAACGGTAGCGTCCCTAAACAATTGAAAACCACCCCTGTGTATTACAATGAATTGTGTAAAGTGTCTCCCCTTCCGAATAGTTTGTTTAGTTATTGTTAAAGAGATAAAAGAGAATTACCGTCGTGAGATTCCGCTTCTCTCAAGTAATATAAGATATTAGGATTAACTATAATCTAGATTGGAGTATGGGATCCTCTTTAGATTATATTAGAGGTAAATCTATGGTATATAATCAAGAGAGAATTATATATCGGTAAAGTAACAAGTCACAACGGCGCCGACTGAAAGTGGTAATGATGAGGCAGAAAGGTGCCAAGAGATCATTAAAAGAGTGCGTGCTGAAAGCTAACTTGTGGAGTTAGAGTAAGCTTATGTCAGTCGGGCCACGATATTGTGAGTTACGAGTAATTAGGGAAATTAGTAATAAGAATTAAAATATAAGTTAGTACTGTAAGAAGTGAGATAAAGGGAATTTCACGGAGGAGAACATTTAAATGAGAACAAGATCGTTTTAAGAAAAATAGAAAAAACAAACTGTGCACTAATAATAAATAACTTCATACACTGACACCAAGCATACTCCAAGTCCCCAAATTTAATTAGTCCCCAATACTCACTAAAATTCTTAATGTGGATCTTAAGCGGCGGAGTATGTGACGATTTCATTAATAAAAATATGTTAATTAATTAAATTGTTAATGTATAAGCTGAGAAATTTTAAAATTTTAATAAAATCTCACATTTTAAACTAAATCTTATTGCTATCATTAAATAATAATAATATTTAATAAAAGGTCTAATAATAAAATAAAAGGGAATACAATTGTACAGAAAGGGTAAAGCTTGTTAATTAATCCTGCATATACAGGCACTGACCAGAATTAACTTGTTTCTGACCCCTAAACAAACTAAATATAATTGTAAATTTTGTTATTATTTAAATAATTAAATAAGACCACTGTAATGTAATTTGATAACGTCTGTAACTAAGAATATCTCTATTTAATTATTTAATCAAACTTTAGTCCTTTAATTAAATTAGAAACATGGAACTACTTTTATGTTGACTAGTAATTGTCGCGAGATTACTACTCTCCCCCTAACTATTTTTGCCCACTTGCAATGGAGCGCTCACGCCGTAAGCTGCGTACAGCGTTGTTTCGCGACGCGTGTATAATTATGTGAATGGTTGGTTCAATGAATATTTAAATAACTAAATTTGTGCGGCGATGACATCTCTCTCTCAATGAATAAATAACAAACTATGTAATTCATACATTACTACAAACATGAAGGTGATATTCAACTAATCTATAATCATGTGAAGTGTATTACTGTGAAACAAACTTTCTATTTATTTATTATAACTACAAGAATTACAACAGTCGTCTAAGATGAGAGTATCCTACGAGAATTACTACAGTCGCCTAAGATGAGAGTACTTCAGCCCGAATGATATAACAGACTTCAGGAACTTCACCGTCACCGGATACTACGGCAACGACAGACCTTCAGGAAACGCACGAGGACCGAAGAACCAATTCTGCAGCAAATACTGAAAACCAGGTGACATGGAGGCTTGTCTTCCATGGTTATGAGTTACTAAAATTATTACCCACAAAAGACAATTTAACTCACCACTTTTAAGACTTTAAAAGACAGACATTATATGTAACATGTAGTCTGTAATCTAATAACACTGGTTATAGCAAAAGAGTAAATGTTTAAACTAAACGTTTTCTTGTTTTGAAAGATTAATAAAGTCCATTCTTCAAATGGCTCAATTTTCAATATTGTATATGGCAAGGTGACCATTATTAACTTAATATATATTCAATCCCGGATCCGCGGAATAAATTAAATAGATGTACATCATATTTTGAGGGCCCTTATGAAAGAGTAATATATATTTAATTATACTGTAAACTATATATGTTGAGAACTTTAAATAGAGAACCTTATCTCATAATGTAATAAAGAGATGTCATCTGAGTACCGAGTAAACTGAGTGCATAAATCAACAGTCTCCCCTTCCCAATATCCTGATATAAGAATTGTTTTATTTGTTGTGATTAATTTTCAGCTCGTCACAACGAAAGGCAGCCTGTATGATTGGCATTTCTAATTAATGCAGGTTCCCTAGTTTATCACACAAGTTAAGATGTTATAAATTGCGCAACTCTGCTAATTAATTTGCTAATTTGCTTAAGAGAAAAGGAAGAAGTAATTGGGTCCCGATATCCCACACACCCAAGCTGTTGATCTATTCACTCATGTATTTTAATATGTGTCAGAATTTTAAATAAGATAAAAATAATAATAATTATTATAGTAATATAGTAGAGGTAATTTTATTTGTAAATATAATTTGTGTAAAGTAATACTAACATATTGTCCCATGTAAACAAAACCATGTAGGTGCTTGTCGAAAAGTTTCATTCATCAACGTGTCAATTTGACGACAAACTCGGACAGGTAAATTTCCTGTTGCCGCCTGTAAAACTGTCATAGTCACCCTCCCGCAAGTTGAGTTAGACAATGCATTCACCCTCTAGTTGAGTCCCCCTTTGTAAGCAAAACAATGCCATTGTTTAAAACTAGTCTGACCTACTTTCCAGCGTAACAGCTGATCGCTTAAATAGAAACTAATGCAAATGTTTAATAATAACTGTTAATAAATGTTTACCATGTACTAAAGTGTGTAGGAGATAATTGTGTGTAGTATAGTAGAGCAAGTATTTTCACCGTGACAACTATTAAATTATATTGTAACTTAAATTTTCAAATAAATAAATGACTCAGTTAACCCTCCCTTATTAGAGAAAGTATTAAACCCCATGCCCCGAAACAGTAAACTTGTAAACTGAGCCAAATAAAAAAAAACAAAGTAAATAAAGTGTTCTAAGTAAATATGGTAAGTCGATAGGAAATAATTCTAGGTAAGTTTTTTAAAAACCCCCAAAGTAATAATAAGTGAATAATAATTGCTTAAATAATAAGGCTGAATAAATCTTAAGTTAAACAAATGTGTGTAACGTGTAGCAGTAAATAAGAGAAAGGAAAATAATAATAAAAGTATAGTTGCATATCGTGAACACCCCAGTTGTGGCCTGTAAGAGAACAAAAAGCGTGTTAAAAATCGTAGTAAGCAGCCACCCACCCTTCCCCCTTATCGTACGAAACGGTAGCGTCCCTAAACAATTGAAAACCACCCCTGTGTATTACAATGAATTGTGTAAAGTGTCTCCCCTTCCGAATAGTTTGTTTAGTTATTGTTAAAGAGATAAAAGAGAATTACCGTCGTGAGATTCCGCTTCTCTCAAGTAATATAAGATATTAGGATTAACTATAATCTAGATTGGAGTATGGGATCCTCTTTAGATTATATTAGAGGTAAATCTATGGTATATAATCAAGAGAGAATTATATATCGGTAAAGTAACAAGTCACAACGGCGCCGACTGAAAGTGGTAATGATGAGGCAGAAAGGTGCCAAGAGATCATTAAAAGAGTGCGTGCTGAAAGCTAACTTGTGGAGTTAGAGTAAGCTTATGTCAGTCGGGCCACGATATTGTGAGTTACGAGTAATTAGGGAAATTAGTAATAAGAATTAAAATATAAGTTAGTACTGTAAGAAGTGAGATAAAGGGAATTTCACGGAGGAGAACATTTAAATGAGAACAAGATCGTTTTAAGAAAAATAGAAAAAACAAACTGTGCACTAATAATAAATAACTTCATACACTGACACCAAGCATACTCCAAGTCCCCAAATTTAATTAGTCCCCAATACTCACTAAAATTCTTAATGTGGATCTTAAGCGGCGGAGTATGTGACGATTTCATTAATAAAAATATGTTAATTAATTAAATTGTTAATGTATAAGCTGAGAAATTTTAAAATTTTAATAAAATCTCACATTTTAAACTAAATCTTATTGCTATCATTAAATAATAATAATATTTAATAAAAGGTCTAATAATAAAATAAAAGGGAATACAATTGTACAGAAAGGGTAAAGCTTGTTAATTAATCCTGCATATACAGGCACTGACCAGAATTAACTTGTTTCTGACCCCTAAACAAACTAAATATAATTGTAAATTTTGTTATTATTTAAATAATTAAATAAGACCACTGTAATGTAATTTGATAACGTCTGTAACTAAGAATATCTCTATTTAATTATTTAATCAAACTTTAGTCCTTTAATTAAATTAGAAACATGGAACTACTTTTATGTTGACTAGTAATTGTCGCGAGATTACTACTCTCCCCCTAACTATTTTTGCCCACTTGCAATGGAGCGCTCACGCCGTAAGCTGCGTACAGCGTTGTTTCGCGACGCGTGTATAATTATGTGAATGGTTGGTTCAATGAATATTTAAATAACTAAATTTGTGCGGCGATGACATCTCTCTCTCAATGAATAAATAACAAACTATGTAATTCATACATTACTACAAACATGAAGGTGATATTCAACTAATCTATAATCATGTGAAGTGTATTACTGTGAAACAAACTTTCTATTTATTTATTATAACTACAAGAATTACAACAGTCGTCTAAGATGAGAGTATCCTACGAGAATTACTACAGTCGCCTAAGATGAGAGTACTTCAGCCCGAATGATATAACAGACTTCAGGAACTTCACCGTCACCGGATACTACGGCAACGACAGACCTTCAGGAAACGCACGAGGACCGAAGAACCAATTCTGCAGCAAATACTGAAAACCAGGTGACATGGAGGCTTGTCTTCCATGGTTATGAGTTACTAAAATTATTACCCACAAAAGACAATTTAACTCACCACTTTTAAGACTTTAAAAGACAGACATTATATGTAACATGTAGTCTGTAATCTAATAACACTGGTTATAGCAAAAGAGTAAATGTTTAAACTAAAAGTTTTCTTGTTTTGAAAGATTAATAAAGTCCATTCTTCAAATGGCTCAATTTTCAATATTGTATATGGCAAGGTGACCATTATTAACTTAATATATATTCAATCCCGGATCCGCGGAATAAATTAAATAGATGTACATCATATTTTGAGGGCCCTTATGAAAGAGTAATATATATTTAATTATACTGTAAACTATATATGTTGAGAACTTTAAATAGAGAACCTTATCTCATAATGTAATAAAGAGATGTCATCTGAGTACCGAGTAAACTGAGTGCATAAATCAACAGTCTCCCCTTCCCAATATCCTGATATAAGAATTGTTTTATTTGTTGTGATTAATTTTCAGCTCGTCACAACGAAAGGGAGCCTGTATGATTGGCATTTCTAATTAATGCAGGTTCCCTAGGTTATAACACAAGTTAAGATGTTATAGTATTATATATGTAATATAAAAGTATTTATGACATATCTGATACTTATTTAAAAAATTGTATACGACTGTTTTCATATTATTTATATATGATGGTGATGATGTTACGGTTAACTAACTATACATTAACGACTCGGAAAATAGGTTTTTTATAAGTAAAAGTATAAAGTTACAAACGGATCAATAAGATCTTTTGCAAAACTTAGTGATTTCTGTGTGTGTGTGTGTGTGTGTGTGTGAGAGAGAGACCGCAATGTGTTTGTACGTGTGTGTGTATGTGTGTGATAAAACACTGAGAATGTCTTTGTTTCAGACAGGGTAGATGACAATTATGTATTGTACGTGTGTGTGTATGTGTGTGATAAAACACTGAGAATGTCTTTGTTTCAGACAGGGTAGATGACAATTATGTACCACTATTTCATACTATGTAAATATAACAATTCATATATTCTGTATTTTTATTTGAACCCTTTGACGTTCACATAAAGTCGTGTGATTTGTACATTTTACTACAGTGATATTTTGTAATTAATACTGATTGCATGTTTTCTTTAATGCTCTGTCTTAGGTTTTACCATTAAACCGAAGTATTGTACCACAAATTATTGGTGGTAGTGATCTTTATGTTTATGAAGCCACCATAAAAGTGAAGTCCAGGGACCGGCTTAATGTAGTACCACCTGAAGAAGAGCGTATTGAAGATTGCTAGTGACAAAGTTGTCTTTAAAATCATACATTACCAACATCATTTGTATTTGCAAATAGTATCTGTAATATATTTTATTTGTAAATATAACAATTCTTATATTCTGTATTTTTGTTTTACATATTTTTTGAACCCTTTGACGGACTAACCGCACACACATATAGGTATATATATATATATATATATATATATATACATTATAAAGTAGTTCATTGACAACAACAACACATACATAGTTAATATCTGTCAAATATAGAGAGAGCTAGAATTATTTACTCATCACACCGACTACTCAATGTACACGGTAAGAGAGAGAGAGAGAGAGAGAGAGAGAGAGAGAGAGAGAGAGAGAGAGAGAGAGAGAGAGAGAGAGAGAGAGAGAGAGAGAGAGAGAGAGAGAGAGAGAGAGAGAGAGAGAGAGAGAGAGAGAGAGAGAGAGACTGCTCTACAAACGCTTCACACGGAGCGTTATGTTAAGAGTTAATCATTTAAACAAATTATGAGTTTATTTTATTTCACTCTACACCTCTGAACATGTGCACAATTAATTTATTTTTGTGAACTGTTACATCAGAAGATTTGTATGAATTTCTACCACCGTTTTCATGTGTGTGTGTATAATTTTAATTTATTTCGCTATACACCACTGAACCTATGTGCGTGTGTAAACTGTACCCATTAAACAGAAGTATTGTACCAGATTGCTACGCCGTTAACGTATGGATTTGTCATCTGTAACAGCACACAGGTAAGTAGTTCATTGACAACAACACACATACATAGTTAATATTTGCCAAATATATATATATATTTCTAACAAGGATCAATCACACTGACTGCATTATAAAACTATTAATTACTTATTTGATACATGAAAAATGAAGACAGCGTTTTGACAACGAGAGAGAGAGAGCTAAAATTATTTACTCATCACACCGACTACTCAATGTACGAGAGAGAGAGACAGGAGAAAGGGTATGAAACCTTGCATTGTTGAAACGCGTGAGAGAGAGAGAGAGAGAGAGAGAGTGAGTGAGAGAGGGAGGACGTTACTATTTGTTGACACAGTTGAAACAAGTGAGAGTGAGAGAGAGAGAGAGAGGGCGTTAATATTTGTCGAATAAATATAAACTTTCTAATTTCATATACATGCGTGCGATACTGACCACAGAGAGAGAGAGATAGTTTTACTTACATTCAAATGTGAGAGAGCGAGTAACAATTATGATCATATAGTTTGAATTTCCCACTACAGAAGAGAAAAAAATGTTGGCAGATCTGCTCTATACACACAATAATGTAAGATTGGTAACCCTGATCATATGTTTTAATACACCCCCTTGATATGCAAATCAATTTAATTAAAAAATAAAAAAACAAATTAAAAAAATAAAAAAAATTATTCGCGGAAATTCGCGGTGCTGTGGTCCATCGGGATGCTGCGGGTCCAGCGGTGGCGGCGTCATCTCTTAGATCATGTTTTTTATTGTTTTTTAAGAAAGGCGGCATTCCTTTGTGAGCCAGAACCCCCAGGGTGAGAGTCAGGAGAAAGGGTATGAAACCTTACATAGTTCAAACGCGTGAGAGTGAGAGAGAGAGAGAGAGAGAGAGAGAGAGAGAGAGAGAGAGAGAGAGAGAGAGAGGACGTTACTATTTGTTGACACAGTTGACACAAGTGAGAGTGAGAGAGAGTGAGAGAGAGGCGTTAATATTTGTCGAATAAATATAAACTTTCTAATTTCATATACATGCGCGCGGTACTGACCACAGAGAGAGAGAGAGACATACACAACAAGTGAGAGAGAGAGGGAGAGAGAGATAGTTTTACTTACATTCAAATGTGAGAGAGAGAGAGAGAGAGTAACAATTATGATCATATAGTTTGAATTTCCCACCACAGAGGAGAAAAAAATGTTGGCAGATCTGCTCTATGCACACACACACACACAATAATGTAAGATTGGTAACCCTGATCATATATTTTAATATATACACTATATAACGCATATTTGAATTTCCCTCCCCCCGCCGCAGAAAATGTTGACAACCCTGCTCATATAAAATATCTATACACTATAATAATACGAAGGTTGGTACACCTGATCATATAGATTTAATATACATTATAACACACGACAAATTTGAACTCATGCAAAGGTTGGTACATCTGATCATATATTTTAATATACACTATAATGCATCGAGTTGGAACCACCCCCACCCACCACCACCCACTGATATGAAATTAAAAAAAAACCTCCCACCCAACACCACCCCCTGATATGCAAATCAGCTTTCTTAAAAAAATAAAAAAGTATATTCACGGACGCTGGTGGTCCATTGAACCTCATCCCACCCCCTTGATATGCAAATCAATTTAATTAAAAAAATAAAAAACCAAATAAAAAAAATAAAAAAATGTATTCGCGGAAATTCGCGGTGCTGTGGTCCATCGGGATGCTGCGGGTCAGCGGTGGCGGCGTCATCTCTTAGATCATGTTTTTTAGTGTTTTTTATTGTTTTTTAAGAAGGCGGCATTCCTTTGTGAGTTTGAATCCTCATTTACCCACTACTCATAACTGCCCTAATTTACACACCTTAACATTCATAATTTGCATAAACAAAGTTTAATATTATACCGAACGATTGGTGAAATAATATTTATAAAAAAGTGTGCGCTTCATAGAAAGACGCGTAGGTTGAAAGTAACAATTAAATCGACGCGCCGACCTGTTCAATGTTGTCAAAACAGTTTCCAACAGGCATCAACGACAGGACCAGTATAAAACCCCAGCGAGCGACACACTCTTTATCAGATGAACTCACTTTGACACGTAAGATCCACGCATCTCGCAACCGCGAATTTTACAAAATCATGTAAATTTTTAAACAGTATTCAATAACGTGAAGTGCGATGGAACCGGCATTACGTCGGTACAAGTATTAATGAACACGAGTGATTTTAAAAAGACTATACTAACGAATCTACGAGAGTTGTAACTACGATGAAATTCGAGAAGTCTACATAGAACTTCTAGACATCTACGAGGGACAAGATAAGAAGAGGAGAGGAACTAGAGAAGAAGACGAGAGGACGCAGGACAGCCAAATGCAGCTATATCCAGCCGTACATCATCACGACCAGAGGTCCACGTCAGAACTCAGCATCCAGGAGACGGAGCGAGGAATTTCAACGACGCAGAGACAGAGAAGGTGATACCGAAGAGGATCAACAAACTCGAGAGTCCAGATGACGGTAACGACAAAGTTAAATGGTTGCAGAAAAATGCAGTTGAAGTCAGACATTTATTTAATATTATTAATGCCCCTGAGGTCTATCGAAAAAAGCTCTAGTTTCCATATACAAGTTTACAAAAAACATTAGTATATTTTTAAATTTGCATAATGAATAAATAAATGTTCAAAGTATAGTTGATAATAGAGAATATAACTGTAGTAATCTCATAAATAAATGGTCAACGAAGAACCATATTTTTATTATATTTTTGTAGTTGATTAGATAATTAAATTCAAATATGGGAGTTACGAAATTAGAAGATTGTTAATTAATTGAGACATTAAATAATAGAATCAATTAAAGTAATAAATGTTCTCTATTAATATTTTAATGAATATTTAATTAATTAAAAGAAAGTTTTTATTAAGTGGTATAGCCTATATTAGAAAACCACACTTGCAAAGACAAGATGAATATTAAATTTGATACGTATTAATAACGTTTTTATAATAATTATATGTGTTATGTATTATATGTCTGTGTAATATTTCAAGTCATATATGATTTATGTATGTGTATACTATGTCTTAGAAATATAAGAAATAAGATTTAAAAACGTTATAATTGCATTATATTCAGATCGAATATAAGGGTTCAAATAATAATTAACCCACATAAAACAATTAATTATATGATAATTTGAATTTTGAAGGAATAAATCAAATGAATATTATTTTATTAACATAGTCGTACTAATTTCACAACCAGTACTAAATCCTCTGTACTCTTTACTTGTATTAAACTTATAACGATATTCACGAGCTTATCCACACTCAATCAACGACCAAAGCCTGCGACCCAGCCGGGTAACATCAAGGTAAATACTGCAGAAGAAGAGTACGAGACGTGGGTAAGTGCGCACAAATGAGTAAGAGCATATGTGTAAAAGTAAGTGTCTAAAAATAACGTTGTATAGTAATTGGAGTGCCCAACGGTGTGGTCCGACACGTAGAAAAAATAACGTGTTGGAAAAAGAAAATAAATGTTAATTATCATTACAAGTAAATGGCGCCCTGGTAATAAATAAAGTGTAATAAATTATTAGCAAAAATATTGTAGAAATAATTAATAGTCAATTTATGTAATAAATAATATTACAAATTGTTAAATTAAGTACAGAGAGAAAAAGAGTTGTGAAATTAATACTGATAAATAAAATACATTTTAAATAGAGAAATATAGAGTCACGGTTGACCAATAATTAAAAATATAATTCATATAACGAATGCTTATGGACACAAGATTCAGGTCACCGATCCTACTAAGTTTGTACGGAGGACATATCAGATTCCCATTAAATATGCGGAACCAGTCGACGAGGAAATCAGAAGAAGGTTGGATAACGACGTAATAGAGTGGTCCAACAGCAGCTTCATCAATCCTCTCGTTGTCGTCAAAAAGAAGACGGACGAAATAAGGCTGTGTTTAGAAATGAGGAATCTAAATAGTGTCGTCGAAAAGGATTTTGATTGTGCACCGAATATAGAAGAATTATTTAACAAATATCAAGGAGCAAAATATCGTCGTTTTGGCAAATTCCCATTCGTAAACAAGATAGCAAATACACCGCATTCCTGTATAAGAACAAAAGCTACCAACATCGAGTAGTACCCTTTGGATTGAGTACAAGCCTCGCAGCAATTGTAAAGTGTTTGGAAAATGCACTAGGACCAGAGGTGGAACCATACACCATGATCTTCGTGGACGACATCCTTGTAATCTCAACAACGTTGGAAGAACACCTTCAGTATCTGAACACTATATTTCAAAAGTTCAGAGACGCTAATCTCTCTTTGAAGTTAGAGAAGTGCGACTTTATTAAAACTTCAATAAAATTCTTAGGTCATATAATATCTGACAAGGGAATACAAACAGACCCTTGCAAGCTAAAGAGTATAACGGAGTTCCCAAGACCCAAGAACGTAAAAGGGTTAAGAACACTCCTAGGACTCACGGGATACTACCGACGTTATTCATCGTTATATGCGGAGAAAATCCAACCAATTCTAGAACTCACTAGAAAAGAAAGTAAATGGAAATGGGAGGTACATCATGAAGAAGCGTTCCGTGAAGTGAAAAATCTATTTCTACATAACATTATGCTGCATCATTCACAACGGGAAGGACGATATATAATCTACGCAGATGCCAGTGACTATGCAGTAGGGAGTTTCCTGTATCAAGAAGATAAATTCGGAGAGCTACGAGTCATCGCATACGCCAGTCGAGTCTTCAAAGGAGCAGAAAAACACTACTGTACGTCAGAAAAGGAAATCTTAGCGATAGTATACGCCTTGAAGCAGTTTCGTTATTATGTGTATGGAACACACTTTGAGATACACACGGATCATCAAGCGCTTTCATTTTTATTAAGTTGTAAAGCAACAAATGCACGACTAATGAGATGGATACTGGCCATACAAGAGTATTCAAATCAAATCAATTCCAATCAAAAGGTCTAAAATTTATTTGAGACGGACGCTTTCAGCGGACGGACCGTTCAGTTTCTTCCTTACTTTCGTCATAGAAAGACGTACTTGCTGTCACGAGTTTTTCGGGACAAGACATGTAGTTTTCCTTTAGACTTAGAAGTGGGTGCACGGTTCGAGTTCTTCGTAGCCATTACCACTTAGAGAACTCAAATAATACATAGACCATTCTAGTGCTTTCCCGCGTACTGTAGAAGATTTCCGCTAGGGAAAAATATCTGCCGAGATATTTTGATAGAAACGCGAGAACACTTCAAGAAGCCGGAATCTTGTGTAAGCTCAATACACGATCTATTTTACCCATTTTTTATCCCTGAGATTAAACGAGTTTGAAATTATAAACAATAACAGTTCATATAGCAGTGTGCGTGTGTGCAAAGACGTGAATTGTCAGCGTAGTAGTCACCTGTCGGCGGTCCATTCGAACTGCGTGCGGGGCGTCGAGAGGCTACGCAAACAGTGGAATTCAACGCAACAAGTAACGCAGTTGTAAAACAAGCCCATAGACTCAATATTGAAAGAAAAATTTTTAATAAACAATTTTATATTATAAAGGAATAAGACAGTAGTAAATTTTAATGTTTTAATTTAATAAATTTTCCTACCTTCAGATATAGACTCTGTTGTAATAATTTCAGTATAACCTATTTATGCAGTTTTAATTTGTATATATATATATATATATGTGTGTGTGTGTGTTATATTCAAAGTCTGAGGATTTGTTTATTTGTATTGTGTACACTACACAATACCACTCCGTTATACCGATTCTGACAAAAGTTTGCACAGGTAACCTTTGACAAAAGACAAAAACACTGTCTAACTTGGAATTTGATATTTCGCCCCGTTCGCACGATTTAGGGCTTTTTAATTATGCGGTTTATAATCGGACGGCAGGGTTGTTGTTTATTCATGGTCAATGTGTGACGCATATAAACATGTCAACAACAACATGGAGACAAGAATTAATTACCATAGTAACAAGTAAATAAACAAATGATATTTAGCGGCACCTTTGAACAGTCTGTGTGATCATCCTCGGGTGTGTTAAAAACGTAACTAAAACGCAGCAGGGTTGACTACCGTGCGTTTTCTCCACCCCTGTGTGACCAATTTTATTGCTTCCTGTGTGTTAAATTCATAGCGTTTCCATACCGTACCCTAAGGCGCTACGATCTCCCGCATCGATCAGTTTTTACTTCGACTTTGAAGACAAGTAAACAATACACGAGAGTTATACTTTCACACAGTTTTTACACGACTGGTAAAAAGGAGTGTTATGTTTTCAGTGGTAGGGTATGTATGTATGTTTGTTCCACTATAACTTTTTAACGGCTTTACCGATTTTGATGTTCGATGGCTCGATGGATTCCTTACTTCACCAGAAAGGCTATATATCACCATGAGTTGACTTCCGGTTTTGACCGGAAGTGAATACAAGTGATCGGTTCTAAGGATTTTTTTTGTTCGTTTATTGGTCCATCAGGTGGCGCTAGTGGAAGGTATTTTGTAAAGTTCACTCCAGATAGTGCTCGCGATTTAAGACCACGCTCACTAATACTATGTTAGCACGCTATTGTGTGAGAGTATAGATGTGCAATCCGTGAGAAACAGAGAACAGCTGATCTGAAAGTTTGCTATATATATTTCTCTCTGCGAAATATGGTGAACCTGAAATACATGAAATGACGGATCAACAATATGCCGCAGCAGTAAACTTAATGAATTTTCAGCAGCGCCAATTGTTCAAAATGATTTCAGACAGATTGCTTCCAAGTGAAAATAATACTGAGCCATTACGTGTGTTCGTTACTGGAGGAGCAGGCACCGGCAAAACCTTTACTCTGAAAATTATTGTAGAACAGATTCGTCGTCTTTCTCATTTACATGCAAGCAGAGCTGTTACGGTAGCAGCACACACAGGTGTCGCTGCAAGATTGATTGGAGGTAGCACTTTGCAGTCTACTTTTGCCCTTCCTATCAAAAAAGGCAAGGTGATAGCTCTTCGCCCTCTTACTGATGAGTGTCTTCAAAGGGAACGCCTAAGGTGGAAGTATATTAATTGGCTAATCATTGACGAAATCTCAATGGTACCCTATACTACCCTAAGAAATATTCACTTAAGGCTGCAACAGCTTAAAATGAATGATGCTCTCTTCGGGGGTATCAATATTATTTTGTTTGGCGATCTAATGCAGTTGCCACCTGTATCAAAAGCAGTTAGTGGTACCTACTGCTTCAAGCAGCCTCATTACTTATCAGCTGAAATTAATTTGTGGACACTGTTTATTTTCTGTGAATTACCTCAAAATATGCGGCAAGCTAACGACACTACTTTTATAGACATTCTAAATCATTTACGAGTCGGCCAACTCACCATGCAGCAGCTAGAAATTTTAGATCGTCGAAGAGTTCCTTTGACAGATGAATTTGCTGATGGCGAGTGTCTGCGTATTTTCCCAACCACTAAACAGGTAGAAGAATATAATGCTATGATGACTGAAAAGTTGAAAACATCATCTAAAGTTTACGATATTGCAGCGGTGGATGTGTCTGTCGAAGCTAAGAATTACGGACAAAAGTTAAAGAAAGACTTCATACCAACGGATCCAAACAAAACTGGAGGTATTCCAAACTCTTTAGTAATCGGAGTCGGATCTAGGGTAATGTTGCGAAAAAACATTAATGTTAATCATGGCCTGGTCAACGGAGCAATCGGCATCATTAGAAAAATTGAGTGGCCTGCACTACGTCGAGATCAGCTTCAACCTGGTGAGCTTCCACAAGCCGTATTTGTAGAATTTGATGACAGATCAATTAGGGGAAATACTGCTGGTATTGGAGTAAAGATAGAGCCCACCACTGTTGAATATGATGCTCTGCGAGGCCAGGGCAAAGTAGAACGACGTATGCTGCCATTAATATTGTGTTGGGCTGTAACAGTACATAAACTCCAAGGCACTACTTTAGACAAAGCAGTCATTGATTTGAGTAGTAATATTTTTGCCAAGGGTCAGGCCTACGTCGCACTAAATCGTGTGAAAACATTAGAGGGATTACCAATAAGTTGTCTGGATCCACGAAAATTGTTGAATGAACCGCACGATAAAAACTCACTTGAGGAATTAAATCGACTCAGAAATCTGTAGACCAAAGCTTTTTCTTTATCATTTCTAATAAATGAAATTATTTAGTTAATTATATAATTTATAAAACAATTTATCGAAATGTTTGTATTATACTAGTTATATAATAGTATATAAAATAAAGTTATACTATATTTATAAGTTTATAAGTTCATACGCTAATTCTACTATGTACATAATAAAGTTTCTAAATAAAACTATGTAAAAATTGAAATTTTTTTTGCACTTCACACATACGCACGCACACACGCACGCACACACTGCATATTCCCATTATACTCTTTTTAAACAGAAAAAGGAATAAAATAAAAAAAAAATAATTTAAAAAATTAAAAAACACGACTGCCAAAAAAATAAATGAATAAATAAAAAATAAATTGATAAAAACACTAAATAAAAAAAAACTAAATAAAAATAATATTTAGTAAAAATCACAAAATCTAAATAAAGTCGATTTAAAAAGCCAAAAACAAGGTATTGAAATTCAGCTCTGATCAGATTTAACGAAAATGTTATGAATGATTAAACGCATAGTAATTTTATTAGATTTAAATTACTTTTCGATGTTGAATATATATCGATGCATCATATGAAGAGTACAATTATAAAAAATATTGCTGATAAAATTTTGCTCTTCAATTTTAATTTTCAATGCAGTCGGGGGCTGTTTAATGAAAAGAACAATTCTATTTAGAAACAGCCCCCGACTGCATTGAAAATTAAAATTGAAGAGCAAAATTTTATCAGCATTATTTTTTATAATTGTAGTCTTCATATAATGCATTGATATATATTCAACTTCGAAAAGTAATTTAATTCTAATAAAATTAGTATGCGTTTAATCATTCATAACATTTTCGTTAAATCTGATCAGAGCTGAATTTCAATACCTTGTTTTTGGCTTTTTAAATCGACTTTATTTAGATTTTGTGATTTTTACTAAATATTATTTTTATTTAGTTTTTTTTTTTATTTAGTGTTTTTATCAATTTATTTTTTATTTATTCATTTATTTTTTTGGCAGTCGTGTTTTTTAATTTTTTAAATTATTTTTTTTATTACCATTTCTGTTTCTCTATTGCGTTGTTCATTCATCGTCGTATTAGTTACATTTATTCGGTCGAGTTATTCTGCATTCTGTTATTTGTTTTCCTTAACTACACTTCTTTTAAACTTCACCTTTAAATAACTTTACAGTCCCGTTTGTTTTCCTTCCTCTTCACTTCCTTTCAATCTGACCCCCCTTACAAGTTCCAGTTAACATAACAAAACTCCTTTTAAACTTCACCTTAAAATAATTTTATAATCCCGTTTGTTTTCCTTATTCTTCATGTCCTTTTAAATCAACCCTCCGTTTTAGTATCCACCGACACAGTCATAAACAACAAGCAAGCTGTGTTTTAGCGTACAGAATTCCTCAATTCTTTGGAGCTCCCCTAAATGCCTCCGCACATTCTGACTTTAAAAGTTGGAATGCCGATAATACTATTAGGTAACATTGATCCAACAAAAATGTTCAATGGTACGAGGCTATGCGTTAAGAACCTCATGCCGAACGTAATAGAAGCTACCATCACAACAGGGTACGCCAAAGGAGAAGATGGCTTTATTCCACGTATTCCATTAATACCAAGCGATATGCTTTAGATTTTAAGCGGCTGCAATTCCCCATTAGGCTTGCATTCGCGATGATAATAATCAAAGCGCAAGGGCAGTCCCTTAAGGTAGCCGGAATCAATATAGAAAATGCATGCTTCTCACATGTCCAGCTGTATGTGGCCTGTTCAAGGGTAGGCACGCCTAAGCATTTGTACATATATACAACGAGGAAAAAACTAAAAATGTAGTTAGAATGATAGTAGTCACATGCCAGAACACTATCTGTATGCCCATGAATATCAAAAGGCTCAACGTATATTATTGTGAATTCTGAAATATTTTGAAAATAATAAATGTAATATAAATGTAACATAGTGTAATTTGAAAATGTTTTGAAAAATAAATGTAACTTACAAAAACATATGCGTTTTCTGTCATACGATTACATTCCTCTCACCTCTCAGAAAAGCTCAATTTCTAAAGACCCGTGACAATAAACGAGCAAGTAATAAGCGGTTAAAAACCTTTAAATAGAATCAAAGCTGCGCACAAAACCCAAAAATAAAGATAATTTGACAAATGATGATTTCAAAAAATTGTGTTTAAAAAAATATTAATTAAAAGAAAACAATAAAGCGGGCGAAGTCGCGAATGTATCGGGTAATGAATAATGATATACGCGTATGTTATCTAAGATTTTGATTTTGTATTTTGTTTCCAATGCTGTAAGTTGTTTGTGTTTAAATGCGTATTTCATTAGAATGAAGAAGCTGTTCGAATCTATGCTAACCCATATATTTTTTCAAAGTACTTTCTGAACGTCTGTTTGTAGATGTACGGCATGGTACCTACGTCACGACAGGGATACTACAGAACTGGAGTCGAACTATGTTCAGAAGGCGAGACGCCGGAGACGCGTGCGCACGTCAACCCAAAAATCATTTTTAGACTAGACACATGCATCATCGTCTATGGTAAAGTTACTTGACATATACTTAAAACACTATAAATTATGGTGATATAGGCCTAAACAACCGTATACACCTGTAGGTAACAGGTTTATAAATTAAGTCTTGATGAATAGGAGGTGCTAGACTGATACACAAAAACCAGGCAAAATCTGCAGTGCGCCGGGCCTTCTGAGTTCCGTTTGGTCTAATTGACATCTCCATTGTAGTGGCAATGTTGGCTGTTTTCTGCAATACATTATTATCGTGGTTTCTTTTTACAGTAAAATATAATTTTTTCTTTATGTGTTTAACATGAACGAATAAACATATGGTAATTTTACAACAATATGCTTTATTAATATCGTTGCTAAGCGTATGTAGATATCAATTAAGTAATTTTAAGAAAATACATAAGTGCACGTTACATAATATAGTTAATGATAATAAATTAAAGTACCAAAATAAAATTATTATCAGTATAAAATTATAGTATAGGTGCAAGTTAGAAGAGACTTTTTGGAACCTGTAATAACGTACGTGAAGGAATAATTAATTATGTTACAATTTTTAATGTGTAAGCCTATATATAAAATACTTTCATGATTAATTTGGACATATATAAATATTATAAAGCAGGACGTACAAATGATAATACGTGCAGACTCCTCACACACACACACACACACACACACACACACACACACACACACACACACACACAAGTAGGCTGCAACGTTTATGCTTGCCATCTGAATCAGTATTTCGTGTTTTATAAATTCTAAAACATGTAGTTCCTATATTCTCTCATTGTCTCATGCAGTTCCTATATTTTATTCTCGCCAATTGTGGGAACAGTGATCTACATTATTACTACTTATAAGCATTCAACCTTATGTTAGCGTTATATGTAAACGTTTATTACGTCCTGCGTACGTCGCCTACTTCACATAGCCTACAGTGTATACTGTTGAGTTGCCTTATTGATGAGTTCCCGTGCTTACCTGCTCGAGAAAGTATATTGTGCTAGAAGAATACTTACATACATTTCAGCTGCATTTAAATGTATATTGATAAATTCAACAAGAAACCCGTTGCCACAGCCGAAATCGTATTTTATAATTATATCTAAACATAAATATTGTTATACACAATTATTTAACAATATAAGTGTTATTATATATTTTTATTATACTACAGTTTTTTGCTGCTCTAGATATAAAGTTTCAGGAATACTGTTGTAATACATACCGTTTTCAGGAACTGTATGTAATTCTTCAGAGCGCTATCGGGGCCATAACTGCTTCTTAAGTGTTTGACAAAAATGGACCCAATGTTTAAACTACGCTTCCTCCTTTCTCTAGTTTAATTTGTTAAATAGAGGAAATCAAAGAAGAAAACACCCAAACAAACTTATGCCTCAGAGTCAAGGCCATATTTGATTAACTAAGTTATCAAAGTACAGATCCGAGATATGCGAAAGCAGTAAATGTGGGCGCCTTTACTAAACAGTACAACAATATATACACTACTCTTACTACCTTTCTGAATTTAAAACTATATTTACTTAAATTATGAATGAAAGCAGCATGATGTGAGTTGAAAAAAGTAAACTTACTTTATGGTTTCAACGTTCAGACTTGCTGCCTGGTAATCAACATCTTTTTCCAACAGCACTAAGCACCCATAGCCTAAAACACCACTGCACACAAAGGATCAGATAGCAGAAAAGCGAAGTGCCCATGCAAGTGGCAATGGTCTACATTAGACTAACTTATAGAGTCCTTACAGGCTTGCCAGAATCTCGGAATGCGTCTTATCAACAGTACATCGCAAATCTGTGTGCTGGCTATTACACGATTTGGAAAGCACCAAAAAATGTTAAAAGACTACTAGTAGCCGTTCCCCTTTACGAAAATCTGACAATAGTTGGGCACGAACCGAGACTGAGAAAAGCCATTGTTTTCACAGAACACTTCACTAATCTATTCACTTCACTCCCGGCCCGCGTGATGTCAACGTTAACGATAAATAAATACTACTTTGATAAATCATGCCAACAATACCTACCATTGAAAGCATTTTTCGTCAGCAGAAGTGAAACATGAAACATATATACGGCCTTATATCTTATATCTATCTGATATACCTGTTACAAATTATACTGTTATTTTCACATTTGCAGACAACACTGCGATCTTAAAAACTGATATCAACCCAGAAAGAGTATTCGGGAACGTGAAAGACTTATTACAAGTCTGGCTTAAGTGTTAGACTATTCAATAAATTTCAAAGAATTCAACCAAATACCATTCATTTTAAGATGTAACTCTTGTTGACGAGTTACCACAAACAATGCTACGTATACCAGTGAAAACAAGAGTTAAATAGGCTGCCAAGCACTGCACTTCGACGAAAACCTAATCTGAAAAGCCCACGTTAAAGCTTAAAACAGCAACTAATTCTGAAAGTTAGACGGATGACCTGGTTGATGAACAGAGAGGCCCAGCTGTCTCTTGCCAACAACGTACTTTTACACAAAGCCATACTTAAGTCAATTTAGCTCTAGTCAGGAAAAAGAGGTCAGTAAGACAAAGGTGGCAACGACACCCAGCTGAAAAGAATGTCCTTAACCATGAAACAAAGAAATTAAAAAGAGAAATCCGTAATTTAAAAAATGAATTTATGGAATTATATTTAACAAACTTAACAGCCGATGAAGAGACTGATTATTCATTGTGGAAAGCCACAAACATGCCAATTCCTCAAATAAGAAAAGGTCAAGGAGACTGGGGAAGAGAGAATAAACAAAAAGCAGATTTATTCGCTGAATATCTAGAGGAAGGTTTTACACCAAATGATATGCAGATTAATAACAACCTTGAAGAAATTGGAAATATTATAACAGAAGAAATTACTCCTTTCACTCCAAAATAAGTAGCAGAAGAAATAAAATTAAATCTGAATCCCAAGAAGGCACCAGGCTTTGATTTAATTACTGGTCAAATTTTGAAGCAATTACCACGAAAAGGAATTGTTATGCTAACATACCTCTTAGACTAAAGCATGTATCTGCTATCTGGAAGGTAGCAGAAGTTTTCATGATTCATGTGAACTCATGTGAACGCGCGCGCGCGCGCGCGCGAGTGTGTGTATTGGTGTGTGCGCATGGTACAATAGATTATTACTTTATACATATAGGTATCTTAGAGAGCGGATGAAACAAGGCATACATACTAAGTTTATTACAATATATCGTTCTAAGATTAAATATCGCTATTAAAAATGTTTAGATTACAACGTAAAGTATTGGAGATTGTTATTTACAACTTACGTTTTTTTTATAGGCATCATGATATATTTAGGAGTTACTGGATTCAGATCCCTGCAAATGGCGGACGTTTTGTGTCGAAATGTTAGTCCAGATTCCACCGCGGTAAGTACCATTATTATTACATTATTATTATCAGTGTATAAATATTGAGCGTGAATGGGTATGTTTTATAGAGAAGGTTTGCTGTGAACCTCCCATAGTCAATCGAGATTCTTAACCTTGGAAAAAGCATGCAAGACGAAAACAATAATTTTGTTTTGTATATTTTCTTATTGAAATACTATAGCTCAACTAAACATCTGTACACAACACTTTTGTTTTATAACTTATTACTAATTACTCCAAAGTCAGTACGAATTAAATAACTGCCACAAAAACAATTGTGTACATGAAATTAATGTTTAAGATTATTTGTATGTTACGTTTTTCTTATTCTCCTAATCCTACCAAATGTGTTCACAGAAGATACACCTTTCAGTATTAATAAGTTTCAAAATTAAACTCCAGCCACTCTCTTTCTTCATTCGGCATTTACAATACACTCAATTTTTAAAATTTTGAAATTGAATAATTCCTAGATATATTTGCCTAAACAAAAAATTATTTTATTCTGTCCAGAAAGTAAACTCTTTGCTAATCAGTATGGTAGTGTGCATGTAGTGGAGATAATTTAAATAAAGGTGAAACAGAGGAATCGACTGGTAAACATAGTGAAATAGTTGTATAACCACGATAAAAAAAACAGAACGTTCCAGGTAAATAAATTGTAGTTCTGCTTTTATGTATGTGGCATGTATTTGTGTGTGTGCGCGCATCTGGTTTCAGCAGCGGGTGTTAGCATGGGTCCTAAAATAGTAGACACCGTAAGAGACTGGCCAGTGCCGAAGAGTAAACACGAAGTTCGGAGTTTCCTGGGGTTATGCTCATATTACAGACGTTTTGTGAAAGACTTCGCTACTATTGCTAAACCACTACATGAGCTAACGGAAAATAAACGAAACTTCCAGTGGTCGAGGGAGCGTGATCAAGCATTTAGGACTTGAAAACTGCATTATCTTCGCAGCCAATTCTCGCTTTCCCAGCTTCCGAAGGGAAGTACATTGTGGAGACAGACGCAATCAATACTGGTCTAGGAGCAGTTTTGTCTCAAATGCAAAACGGTGAAAAACGAGTAATAGCGTATTACAGCAAGACATTTTCTAAACCGGAGAGAAATTGTTGCGTTACAAGGAGAGTTGCTGGCAATCGTCCGAGCGTTGGAGCACTTCCATAAATACCTCTATGGAAGAAAGTTTTCACTACGTACCGACCATGCCGCGCTTGCATGGCTCTTGAGATTTAAAAATCCGGAAGGACAGTTGGCAAGGTGGCTTGAACGTCTGCAAGTGTACAACTTCAAGGTACAGCATCGGGGGGGGGGGCGCCTGCATGGTAATCCAGATGGCTTATCACGAAGACCGTGCCCGGAAGACTGCCGACATTGACACAGAAAGGAAGAAAAAACTCAAGCGAACATTTTCAAGCCATCACTGTAGACTTCCTGGCAGACGGCTGGACAACACAAGACTGTTGACAAGAACAGATGACTGATGAAGACATTGGACCGAACTTGACAGCAAAAGAGGAAGGTCGCCGCCCGGATTGGGAAGATATCTACCATGGTTCGGAAGTGCTGAAGGGCTACTGGGCACAACGGGAATCTCTCACCTTAGAAAATGGATTGCTGAAAAGGGCTTGGGAAAGTGCAGATGGACGAGACGTGGTCATACAGTTGATAGTTCCCCGAAGTAAAGTGCAGTCTGTTTTGAAGGAGATGCATGATGGAACATCTGGAGGCCATCTTGACTTTAACAAAACCCTTGACAAAATACGGAAGCGATTTTATTGGGTTCATCTTCGCTACGACGTAGAGGAATGGGTTCGGATGTGTGAAATATGTGCTGCAAGCAAGGGCCCACTAACCAGAAGCAGGCGTAAAATGAGACAGTATAACGTTGGACTGCCTTTCGAGAGAATTGTTATAGACATTGTTGGACCATTCCCAGTTACTGACGATGATAACCGGTACATCATGGTTGTAGGTGACTACTTTACTAAGTGGGTGGAAGCCTACGCAATTCCAAATCAGGAGGTTACCACTGTGGCAAAGCAGTTAGTTCACAACTTCTGTTGCCGTTATGGAGCCCCTATGGAAATCCATACGGATCAAGGGAGAAATTTCGAATCAGGATTGTTTAAAGAATAATGCCGTCTACTCGGAATTCAAAAGACCAGGACAACGCCTCTGCATCCTCAGTCGGACGGGATGGTTGAGAGATTCAATAGGACACTTGAGCAGCATCTTTCGAAGGTTGTTGACGAGAACCAAACAGACTGGGACCAACGTATACCACTATTCCTCATGGCTTATAGATCATCAGTACACGACATAACCGGCATGACTCGAGCAAAATTGGTGTTTGGGCGGGAGATTCGTCTTCCTGGGGACTTAATGTTCGGATCACCTGAGGCTCAGTCCCAAGAGCCGCAGAACTATTCCTCGCATTTAGAAAATCAACTGCGAGAAATGAATCGCTTGGTAAGAGGACGGTTGAAGATTGCCAGTGATAAAATGAAAACTCGGTATGACATTCGCAGCAATAGTGTGGGTTTCCAAGAAGGAGATCAGGTCTGGTTGTTCAGTCCAAAGCGCCGTTGTGGTCGCTCACATAAGCTACAGTCCAACTGGAAAGGACCCTACACAGTGAAAAAAAGAATCAACGATGTTGTTTATTGGATTCAACAGGAAGGACAGAGAAACTTCAATGTCGTCTATCTAGATCGCCTGGCTAATTAATACTTCAGAGACGGTTTGCCAGTTCGGGACGAACCGGCTTAAGGAGGGGGAAGTGTTACGACATCACCGAACAATCTACGTGTTTACCGAACGTTCCAGAGAAATCCAGAATGTAAGCGTGTGGCCTACGTGCTTGTTGACGCATTTGCTAGACGGTGCGAGAATTGACGCGGCAGCTCTCACTGTGTCAAGGGCGCAAGCAATTACGTCATAGTTTAGAGGTAATACGTAGTATGTGGAATCGTCTACATGTTCGGCTGACTATAAATACTACCAGTACTCAACGACTTTCAATTCAGTATAGCAGCGATATACTTTCAGTGCGGTTCGAGTATAATCGGGCGAGATTACTGTGTCCGTTCAAGTGGTTATTAGTGAAGTGTTGTGTTTTATAATCAGGCGGTATATTGTAATACCTGTTTTAATATTAGTTGATATTTATTTGGGTGTGAACAATTTTTATTTGATTTGTTGTAGAGACAGTGTTGTTAATAACGAACTGTTTAAGTGTGAAAATTAAAGCTGGTAATTAGTGACTTAATTGGTGTCTTGTATTTTGTTCCCACTGTACAAATCAAGTAGACCGTCTTAGCAATATTAATACAAAGGTTTTTTTAAAATATATAAACACTTGGTACGTTTCACAGTTGTTTTATTTAACTCTGACAGCTGTTTCGACTTACTTAAGCCATTGTCAAAGAGCTTGCCGCAGCAACAGCTGACAGCATCGATACCGAGGCAGTATTTAAAAAGAGAACTTATTTTCTGGATAAATATTATTGTAAATATTGGTTTTAGCGGTTTCTACACATTAAAGTGGAGTAGTGTTAAACGCATTTCTAGTTTGTTTTTAAAAAGTATAAATTATGATGTTATATTTTAATGTGGCTTGTAAAACATCCATCACAGTTACTTACCACTATAAGAACGTAATCTCCAAACAACGTGCTAGGAAAGATATCTTTGCATCAAGTTTTTATTTAATTATAGTTTTAATAGTCGTTTATTGTTCCTCCATGTGTTACTGGTACTATGGTTGACATCAGTTAATCAATTGGGTTTCATTACAGTTTGATTCTCTTCGTTATTTTTCTTTCAAATGGTCAGCATCAATATAACGTCTGTCCCTCTGGATAGTTAATAATGGAACTCCCGTTTCATAACGGTCAAAATAATAACGTTCTGTAGTCATGGTAACTGACTTAACTCTGATTGGCTAAGTACATTTGAAACTATTGTTATAAATCCTGGTTTTCTGTTCAAAATGAATAAATATTTTATAATGACTATATTTACTTGGGGATAATTTCAATGCTTGAAATATTTACATAGATGTTCCTATTTCCTTTCAAAGATCAGTTTGACATCTCACAAGACTGGTCTAAGCCATGTATTAATGTTTTAGTACAAAATTGATAATACTATGTTAATACATATTTTACTTATTTATATTGTTTATCATAAATCTGACATGTTATTTTTGTTAGTTGATGGTAATTACATAATTTACTTTGTCTTCTTATTTAAATATAGTTTTCAGTTGTTTACAATTGGTTTTCTGAATTTAGACAGCTATGTCATTTATAGGCCTAAACTGTAACATTTAATAATTTCTTATTTTGCTATATTTTAACATTATTTATTAATCATATATGGTCTGCTTATTTTCATTTCGCATTTATTGGTTTTTGAATTACTTTGAAACTGTTTTACAATCTATTAGTGTTATTATGCTTTTACAAAATTATTTCTTATCTTATATTTTGCTTTCAATTTATATTATAGTTATTACTTTGTTGCTTGTTAAATTTATGTCATTACTATTTTTATACCTACTCCCATTTCTCACACACCTCTTTAAGACTTAAATCTATTAATAAAACATAACATATAAATAACTTAATGGTCTGTATATGGTTTAGCCATGTTTCTTCTCATTAAATATAATTATTATATTGCCTGTCATTACTTATAAAGGTCCTGCTACTACTCTCTTTATGACTTCATTACTTACATAAAACATACAAACATATTACTGTAAAATTATTTCTTCTTGTATATACTCCCTTAAACACTAAACCAATAACTTAACTTTCTTTAAATTAAAAATAACAATTTTGGTGAGTGTTATACCTACACCATCTCTTCTATCAAGATAATCACCCTGGTGATTCCTTTACCGACATAATATGTTTTTCTATTCCTTACACCCACAATTACTCTGTTTCTTACAGTCTAACCCAATTAACTTAATTGCCCATTCATCATTTGATTATGGTTTTGGTTTGTTCACTTGTTTACTATTCTTTTTTCTTAATATTATAAGTTGTTTATTTTAATACACTCATCACTTCACTGTTTATCTTTATCACTCCCTACCTATCTCTCACTCTTGGTTTCAATGTTACTTTAGATATACATTTATAATTATTCTTTAACATTTTGTGCTTTACCTTTTTATTACAATAAGGTCCTTAACAATATACTTTATTTAACAATAATTGTCTTATTTATTTTTTTATGGCTAGTGTACTTTCTTTATTCATTATTAATTACATATTTTCTTTACTTTTTGTGTCTCTTATCATTGATTTGTCTTCTTAATCTCTGTGAATATTTTCTCATATTTTTTTTGTCTTTACCTGGCCAATCTCTGGGGTCGGGTCAAAGTCATTTGTTTGTCAGTCTAGTCTATTCCGTTAATGATTACTTTTGTTTAAAATTCTTCCTTCTTCTTTCTTAACTACATTTTATATTTTTTCTTCTTTATTTATTTATTAAATTATCTTACGTTTTAGCATTTCTATAATACTTATGGATACTTTATATAATCAGATTTCTGCAACGTTATATCATTTTCTATATAAGTAACTCGATGTTTCGTGCAGTAATTATATAATTTGTGATGTTTTCAATTTGTTTCTTCTGCAAGTAGATAATATTGTATATTCTTTTTAACACCTGACGCACGTTTCACTGAAAAATATCAGTATCATCAGAGGTTTCTAAGTGAATTAATAACAATCGAAATAATTCTATTAATATAAAATTAACGAATAATCGAATTTGTATCGATTTTAATGTAAAACAAAATAACTGATAATCGATTTAGGTCGATTAGTTAACGATTGTTTTAATGTTTATTTTCTTTAGCAGCTGTCTTCTCGGTTATATTTGAAATTTTGTTTATATTTTATTCATTTTTATTTTTATTTTTTAGTAAATTTATAATTTTAAATAGATCGTCTTGTTTTGTTTTTATTTGGGTTTGTTCTTTAATTAATAATTTATTGTTATTGTGTTTGTAAATGTTAAGATTTTCCCAAATATTCATTTTTTGACCTTTTTGTATGTTTTTAATTAATTTTATATTTTCAATGTTTGGAAACTGGTGGCTATTATTTAGACAATGTGTGGCTAAATTAGATTTATAAATATTTGGTTTTAAATATGCATTGCGGTGTTGAACGAATCTATCTCGTAGTTTTTTCTTCGTCTGGCCCCCGTAAAATTTATTGCAATCTGGACATTCTAATATATATATATATATATATATATATATATATATATATATATTATAACATCACCAAATCTCATTTATTTGGAGTTATATGTTAAAGTTTACTATATTAATGCTTAAACTAATTTAAAACATTGAAACTCAACGTTTATAATGTAGCGTGCATCTCAAGGCATTGCACACAGCCACATGGCAATGCCAGCTGCCGTTACGTAACCACTCACACTATAAACCAATTTAGCCACGCCCAAACTTTCAATTATTAATATTTCGGAAACCGGTAAATTCAGGCGAAATCCATTATAGCCAAAATGTTTGCCGAAATATTAATAATAGGGGGTGCGAATTTTATGCAATATAATTAAATAATAACAGAGTTAATTAATTGTATATTAATAACTTCGGTAATAATTGAGCTACATAAAAGAGCTTTTAATATGTTATAGCTATAAGAATTATCTACCAAATGTATATTTTAGAATTAGCATAACTTGGCTTGCAGCCAAGATAATTGCAATACAAAGTGCCACCGGAAATCCTGAACGACAATTCAGTTCCGTTGTGTTAAGAATATTAATAATAATATAAATTCTCAGTCTGTGGGAAAGTAGTTTCGTTCTCACGGGGTGAGGTGATTCAAATTTTCGGTAGTAGGGAGAGTGTGCTGCCAATCAAATTATTCGAAGAAATTGGAACTAACGCGGAGTTTTGGGGCTGATAAAACACTCGACTGCCAGTATTCAAGAAGAACAGACGTACATCTTCGATCGTCTCAAAATCATAGTTTTGTGAAGACTCATCTGAAGACTCTACGTGGTCAACACGCCTAATTACGATCATCATAAAACAGATCAACTGTAACGACTCGTAATTACAGCGTCCAGTCAAGATACTCTTCCACATCAACAAACAAGCATATCGTGCACTACATTAACTGTTGGCGTACGCACACAAGAGATCTACAAGACTACAAGTCATTACTTCAAGAATACGACAGAGAGGCCGTCTAAACCACTTGCGAATCAGCTGACGAGCAGAGCGACAACTCGTAACGAGACACACACGCTGACGTGGAACGTGAATCGACGAGGGACCTGAAGCAGTTCTCGCAGAAAACTACAGACGTAAAAACTTCATCAATAGCGGAGAGCAGAGTGTTGCTGATTTCCGAGCTCACCGCCAAAACCCAGGACGCTCAGTCGATCACCATCTCTAGCCGATTGGACAAGGACAGCGAGGGACTTCCAGAGCATCTCTACAACCTCTTCAGAACCAGGAAAGTCAAAATCACGTTGTTCATTTTTCAACAGTTCAATTTTTCTTTCTTTTTAATTAAAATCAATGTAATATAAATCATTCAGATGCCGTAAATGAGAGACTCTAATTAAATAAGAATTATTGACGTGTGATAATCTGTATAGCCAGTATAAGTAATTAATAAGCATTAGTTAAGAATTAGTAGTAGATAAAGAGAAAAGCGCTATACAAATCTTAACAAAGAATTAAATAATTTGCTCATGCTGCAGTATCGTGAGTCAGATTACTAGTAAATAAAGGGGCGTGAACTAGATTGTCACGGCTAGTTTATTTTTGAATATTTTCAAGTAACTTTAGAGTTTTTATTTCATTAGAATCATTTTTAAAATCATTGAAATTAAATTGAATTAAATTAAATTGATTAATTAAATTCTCAGTTAAAATAACTTCTTTGAAAATAACGAACTCAACTTCTGAAAATTATTAATCATTCAGAAAACATTATTCAAGATGTATTTACTGTTTAGTTTGTAAGAAGATTTGAACTTATAAGCATTTCATTCTTGTGTGTGATTGGAGTAATAAACCCCGTTTTTATTACCCCACATTGTATTTTTATTGCTGTACTACGGAGCCTACCAACCTCACAAAACTCTTCACTTTTAAAATAACAAATTTAGTGTGCTGTTGTTATACACTTGAGTTTACATACTTGCGAAATCAAATCCAAAATCCACACGCCCTAGTCGCAAGAAAACCGCAAGAACGGACAGCAGGTAGGTGCTCACATATTTACACAACACAACAAAAACACGTTTAATATTGTTATAAATGGCGCTCCAAGATCGTGGGGCTCGAGAAATTGAAATTATATTAAATTTAAATTCAATTCATTTTACGTTAAAACAAAGTTTGCTGTTTTAACTTGTAAAACAGCTGGCGTCCAACTCTAAAATCCCCAAAGAGAGTTTTGTGAATTGGTAGTGGTACAGCAGTGAAGTGTTTGAAATTATTGTGTATTTGAAATTATTGTGTAAAAATGGATACCGAAAAAATGCTTAAACAGATGTTGCAAGAAATGAAACAAAACGCGGCTAAAGCGGAGCAAGCAAACGCGGAATTAGTAGCTAATATGAACGCGCAAATGAAACAGACAACTGCGGATTTAACTGCTAACATGAACGCGAAATTTGAACAAAGTGCAGCCAAAGCTGAACTCAATATCGCGGAATTAACGGCTAAAATAGACGCGCAAAATCAAGTTTAACCGAAGCACTAGAACATAGTAACGCGGATATAAATGCCGAAATAAAACAAAGTAATAAAGAATTAACCGCTAAAGTCACGGAAATCGGAGAAAGTAATAAAGAGTTAACCGCTAAAGTCACGGAAATCGGAGAAAAAGTGCATACGGTAGAAACGAAAATAAACGAACGGTTCAAGGTTTTTGAGACCACCATGCAGAAATCGTTTATTGAACAAGTTACGCGTATGGAGGGCCGATTCAAAGAACACATCGGTAGGTGTGAGAAACAAACTGCGGGAGTTGCGAAAAAAGTAGATACACTCGAAGTAAGAATTCAAGCAGACGTGACGGAAACACAACGGCGCGTTGATAGGCTTGATGCTTCAATAGTAGAGACCCGTTCTAATATAGATTCGAATAAAGAAAATGTATTGCAAACACTTAATGACGAGCTATTAAAAGTACGACAGGAAGTACGTAGGAGATCCGCTCCTAATATCCTAGTACAGGGACAAACCGATGAAAAGAATTGAGTATATTTCACGGGGGAAAATAATGAAAACCCGATCGAATTCTTATTAACATGTGAGAGGGAAATGGCGAGAGTAGGCTCGCGGTTAGATGATCAAGATCGCATTCAGTGGATTGTAAACGCGATGCGTGATTCTGCGCGAAAATGGTATAATATTGTACGTGATAAAATTACCACATACGCGGAATTCAAACAGAAGTTCGAAAGCCGGTATTGGAATTCACACACACAGAGACTTCTAAGAAACGAACTCGAATACGGACGTTACGAAAGAAACACGGAATAACGCCCGAAAATTATATCATTCAGCAAGTAGAGCGCGCTAAGCATTTGTACCAGCGTTTGCGGAAATCGACATTGTCACTAAATTAGCATATCATTTTAACCATAACATACGTGTAGCCGTGTTTACACAAGGGATACGCACGGTTGACGAGTCGCTTATTTTAGTGTCACAAAGCGAAACGGTTTTTGATTTAGGCGGGTGGCGATATAACCCGGACTTTCGCCGAAATAATGACGGTCAAAATACACGGGTACAATACCATACCCAACCTGATCAAAGACCTAGCACTAGCGCGACTCCACCCCAGACACCTCCAAAACCGCCAAATAAACCCTTTGATTATAAGGACAAGCCAAATATCGGTAGACCCAAAATGCAAAATAAAGGCAACGAGGGGATCCAGATCAGAACAATTAAAACAGTCGATATATCGAAAAGAGATACGACCGCGCAAGTGAGTGATACACAAGACGTTAGAGACCCTAGCGAAAAACCAAAACGCCATCAATCTCCAAAAAAATTGGCAAGGGGCGCCTCCAGGGGGGGACGCGCCATAAGCTTTGCAAAAATAAGTAAAAATAAGAATATTAGAAATAGGAATAATAAGTTGTGTAAAAAAATGTGTATTTTAGATGATGTAATTCAGGTGCCAGGTAATAAGGTGTTCCCACCGGACGTTACAGAACCATTGTTACAGTTGAACACAATACAACAATGCACACCTAACGTAACGCGTCCGGTAGTACAGGAACAGGGCGAGGGTGTTCCCACGCAAGGAGCTTGGGAAGCCGTTAGTGTGGTATCCGGGGATAGCGAAGGACTCGATGAATGGCTTGAAGAATATTGTCGGATCACCCATAAAGACAGTTACCAAATATTAGAGGCACTTTGAATGTAAAGGATAGGGTTAAATATAATGTAAATATTAATAATCATTATTAAAATAAATTAAATGTATTATATAATATTAATAACAATTGTAAATAAGTTGTGTATGAACGACAGTTCGTTAGTAGCGCGGTAATAAACAAACACGCGTACGAGCGAAGCAATGCACGGGACAGGAAGCGCTCGACACACAATGCGTAGCGCTCAGCTGTTAGAAAGTAGGTCAAGTTAATTAGCGTCGCGCATGCTTTGGTCTCACTGTAAACAAACTCAAGCACATTCCTACGCGCGCGTGCCGCTGTTGTCTATCGCTATCAGAGACATTCCGTCTTAAACGTTGCAATTAAGTACTACCCGTGCTACAAACATTTGTTGCACAATAATTTCATGCACAATCTCAACATATGTTATTCAATTAGAATTAAGCCATATGATAGAAAATAGTAATATCAGTGTATATGTTAGTAGATAGAAAATACAGTGTATAATTTGTGAAGCATCATCAATGTATGTTTAAAAAGATAATTGTAATTTAAATTGAAAAAAAAAATAATTGTATATCCTACACTCATTTTTTTTAAAAACGGGTAGGCGTGTATATAACATCACCAAATCTCATTGATTTGGAGTTATATGTTAAAGTTTACTATATTAATGCTTAAACAAATTTAAAACATTGAAACTCAACGTTTATAATGTAGCGTGCATCTCAAGGCATTGTACACAGCCACATGGCAATGCCAGCTGCCGTTACGTAACCACTCACACTATAAACCAATAGAGCCACGCCCAAACTTTCAATTATTAATATTTCGGAAACCGGTAAATTCAGGCGAAATCCATTATAGCCAAAATGTTTGCCGAAATATTAATAATAGGGGTGCGAATTTTATGCAATATAATTAAATAATACTATAATACTTATAACTATTTTACCTCAAGATGTATTTTTTCTTTAGGGACATGTTTCGGGAGATCCTGTTCTCCCATCTTCAACCTTCGCCATCTTGCTTCTGGTGCAGTATTTGTGTGTTGGCTTCTGGATGTTATTATGGTGATTTTTTGGTCTTTGGTCCTTCAATGTTGCATTATTGTGTGTGGTTGTGGTATCTGTTTTTGTATTTTGTGTATTTTCGATGTTGAGTGCTTTGAATATTGTGTCATGTTTTGTATTGATTTGTATTCGTTCTGGTATTAATTTGTTTTGTGTTTTATGTTTGTAAATCTGTAAATTTTCCCAAATGTTCATTATGGTGCCTTTGTGTGGTATATGTTTTATTAGTGTTACATTGGTTATGTCTGGGAATTCATGTCCTGTGTTTATTGAATGTGTGGCTAAATTGGATTTGGCCAATAATACAACAATATATTGCATTCAATAATATTCAATAATACAACATTATTCAATAATACATACTACTATTCAATAATGCAACATTGAAGGACCAAAGACCAAAAAATCACCATAATAACATCCAGAAGCCAACACACAAATACTGCACCAGAAGCAAGATGGCGAAGGTTGAAGATGGGAGAACAGGATCTCCCGAAACATGTCCCTAAAGAAAAAATACATCTTGAGGTAAAATAGTTATAAGTATTATAGTATTATATACATCAAGAAACGGACTGTAGCAGAAAGTGATTGAAATTAAATAATAACAGAGTTAATTAATTGTATGTTAATAACTTCCGTAATAATTGAGCTACATAAAAGAGCTTTTAATATATTATAGCTATAAGAATTATCTACCAAATGTATATTTTAGAATTAGCATAACTTGGCTTGCAGCCAAGATAATTGCAATATAAAGTGCCACCGGAAATCCTGAACGACAATTCATTTCCGTTGTGTTAAGAATATTAATAATAATATAAATTCTCAGTCTGTGGGAAAGTAGTTTCGTTCTCACGGGGTGAGGTGATTCAAATTTTGGGTAGTAGGAAGAGTGTGCAGCCAATCTAATTATTCGAAGAAATTGGAACTAACGCGGAGTTTTGGGCTGATCAAACACTCGACTGCCAGTATTCAAGAAGAACAAACGTACATCTTCAATCGTCTCAAAATCATAGTTTTGTGAAGACTCATCTGAAGACTCTACGTGGTCAACACGCCTAATTACGATCATCATAAAACAGATCAACTGTAACGACTCGTAATTACAGCGTCCAGTCAAGGTACTCTTCCACATCAACAAACAAGCATATCGTGCACTACATTAACTGTTGGAGTAGGGGGAAAATGACAGTTCTGACCCACAAAGGAATGCCGCCTTTCTTAAAAAACATAAAAAACGCTAAAAAACAAGATCAAAGAGATGCCGCCGTTTTCGCGGTCCAAGATTTTTTCCCACGCTCTCCCCACCACCAACGGACCCACAGCATCCGCGAATTTCCGCGAATATAATTTTTTATTTTTTTATATGCCGCCTTTCGCGAGCCTAGATCACTTTCACTTTCTATCAGCTGGACCCGCAGCATCCCAAATGGACCACAGCATCCGCGAATTTCCGCGAATATAATTTTTTATTTTTTTATATGCCGCCTTTCGCGAGCCTAGATCAAAGAGATGCCGCCGTTCCCGCGGTCCAAGATTTTTTTCCACGCTCTCCCCACCACCAATGGACCCACAGCATCCGCGAATTTCCGCGAATAAATTTTTTAATTTTTTTAATTCGATATTTTTATTTTTTAATTAAATTGATTTGCATATCAAGGGGTGGGTGGGGGGTGGGGAGAGGTTCAATGAACCACCCGCATCCGCGAATTTCCGCGTATATATTTTTTTATTTTTAAATAAAGCTGATTTGCATATCAGGGGTGGGTGGTGGGTGGGGGTTCCAACTTGATGCATTATAGTGTATATTAAAAATATATGATCAGGGTTACCAACCTTTGCATGAGTTCAAATTTGTTGTGTGTTATAATGTATATTAAATCTATATGATCAGGTTTACCAACCTATGCATGGGTTCAAACTTGATATGTGTATTATAGTGTATATTAAAATATATGATCAGGGTTACCAATCTTGCATTATTGTGTATAGAACAGATCTGCCAACATTTTTCTTCGGTGGGAAATTCAAACTATATGAGCAGACGCATATAGTGTATAGTAAATTATATGACTGTTGACGACTTCGATATCAATGTATCAACTCTCTCTCCCTTCCTCTCTCTTTGTCTCTAGGCACAGTTATCGATCATGATATAAACTCTCTCTCTCTCACACACTCTCTCTCTCTCTCTCTCTCTCTCTGTTTATGTGACATCTCTCTCTCTCTCGCTCTCTCTCTCTCGTTAGCTCTCTCTCTCTCTCTCGTTATGTCATCGGTTTTACATAAGCGTCAGTAAATCGTGCTACTTATGGATTATTGTAATTAGCGATACTAAAATGTAATCACCAGGAAATATATTTATCGCCTACCTCGTTGTGTCCTACTTCTAATTTTGGCACATGACGGTCATTGACTGCGATTTAGAAATTAATATACACAACATATGTGCTAGCACTCTCTCTCTCTTTATGTCATCGGTTTTACAGTGATATATCATCTCTCTCTCTCTCGCTCGCAGACGTCGGAAGAAATTCCTAGTTTATAATGTAATTACCTGTGTGTGTGCTGTTACAGATGACTCCTCAAAAATCTGTTGTACAACATCTCTCGCTCGCAGACTTCGGAAGAAATTCCTGTGTGTGTGTGTGTGTGTGTGTGTGTGTGTGTGTGTGTGTGTGTGTGTATGCGAAAATAAACTTAATTTTCTCGATCTAACAAACAAGGTTGGACAATAGTTTGAATACCTCATAAGAAAGATCTAATATATAAAAAGGTGACAGCACATAGCAGTCATTGACCTGATTGTGTGTGTGTGTGTGTATGTGTGTGAAGTTAACATGGTTTAGAGAAAATACAAACGTAAAGAAACAATTTGATATGTGACAGGATTCATAATTTTAGCTATGTACGAAATACTTTCGTATCGCTAATTTCTTAAGATATAATCGTTGAGAAAGCTTGACAACCTTTTTGTTTTTAAGACTATAACAAGAATGAGACCTGAATCAACTCTCTCTCTCCCTGGATATTTTTTTATTCACCATCAATTCTGACCACTTGATATTGCGTAAACATGTTTGCTCTACCCAAATATCTTCACACAATAAAGGCCACGCCTCGGTCATTACGAATAATGTTTATACAAAAGTTATATTTTAATATATGAAACAGGAATAATCATGCATATTAGAGTTTACCTTAGTTTTTCATAAAGTATTATTTTAATAATTGATGGCTTACATTTTATGTACGTACAGTATCTATTTATCGACATATAAATTGTAGTAGCAATAATAATAAGTGATATTTACAATGAAACTATTTTCAAATAAAAATGATGTTGGTTCGACAACCTTTTTGTTTTTAAGACTATAACAAGAATGAGACCTGGATCAACTCCCTCTCCCCCTCTCTCTCTCTCACACACACACACACACACACACACACACACATTTAGTATGAACAGACGCGTCTTTGTTAGTAAAATGTACAAATCACATGACTTTATGTGAACTTCAAAGGGTTCAAATGTTTCAAAATAAAATATGTAAAACAAAAATACAGAATATATGAAATGTATATTTACAAATAAAATATATTACATATTATGAATTTTTTTTTAATTTGTGAAGCAATCTTGAATACGCTCTTCTTCATTTGGTACTACATTAAGCCAGTCCTTGGACTTCACTTTTATGGGGGCTTCATAAACATAAAGATCACTACCACCAATAATTTGTGGTACAATACTTCTGTTTAATGGTAAAACCTAAGACAAAGCATTAAATAAAACATACAATCAGTATTAATAGTACAAAATATCACTGTTTTATTAATTTAAAATACTGTATAATTGCTTACGATTAACAAATAAGAGAAAAGACATACTTTACAATTCTTTTCATTCTTTTATTCAAATGTAACATTAAAATTTAAACGTTACAATCTGTATAACGTTCTGTTTCAGATAATAATAGTTTGAATATATAAAATGAAATGGAATGCAGTATTTTGTTATGAGAAATTGCATTTCTAAAATTTTTACATTTGTAAATTACAGAATTGTTCTCTAACTACTGCTGCAACCGTTCAGTTTCGATTTGGTACTCAATATATTTTAGTCTCCTAGTATTTTCATTGATACATTTTGGAAACGGAGTACAGAATAAATCTACAATCACCTAGTCGGAATCATTAAGTTTTGCAAAAGATCTTATTGATCAGTTTGTCAGAGTCCAATTTGTTGGCAGAAAACAATTATGTGATCGAATAAACATTACCAGAGAACAACGTCCTCCTAAAGATAAATTTACCAGAGCTCAAAACAGTACAAAGTCATACTTTTGGTGAAGAAAATCACGTCAACAACAACAAAAGTTGTTTGTGTTTCAACAGCTACAAACAATAATTAATTTTCTTACACTAGTAAACATTTTGTTGTAATTGTTTCAATTAAAGGAAACATATATATATATATATTCGTTGAGAAAATCTGTTGTGGCTGGACGAAACATGTGTCTGAATTAATAAATTTTCTCTATAAATTTTCTCTATGATAACGCAGCGTCCTTGTAATGTGTAATATTCCTCTCTGAAACCAACCTTCCTCCGAACCGACGACGATTCTCCTTGCCAGCCTATACCTGGTATGGGAAAGGCAGAAATTGCCCAGATCCCCACGTCACTGCTGGTGGCGTGGCGATCTTGACTCACAGCCAAATCTCTCATAGGGAACTCCCTCCTTCAGCAGTGACCCAAATCGAAGGGTGTGCGGTGGCGCTTGACGTCTACGGCTTGGCGCTGCAACTTTTTTGGCGTATCTCAGGCCCGGCCGTCGAGCTCAGCCGTAAGAGGAGTGTGACGCATTTCTCGACAACGCTGTCGCAACCGCCATAGCCGGAGACCTTAACTCTAAGCATCCTTCGCGGAAAAGGCGAACGTATAACTCCTACAATAATTCTCTCCGTAGGGCTGTCGAAGATGACGCCAGTGTCCTCGTTATCGGTCCGACCGAACCAACTCATTTCCCCTGAGAGGGGTATTCCCTGGACGTCCTTCACATAGTTATTGTTAAAGCCGACCACTTTCATCTACAAGTCAGCGCGGTGTCGGACCTCTCGTCCGATCATGACGACCGTCGGACGTAACTGTGGAGCCACCGTCGGTCTCGCACCGAATTCCCGATCGTCCTGTTAGGAGAGTTAACTGCCAATCCTACCACTATGATCTTCCCTCCCTTCGAACCCACTCATCACTTGTGACGACGTGGATCACGAGTTGCCTAGCTTCAGGTACTGGTCTACTCTGTCATGGACGGCCACACGTACACAGTTCCGGTGAGCAACAAACGTTCTGCCCTACCCCTTGAAGTACTCCAAGCTATCCAACTACAGCGCCAGCTCCGCCGCAGGAGGCAGCATACCCTAGACCCGCCGCCGAGCACACCCGCCGTCCGTCGGTATTTTCGGGCTCAGTCGGAACATGTCACACAGCTTGTGTGTGACGTAAACTTGGATCGTTAGGATTCCTATTTTGAATGTCTGGAAGTCTACCACTTCTCGGTGTAGAGGGCCGCTAGTAGTCTTAACGGGATTGTTTTAAATTTAGGAATCTTGTATTAAATATACGCTCGGCAGTACAGTCAACGCACACGCACTCCTTTTTCTAGGTGGAATACATAAAAATAAATGGAAACAGGAAAACCAGCCAAGGAGAAGAGCAATACCAAAAGTAGAAAAGAGCTCAGGCTCTTGGCTGTGTTTCATATGTGACGAAGACCGATTTGAAGACATGTCTCTGTGTAGAATATGTCTCAGGTATCTACGCGACTAATGTTGTGGTGTTACAAAAAACACAAATCTTAGTCTTTACCGGTGTCCAAAATGTATGGATCGTGAATGAGATCTTTTGTAATTTTTTAGTTTACTTCAAGTGGAAATTTTACAGCATATAACTTACATTTTGTAAAACAGATTTTAGTAGGCCTACATTCTAGTAAAATATAGTTTTACTTAGGTTATTTTGATTTAACTTACTATAAAATTCATAAATCTTAATTAAATTTATAAATATGATATATATACTGTACATTATTTTTTAATTAATGTGTTCATTGTTTAAAATTATTTGTTTTAAAATAAAGTATTATTATCGACTTTGTTGTTATATGTAATTAGGCCTTCAAATTTTTATATAGATTTTACTCTTTTATGCATCACGTTGTTAATTCAATTTGAATGTTCAACACTAAATCAAAAGTTTTAATCCTTTTAAAAGTTGTTTACTTTAATTACTTTTCTGAGACTGTTTTAAGACACGGACTTCTATGTTCTAATTGACTTTTGTGGTTCACATGATTTGTGGAACAACACTGATTTTATTCGCAGTCTTCTCTCTACGGTTTTTATGCAATGCAATTTTCCCGCTGACCCGATTATTTCACTTCCGAGCGCTCTCACAATGCGATAGGGTATTGGATTTCCTACTCAGCATACCGCTATGGTTGTAAATAACTATGTACGTGGTAGTAAAAATTTAGTTTTCTAAGTGCTAAATATTGATGCTGGAAATTAAAATGTTACACTTGCTCACAGGTTAATTTAAAAACTGACTTTTACTTCCATGTTCCATAAGGAAATGGAAGTATGGCCATGGCGAAAAAATCGTGTTCGAGATAATGGCAGATTCTGATTGTACTACCCTCAAAACATGAAAGAAAAGTCATTTTTCGAAAAGTGTCTGTATGTGTGTCTGTCTGTGTGTAGAATGTTTTCTATGGCGAACGATAACTGCCACAAAATCAAACAGAATCAAATAATGTTTTTCCGAGTTGTGGAGGACTCCACGACCTATTAATTTTGGTGAAGATCGGTTAAGGGAAAGGGGTAGTTTACCTGCAGCGTTTTACGTTTTAACAATAGTAAAGTACTTAATTTTGATAAATGATGTATTCAGAAGAGAAGGTCATAATAATCCTCTGTAGAAAGGTAGATGAAATATCTATAAATGAAAAGGGTAGTTGAAGGGGAAGGGGGTAATTTTCTATAAATTAAAATGGTAGTTGATGAGGGAGGAGATAATTTTTTATAAGTTTTATATGTGTACTACATTACTGACAACAAAGAAGTAGATTATAAGGAAACATTTTATTTCACTTTGACAAAATTCTATATTTTTTTAGGAATTATCGAACCGAATTCAAGTAAATGATTGGAACTGTATGAGTACCCGCAATACATTTCGATGTTTTAAATATGCGATTATATCGATATATTACGGTGTGGAAAAGAAGAAGTGTACTAATTGTAAATTGCCCTATTTCTTAATGTAAAGCAAAACTACGTGTTGTCATCATTTGGTAGTTAGGTAATAATGGTTTTGGGTTTTTAGTTTACTGCTAAAATAAATAAAAGTTATGGTTGAGAAAACAACATTACAAGTGTAATACAATGCTTATAACAGAGTAACACTTAAAATAAAGAACCTAACGTTTTTAAATTTACAAATTCGAAAAAAACAACAGCAAATACAAAATGAAAAATACAAATATTTATCGTTAATGAAAATATCGGTATGGAGAACCATACATGACTTCCATATTCTAAGATTTATATTTAAAATCATTTTTGAAATGAAATATTATCATAGAAACTACTTCTTTCTACTTACTGCTTCAGCCTTAACCACAGTACTGTGGTCACTAACGTATACCACCTCACGTTATCGCACTCGATTTTCACTGATGATGGAAGTCGATGGCATTGCCGAAACGTCTGGTTTTGTAGAAAACATTGGACTACGGCCAAATATCCCGGGAAGGAATTTTAACAAAACTACTTCTTTGTTGCCGATAACGTTGTACACATATATATAAAAAATATGCATAAAATTAATGGCTTGTATAAGTTAATGATTGATCTCCATTAAGTAGTGCTCAAGTTTCCAAAGTTTTAATATTATGATGTCCGTAATTAATACATCAGAGCAGGTTTAGTGTGTATGAGGGTTCACCGTGGACAAAAATTTTTAACATTTCCTATTGAGCGTTGCTTAGAGTAAAGCTGCGAATCTACAGTGTATGTTTCACAGAACAAACACGCAAAAAAGAAGGAGCGTTCCGAAGTCACTCATGGACCCTCAGCATCTTGCAGAGGGTTCATTCCCTAAAGACGTAAAGTCTGTCTATGAATCGTTCCTCTGTAAACACGTGCAGTTACACTGCCCAGCGATCCACAGGAAGCAAATCGCTATCCACGCTGGACACTTTTTCGGCTTGCATGCGTTATGTTGGTATGGGTTCGGCACTTTCCAATTAAAAACCGTGCAAATGTAAGAAAATAAACATGAATGAGGCCAGAAATAACGCGAATTGTGTGTGTGTGAGAGTGTCTTCCTTGCCTTTTTATTGCTGTAGTGATAATAATAAAATGGAAACGTAAACAGTACATAACTGAGATATGCTTGCCTGCCACGCACGATATATTTTCTCTTATACATGACTAGCAGAATACCCGTGCTTCGCTATGGAGTTTCATGTTGTACGTAATGAAAATGTTAAATTAGTTAATAAAGTTTAATTAAAGTAGGCTTCTTAAAAATAAATAGCTGTTGCCCACAACTTCGTTCGCGTGGTCTTCAATTTAATGCGATAATATATTTAGAACAGAATCTAGTCTATTGGGTTGCCATAGTAACCAGATCTAATAGCTTTTTAAGACCGCAAAGGACCCCCCAGAGCATCGTATCGAAAAAAACTCCTGTCCTATGTTGGTTCTCCCGTTGCGTAAAATATTTGTGCCAAGTTTGGTTGAAATCGGTCCAATGGTTTAGGTGGAGACGTGGAAAACCCCAAAGGAGCCCCCAAAGGATCGTATCGAAAAAACACTTGTCCTATGTTGGTTCTCCCTTTGCGTAAAATATTTGTGCCAAGTTTGGTTGAAATCGGTCCAGTGGTTTAGGAGGCGATGTGGAAGACCCCAAAGAACCCCCAAAAGGACCCCATCGAAAAATCACCTATCCTATGTTGGTTCTCCCGTTGCGTAAAATATTTGTGCCAAGTTTGGTTGAAATCGGTAAAGTGGTTTAGGAGGAGATGTGGAAGAAACCTACACGGACGTGCGCACCACAACTCACCGAAGTTTCATCGCAATCGGATGAATGGTATAGGAACGCATACGGGACAAACAAAGAAACATTCATTTTTATATATAAGATGTAAACTATACCACTTACTTGACATAAACCGTGATAGCTAAGCTAATGTACAACATATATGTATTAATTATACACATAAATGTTCCTCGATAGACACTCTAACTATTGGCGAAAACTTGAATAAAATCCGTTCAGTACTTCCTGAGATTAGCGATTTCAAACACAGAGAGAAAACGGACCGACTTTACGTTATACTATGTACAGATTTACATTAAAATGAAAAAATTATAATTTTATTGCCTGGCAACAAAATTATTTTATTTTTAACAATTACCATTGTTTGAAAAAGTTTAAATGGATTTTCAAGTACTTTACTCTTGTTAAAACGTAAAAGGTTGCAGGTAAACTACCCCTTCCCCTTAACCGATCTTCACCAAAATCAAAAGGCCTTGAGTCCTCTACAATTCAGTGACGTATGCAAAAAATTGTTTGATTCTGTTTGAATTTGCGGCAGTTATCGTTTGCCATAGAAAATACGCTTGATAAAAAACGTTGCAGGTAAACTACCCCTTCCCCTCAACCGATCTTCACCAAGAACTATAGGTCTTGAGAACTCTGCAATTTAGCGCTGTATGCAAATAATCTTTTGATTCTGTTTGAATTTGCGGCTGTTATCGTTTGCCATAGGAAATACCCTTGTTAAAACATAAAAGGTTACTGGTAAACTACCCCTTTCCCTTAACCGATCTTTACCAAAAACAACAGGTCTTGAGAACTCTACAATTCAGGGCGGTATGCGAAACATTGTTTGATTCTGTTTGAATTTGCGGCTGTTATCGTTTGCCAAAAAAAAATTTTCCTTGATAAAAAAAGACCGTTGCTGGTAAACTACCCCTTTCCCTCAACCGATCTTCACCAAAAACAATAGGTCGTGAGTACTCTACAAATCAGGGCTGTATGCAAAAAATTATTTGATTCTGTTTGAATTTGCGGCTGTTATCGTTTGCCATAGAAAAAAATCTACACACACACAGACACACACACAGACACTTTTCGAAAAACGACTTTTTTCATGTTTTGAGTGTAGTACAATCAGAATCTGCAATAATCTCGAACACGATTTTTTTTGCCATCACCATACTTCCATTTCCTTAAGGAATATGGAAGTAAAAACAAAAAACACTGTATTAAGGAATGACAACAAATTATAATGCTCTACAAATTGTACATAATGGATGTTTGATTTTTGTTAGTCACAAGACGAGTAGTTGTCGGAAAACGAATTTAACCAAGAAAACGAGTTCTGCCACAAAAAAGTGACATGTAGGCCTATAAAAATAGGCAAGAGGTTGACCCTTGGGCCACTCACGCCTTACTTCGAGTTGGGTTTTTTGTGGTGTTTGAAAAAAATTAGTTTTACATTACACACGCATTGGTTTCCATGTATATTTTCAGTTTTCATGTTAATCTAACATAATCAATTTTTGGTGTCACAGCCACTACCCGGTGATAAATTACTACTACAGTCATTTACCATTAAAAAGTTACAAACGAAATCAATTGCAATCACCAGCCAACTATTTTGTAACATACAAAATTAAAATTTGTATAATTCTTCATTACATAAAAT
This sequence comes from Magicicada septendecula, assembly GCA_034769895.1. Lineage (NCBI taxonomy): Eukaryota > Metazoa > Arthropoda > Insecta > Hemiptera > Cicadidae > Magicicada > Magicicada septendecula. Next base: position 272,771,143 of record CM068374.1, read on the forward strand.
TATGTGCGATATTCACTACATATCGAAGCCCAAAAATCGCATTATCGAAATAACTGCGGGTACGCATAAAGGCAGTACCAAATGATTGTATATATTGCAACGTTACAAGTATTATACACAATTACACAAATACATTACCATGTACTCAACGCAACTATAAAGTGTATTACAGGTAGCAGGATTTTTTTTCTCGTTGCGTCAAGTATATGTAGTTGCACAATAATTTTAAGAATGAGTGAGATATTGTTGACATGAAATAATCATTTAAAACCATTTCAATATAATCATTCTATGATTTATTAATTAATAGAAAAAATATTCCAATATTAAAATTTCAAATATTAGACAAATAAATATTAGACAATATTTATAAGCTTCACAAATCTAATGTTACCTGCTATGGTATTCATAACATATAAAAATAATCAACCATATAATCTTACTAGCTAAACAAACATGTTAAACAAGTTATTTAAATTCTTTTATTTTTGTGTGTCTAAAATTAACTCAAATTTTTAATAATAATTGCAACTCATTTACAAACAAAATAATATTAAGACTGAAGAATAAAATTTATTTTTGCTATAAACAAAATAAAAATGATAAACATTTACTTCCAATCTATTATTGATTTCTACTGACACACCCAAAAAATACAACAAAAGATTAGTATTTCTTTTCTAAATTTTCTTGTTAAACTAAATTCTCTTATTTAACTACTATTTAACTTTAAACTTTAATTATTTACTGTTCATAGGTCAGTTCTTTTTAAGAGCTCTTATCACAACAAAAGAATATACTTGTTTGTTATCACCTGCGTACATCTGTCGTTACCGTTGCGTGTGTGTGTGTGTGTGCGTCTAGAATCCTGCGAATTTGATGCTGATGCTGTGATCTCTGTCTCTACGGGTTGTTGTTGGTGATGCTCCAGAGTTCCTCCTTACGTCTAGGTATGTATGGTACAGTGTGTGTGTCCTGATCAGTCTGCAAACCGGCAGCGTGAAGTTGTGTGAAGATTTCTTAGGTCTGAGTGTGTTTTCGCCCAAAATTGTCAGTGGTATTTATACTGGACGGCAATCTGACAGGTCCAGGCCTGTTTTCGACATGTTAGATATTGTCAACTTCGTGCAAAGCGTCCTTTCACTTACAATCACTTTTTGGTTCATATCGCGATTACGTAAACATACTCGTAACATGAGCGATATCATTGTTTGCGTAATTTTTTCCTGGTCACTCACATATATCACACATATTAATTACTATTTAATTACACTGGTAATTAATATTAAATTAATAGCGTTTTTATTATTGCATATTTTGCATTAATTTTTATATCACCATATTAATTAAAAATTCCTTAATGTAATGGTTTCTTTATAATTATAGTAAGTCTTTGTTAACAGGTTTAAAACGTATTAATTAATTTATTTTAATCCTGTTAAAACCTGATTAATGAAAACCAACAATTCGTACGTTTCTCCCCTTCTTGTCGCTCAATGAAGTTTGGAACTGGCTTACACACACATACACAAACGCTGTATTTTTAACTATCGAAGCAGGTGCACTTTCGACAGGCCAGAGCCTGTATTTTCCCACACAAAATTGTATAAAACTGTTCGTCTTATTCTTTTTACACTAACTATTTACAAACCAAACCGCCCTGGGCAAATATGCAAATATATATATATATATATATATATATATATTGTTACAACACAAATAAGCCACCCCAATACCAGGGATAAAAAAGATGATTTTGAATATAAAATAATAATTCATGTAAAATAAAATGTTTAATATAAAGAAAATAAAAAGGCAATGACACGACAAACGACGACTTGACCTAACCCAAGTGATTGACCCAACAAGAGAAAACAAAAGAAGAAGGGAACAACAAAAAACAAACATGAATAAAACCAAATGAAGAAGAAAGTGATTAACCAAACCAAATGAAGAAGGGAAAAAACCGAAACCAAGCAAAATGAAACCAATTGAAGGAATTGAATTGATTCCATGCCACTGATTAAAATGAACCCAAAGGAGAAGATGGAAAAACAAGATATAAAGGAAGTACACTAAAAATGAAGAAGGAGGAAAATGAAAAAGACACAAACCTAAGATAAAGGGAAATAAATAAAAAGGAAACCCAATAATAAGACACAAACAAGTAATAATGAAGAAAAGCAGGAGAAACAATACACTCAATGTAAGGTTGAAACAGAAACCAATAAATAACATAAGTAATAAATAAATATTATTATCAATTAATGGATAATAAAGTAAATGAAAATTGAAAGAAACCCAATTAAAGAATGTTAACTATAAAAGCAAACTAACCCACATATTAGAGTTAGAAGTAATGTTAAAATCTATAGGGGCATAAAATTGTTAATATTGTTAATGATATTTGTAATGAAAGAGATAGTACGGTAGTGAGAAAGTAATTAGAGGGATTACCCATTTAGAAACACTTAAAACCAAAAACATTTTAGAAGTGGAAAAGTGGAAGTGTAGGAATCCCAAAATAAAGTGATATAGAAAAAACACTAAATAAATTATAATCTACAATAAATAATTTAAAAGTGAAGGTGATGATTAAATGAGAATAATGTATAACAAAGAATGTTTGTATAGTGAAAAATAGTGAAGGATAATAGCATAAACACATAGTAAATCAATAGGAAACACTAAAAGGTTAACAGCGAAAAATATTAGTAATTAAGAAACTTGTTAAGTGTAAACAGTTAATTAAGGTATAATGAACACTGAAAAGTGATAAAGACAGTATTAATTAAGAAAGAACATTATTGATAAGTTTAATTGAATGCAGTTATAATTAAAAGGGAGAATCCCATGAAAGAGAAAATAGATAGTCTTAGCATGGAGTGAAAGTAAAGAGTATTTAAAAAGTTAAGAAGTTAAAACAAATCAATAAACACCCCATGTTACAAGGGATCATTATTAAAGTAAGTTCAAAAAATGTGATGTTGTTGTTTATCATCCAAAAAATAATATAAAATGAAATGAACTGTAAACCAATGTTAGCAAATAATGATAATATAATTGTTTAAGCAAGTTTATAAATAGGATATGGCTGGAAGAATTATACAGACCATAGACCTAGATGTTGTATTTTTATGTGAACAAAAGTAGTAAATATTAGCCACATTGTTTTATTGGCAAATTAAATAAATAAGAAAGTAAAGAAATGTAAACTAGAAAACCAGATAGTAAATGATTAGCAATTCATGATGTATAAAATAATAGTAACATAATAATAACACTACAACAGAACCAAAGACATCAATACATAAAACAACTAATTATAATAACAAAGCTAAACTCAGTATGCAGAAAAGAGACATAATTTGTACGAAATAAGTAAATACAAATAATGGCTACTTAGGCCTAGGAAAATGCCTAACCGTCAAGAACAAACAACTACAAATTGTAATAAGTTAACTAAGAAATTAGCAAATCCGTGGCGAATGACTCACCAAGGATAAATTGTAAATCATTTTTAAGACAAAATATTATAATAAGTATTTGAATTCAAAAAGAAATGTAATTAACAAGTATTGAAATAATTGTAAATTCATAAAACCTAAAATAACCCAAACTTGTGGGGTATCAAATTAATCTATGAAAGGAAATACAAATAACAGTGATAATAGTTAATACTTAGGAGGGAAGATAGTGGAATAAGAGCAATCAGAAGATATACAAGGATTTTGAAAAGAATTCAAATTTTGATAACAATGGATTATGTCAATCTAAGCCAATCGAATTTACTTGGTAACCATAGCAACTGCCGTTAGGGACGGAATTACGGTTGAATATCGTTACTCGTAAAGCGTCACTCTGGCAGAACAGAAGCCGAATATTGAACGACCAATTTTTAATCAAAAAATGTAAAAAGAGTCAACAAAATTCAAAAACGATGATCGAATAAGAAGCAGACGAAAAACTGAGACTGTCAACTGATGCCCAGGACCATATTACCAGGAAAATAATTAAAAATATGACCACATCTAATATGAAAAGGACGCCAGACCTACTTAAGTCCCAAGATTTATGAAAACAGAAAACGGTTGCAGCCCAATCCTCTTCCAACTCAAAGTTTGATAACACCAAGTCATCTGATGTGTTAAGTATCTTGATTTACCCTATTTACAAATATCGGTATGGAAAACCATACATGACTTCCATATTCTAAGATTTATATTTAAAATCATTTTTGAAATGAAATATTATCATAGAAACTACTTCTTTCTACTTACTGCTTCAGCCTTAACCACAGTACTGTGGTCACTAACGTATACCACCTCACGTTATCGCACTCGATTTTCACTGATGATGGAAGTCGATGGCATTGCCGAAACGTCTGGTTTTGTAGAAAACATTGGACTACGGCCAAATATCCCGGGAAGGAATTTTAACAAAACTACTTCTTTGTTGCCGATAACGTTGTACACATATATATAAAAAATATGCATAAAATTAATGGCTTGTATAAGTTAATGATTGATCTCCATTAAGTAGTGCTCAAGTTTCCAAAGTTTTAATATTATGATGTCCGTAATTAATACATCAGAGCAGGTTTAGTGTGTATGAGGGTTCACCGTGGACAAAAATTTTTAACATTTCCTATTGAGCGTTGCTTAGAGTAAAGCTGCGAATCTACAGTGTATGTTTCACAGAACAAACACGCGAAAAAGAAGGAGCGTTCCGAAGTCACTCATGGACCCTCAGCATCTTGCAGAGGGTTCATTCCCTAAAGACGAAAAGTCTGTCTATGAATCGTTCCTCTGTAAACACGTGCAGTTACACTGCCCAGCGATCCACAGGAAGCAAATCGCTATCCACGCTGGACACTTTTTCGGCTTGCATGCGTTATGTTGGTATGGGTTCGGCACTTTCCAATTAAAAACCGTGCAAATGTAAGAAAATAAACATGAATGAAGCCAGAAATAACGCGAATTGTGTGTGTGTGTGAGTGTCTTCCCTGCCTTTTTATTGCTGTAGTGACAATAATAAAATGGAAACGTAAACAGTACATAACTGAGATATGCTTGCCTGCCACGCACGATATATTTTCTCTTATACATGACTAGCAGAATACCCGTGCTTCGCTATGGAGTTTCACGTTGTACGTAATGAAAATGTTAAATTAATTAATAAAGTTTAATTAAAGTAGGCTTCTTAAAAATAAATAGCTGTTGCCCACAACTTCGTTCGCGTGGTCTTCAATTTAATGCGATAATATATTTAGAACAGAATCTAGTCTATTGGGTTGCCATAGTAACCAGATCTAATAGCTTTTTAAGACCGCAAAGGACCCCCCAGAGGATCGTATCGAAAAAAACACCTGTCCTATGTTGGTTCTCCCGTTGCGTAAAATATTTGTGCCAAGTTTGGTTGAAATCGGTCCAATGGTTTAGGTGGAGACGTGGAAGACCCCAAAGAACCCCCAAAAGGACCCCATCGAAAAAACACCTATCCTATGTTGGTTCTCCCGTTGCGTAAAATATTTGTGCCAAGTTTGGTTGAAATCGGTACAGTGGTTTAGGAGGAGATGTGGAAGAAACCTTCGCGGACGTGCGCACAACAACTCACCGAAGTTTCATCGCAATCGGATGAATGGTATAGGAACGCATACGGGACAAACAAAGAAACATTCATTTTACTTCCATGTTCCTTAAGGAAATGGAAGTATGGTGATGGCAAAAAAAATCGTGTTCGAGATTATTGCAGAATATGATTGTACTACACTTAAAACATGAAAAAAATCGTTTTTCGAAAAGTGTCTGTGTGTGTGTCTGTGTGTCTGTGTGTCTGTCTGTGTGTATGTCTGTAGATTTTTTTCTATGGCAAACGATAACAGCCGCAAATTCGAACAGAATCAAATAATTTTTTGCATACAGCCCTGATTTATAGAGTACTCGCGACCTATTGTTTGTGGTGAAGATCGGTTGATGGAAAGGGGTAGTTTACCAGCAACGGTTTTTTTTATTAAGGGTAATTTTGTTTGTTTAGCAAACGATAACAGCCGCAAATTCAAGCAGAATCAAATAATTTTTCGCATACTGCCCTGAATTGTAGAGTTCTCACGATCTGTTGATTTTGGTAAAGATCGGTTAAGGGAAAGGGGTAGTTTACCGGCAACGTTTTATGTTTTAACAAGGGTATTTTGTATGGCAAACGATAAGAGCCGCAAATTCAAACAGAATCAAATAAGTTTTTGCATACAGCACTGTATTGTAGAGTTCTCAATATTTATTGGTGTTGGTGAAGATCGGTTAAGGGAAAGGTGTAGTTTACCTGCAACGTTTTATATTTTAAAAGGGTATTTTCTATGGCAAACGATAAGAGCAGCAAATTCAAACAGAATCAAATAAGTTTTTGCATACAGCCCTGATTTGTTGAGTACTAAAGACCTGTTGTTTTTGGTGAAGATCGGTTACGGGAAAGGGGTAGTTTACCGGGTACGTTTTTTGTTTTATCAAGGGTATTTTATTTGGCAAACGATAACAGCCGCAAATTCAAACAGAATCATATAATATTTTGCATACTGCCCTGAAATGTAGAGTTCTCAAGATCTGTTGGTTTTGGTAAAGATCGGTTAAGGGAATAGGGTAGTTTACCTGCAACATTTTATGTTTTATCAAGGGTAATTTTTTTTATGACAAATGATAACGGCCGTACATTAAAACAGAATCAACTACTCTTCTGCATACCTTTTTGAATTATACAGAACTCAAGGTCTGTTGATTTTGTTGAAGATCGGTTAAGGGGAAGGGGTAGTTTACCTGCAACGTTTTATGTTTTAACAAGTGTATTTTTTCTATGACGAACGATAACTGCCGTAAATTCAAAGAGAATCAAATAATTGTTTGCATACAGGCGTGAATTGTAGAGTACCCAGACCTGTCGCTTTTGGTGAAGATCGGTTAAGGGAAAGGGGTAGTTTACCTGCAACGGTTTTTTATCAAGGGTAATTTTTTTCTATGGTAAACGATAACAGCCGCAAATTCAAACAGAATCAAATGATGTTTTGCATACAGCCCTGTATTGTAAAGTTCTCAATACCTATTGGTGTTGTGAAGATCGGTTAAGGGAATGGGGTAGTTTACCAGCAACATTTTATGTTTTAACAAGGGTAATTTTTTATATGACGAACGATAACTGCCGTAAATTCAAACAGAATCAACTAGGTTTTTGCATACCTTTGTGAACTAAAGAGAACTCAAGGTCTGTTGATTTTGTTGAAGATGGGTTAAGGGAAGGGGTAGTTTATCAGCAACGTTTTATGTTTTAAAAAGGGTAATTTTTTATGACGAACGGTAACTGCCGAAAATTCAAAGAGAATCAAATAATTTTTTGCACCCTTTCCTGAGCTGCAGAGAGCTCAAGGTCTACTGATTTTGGTGAAGATCGGTTAAGGGAAAGGGGTAGTTTACCTGCAATATTTTATGCTGTAACAAGAGAAATGTTTCCATGACGAACGGTAACTGCCGCACATTCAAACAGAATCAAATATTTTTTGCGTGCTTCCCTGAATTGTAGAGGACGGAAGGTCTGTTGATTTTGGTGAAGATCGGTTAAGAGAAAGGGGTTGTTTACCTGAAACATTTTATGATTTAATAAGAGAAAAGTACTTAATTTTTATAAATAAAGTATCCTGATAAGAAGCTCATAGTAATCTACTGTAGAAACGTAGATGAAATATCTATAATTGAAGAGGTTAGGTGAACGGGGTGGGGGTAATTTTCTATTATTAAAAATTATAGTTGTAGGTGGAGGGGAGAATTTTTTATATGTGTACTACGTTATCGGGAACAAAGAAGTAGTTTTTTGTTAAAATTGTTTCCCGGGCTCTTTAGCCGTAGTCCAATGTTTTCTGCAAAACCAGACTTTTCGGCAGTGCCATCGACTGCCATCATCGGTGAAAATCGAGTGCGAAAACGTGAGGTGGTATACGTTAGTGACCACAGTGCTGTGGTTAATGCTGAAGCAATAAGTAGAAAGACGTAGTTTCTATGGAAATATTTCATTTCGAATATGATTTTAAATATAAATCTTAGAACATGGAAGTCATGTATGGTTCTCCATACCGATATTTTATATATAAGATGTAAACTATACCACTTACTTGACATAAACCGTGATAGCTAAGCTAATGTACAACATATATGTATTAATTATACACATAAATGTTCCTCGATAGACACTCTATCTATTGGCGAAAACTTGAATAAAATCCGTTCAGTACTTCCTGAGATTAGCGATTTCAAACACAGAGAGAAAACGGACCGACTTTACTTTATACTCTGTACAGATTTACATTAAAATGAAAAAATTATAATTTTATTGCCTGGCAACAAAATTATTTTATTTTTAACAATTACCATTGTTTGAAAAAGTTTAAATGAATTTTCAAGTACTTTACTCTTGTTAAAACCTAAAAGGTTGCCGGTAAACTACCCCTTCCCCTTAACCGATCTTCACCAAAATTAAAAGGCCTTGAGTCCTCATGCAAAATTCAGTGACGTATGCAAAAAATTATTTGATTCTGTTTGAATTTGCGGCAGTTATCGTTTGCCATAGAAAATACGCTTGATAAAAAACGTTGCTGGTAAACTACCCCTTCCCCTCAACCGATCTTCACCAAAAACTATAGGTCTTGAGAACTCTGCAATTTAGCGCTGTATGCAAATAATGTTTTGATTCTGTTTGAATTTGCGGCTGTTATCGTTTGCCATAGGAAATACCCTTGTTAAAACATAAAAGGTTACTGGTAAACTACCCCTTTCCCTTAACCGATCTTTACCAAAAACAACAGGTCTTGAGAACTTTACAATTTAGGGCGGTATGCGAAACATTATTTGATTCTGTTTGAATTTGCGACTGTTATCGTTTGCCAAAGAAAAAAATTTTCCTTGATAAAAAAGACCGTTGCTGGTAAACTACCCCTTTCCCTCAACCGATCTTCACCAAAAACAATAGGTCGTGAGTACTCTACAAATGAGTGCTGTGTGCAAAAAATTATTTCATTCTGTTTGAATTTGCGGCTGTTATCGTTTGCCATAGAAAAAAAAATCTACACACAGACACACACAGACACACAGACACACACACAGACACTTTTCGAAAAACGACTTTTTTCATGTTTTGAGTGTAGTACAATCAGAATCTGCAATAATCTCGAACACGATTTTTTTTGCCATCACCATACTTCCATTTCCTTAAGGAATATGGAAGTAAAAAAAATAAACTCACTTTAAATATTACTAAAGGTAATTGGAACCCTCACTGCCAACCGAATATTCTCTTTCAAAGATTAATTAAGAAAAAATAACACACTGAAAATTTGTTAACATAACACATAACCTGTTGTGTGAATACGAACTTTATAAACACATTTAACAACACTACAGAACAGATTATAACCACACACCTTACTATTTAAGTACACTTAAAGTAAGGTAATGTACTTTTTATTGTAATCATAGGAATTCTTTGCCTTGTAATCAAAAGAATCCCGATTTCGAACGAGTATATTGTAATTTAACTAAAAATGCAGCCATACTGTAGTAAGTACCTCGTTTCGGAATCGATTTCGTCAGCCCGAGAGAAAGTGGTTCATGTAAAAAGTCGGTGCAAAATTATTAACCAACCAGAATAATATTAATTGTCTAACTGAAAATTTACTTATTAACCATTAAAATAACTAGTACAGGGAATAACCGTTGTTATTATTTCATAGGGAGTGTATTGTATTACTTGTGTTTGTTAACGAAAGCTAGATTTGACGACCAGCGCTCGCGTAGTAATTCGAACAACTACCTACCAGATTCAGAAGGCTGAACGAGCGGGAATTATTTGAACGCCCCGGCCGTCATCGCTGAGAACACCCTATTAAGATATTAGTTAATAAGTTTAATTGTTTTAGTAAACAATTTGGCGCCACCCGGGATTCACACACCCCTATTTAAAAACAGGTATGGTTACTGCTGTGTTGTACTGGTAATTATAACATCGCTACGGACATCGTTAGCGCAAGAATAGATGTAACGACCCCAGTGCGAGACGAACGCACTACACAAATACAAAATTTGTACACATTTTTCAGAGACGAACAAGTTTACCCGTTACAATATATATATATATATATATATATATATATATATATATATATATATATATATATAATAACTCTACTTCTATGCGTTATTGTTATGTTGTGTTGTGTGTGAGTACCTACCTGCTGTCTGATCTTGCAGATTCTTCCGACTAGGGCGTGTGGATTTTGGATTTGAAGTTCGCAAGCTAGTAATCTCAAATTATTACAACAACACACAAAATAGGTTACTTTAAAGGGGGAGAGTTTTGTGAGACTGGTAGGCTTTATCGTACAACAATAAAACACTGTTATATGGGGTAATAAAACGTTGTTTATTACACCAACAACACACAAGAATAGAATGGTTATTATTTTATGATTTTCTTATAGTCTAAACAATGAATCAATGTTTTTCGATTGGTCAATAGTTGAAAGAAACTGAACTCGTTCTTTGGCGAGTTAATTGCGATTTAAATTTTACTTTATTAATTGATTTGAATTTAATTAAATTTATTTAATTAAATTGAATCTAAATGTTCATGAAACAAAATATAAAACTCTGAAATTAATTAGAATAATTAATTAAAATAAATTAGACGTGACAGTCTAGTTCACGTTATTTCATTTCTAGTGATTCTACTTCTGATCTACTGCAGTATGATCTAAGATTAGATTGTCAGTTAAGATTTGTATAGCGCTTTTATACTACTTCTATTTCTTAACTATAACTTACTAAAGCCTTAAACTGCTATACAGATTATCACAACGAATTTACTTTTTAATTACTATAGTCTTTGCTTTTTGTTTGGCACCTGAATTATTTGAATTACAATGTTTTAATTGAAAAATAGAAAATTTGATCTGAAAAATAAATAAGTGGATTTTGCTTTCCTGTTACTGAAGAGGATGTCGTCCCGATTTGTCCCTCGTCGATTCGAGTCCTTGGTTAGAGAAAGTAATCTGCTTAGAACTGCTGGATTCGGTCGTGGAGTTCAAAATTCGGCAACACTCTGCTTCCTTGCTGTTTGTGAATATTTTAACGTCTACTGCTGTCTGCTGGAACTGGTTCCTGTCCCTCGTCGATTCGCACGTTGCACGTCAGCGTGTGTGTGTGTGCTTCGTTCGGGTGGTCGCTCTGCTCGTCAGCTGTTCACCAATGATTTAGACGGCCTCTCTGCTGTATTCTTGAAGTCTGGTCTTGAAGTCTGGTGGATCTCTTGCGTGCTTATGACTAACTGGTAGTACACAATAAGCTTGGTTGATGTACTGAAGAGTATCTCGCCTTTACGCAACAATTACGAGTTATACAGTTGATCTGTAATTACTGTGTTCGTAATTGCGTGTGTGTTGACCACGTAGAGTCTTCTTGTTGATCTTCACCATTATGGCTACTAGACGATCGAAGAATTACGTCTTAACTTCGTGAGTACTGGCAGAAGAGTGATGTTTCAGCCCGAAAACACCTCGCTGGTCGGGGTTCGCGTCAAATGATTTGATTGGCTGACACACTCTCCCTACCACATAAAATTTTGAATTCCCTTGGTCCGTGAGAATGAAGTTAGGTTCCCACCGACGGAGAATTGATATTATTTCTAATATTCTTATTATAATTATCCGGCGGAACCAATTTGTCGCTCCGGATATCCTGTGCTTATTTAATTTTGCAATAACTTGGTTGCAAACCAAGTTGTGTGAAATCTATAATATACAATCTGTCAGAAATTATTATCTTTATAACATACTAAAATCTCATTACTGTAACTCTATTTTTACAGAAGTTATTCAATTATTTTAATTAACTCTTTCATTTGTTAATTATATCGCGTAAAATTTGCACACGTTATTATTAATATTTCGGCAAACATTTTGGCTATGTTGGATTTCGCCTTTATTTATTAGTTTCCGAGATATTAATAATTAACAGTTTGGGTGTGGTCGCTTCCTTGTAAAGCGAACTGATTACATAATGACCACGTGTGCGTCGCTTTACAAAGCATTATTTTCAATGCGCTACATTCAAATGGAGTTTTGACTGGTACATTTTATTTAAATATGCTTTCAGTATGCGGTAAACATATAACCCCAAATAGTTAATATTTGGTGCTGTTATAATATATATATATATATATATATATATATATAATAATTAAATAGTTAACAACTTATATTCATACGCAGGCTTGTACATACAAGGAGTAGATTGAGTCGATAACTGTCAAAACTATGCTCAACAGCAAGAATTAAAAAAGTTCACTTAAAATAAGACAAGTTTCTGAATAAATCCGTATACGAAGTAATCTAATTATTTCAGAAAATGGTTTGTCTAAGAGAAACATCAGGGATTTTAATGTAAGCAAACTTTATACATACAGTATACTAGTTCAAATCTGTTATTAAAAATACCTTCACACTAAAGGACTACTTACTCAACTCTATTTAGCAGTGTTAAAAATAAATTATCAGCCAGTCTCACTGCGTTAGAAAGAGGAAAAATACTTTATTACTACTCAAAATCCAAAAACGTCACGTTGACTAATAGAAAGATAAGGAGGATTTAGCCAAAGAGGCTGAGTATTTAGAGGAATTTAATTGTTAATTTAAAAGAAAATTAAGGTGGACTTTATATTAGCAAATATATGGAGTACCTGATCAGACCCGAAGAAAAGTAAAAAAGCGCCATCACTTCCACTGTTTATAAAATATTGTTATGACAGTCTCATGTATCGTCGTATGTACAGTGGAAACTAAAATACAGACACCAATTATCATAAATCACTAATTGCCAGTTTTAATGAGTCAAAAATAACAATTTGAAATCAACAAGGTACTCTCATACAATAATTCAAGTTAAAATTGTCCACATGCAATAATAATATTTAAAATATAATATTATGTTATGCAATAATAATGATAATAATAAAAATATTTATTAATTGTCCAATTAATAATAATATTAATTATAACACAATAGTCACTTTTCACTAATCGTTTGTTCCGTATTAAAGAAATCTCCCACTCTCACCCACTAAGCCGGCCGCTGTTGCTTATACAGGTCCCGTAGATGTTCCAGAATAATTTTTATTGTTTTTGAGACGTTCCAGCATAATTTCCGTCTTTACATATACTCGAACAGTCTATAGCGTACTTTACTGGATGGGCTTGACCGACACGTTGTACCTGCGCGAATACCCGAGAAACATGTAGAAATATTTTGTAACTGCACCTGACGACTTTTCGAGAGCGTTACGTAACTGGCGTAGGGATATGGGGTATTGCGTCTTAGTATGTAAATAATGAGAACGACAAATAACGCTAACTCTCGTGGCAATAGGTGCCAGAACAAATAAAATATTCCGAACCGTGTTTCGTAAGATCTAATAATTGCATTTTCATTACCAAACATCTGAGACGTGCCCATGACGATCGAGGATGCCATCGTAACAATATATAATGGGCAAATAATAATTTTTTTTATATTGTTTGCGTGTCTGACTTTAAATTATTATTATAATTTGAATTCATAACAAATAATTTATAAAAATAATAATAACTTTATTAAATAAAAATTGAAATTTTGTTATTAATATTTCAATAAAAATAATATTTACTTTAAGAATAATTATTTTTAACAATGATACACCCACTTTTTAAAATTGAACAGAGTAAAATTATTATTTTAACACCAACTTACAATTACCTCTTTTACTCTGAATATCTACTATTTACATTTAAGTTTTTATAATTACTTTATCTCATATTTTGTCCTTTATGAGTTCTTTATGAATTTCACACGAAGATAAAATTGTTCATTTATCACCTGCGTATTGTTGAAGTTACCGTTGCGTGTATACGTGTGTGTGTGCGTCTCCTGAATGATGACACTGACGATGTTGATGATGATGGTTCCTCGGTATTCTATAGCGTGCTGTTGATGATAGGCCTGAACTCCTCCATTAATCGTGATGTACTGCAGATGATGGTGATGATGATAATGACGAGTTCAAGTCGATTAACAGCTGGACATAGTGACCTCATGTGAAACTTGCTTGAGTCTGATAATTAGCAAGCGGACATAGTGTCCTCGTGTGAAGATTCCTTGAGTCCAAATTTGCCGGAGGTATTATTAGTAGACAGCAACTCTTACATGTCAGATATTGTTCAGTTTTGTTAATTTGTATTAATAGTAGACAACAATTTTGATATGTCAGATATTGTTCAGTTTTGTTAATTGGTATAGCGTTTCTTTTTAACTGATCACTTTTTAGTCTGTTTTCGCAATAACCACAAACTTGATCTTTAAGCGAGTAGTTGCATCGTCTTTGTAATTTTTCTCTCGTCTTTGCAATTTACATATAACACAGTCGTTAATTATTAGCTAATAGTGGTAGTAATTAACTTTAATTTGTATTACGTCCTTATTATTGCATTTTTGCAATACTTTTGCACCACCATACGCGTTTAAATGTCCTTATTCTAATGTGTTTTTTCGAATTGTGATATGTCTTTGTAACAGGCAAGAAACATATTTATTAATTTATTTTATTCATGTCAATACCTGATTTAATAATAAAAACCAACAATTCTTACACACAAAGGCATCTTCCCTTATCGTAGTATAATGCAGGTTCGTGCTGGTTCACACACACACACACACACAGACACACAGACACACACACACACACACACACACACACACACACACACACACACACACACAATGACTTACACAGTCGGGTCGGTGTACACTTCGACAGGCCCTCGCATGTACACGCCTGTATTTTCACCCACAAAATTTTTAAAATTGTTCGTCATACTCTCCTTGACTAATTATTTACAAAATACTGCCCTGGGTAAATATGGAAATATATGTATTGTGGAAATATATATGTAAGTTAACTAAATTTTAGGTATTCGTATATTTGTGTTTTGCATAAACAGATACGTGTTTCAGCCATTGTAACGTAGAGCTTGTTCTACTTAACTATTTATTATAGATATTAATATTCCATTTTCATTTTGTTTAACTGGGTCGGAGTGTTTGAGGTGCTCCGCTAACGGACTGTAATTGCTGTAGCAAATTAAGTAACGGCGGTAGAGCTTGTTATAACTTTGAACAACGGAATAGGGCTTACTATGCGATGCGGGTTAACCCCTAGTACAGGACAAATTAGTTTAATTGCAGGCATTGATTCACTGACGCACGGCTCAATCTGGCAGCCAACTCTCTCCTAAGGGATTTAATAGATAAAATGTGTCTATTATTAAATTATCTCAACAATATTTGAATTTAATAAATAAACAGTTGGTATAGTTCTACAGATACTTTTTTATTTTCCTGGCAATCGTTGCACCAGTTACGCCAGCTTGAGAGTTTAGATTTGATCGACCGTGATGTAAGTAACTGCAGTATTAATTCCTTTCTTTCGAGCATCCCCTGACTGCTATGATGACAACCAACATTTGCATGGAAGATGGCACATGAATTAAGATAATAATATAGAGTAATATGGTTTTAAGACACAGACATCAGTGTAAAATATTACAGTAGCAACAGGGACAGTACAACAACCACCATTGATTTTAATAATATTTTATTTTAACTTAAACTTAATCCAATTTCTTATTGTGTACATAAAACATAGTGTTTTGTAGGCAGAAAATGTGGACATGTGATGAAGTCTTCTTTCACACTTTAACATTTGGCAGCATAATCTTATGCACATTTTAAACTATTTATTGGCGTTAAATAAACTACAAATTAGGATAGAAACTTTAAGTACTAAGTAACGTTAATAACATGAAATGAATCAGGAACAAAAAATATCCAAGAAAAGAATAGATAACAGGCGGAGAGTGATATATTAGCTGTCTGTAGTAGAGTAGGCTGTCTTCTCGAAAACAAGGGGTAATTCTCAAAACAATCATTATTGTATCACTCTTGATATGTACAATTAAGGCATGAAAAATATATGAAGACTTGGGGAGGAATCTCATTTCTGAGGACGAGCATATCTTATAACGGAGAGGACTGTATTACTGAGCTATTTTCTCGCACGAACAATCATTCCAAGTGTAGTAAGTTTTGAAAAGAAACCATATGGGAAAATAAGCAAGATAGTCAAAGAGACCTCTGAATTAAGCAGTGAAGACGTCCTTAAACGTCTGTAGTTTAAAAGAAGAAGGCAGTGTGTAACGGCCACGTAGGCCGTTACGTAAAATTTAAAAACTAGACCGCTTGGTCTAGACGGAGCGAAAAATGTGCTGGAGCCCAGAGTGACAGGACTTGCAATAAAACACTCATGTAACCATTAACAACTTTTTATTAGTGTTTTCTTTTATTTATAACATGTTGATTTAATCTTGAAAATGAGTTCTAATACGGTTCATTTAAATTTACAAAGACTTTCACATTTAAGTTTGAATCATTTACCTAATTTAAATTTACAAGATTGGTTACAATATTACTTTTTGAAACACTTGGGCTTCTGGTACCCCTTGAGTAGAACATGTCTTTAGATTTAGATATAACGTCCATTACTCTTGATTTTACAATTAAAAGATGAAGTTGTTGTTGAGCCTTTAATAACTGGAAAGCTCCCACCTGTACTTAGAAGAACTGGAATGATACCAGGTAGAGCCGTGGCGATGAGTATTGGTGATGATTCTCGGAAAATCCCGAAGCTAGAGCTCATCTCATTCTGGGCAGCTGTCCCTTAGTGTGCAGAAGAAGAAGTTATTCAGGGCCTGACGGCGTTGGGGAGCATCCGGGTTCAGTGCTCTGCAGATGGTGACAGTTGTTGGTGTCACCATCTCCGCATTCTCCTCTCTCCCGGCTGTGCGGGGAGCCTGTAACATTTTTTATTTGTAGTTGGCCGTCAGAAAACACAGCTACCCCTTACAGTCACTCGCCTCGGAACTCACATACTACCCGAACTGACACAATAATTATTTTACACTGTAACATTTTATTTAATTGATTATTAACAAACAGCCATTTAAGCATATTACATTGTTTTTGGGGATTATGTTTTAATACAAGGCACCCAAATCTTCACTACGGTTGTAAGATTGGTTTACTACTTACTACTTTAACAATCTTTGAGCAAGTGATGATCAATGAATATATTCAGTTACAGAAAAGTTAATGGTTACAAACAGTCAGCATCAAAAGTGTAGGAAAGTACATAACAACATATGAAAATACTTCTTAAATTAATAATTCATTTATGGATAATGCAAAGTAGACCGGAAGTAACGTGTGATTCCCTTTTACCGTAGGCTTTACAACGATCACACACACGTGTAGAGATCACACACATACACAAAAATATTGTGTTTATCTATTTTGAATGCATGCGTAGATTTTAAAAATTCTTGTATTTCTTAACAGATGTGTAATACTGAATTAATCCATTCACGACTTAATATTGTAAAAATCGGATAAAGCGAGGTAGACAATAATTCGACGAATGGCTTATTAATTTAAGTGAGTGCTTTTCAGAATATTTTGTAGATGCCACTTATGGTATTTTAAGCATATATTTATAAGAAAGTCTATCATTTTGCTAAATGTGAGAGTTGTAACAACATACATTTTTTAATTTATTTGGGGTACCATAGAAATTGTTCTTGGTAGTTTTAATATGCAATATGCACATAAGAGAACATTAAACAAGAGCTACAAATAAAGTGTGACGAGAAAAGATGTGACCTGTGCTAAGCAGAAAAATATAATACGTTATCATATAGGTGGGTATACAGATTTATTCCATACGTTTTTATTTTTGCAACCTCTGTCGATATTTAATATATTCTCTTCAGAGTCATTTTTATTTCATCATTCCTTATTTTCTTCTGTCTTCTGCGTGCTTTACATATTTTCGTCTTGCTTCCAGGTACATTTCGTTATGCTAGTATTGCCCATTTTACAGAATGACCATACAGCTTCTGTTCCTTTTTTTTATTTTAATAATTTGTAATTTACTATTCCATTTCTTATTACTTCATATTGATAGGTTTCAATATTTTTGATATGATTCAATTCTCACTTCTGTAAATTAAGTTTGGCCTATAATCTATAGCCATACGTAAGTTACCATTCACAGTAATGCACACGGCTGCTTTACGGAAAGAGAGAGATAAGTACTGGACGATTTAAGAAAGCTTTCTTTCTTTGGGTTCTGTGCTTTCGTTGACTGCCAGAGACTCCATGGCAGTGCTAGCACGTTCGTAAAAATCTTCTGGTCGTACACAACATTACGTTGTAAAGGGAAATCAGCATGGTGTAAAGGGTCACTGTGTACTTCACAACGGATTATCTCTCGTAGTTTGCAAGCCTCTGAGACTATTGACGTCACACAGCTACAGCATCAGAAGTATGGGCTCACGCAGAACAATATCACTATCTAGACATCAGTACACATATTATTCAGTGAATCTATATTTTTGCTCCTCATAATGTTTCTTAATCCTTCTACAGACAAGTGAAGTAGTTCTGGACTTTTGCGTATGCCGTAGATATTACACTACTCCTTGATTGGTGAGTAAATGTAAGAAAAGGTTAAACCATTTAAAAGACAGAAAACTAATGCTGGATGAAAGAATAACACTTCCGTCTTTTCAATCTCTATTCAGATTGTTTTTTCTTTTTTCTTGAGTTACTTGATTTTAATCTGTTGGTGGAAATTGTTCTCGTATTCCCCACCTTTTGCTCTGTGACACAAGGTTAAAAAATTTTCACGCTTTCCGTTCTTCCTTGGCGTTCCTTGGTGTTACTATGAATTGAACGTTCTCTATCTTTTACCGGCTACGCGTGGATGACGTAATGTGCTTTGAAGTACATTTAAGTGTTAAACACCATACCGTCAATTCAACTAATAAAATTTGTAATATGGGGAGATTTTTAGTATCACTTGTTTCCTTCCGACTTTGCCAGTGACATTGGGAGCAAAGTCGTCTCTGTGAAAGCTTAATTAATCTTGCTTAAATTTAATTGAAAGCCACTACTTTTTACACAATTATTCAAGGAGGTAGGATATATGTTTGATTTGTGCATGTGATTTGATTTGTCTGATGTTTCTTTGTGCCTTTACAACCCAGAACTACTTAGTCGGATTTTCACGAATAAGTGAAAGTTGAATGGTTTTGATGAGGCAAGTGCACTTTTTATATGGCATCTGAGAAAGTTAATAACGCCGGGGCTAGACAACATATCGATCAAATGCTAATTAAAACGTAGGTTTATTAATTATTTTTTTGTACCCCAGTTGTTTTAAGTAATTAAAATTACCGCAGTTTTAAAGAACTATTTGTTCTTATTAATGAATGGTTTTTATATTGCAGCAATACACAAGTTTTATTTTTTAATTACTAAAGTTTTCCGTTGTGAAATTTTATTTTTTAGTTTATGACTCTTGTTTCTGCTGATTCTATTTATTCTAGTAATCCTCATTATATTTATTTTTACCAATACTATTGATTCTAGTAATATACAACCATTAATATAATTAAGGATACTAGTGGGTATTAATCTTAATGGTATTAGTACTCGGAATTTCTCCTAATCACACCTTCTCTCTCCAACACCTTTTTATTTTGTTTGTGTTCGTATCCTGTAAACTTGACGAACTTGTAGAATACTTACTTTAATTTTACTGTTACTTTGTCCAGTGGGTGACGGGTATATTTTCTAATTCATCCACCACTCAGGACCTGCTAAGTCTACATTAACTGGATTATAAAATATTATTCTAAAGTACAGAATACTTTCTGCAGTGATTAAATGATATACTTACTGTCAGATGATAAAAAGGGCAATAAAATGAAATATACAGTCTCAGAAATTGAATACATTAGTAAATACGATGGGAGTATTCAGATCAAGTTAATAGCAGTATAATAACAAACATCTCAGTCTATTTGTTCAAGAATGGAAGAATATTTTCGTACACACAATATAATTTGGAAAAGTAATACCATATCATACAAAAAAAAAATTTGCCCTTTAAAAAAATAACAGGTGAAACTGTGGAACTATTCTATATAAGAATATGCTTACAGATGGCCTGTGTTGTAAATTAGTCTAAGTTCATAGAAACATAGGAGGTGATTTGGGTAAGTACTGAAATAGTAATAAGACTAATGTTGGGAGTGCAACGGTCATGTTAAGAAACTATAGAGGGTGGATGGTATTAAAGGTGTTAGGTTGAGACTCAAGGAAGGCCTCCTCTCTCAGAGGGATAATGTGTTACCCACGTAATTAATGAGACTGTTTTTATTGAAGTCGATTCAGCAGACTGAGATTTATGAACAAGAAAGTCTGCTAGATCTGAGTAGAAATGTCAGGTTAGTAGTTGTACTCTATGTACCTAAAATACTTAAAATGATTTTTATAAAATCATTCTTTAATACAAAGTTGTTAATTGTCATTTTAACTTCAAAATAATATTCGTTTATGCACAGGTGCGTAAAAGTTAAATTTATAAGAACATGTGAACAAATAGAAAAATGTAAGTGAATCCAACGTACACAAATCAGCTTATGTAGTATTTTAATTGTCATAATATTTAGACTTATTTAAAAAAAAATTCTTAATGTTTTTTAATACTAGTTTTCAAACATGTTTTAAACAAATAACAGAAAAAGCATAATTGTTTGTAAACACCTCCCGTGAGCGGGCTGCTCATGAGTAGCAAAATTCGTCATTTGCGCTTACGAAAATGACTAATAAAATAGGTTTCTAAGAAAATCTTGTTTGCAACACGTAGCGAAGTACTTACATTTCACCAACTTCCATCTCGTTAAACAAATTTTATATCGCGTGCATAATTCTACACTTTACTGCAGTTCAGTAGTATGCGTACATTAACATTCAATGAATGTCATTCATGTCTTCTTTGCAAGACAGAGCTCTCTGTCTTTCTAACTCCTCCAGCCTCAATCCATTTATCTACATTTGCATACAGACTTAAATCTATTACGTATAACCTATTCAAATTTATAATACTTCAAACTATAATTTGAGTAGCTGTGTAATCAGCTAAGATTACCTTGTTATTAATAATCACCCGATTTCATCATCAGGGACGTCAATATTTTTCTACTGGCTAAAATACTGTGGCGTGACGCGCGACCTACATTGGAATGTAGCATGCTGCAAAAGCATAGAAATGGTTAGTTTTTTGATTTTATCATCCTTAAAGGATATGCTACAAGCCTTTTACAGCTCTGTAGATTTTCGTTATTCTGTTACTTCCACCTTCTTTAGTGCCTACCAACGATTCTTACGTCTCACAGCCTACAACCTGTAATCAGTAATGTAAAATTAGTACAATAAAATATTATTTAGACTGTTTTTACTTTTATTTCACTTTTTTTAGAAGCCTTTCCCGTAAATTAATGTCTTTGGTTGCGTCTTAAAAATTTTTAATTGTACAATATGAACAATGTGTTCCGTTTATTTATAGACCTGTACCAGTGGTGTTTTGACTTCTCGATTACCACTGGACCGTCTGCCAAAAGTACAGTGTTTATAAATGTCGATGGGTTGTCTGTGAGATCAGGACTGACACTTACATTCCATTCATAAAATCAGTTGAAAAAGAAAAATAATAAACAGTCTTATCCCATTCTATGACACTACTGGTGTTCATGTATGGACGGACATTTTGATTAAAAGAGTTTACTACTATAATACGCGCATTATGAAAAATTATTCAAGAACACTTATTATTTAAAACTATATAAAAAATTATTTATTATTACTTTAGTTAAAACGGGTATAAAATTTACAATCTAAAAGTATTCCTTTCTTTTATGTGCACTGACATTTGTTTTTCTACATTTGAAAGCTGTAAATTATAGGATGAGGAATAAGTGAACAGAATTGTGGACAGTCGTCTGGAAGTGACTTGCTACAATCCTCCGATTCCTTACTACTGTCTGATCATTTGCAGTAAATATTATGTGTGCATCATTCATCGAGGTGATTGTAATACACAGGACAAGAATTCACTCACGAATCAGTCTATGAAAGTAAAAAAAATAAACAGTGTTTCAGACAGAGCATAACCTTGACTTCATGTTTATATCCATCCTTCAATCCGTCGTCTTCCCGTTTATACAACAATTGGGTAATCTACTATAGCTACGTAATTACTAGTTTACTATAATTACCCTATTGTAACGTCTAAGTGGGGTAGGGCCAATATATCTATGGTAGGTTACGTAAGTGATGGCACGCGCATTACGTAACTACTTACATAACTCTTTATAACTCTTTATTCCGATACTGATGTTCTTCTTGCACCACTAACTGACTATCACACTGTTCCCGGATGACAATAGAAGTTACGCTCACAACATTGCCGCTTAAAAACGCACAGGCCTAAACAACCTATGGTAGTAACTAAATAACTTACAGTTTAATAAACTTCATTATCGTGTGAATATAACTTGATTATTACTTTGTATATATTGTTACAAGAAATGGAATGAATACAAATTGATTATTTTCTTGGAACGGTATAAATATGTAGCAACTCCCAACTGTTATGTAGCAACTCCCTATTTGCCATGTTTTGCAGATAACAAACGTAAATATGACAAACGTCTAAGGATGCACAGAATTGCAAAACATGTAAATTCAAGTATTCATGTAAAATTCATCGAGACTTTAGATGAGGGAGAAGTCTCTTTATTGTTGTATTATTATGTCGATTAAAGTAGTAGCAGAAATCCCATCAGGAAAAACTCAGAACCAAAGCGTTAATGCTCATCTATATTTAGAACAAATTGTATCATTATCAAAGGAGAAAAAGTGTCTTTAGATTTAGACAAATAAAAATGTTAAGGTAAGGAAAAAGGGGAGAGAGAAAACGCATCGTAAGGAGAGAAGAAGTAACTCATCGTTTTGATATAGAAAGTTTTGACTAATGGCAGTTTTTACAACATACGAGACCAATACCACCGGCAGATAACTATACCAAGGTAGTGAACTTTAGTACAGAGAAATATGTACAGCATGAAGTTTTATGTACATATTTTCTCTTCAAGCAGCCTGTGGTGTCCTCTGGCCACGGTAGTGCTTTCTGTGTAGCAGTTAGGGTCGATTTGTGTTGGTTTTCTGAAGAGTTTCAGCTGCCTGAAGAGTAATCAGGCAGTGCCTCAGCAGTCGTCCGTCGCCCTCAGTGCTGCGTCCCCTTGCTTACACAACACGCGGCAATTGTCATGTAATATACTGTACACATGTTGTCTAATGCGTTCATGCAGTAATATTATTCTTTATTAGTGTCACAGGATGATTAGTAAAGAGATGAGTATTAGGCAGAAATTACTTAATAACTAGAAACACTTCATATTTATATCGTAAATTTTGGATTGTTTGCAGTAATCTGGTATTCTTTAATAACGGAACAACCTGCAAATGTTTAATGAAGCACTTGTGTTGATTACTGTGTTATCGATTTCTGGTAAATAATAACTTCTATAATTCAATTAACTGATTATTTAAATATTTACCTTTATCACTCTTAATGGAAATTTTCTTACTCTTCTTCCCTCTTGTATGTTTTCTCAGTCCGGAGGTGAAAAAATATTTCTAAAATGTAGATGCAATGCGTTCTATAGAATGGGATCATAGGTTAAACATCCTATTGGGTATGCTGGAACACTGAAAACAGAAGGTAATTTAAAAAGACGATAATTTCCTATAGAGTTAAAGAAACTAGAGGAGATAAACAAAACTACAAACGAATTTATGAACATAAAGGCAGAATTTAGTAATAATAATAGTATAATAATCATTGTATTACTATTATTATTATCATTACTATTACCATTACTAAAGACGATTTTCACTAAACATATTAAAATAAACACATTGAGTATATCAGTAGCTGTACGTGACTATACTTACGACTAAGTAGGTAGACAATAATGACCAATGTAGTAATGCCTGTAGATGGTATCGCTGGAGACTACTATGGATTCACGGAAGTCACGACTAATAGCCTACATTGCACTCTGATCGCTGTAAAGCAATTTGCAGTAGGCCTACAGAACTACCAAAAGTGAAGCCGGTCTATACTAAAGTATGCTGGGAACATAAACAAAGCTGTTGCAGCCAAAAAATGACTATAGTTGGTTACTCAGTCCAGATAGCTTTGTGATGTTTCACTGCAACTGCTGACAACTTCCGGTTGTTTACGGCGGCCTCCGGTTTGTGGCGGCCTCTACGGTATATGTGTTGATAACGGCGTGTTGCTATAATACACACTATGCATATCTGTGTGTGTGTGTGTTTTTAATAAGTTCTTACATTCTCCTTTCCTCTCTCTAGATGTTTAACCATATAGGCAGGTCAATAAGCAGGACCTCCTGATGTGTTTATATTAGAGTGAGGCTATCTAAATCTCAGTCGCATAGGAGTTCATCGGCTGTATGGGATTCAGTTTACTCTTTGTAAATTGAAAAGTCAATGGAATACCTAAGCTTATACATTTAAAAAGACAAAGTTCTGTAGTTGTGAATTTACAGACAATTAAATTAAAACCTTTTTACTTCCATATTCCTTAAGGAATGGAAGTATGGTGATGGCAAAAAAAATCGTGTTCGAGATTATTGCAGATTCTGATTCTACTACACTCAAAACATGAAAAAAAAGTCGTTTTCCGAAAAGTGTCTGTGTGTGTGTGTCTGTCTGTCTGTAGATTTTTTTTTTTGGCAAACGATAACCGCCGCAAATTCAAACAGAATCAAATAATTTTTTGCATACAGCCCTGATTTGTAGAGTACTCGCGACCTATCGTTTTTGGTGAAGATCGGTTGAGGGAAAGGGGTAGTTTACCTCCAACGGTTTTTTTTTATCAAGGGAATTTTTTTTTGTTGGCAAACGATAACAGCCGCAAATTCAAACAGAATCAAACAATGTTTCGCATACAGCCCTGAATTGTAGAGTTCTCAAGACCTATTGTTTTTGGTGAAGATCGGTTAAGGGAAAGGGGTAGTTTACCTGTAACGTTTTATGTTTTAACAAGGGTATTTCCTATGGCAAACGATAACAGCCGCAAATTCAAACAGAATCAAATAATGTTTTGCATACAGCCCTGATTTGTAGAGTACTCAAGACCCATTGTTTTTGGTGAAGATCAGTTAAGGGAAAGGGGTAGTTTACCTACAACGTTTTTTTAACAAGGGTATTTTCTATGGCAAACGATAACAGCCGCAACTTCAAACAGAATCAAATAATTTTCTGCATACAGCCCTGATTTGTAGAGTACTCAAGACCTATTGTTTTTGGTGAAGATCGGTTAAGGGCAAGGGCTAGTTTACCTGCAACATTTTTTTATCAAGCGTATTTTCTATGGCAAACGATAACAGCCGCAAATTCAAACAGAATCAAATAATTTTTTGTATACGTCCCTGAATTGTAGAGGTCTCAAGGATTTTCGATTTTGGTGAAGATCGGTTAAGGGGAAGGGGTAGTTTACCAGCAACCTTTTACGTTTTAACAAGAGTAAAGTACTTGAAAATTTATTTAAACTTTTTGAAACAATGGTAATTGTTGAAAATAAAATAATTTTGTTGCCAGGTAACAAAAATAAAGTCATTTTGATTATAAAATATAAATTTTTACAACAAGAAAAGAATTTTCAGTTTTCAAAATTTAAATATATTTTTATAAAACAATGGGTTCTTCATTGAGGTGGGGACCATGTCACTCACTCCATCTCAAGCCTCTCCCATTTTGCAGAAAAAGAGGACCCTGTCAATGCTGATACTTTGACAACAGTGACAGGGCATTCCACCAAATTCAGCAGAGTGACAGGTAGGCCCAACTCTGATTGGGTCCTCAGATTTCCCCAGCGTTAGTAGGTTCTATGAAAATATTTTATTTCAAAAATGATTTTAAATATAAATCTTAGATATGTTTTATAAATCTCATGTTTTATGTTTTACATGGGTAATTTTTTATATGACGAACCATAACTGCCGTAAATTCAAACAGAATCAAATAATTTTTTACATATGTGCCTGAGCTATAGAGAACCCAATGTCTGTTGATTTTGGTGAAGATCGGTTACGGGGAATGGGCAGTTTACCAGAAACATTTTTTGTTGTAACATGAGTAAAGTACTTAATTTTCATAAAGTATCCTGATAAGATCTTAATAATCCACTGTAGAAACGTAGATGAAATATCTATAAATGAAGAGGCTAGTTGAACGGGCTGGGGGTAATTTTCTATAAATCAAAATTATAGTTGAAGGGGGAGGGGATAATTTTTTTTTATATGTGTACTACGTTATTGGCAACAAAGAAGTATTTTTTTGTTAAAATTCCTTCCCTGGCTGTTTGGCTGAAAATGATTTTAAATATAAATCTTAGAATATGGAAGTCATGTATGGTTCTCCATACCGATATTTTACTTCCATATTCCTTAAGGAATGGAAGTATGGTGATGGCAAAAAAAATCGTGTTCGAGATTATTGCAGATTCTGATTCTACTACACTCAAAACATGAAAAAAAGTCGTTTTCCGAAAAGTGTGTGTCTGTCTGTGTGTCTGTGTGTCTGTAGATTTTTTTTCTATGGCAAACGATAACTGCCGCAAATTCAAACAGAATCAAATAATTTTTTGCATACAGCCCTAATGTGTAGAGCACTCGCAACCTATTGTTTTTGGTGAAGATCGGTTGAGGGAAAGGGGTAGTTTACCTGCAACGGTTTTTTTTATCAAGGGAAATTTTTTTTTTTGGCAAACGATAACAGCCGCAAATTCAAACAGAATTAAATAATGTTTCGTATACAGCCCTGAATTGTAGAGTTCTCAAGACCTATTGTTTTTGGTGAAGATAGGTTAAGGGAAAGGGGTAGTTTACCTGTAACGTTTTATGTTTTAACAAGGGTATTTCCTATGGCAAACGATAACAGCCGCAAATTCAAACAGAATCAAATAATATTTTGCATACGTCCCTGAATTGTAGAGGTCTCAAGGACTTTCGATTTTAGTGAAGATCGGTTAAGGGGAAGGGGTAGTTTACCTGCAACGTTTTACGTTTTAACAAGAGTAAAGTACTTGAAAATTTATTTAAACTTTTTGAAACAATGGTAATTGTTAAAAATAAAATAATTTTGTTGCCAGGCAATAAAATTAAAATTTTTTCATTTTAATGTAATATAATATTTTTCGTTTAATACGGCAATAAAAAGGCAGGTAAGACACATTCACGTTATTTCTGGCTTCACTCATGTTTATTTTCTTACGTTTGCACGCTTTTTAAATATAAAGTGCCGAAACCCACACCAACATAACGCGTGCAAGCCGAAAAAATGGACATCAATTTGCTTACTGGCGAAGCTAGTAGTTAATGAATGGGTAGGCAAAAATCTTATCTTAAATTTTTTTTAAGGAATCACTAAAAGGACGGTGGGTCAAATCGGACGCTGAGGTAGAGTTTGCTGTAACCGAATGGTTCCACAAACAGCCGTAAGAATTTTACTAGCAGGGAATCTACAGGTTAGCGCAACAGTGGAACTCATGTCTTAATGTTATTGGAGACTTCTTTTAAAATCGTTGAATAAAAAATGCTTTACAGCTCTATACTGTGTCTATTGAACAATCCTTGTATTAGTCATACACAATAATACAACTGATTGACCTTCAAATTTTTAAACTTGATTAGTTTCTATATATATGTTTAATGTTACATATAATTCAAATAACAATCTTGATCATCTGTTAGTTCAGCGGAATAACAGTGACACTTTTAATAACCGCATAAAATAAACACTTAGAAACAACACAGGCGCTTTAATTTAACTGTTTGGACCACAGAAGTGAGGCATGCCTCAACGCTCTATGTGTACAGCGTGGGACAATCCCCCCTCCCTACACTTCCCTATCACAGCACTACATTGCTTACATACGATGTATACAAAAAACGTTGAGGCAAGTTCAGGTTGCCTCATTCGCTTTAAACGAACTATGCCGAATCTCACCTGTCACCATCTAGCGGTCGCTCAATAAAGCACGTTTCTGTTTAATAAATTTGACAGTCGCAGTAACAATGTATAATCTTTACGTTATGTAGTTCATACGTATTTATAATTTTTATTCTACAGAATTTTTTAGGGTAGGCATTGCCTCAATTGCCTCCATGTAACTTCGCCACTGATATATATGTGTACAACGTTATTGGCAACAAAGAAGTAGTTTTTGTTAAAATTCCTTCCCGGGATATTTGGCCGTAGTCCAATGTTTTCTACAAAACCAGACATTTCGGCAATGCCATCGACTTCCATCATCAGTGAAAATCGAGTGCGATAACGTGAGGTGGTATACGTTAGTGACCACAGTACTGTGGTTAAGGCTGAAGCAGTAAGTAGAAAGAAGTAGTTTCTATGGTAATATTTCATTTCGAAAATGATTTTAAATATAAATCTTAGAATATGGAAGTCATGTATGGTTCTCCATACCGATATTTACAAACAATATAGTGGAAAATAGAATTAAATAAAAATTGTTTACCAACGGGCAATGCCGTACACATGTTTACAAATAGTTGGAAATATTATTTTCCTTTCCGCAAAAATCGTATTGACATCAATTAATTAATGTCAAGTTATTTGATGCGGCCGAAGAGGGTTTGACAGGAGTTATAAATTGACTGCGTGCATTATTTTCTCTGTTACTGTGAATTATTTTGTTTTCAGTTGTTTCTATTTACTGTATAGGATGTTATAGTATGAACTTTTAATTTTGATTTTATTATGGCTGTTTTGTCTTTTAAATTAACAGCACTCTCCAGGTTCCCTGCAGTTTGCAATTTTCTGGCTTTCCCTTCAATGCACAGTACGATTGTCTTGAAACAATTAGACAACATATTCCTGACAAGTTTTTTCTCTTTAAATTCTCTCTTTTTT
The DNA here is from genome assembly GCA_034769895.1 of Magicicada septendecula. NCBI lineage: Eukaryota > Metazoa > Arthropoda > Insecta > Hemiptera > Cicadidae > Magicicada > Magicicada septendecula. The sequence continues at coordinate 272,800,188 of CM068374.1, forward strand.
TTAAAATTATTTGGCTTGTAAAATTATTATGCCGAAAGAAACAAGTTTTCAAGTTCTTGAAATTGTTTTAATTTTACAATTCTTGAAGGAGCTTCTGTGAAAAACCTCATCATTCGTAACGTTTTCTGCCTAACTTGCATTTATTATCAATTAGTAGGTCTTCTTTGCACGTAAATATAATTTTATTACAGCAGGTTGCTGTATCAATATGTACAAACGCATTTTTACTAAAAAGTACGGAATATAATTTTTGTAATAAACGTATATTAAATTATTTGAGAAAATTACGTTTTACAGTAGTTATAATAAAATGCAGTATGCGTATTACTTATCTAGAGGCAACAAGCCTGATTAACATTCATGAAAAAATGAAAAAATACTTATAGTTATCACTTTATCCTTTCAAGAGGTAAGAATCTAGAACACTGTGTAACCTGAACGCTAAAGAGATGTGTTATTGTCAGTATTAATAGAGCTACACACACACACACTCTCTCTGTCTCTCTCTCTCTCTTTCTCTCTGTCTCTCTCTCTCTCTCTCTCTCTCTCTCTCTCTCTCTCTCTCTCTCTCTCTCTCTCTCTCTCTCTCTCTCTCTCTCAAGTTTATACAGAACAGTGACAACTTGAAAGGGCTTATACCGTATCTGTCAAATCTGCCCATTATTAGAAGTTAATTTATACTTGCATTATTAGATTTGGCAGCAGGTAAAATATTGATGTTAAACTGATATATATTTTTTAATTTCAGCTTATTCCAGGAAATGGGATTTATTTTATATTTGGTACACAATTTATTGAAATGCTTAGCAGAGATTTTAAAACTGAAATGATATATATATATAGTATATACATTTTATTTGTTTTCTGCAAGATGAGTATAGAAACCCTATCTGTACATATATAAAACGGTTTAAAATTTCTTTCGTAAACGTGCTGTGAATTAAAACATGTTTCTCGAAATTATCGTATTCCTTGTCACAAACAGTAAGGAGCAGTGGTAATATAAACCATAACATACGTAAATCATAAATGTATGTATGAGATAGAAAAGTTCGTGAGACAGAGCAGCAAATTTGGAAACCGCCCTTCAATCTCAACAAATAAACTGGACACGGCGCACCCATAAAACAGATTTACAGCAAATGCGACATTGCCAGAAAGCTGTAAACCCATGTGACGCACGAGAGTGGCGGAATCTCATCAAAACAAATATGACACCATCACTCAAGAAACACTTTTACTGCGAATATAACATGGAAGCAAACTACATACGCAATAAAAACTTTGGCAAATATTATCGTCGATGTGAATATGAAATTAAAACGGATGTCTACAGACTAATAACCAGTATCCTTATATCTGTTTCTTTTTATTGCAGATCCTTTGTTTGGATGTGCTGCATTCTTTAGCTTTGGTTTTTCATAAGATATACCTCACGCCTCTGAAATTTTGACCTCAAGCTGTACACAATTACATTTGACACTAAGGGGTTCGAATTCGCCCATCAGTCATAAATACGACATTCACGCTTCACTTGTTTTATACCCTGCCATTTAGTAAAGTATCACTAGGATAAATATAAATAAACACAAAAGATAAACTGCAAGCCTAATTTGATATTGCAAACATGATACATTGCCTGCAAATGAGTCAATTATCCGAATCAACTTTTGTCCAAAGCTTGCACGACCGGTGTCAATATATTCAAAATTATATCTAAAAACCAGGCTGTTAGGCCGTGGTAGGTTGTTATGAAACGACACCACGTCACCAACGTTTCGATTCCCCTTTGGGAATCTTCCTCAGGCCGCCAGAAAGCGACAGAGCGTAAGACAATAATAGCGGGAGATGAACGCCGAACAATAACGGTACCTGTATCAGGTAGAAGCAACTGTTCATTTACTTCCTTTTACATCTCCTCGTCTGTGCGCTGATGTCTACTACGTTGCATCGTTGCTGGGTCGGTCTGTCATATTTATTGTAGTTATTTTCCTTACAGTTCTTATTTCAGCGGTTTCATTTGGCCTTTGAGTATCTGATGTAGGCCTACGTGATTTTGTTTCTGCATTGTCGGCCATTGTTTGTCAAACAATTTACATATTTTAAATTTGTTTCCATCCTAATAGTGTATATATATATATATATTATAACAACACAGTTTGCATTTATATAATGTATTGAATTCATGAGTGTAATCGTAATAAGAAGATGATATGTTATTTAAGTTTAAAATTGTTCCATTATTTATTTATTAAACAAAATCTTTCATTTCGCATTATTAAATATTGACTCATTATTATATCGTTTGTACGAATCTTTCGTACACAACTTATTGCTAACAAATTACATAAACAAGTTATACATTGTGTGCTCATCTTTTTGCAATTGCTGATTAATTTGCTTCAATAATGAGTTTACTTGTATTCAACTTTCTTTTATATTAATTTTTTTTTAACTTTCTACTGCATATGCATCTCCTTTATCAACAAGACTTTACTAATTACGTTAATTCAAAAATTAAATATTTCTCTAATCATTTACGTTACTCTCAATTACTAACGTTAATACAGGAAATATTATTCTAACTTTTATTCTGCTTTTACATTTATGTACAATTGATTTATTTTAATACTGGTTGAATGTCTTTCATTCCAACTTTAATTAGTGTCTTTCAAATGTCTATAATTACAATGGTTTTTTATCACCTCGTTTGACGTGGTTAATCATCCGTACGTCCTCCTTTGGTTCTCTGGTCGTGTCCTCAGTGTCCTTCTGGTCCTCTGGTCGTGTTCTCCGTGTCCTTCTGGTCCTCTGGTCGTGTCCTCCGTGTCCTTCTGGTCCTCTGGTCCGTGTTTCACTGCATGTATTGTTTAATAGTCGTCTCGCCTCACATCATATGCTGCCGGTGTGTCCATAGACTTCATCGTATGTACTCTGCTGCTCTGGTTGGACATCTAGTTTGTCCTGTGACTCTTACTATAGATGTGAATTAGCGTCGTCGACTGACAGCCTCCTGTGGGAACGGTTGAATCGAGAAGAAAAAAACTTTATTAGCGCAACCTGGTATTATAGTCAGGTCATGCAAAAACTCATGTCTGAACAATATTTAACCTGTCAGATTCTGTCGAAGCGTCACTTCTCCCACTCTGGTTCAATTCACAATTTTCGCCTATCTTCGCGAATTACGAAGTTTGTTTCACATCACTCGATGCTCAATCGATCACTAACTTTTATATGTTTACTATACGTAAATTACACTTCTTTATGTTAATCACAAAAAGAGCTATTCATTTTTTACGTATAGTAATTGCACCTTTCGTCACATCGGTACGGTCTTTTAACACTTTATTCGCCTTTAATACACTTTGGTGTCTTTTGTTTTTACCCTATCGTACATATTTTTCTTATAATTAAAATAAAACATACAACTATTCTACTTGATAACGGTTGGTTACATTTCAGGAACGGACAGGCTTCACACACACACAAAAAATACGCGTGTACACAACGCTAGCGACAGGTGTGTCGGAAATGCATGTCCATGCATGAATTCTGCGCTCCCTATTTTTAACTACGATCCAGCTTATGCAATCTGAATCATGTTTATTAATTGATATTTATTTATTTTTATTATTTATTTCATTTTTTTTGGTAATGCATAGTACCGTTAATGGTTGTACTGTTGAAATATATATATATATATATATTTAATATTTATAAATAAATTTACTTCAAGATATACATTTTTTTCCCTTGTTAGGAACATGTTTCGGGTACTATCTTGTACCCATCCTCAGCCTTCCGGTTTTTTTGTCTGGTGAAGTACATATGTGTTGTTGGTTGACTATTATTATTGTGGCTTCCTGTTGGCTTCTGGTATTTCAAATTGGTTTTATTGTGTGTGATTGTGGTGTATGTGTTAGTTTTTTGTGTATTTTCAATGTTGAGTGCTTTGAATATTGTGTCATGTTTTGTATTGATTTGTATTTGTTCAGGTGTTAGTTTGTTTTCTGTTTTATGTTTGTATATTTGTAAATTTTCCCAAATGTTCATTATGGTGCCTTTGTGTGGTATATGTTTTATTAGTGTTACATTGGTTATGTCTGGGACCTCATGTCCTGTGTTTATTGCATGTGTGGCTAAATTGGATTTATATATTTCTAGTTTTTTGTATGCATTTAGGTGTTCAAAATAACGTTTTTTCAGCTGTTTTTTTGTTTGTCCTATGTAACATTTATTGCAATCTTGGCATTCAATTTTGTATATGCCGTTAGTTGTAGTATTATCTTTGTTGTGTGAGCTATTTAGATTTTGTAATTTATTATTATTAGTTTTGTATGCTATTTTTATATCTGTGTTTTTAAATAGTTTTGTTAGTTTTGTCATTTTATTATTCCTATATGTGAATGTGGCCCATTTTTTGTTGTTGTTATTATTTATGTGTTGTTCAGTTTGATTAATTCTTAATTATTCAGTTTTTATTTTATATTTGATTTTATTTTCTATTTTGATCATAGTATTTTTATTGTATCCATTTTCATAACCAATTTGGTATATTATATTTCTTTTTTGTCAGTTTCTTGTCTGTTTAGGGGAATTTTGTACATTCTGTTAAATAGCGAATAAAATGCTGCCATTTTATGTTGTGGTGGGTGGTCAGAATGGTTAGGTATAATGATGTTAGTGGAAGTTGGTTTTCTATATATCGCATATTGTATGTGGTTGTCGTATCTTGTGATGGTTATGTCTAAATAGTTGATTTTGTTATGTTTTTCTTTTTCTTCTGTGAATTGTATTTTGGGATGTATGTTATTGATTTGTTTCAGTATGTTCTCTGAAACAAATCAATAACATACATCCCAAAATACAATTCACAGAAGAAAAAGAAAAACATAACAAAATCAACTATTTAGACATAACCATCACAAGATACAACAACCACATACAATATGCGATATATAGAAAACCAACTTCCACTAACATCATTATACCTAACCATTCTGACCACCCACCACAACATAAAATGGCAGCATTTTATTCGCTATTTAACAGAATGTACAAAATTCCCCTAAACAGACAAGAAACTGACAAAGAAAGAAATATAATATACCAAATTGGTTATGAAAATGGATACAATAAAAATACTATGATCAAAATAGAAAATACAATCAAATACAAAATAAAAACTGAACAATTAAGAATTAATCAAACTGAACAACACATAAATAATAACAACAACAAAAAATGGGCTACATTCACATATATAAATAATAAAATGACAAAACTAACAAAACTATTTAAAAACACAGATATAAAAATAGCATAAAAATCTAATAAAAATAAATTACAAAATCTAAATAGCTCACACAACAAAGATAATACTACAACTAACGGCATATACAAAATTGAATGCCAAGATTGCAATAAATGTTACATAGAACAAACAAAAAAACAGCTGAAAAAAAACGTTATTTTGAACACCTAAATGCATACAAAAAAACAGAAATATATAAATCCAATTTAGCCACACATGCAATAAACACAGGACATGAATTCCCAGACATAACCAATGTAACACTAATAAAACATATACCACACAAAGGCACCATAATGAACATTTGGGAAAATTTACAAATATACAAACATAAAACAGAAAACAAACTAATACCTGAACAAGTACAAATCAATACAAAACATGACACAATATTCAAAGCACTCAACATTGAAAATACACAAACAACTAACACATACACCACAATCACACACAATAAAACCAATTTGAAATACCAGAAGCCAACAGGAAGCCACAATAATAATAGTCAACCAACAACACATATGTACTTCACCAGACAAAAAAACCGGAAGGTTGAGGATGGGTACAAGATAGTACCCGAAACATGTTCGTAATAAGGGAAAAAAATGTATATCTTGAAGTAAATTTATATATAAATATTAAATGTATTATATACATCAAGAAACGGACTGTAGCAGAAAGTAATTGAATATATTGCGACAGTACAAGTAAGTGATGTACTGAGCATTAAATATACAAATTTAAATATACCTAATAAACTGTAGTAATTAATAATATATTAGAAATAAGCGTGTCAGGGATTGCAAGCTTGGCTCAGACAAAAATATGAACAGGTGTTTCGACCTGAATCGACGTGCACACACACACAAATGTAACTGAAAGTGTGTACACTAGTATTTTGCTAGTGTGTGTGAACGCAGGTCTATGCAGGCGAGTTTGCCACCCCAAGATGAATAATTGCACAATTATGGTTTTTCCGCAATTATTCATAAACTATAATTAAGAATTAAAATCCAAAACCACAATAAAATGTAATAAAATTTACTAAATACTGTGTACGAAAACCACGCGAAAGTGACACACCGTACGAGTGTAATAGTGAAATAACTGTGTACAAATCGAAAGGGTTAAGTTGCAATGTCCAAAATTACAGTGAACATGTGTTGTAAAAATAGTTATAAGATAAGTATAAGAGTATACTTACAGGACTCTGCAATTCGCAGAAATATAAGAAATAGCGAATTTGACAAAGAGTGGGGGAACTGAATCCAGAGACAGTTTCTGACATGTCGATTTCGTACCACTGCAGGTGTCGACCAAGACATGGGTATAAATAGGACACACAAGCTACAGTGGTCCTCTTTCTTAAATCATCCACGGTGCAGCGGGAGCTTATGCCCGTCCGCACGACGTATTTATTTTTTTGTAAATAATTTAAATTTTCCAGTTACATACAACTATGTAACTAAGTTATAAATACACTCATTTTTAAATAATAACAGCAGTACATAAGAAGAATTACATAAGAAGATCCATTGACGTCAGAAACAGCAAGAGGAGAGTTCCAGAGAATGATTCGACGCTGGACAAGAGGAGAGTTCCAGAGAGTGATTCGACGCTGGACAAGAGAGAGTGATTCGCCGCTGGACAAGAGGAGAGTTCCAGAGAGTGATACGACGCTGGACAAGAGGAGAAGAGAGACAGCCGTCGCTGGAGTGCGAGACGAGGACGACTACAGATGTATCAAAATGATCGAGTATGATTGACGACAATAAGGTGATAAACAACTTATTTATATCTTAATCGTACAATGAACTCAAAGACAATTAAAGACATTTCTATTTTATTTTAAAGTAAGAGCCAATGTTTCTTCTAAAGTAGAATTAAAATCATAGATATTTTAGAAATACGAGTAACGTAACAAGAGCTCAAATTAATATGAAAATAAATGCATACAAAGCATTTAAATGAAAACAATTAGTATTTGAGATAAAACAGTACTGAGAAACAAAAGATAAATTCAATAACTATTAATATTTTGAGTACATTACAATATATAAAAAGAGATTTAAATATTGATATTTTGAAACACATTAATTGACTGAGTAGTCTGAAAATGAGATTTTTCTTTAATACAATAATTAGTAGAATAGAATATTTAGTCAGTAAGGATGTATATAGCATAAGCCTTACGGCATAATAACAAATAATAACGAATGTTTTAAATCGAAGTCAGTGCCATGTGCACAATTTTTAATAATATCAAATAAATTTGAAATACCGTTACAAGTTACATAGAGTTCTTATTGCAGATACACCTGAAACCCAATTTAAATGTTATATTGTTACATAATTTGTCAATCTTGAACGTGAGACCGGTCACGCTAAATTTGTGTATATGTATATGTATTGTTGCATATTTGGCTCCCAAAGAACGTGGGGCTATACAAATTAAAGTACACATAAAAATTCACACACATAAATACGTGTTATATAATTGGCGCTCCAAGATCGTGGGGCTCCGCAAACACAAATAGAAGTGCATCTGTATTTGAAATTAAATTCGTACTTTATTAAATACGTTGCATATATTTGTCGCCCTGGACGTGGGGCACGACACGCCTAAATTTATGTACAAAAATTTGTTACATAAATTGTAGCCCATGAACGTATGGCCCGATCCCCATCATTTAACTATTAAAATATTTTTGTGTAGCTAAATGGTTGCTCTAAAATATAAAGAGTGTGTTAAATGAAAAATGTGTAATATGTAATTATTATTTGTACTAAACAGTAACTGAATGTAATGTTAATTGTTGTGTAATCACACAGCTGGCGCCCACGAATAATATTTGTCTATGTAACAGGTGTAACTGTAATGAGTATTAATAATAACTATTAATAAAAATACAGAAATAAATAAATAAGTAGGGAACGGTTATCAATAATAATTGTTAAAGAATTACTACTAAATAAATATTTTAATAATAATTCACCATGGCAATATCAGGAAGTTTAAGGATGGGAGAAGCACTTCAAGCTATGATGCAAGCCGTATTTGGTGAAGTAGAGAACAAACAAACAGAAAAAGTAAAAGAAAATAATATTAGAACGCAAATAGAAGAGTTAACAGAATTTTTTACAAAACAGACCGAAAAATTAAGAGAAGAAAGGAAAGCAAAAGAGGAATTAGTAGAAAGAATTGACGATTCTAATACGCACATTGCGGCAGTAGAATATAAGCAAACCATAAGAATTAAAAATAAAAGAGAAAATACGTGTGTAATTACTAACGATAATTATAAAGTAATTAACATTAATGAAGAGAAGCAAATAAAGGTTAATAAAACATACCTTATTAATGGCGATATCCCTATTGTGAGACACACACACACAAGTAAGTCACATAAGATGACACACTTAAGGTACCACACTTACGGAGATAAATATCACTGTAGGCTTAACAATAAACGTATTAAATTGTCTAGACGAAACACTACACAAAATTGTGGTAAATATGATGTTAGATATACTCACGATAATTATAGTAACAATTATTATAACTGTAATTATAAAAACTACAGAGGTTATCATAAACGACGGATGAAAAAACAGTTGACATTTGTTTATATGGGCTTCAAGCAGACTGAATATACGCAATGCATTAGTGACGAGAGAATTATGGAACGTGCGGAGAGAAGAGAGAGAAGTTATTCATCACAGCTTAGAAACAAATTCTTGCCGTACGAACAGGTGACTTCTACGATAAAAATAAATGTCGCAGCGATACAATGGAACGCGGACGTTGTTTACAGGAGGGAGAGAACAATGGTAAGCACGGCGACTACGTTACAAAGGAACAATATACGTCCGGTAGACGACGGACAATTCAATTGTTATAACGAGGGGTGTAAGATCGAACTACACACTGAACTCAGAACTCAATACCCGAATGAAATAAATAATTATTTTTAAATGAGAAAAATAATATTACTATTGATTATTAATAATAATATAAGAGAGTATAATTAAGAAATGTTATTTATTAAGGATATGATAGCAAATAAAAAGAAATAAGGAATATTATTTTAAAGGGTTAATTAAGAAATGTATAATTGATGTTAAGGAATGCTATTGTAGAGAAATATTTAAGAAAGTAATGGTAAAAGATGTTATTGTTGTTATTAATATGAAGAAAGGGGTAGGAATGGAAATAATTGCCATAATTGTTAGAACGGCTGATCAAGCGAACACTTAATGAAGATACAAGGACACAGAAGAAAGCGAGAGTGAAAAGTCAAAAGGGCAGAGACTACTTAGGATTAAGGACTTTGAGAAAAATATCGTTGTTTTCCAAGACAGTTCCTCTGTAACCGATCATGCGACACAGTACAAAGCTAAAAGAGTATTCTGTTACGGAAGTGTATTTCAGGAAAGTAGTAGCGATCAGAAAGGTAATGTTAAAGAAATGTAATAAAAGGTAATGAATGTTAATGTATTGTATAAGTAATGTATTAGATAAAGTAATGTCATGTTAAGAAAAGAGTTAAGGAAGATTAGAAGCGAAGGTAAGAATGTATGAGTAAGATAATGTAAAATTAAGGACCGAATTTACACACATATGTAGGAATGCAGAGTATACAGAAGGAGAACAAAGGAGAGCTGATTGCAGTGGATTTTCTGGGACCATTACCACGATCAAGTCGAGGTGTGAAGCACATATTGGTATGTATCGATGTGTTTTCCAAGGCAGTCCGACTGTACCCAATTATGCGACCCACAACCAAAGTTGTTCTAAAGATACTACTGAAGAAATATATTCCGTTATATGGAAAAATGAAGAAGGTACTCAGTGATCAAGGTGTACAATTCCTAAGTGAAAAATGGGAGAGGACGTTAAGGGAAAGTGGAATACAACCTGTACTCACATCCATAAGACATCCTCAAGGAAACCTTGCTGAGAGAGTTAACAAAGAATTAGGTAAATATTTACGAATATATTGCCATGATCAACACAATAAATGGGCAGAATATTTACCATTTCTTGAAAAAGCCATTAACGAAAATTATAGCGAAGCAACAGGATACATTCCCATGGAATTAGAAGAAGATAAGAAGCCAAACAGATTTTAGACTAAGTATATAAACAAACCTAATAACCAAAATGTACCTGTACCGATAAGTGTCAAAATTGAATACGCAAAGCAACGGATAAGAGAAAGAGGTAACAAGAGAGTAGAGAGATTTAATCTAACTCACAAGCTACAACAATTCAACGTGGGAGAAAATATACTACTCAAAGCAAATCCAGTGGGAAAACGGAGTGATAATACGGCGAAGAAATTCTTCAGACTTTAAAATGGACCGTATACGTTAAGACAGCGAGTAGGACAACACACTTTCATCGTATATGATGAGATACAGAAGAAAGAAATTGGTAAATTCCACGCAACGTCATTTAGAAAGTTCTACACATAAAAACAACGAGGTCTATGACACCAGTCAGATCAGCTGTTTGTTAAAGCCACCCTACTACAAGGTCACGAGCAGTGAGCGTATGAAGAGGGGAGGTACGACATTTGTATACACTCCAATTAAGGGTGAAATGACGAATATTATTCTTTATTATTTGTTACATTTTTTTTGGAAATATAATAATAATAATAAATAAAAAAAAATTTATAATAAATAAATTTATTAAATTTTTTTTTATTACCAAGCAGAGGGATAATGCGACAGTACAAATAAGTGATGTACTGAGCATTAAATATAAAAATTTAAATATACCTAATAAACTATAAATAATTAATAATATATTAGAAATAAGCGTGTCAGGGATTGCAAGCTTGGCTCTGACAAAAATATGAACAGGTGTTTCGACCTGAATCGACGTGCACACACACACAAATGTAACTGAAAGTGTGTACACTAGTATTTTGCTAGTGTGTGTGAACGCAGGTCTATGTAGGCGAGTTTGCCACCCCAAGATGAATAATTGCACAATTATTGTTTTTCCGCAATTATTCATAAACTATAATTAAGAATTAAAATCCAAAACCACAATAAAATGTAATAAAATTTACTAAATACTGTGTACGAAAACCACGCGAAAGTGACACACCGTACGAGTGTAATAGTGAAATAACTGTGTTCAAATCGAAAGGGTTAAGTTGCAATGTCCAAAATTACAGTGAACATGTGTTGTAAAAATAGTTATAAGATAAGTATAAGAGTATACTTACAGGACTCTGCAATTCGCAGAAATATAAGAAATAGCGAATTTGACAAAGAGTGGGGGAACTGAATCCAGAGACAGTTTCTGACATGTCGATTTCGTACCACTGCAGGTGTCGACCAAGACATGGGTATAAATAGGACACACAAGCTACAGTGGTTCTCTTTCTTAAATCATCCACGGTGCAGCGGGAGCTTATGCCCGTCCGCAAGGCGTATTTATTTTTTTGTAAATAATTTAAATTTTCCAGTTACATACAACTATGTAACTAAGTTATAAATACAATCATTTTTAAATAATAACAGCAGTACATAAGAAGAATTACATAAGAAGATCTATTGACGTCAGAAACAGCAAGAGGAGAGTTCCAGAGAATGATTCGACGCTGGACAAGAGGAGAGTTTCAGAGAGTGATTCGACGCTGGACAAGAGAGAGTGATTCGCCGCTGGACAAGAGGAGAGTTCCAGAGAGTGATACGACGCTGGACAAGAGGAGAAGAGAGACAGCCGTCGCTGGAGTGCGAGACGAGGACGACTACAGATGTATCAAAATGATCGAGTATGATTGACGACAATAAGGTGACAAACAACTTATTTATATCTTAATCGTACAATGAACTCAAAGACAATTAAAGACATTTCTATTTTATTTTAAAGTAAGAGCCAATGTTTCTTGTAAAGTAGAATTAAAATCATAGATGTTTTAGAAATACGAGTAACGTAACAAGAGCTCTAATAAATATGAAAATAAATGGATACAAAGCATTTAAATAAAAACAATTAGTATTTGAGATAAAACAGTACTGAGAAACAAAAGATAAATTCAATAACTATTAATATTTTGAGTACATTACAATATATAAAAAGAGATTTAAATATTGATATTTTGAAACACATTAATTGACTGAGTAGTCTGAAAATGAGATTTTTCTTTAATACAATAATTAGTAGAATAGAATATTTAGTCAGTAAGGATGTATATAGCATAAGCCTTACGGCATAATAACAAATAATGACGAATGTTTTAAATCGAAGTCAGTGCCATGTGCACAATTTTTAATAATATCAAATAAATTTGAAATACCGTTACAAGTTACATAGAGTTCTTATTGCAGATACACCTGAAACCCAATTTAAATGTTATATTGTTACATAATTTGTCAATCTTGAACGTGAGACCGGTCACGCTAAATTTGTGAATATGTATATGTGTTTATGTATATGTATTGTTGCATATTTGGCTCCCAAAGAACGTGGGGCTATACAAATTAAAGTACACATAAAAATTCACACACATAAATACGTGTTATATAATTGGCGCTCCAAGATCGTGGGGCTCCGCAAACACAAATTGAAGTGTATTTGTATTTGAAATTAAATTCGTACTTTATTAAATATGTTGCAATATATATATATATATATATATATATATATATATATATATATATATATATATAAAAGCATATCTAGCCTCTGTGAGAATTATATAATAGCACAATTGTAGTATTATATATTTTATAGATTTATTACTTCTCAAATTTGTTTCGCATATTTTCTTTTATATGCACTTCAGAGTTTGTAACCGCCCTTTATATTATGCGGATTGTGTTACCATCGTCCACGCGCGAAAGCGATTTGTACTTCTTCAACTTACTTTTTAACATATATATTCTCAGTTCACTTAGAGATAATAGAATAAATCAAAACGACTCATTAGGAGGCTTAAAACGGATTAAATCTTAAAAATGAGAATTAGTCGTATTATAAAACAGCTGACATGTTATAAAATATTTTAATTTAAATTGTATATTGCAATAGTCTAAAACGTAAAAACTAAAAAGTAGTGTAATAGTGCAAAAGGTAGCGTATATTTTTATTCTGTAAAAATTCTAGGTATCTTTGAATTTTTTTAGTACTAAGTTGTAAAGTTGAATTCTACGTACTGAGTTTTTTTAACTTTCTTTGAATGAAAAGCTTGCTGATTATTTGTCTATTACACCTCACTACACATTAATTAAAACATGTATATGCTGACAATTTTAGTCTACAGTTGCATTTGGATCATCTGTTGACAACCAACAAGAATTTTAGGAATGGTTGATACTACTATTATACGTAGAGCTTGCTTTGTCTACTGCTAAAATTATGCTGCTATTAGCATTAATCTAGTTACAGATCTACAGTCACACGTCCTGACCAAAGGTGCTGCACTTCTGCAGGACAAGTTAATACAGTCCGTGAATATTTTAGTACACAAAAGTTTGTAAAACACAGTTTTGTCTAGAATTTTTTTTGCAAATTTGTAGGGGACCGCATTCAACTGTTTGATAAATATTTTCATCTTTTTCTTCAAGTGTAAATTGATATTCAGATAAAATTCTATGTGTTTACCTTTATGACATTCACCAAATGAATTCTAAGATGAATACCACATTTACGTAAGTTACAAACAATTTTACTAAGGCCTTACGCTATCTGGCCTACAGGATAACTGACAATATCCTCCTACTGAAGCCTCTGAATTTCCATTGTAACATCCATTAACATAACTCATATCCGTGACGTATATATGTGACGTATTTTAAGACTAATTGGATCAAAATTGTTATTCTTATAATCGAAATTAAAATTTAACTCTTTAACAAATTTGAACTAAATAAATCAAAACAAAATTCTTACACAAACGTGATAAGCTAAAGAATGTAATCTGTTTGACTCTGTGGATTTAAATATTCAGAATAATCACTACGCAGTATTGTATAAGTAACCTATTAATTGACCTATTAATTGTCCCTTTCATGTTTAAATCGCCTTACTGGGTCAATATACTAAAACGTTTTACTGAGTAATTAGTAATATAATAAAGATAAAATTAAAAATCCCATAATAATCAGCTGTTTTATAAATATTGAAGTTTGATCTACAATAGAATAATTTCAGCTATGTTTGGTTTATAATTAAAGCCGAATTTATACAAGAGATAGAGCGCTGCGTCAAATTTTTTTTTACTTCAGGTCACTCAACACATGGAACAACTAATTTAAACTTATAATAATTTTTATTTTTTTTTTTAAGTTTCCATACTGCATTATTTCACCTTTAAGAGAGGATCGCGGAAAAAACTTTCAACTGCCTGTAAATAAAAAACAAAGCATTTTCGGGTGTATGATTATATGACATTTTTTCTTAGTTTTATCCCTAAAATCACCAAATCACCCCTTAACACCGTGCTCTTTCCTTTTGAATGCTCTGTGTATACTGGTCTTGCCTAACATAAAGAGTCTGAATATTCTCTATTCATCTATTTTACGCACTAGTTGTATGTAGCACTTTTTTACTATAATAAAGTATACTAAAAAATATTCCATTTTTTGTGAAACTTTTCAGTTTTTACAATCGTTATAATTAATAATATGTTATATAAGTATTTAAATTATTATGCATTTCCAGACTCTTTTTTGTTGTAATATTAGAAAGTATTTTCCATATTATTGTAATATTTCCATCTTTTATGGCTTCAGTCATTATATCAAATGAACACCTTTTTTGAGAAATATTTTATACTAAAATATCCTGGATAAATTTGAAGTAGTATCTTTGTAGAAACATATGCTATTAAAACAAAATCATTTAGCATGAAAACTAACAGAACAGATGTAGGGCCTACGCTTTATAATTCCATGTGGTATTAGTTGATTCACTGAAAATTAAGCAAACAATCATAATAATATCATGTTTGTATAGAGACTAATACATGTGTACTGTACAGAGTGACAACCAATGTACACAACACACACACACACACACACACACACACACACACACACACACACACACACACACACACACACACACACACACACACACACACACACACACACACACACACACACACACACACACACACACACACACACACACACACACACACACACATTCATGCATTACTTCAATTTTTGTGTACTCAATTTTTAAAAATATTTACAAATTTACGCAATGTAAATTTAAAATATGTGCTAAAATGAGAAATATTCGCCAGAAATTGTTTGAGCGGCATCAACAAAATAAGTTGATAGGGCTACATCTAGTCAGAAAGTTAGGCTGCCTCGTGATTCACTCTTGAAGTGCTCTGACACTCCGATATTTGTCACGTGGGACGATATATCTCTCCGATATTTGTCATATTTCAGCACTGAGCAATCACCAGAAACGTTCATGGCTAGATTGTGAATCACCGCTACACTGGGAATAACCATAAGAGCAATTTTTTCTATCTTTAAATCACAGCCAGTGTTCTGAAAGAAATAAGACAAGGATCTAAACGTATCATTTGTATGCATTTGACGTATCTGTAGATGTTCGTGCAGGCGTAGGTAAAATGTGAGTAACTGTGACAATTAAACTTTATAAGTGTTTGCTTTTATATGTTTCGACAAAATATGTTCTTTATATGTATGCCTAGTAATGGTCATAATATGTATATTTCCATAAAAATCCGAGCCGGGAAATAACACACTGGGAATACCTAATAAATTATGTAGTTATACAATATATGTCTAGTGGCTAATACGATTATGAAAGATAGTGGCTAATACTAGGTCATTTGAAAAATCGTAAAAAGTGTAAGAGAAGGTTTAATGAAATATATGAGCTTGCTGTTACTAGAGGACACACATTTACGCAGTAACGCCATACACACACACACAACACTTTAGAGTTACTGGTGTTCAATTGCGACGTTTTATGTGTTGATGTCTTCTTTTATGAAGAGAATCTAATTCCCAATATAAAACTAACTAGGAACATTTCGTTGCTTGTTGACATTTGTAAAGTAATTCTTTAGATCCCATCCCAATGTGTTTGTTGACGGTGGTGGTCGCATAATAATTTGCTGGATCACGTCTTTTATTAGCGCTAAATAAATTTCTCAGTTTACTTGTTATTGTAGAATCTGCAGTTTATTAGCGAGCAATGCGAGTACTGATGATGAGTTGGGGCATTTCTGTCTACTGTATCATACGACCGCAGGCCAGACATGCCCGCTGACGTGTTAATCTACTTACGTAAAACCCGGACGTTGGGTCGATGGTAACCAACATACATCATCTTCCCCTTCACGTTGTAGCCTCCTGGTTTCACTACAACGTAAGTTTAATGATTAAACTTGTTACAGTTGTGGTCAGAGTAATTTCAAATCTGTACACATGAACTCCCTACATTAAAACTTTAGAGAAAAGACTATCTACAGAAAGAAAGAATTATGAAGAAAATTTAAATTTATTTTAAATAAAAAAATAGCGAATCTAATATTAAGTGGCAGTTATACTTATTACGCGTTTAATCGAAAAATTGTCTGTTGACAATATAAGGTTTAAAATAAAATGAATACTTAAGAAATCTTAAAATTTCAGTAAACCATGTGTTGTGTTTGCCTTTCGAATTTTAATATGTGTAGTATAATTAAAATAAGTGGCATTGAAGTTATGTTGACAACTAGGATTCTGCAGCTATTATACTAGTACTACAACAACAACAACAACAACAACAACAACAACAACAACTACTACTACTACTACTACTACTACTACTACTACTACTACTACTACTACTACTACTACTACTACTACTACTACTACTACTACTACTACTACTACTAATCATCATCATCATGATAATGATAATAATAATATACTTGAAAAAGAGCTGCAAAACTCGTTCACTATTAACAACAAAATGCATTTGTTATTAGATAAAATCAAATAATCAATTAGATGTTAATATTGGGATACCTGTTGGCAGATATTAATTTTGTCAAATTAATAAAGATACTGAGTTTGAATTTTGATGCTACACGTAGACTTTCACAATTTTTTCAAAATTTTGACTTCCGTTATTGGTAAATTGTGATAATAAAGTAAATAAAATTTAAATAATTAAAATTTAAAATTATGCATTATAAAGTATACAATACATCTGATATGGATTGCTGTTCTGTTTAATTTTTCAGACAGAACTCACAATACGAGTCATTGGTTATATATTTTTAAAACTTTTTGATCCATTTTTTGGCTCTAGTATCGTAAAAATTTGCATTATTTAAAAACTGAACACTATTTTCATATTTGAATTAAAATTTAATTGTAATTTTTTGTAATAGATATTGTTTTAAGTTTTTTTACGATTTTAACCACCTCACGTTTCTGGACGATCATACTAAAAAACAATATGGTTGTGTGGGGTAAATCTATGGATATGCATGCCAAAAGCAATTAATTACGTAAAGTCAGTAAACAAAAATCTGTTCAACAGGAAGACAGGAAGACAGATAGACAGACAGACAGACAGACACATGCCAAATTATCGAGCTAAGGCTGAGAACTCGCTTTGCTTGTTCTAAACTGTTATAATAATTATTATAACTTTAATTTTAAAAATAGAAAAACATGCGAAGTTTACATTAAGATAGATTATTGATCTCTCTTAAAATGATATAGTAGGAGTTATCTATCCATACTGGAGCATGAAGCTTGTTTCTTTAGGTGTAGGAAGACATACATATAGTTACTACATAGATCATAGTTTTAGATGAGTTAGATTAATTGTTATTCTATAGAGAAACTGACACTGGATGTTTATTAATTTTTGTATAAAAATAGTAACACTCTGGACAAATAAAAGCTGAACACTTGCTTTATGGTAGGATTGTGGTTTTCATGTAAATGTAATGAAAAACGTTAAATAAAATTATAACGGGGTCTAATTGACATTCAAACCTCCCCCATACACACACAAAGGTGCGCGCCCTCGTTAAACGCATGTTCTACTTAGTCTCCCTTTGTCGTTTGTTGCGTGTTCTTTTTGCATGTTCAGGCATATGTTGTTCCATAGTTAATTAGAGATTAAATGGTGCCATTGTCTATGTTACGTCAACGTTAACTAGATGCCAGACTGTTCAGAATTTGCGCATTAACGGCCTCCTGTGACGAGGTAAATATATTACAAAAATAATTAGGCAAATATATCTGTAAGTAAACATTTGAATGCTTTTCTGTACTGTATCGAGTAATAAGAAATAATTTATACAAGGATACGCGTAACAATTAGGTTATTTGCTTTCATGGTTCTAGAAAAGACCTTTATTTTAAAGAAAATAACCTACGTATATTCTCCATAATTGGCGGTTTAAGATAAGGTTATGAATAGAAAACACATTCCATATCACAGTAAAAGTTTCGCTCCAAATCAGAATAGAAAATTTCATAATTCCTGATCATAATATATAGGCTACTACTACGTTCTTTAAGATGCTTGGGTAACGTTTTTGACAATTCGGGAGTGTCGGTCTACACGTTTCTCGCCTTGCCCAGCACGTGCAGCTGCCATCATTCGAGGTTGCTTCAGATGCGCAGACGCCGTACACTGACTTTTTAATCTCCAGACTGTTCGAGCACCTGTACTATGCACATTATCTCAGGATACCGCCCGGAGAATGGAAAATTATTCGGGAACTTCTGGGCGGAATATATAAGCGACAACGGCCGGCTCAGAATATATGCCTAGTTACAGCTAGCGATTTATTTAGTACAGACCAAGAGATTGTTGCGGATTAGGGGAAAGTGACTATTGTGTTAAAGTGGCATCAACTGTTGGACGACATTAATTTGAATTACTGTATAAGAGAGCCTTGATGATTTTTTATTATTGCTTGTGACTAATTAAAGTTGGCAATTAGTGACGTCATAAGAAATAAGCTGCTTTCACATTCGTAAACAACACTATTAAGAAAATCACAAGTTTTTAAAAAAAAGCAGATCACTCTAACATACAAAGAAACAAAAACAATATACAAAATAAATAACTTATATAATAAAAACAGTATTATCAGACAAGAAGTAAATAAACAAATGGTATTATAAGAACGCACTAAAAACGCAGCAGGTTGCGTTTCGATGCGGGAGACCTTGAAAACTCAGCAGAGTTGACGACCCGTGCCTTTTTTCACGCCGTGTGACCAATTTCATTGCTGCCAGTGTGTTAAATTGAATACGTTTCCCAAACCGTACATGCGCGGTCAAAAAAAAAAAAAAAACCGTACCCTTAACAATCACAGTCTGTACAGCATTAAATATCGGTATGGAGATCCATACATTACTTCCATATTCTAAGATTTATATTTAAAATCATTTTCGAAATGAAATATTACCATAGAAACTACTTCTTTCTACTTACTGCTTCAGCCTTAACCACAGTACTGTGGTCACTAACGTATACCACCTCACGTTATCGCACTCGATTTTCACTGATGATGGAAGTCGATGGCATTGCCGAAACGTCTGGTTTTGTAGAAAACATTGGACTACGGCCAAATATCCAGGGAAGGAATTTTAACAAAAACTACTTCTTTGTTGCCGATAACGTTGTACACATATATATCAGTGGCGAAGTTACATGGAGGCAATTGAGGCAATGCCTACCCTAAAAAATTCTGTAGAATAAAAATTATAAATACGTATGAACTACATAACGTAAAGATTATACATTGTTACTGCGACTGTCAAATTTATTAAACCGAAACGTGCTTTATTGAGCGACCGCTAGATGGTGACAGGTGAGATTCGGCATAGCTCGTTTAAAGCGAATGAGGCAACCTGAACTTGCCTCAGCGTTTTTTGTATACATCGTATGTAAGCAATGTAGTGCTGTGATAGGGAAGTGTAGGGAGGGGGGATTGTCCCACGCTGTACACATAGAGCGTTGAGGCATGCCTCACTTCTGTGGTCCAAACAGTTAAGTTAAACCGCCTGTGTTGTTTCTAAGTGTGTTTATTTTATGCGTTTATTAAAAGTGACACTGTTATTCCGCTGAACTAACAGATGATCAAGATTGTTATTTGAATTATTTGTAACATTAAACATATATATAGAAACTAATCAAGTTTAAAAATTTGAAGTTCAATCAGTTGTATTATTGTGTATGACTAATACAAGGATTGTTCAATAGAAACACGTATAGAGCTGTAAAGCATTTTATATTCAACGATTTTAAAAGAAGTCTCCAATAACATTAAGACATGAGTTCCACTGTTGCGCTAACCTGTAGATTCCCTGGTAGTAAAATTCTTACGGCTGTTTGTGGAACCATTCGGTTACAGCAAACTCTACCTCAGCGTCCGATTTGAACCAACGTCCTTTTAGTGATTCCTTAAAAAAAATTTAAGATAAGATTTTTGCCTACCCATTCATTAACTACTAGCTTCGCCACTGATATATATAAAAAATATACACATAAAATTAATGGCTTGTATAAGTTAATGATTGATCTCCATTAAGTAGTGCTCAAGTTTCCAAAGTTTTAATATTATGATGTCCGTAATTAAAACATCAGAGCAGGTTTAGTGTGAATGAGGGTACACCGTGGACAAAAATTTTCAACATTTCCTATTGAGCGTTGCTTAGAGTAAAGCTGCGAATCTACAGGGTACGTTTCACAGAACAAACACGCGAAAAAGGAGGAGCGCTCCGAAGTCACTCATGGACCCTCAGCATCTTGCAGAGGGTTCATTCCCTAAAGACGAAAAGTCTGTCTATGAACCGTTCCTCTGTAAACACGTGCAGTTACACTGCCCAGCGATCCACAGGAAGCAAATCGCTATCCACGCTGGACACTTTTTCGGCTTGCACGCGTTATGTTGGTATGGGTTTCGGCACTTACCATTTAAAAAGCGTGCAAATGTAAGAAAATAAACATGAGTGAGGCCAGAAATAACGCGAATTTTGTGTGTGTGTGTGTGTGTGTGTGTGTGTGTGTGTGTGTGTGTGTGTGTGTGTGTGTGTGTCTTCCCTGCCTTTTTATTGCGGTAGTCATAATAATAAAATGGAAACGTAAACATTACATAACTGAGATATGCTTGCCTGCCACGAATGATATTGATGTTTGTAACAAAATTTTCTGTTTGTACATTTTGAGTGTAAATTAATCCATTATACTATTAACTCATACATGATTTACATTAAAATGAAAAATTATAATTTTATTGCCTGGCAACAAAATTATTTTATTTTTAACAATTACCATTGTTTCAAAACGTTTAAATGAATTTTCAAGTACTTTAGTGTTGTTAAAACGTAAAAGGTTGCAGGTAAACTACCCCTTCCCCTTAACCGATCTTGACCAAAATCGAAAGTCCTTGAGATCTCCACAATTCAGGGATGTATGCAAAAAATTATTTGATTCTGTTTGAAGTTGCGGCTGTTATCGTTTGCCATAGAAAATTACCCTTGATAAAAAAACGTTGCTGGTAAACTACCCCTTCCCCTTAACCGATCTTCACCAAAAACAATAGGTCTTGAGTACTCTACAAATTAGGGCTGTATGCAAAACATTATTTGATTCTGTTTGAATTTGCGGCTGTTATCGTTTGCCATAGAAAATACCCTTGTTAAAAAAACGTTGTTGGTAAACTACCCCTTTGCCTTAACCGATCTTCACCAAAAACAATAGGTCTTGAGAAATCTACAATTTAGGGGTGTATGCAAATAATCTTTTGATTCTGTTTGAATTTGTGGCTGTTATCGTTTGCCATAGAAAATACACTTGTTAAAACGTAAAACGTTGCTGGCAAACTACCCCTTTCCCTTAACCGATCTTCACCAAAAACAATAGGTCTTGAGAACTTCATAATTCAGGGCTGTATACGAAACATTATTTGATTCTGTTTGAATTTGCGGCTGTTATCGTTTGCCAAAAAAATTACCTTTGATAAAAAAAAACCGTTGCTGGTAAACTGCCCGTTTCCCTCAACCTACCTTCACCAAAAACAATAAGTCGTGAGTACACTACAAATCAGGCCTGAATGCGAAAAATTATTTGATTCTGTTTGAATTTGCGGCAGTTATCGTTTGCCATAAAAAAAATCTACAGACAGACACACAGACAGACACACACACAGACACACACACAGACACTTTTCGAAAAACGACTTTTTTCATGTTTTGAGTGTAGTACAATCAGAATCTGCAATAATCTCGAACACGATTTTTTTTTGCCATCACCATACTTCAATTTCCTTAAGGAATATGGAAGTAAAACACATCGAGTACAACATCAAGTATAAGTAAAATATCGGTATGGAGAACCATACATGACTTCCATATTTTAAGATTTATTTTTAAAATCATTTTCGAAATGAAATATTACCATAGAAACTACTTCTTTCTACTTACTGCTTCAGCCTTAACCACAGTACTGTGGTCACTAACATATACCACCTCACGTTATCGCACTCGATTTTCACTGATGATGGAAGTCAATGGCATTGACGAAACGTCTGGTTTTGTAGAAAACATTGGACTACGGCCAAATATCCCGGGAAGGAATTTTAACAAAAACTACTTCTTTGTTGCCGATAACGTTGTACACATATATATAAAAAATATGCATAAAATTAATGGCTTGTATAAGTTAATGATTGATCTCCATTAAGTAGTGCTCAAGTTTCCAAAGTTTTAATATTATGATGTCCGTAATTAAAACATCAGAGCAGGTTTAGTGTGTATGAGTGTTCACCGTGGATAAAAATTTTCAACATTTCCTATTGAGCGTTGCTTAGAATAAATCTGCGAATCTACAGAACAAACACGCGGAAAAGAAGGAGCGCTCCGAAGTCACTCATGGACCCTCAGCATCTTGCAGAGGGTTCATTCCCTAAAGACGAAAAGTCTGTCTATGAATCGTTCCTCTGTAAACACGTGCAGTTACACTGCCCAGCGATCCACAGGAAGCAAATCGCTATCCACGCTGGACACTTTTTCGGCTTGCATGCGTTATGTTGGTATGGGTTCGGCACTTTCCATTTAAAAACCGTGCAAATGTAAGAAAATATACATGAATGAGGCCAGAAATAACGCGAATTGTGTGTGTGTGTGTGTGTGTGTGTGTGTGTGTGTGTCTTCCCTGCCTTTTTATTGCCGTAGTGATAATAATAAAATGGAAACGTAAACAGTACATAACTGAGATATGCTTGCCTGCCACGCACGATATATTTTCTCTTATACATGACTAGCAGAATACCCGTGCTTCGCTACGGAGTTTCACGTTGTACGTAATGAAAATGTTAGTTTAATTAATAAAGTTTAATTAAAGTAGGCTTCTTAAAAATAAATAGCTGTTGCCCACAACTTCGTTCGCGTGGTCTTCAATTTAATGCGATAATATATTTAGAACAGAATCTATTCTATTGGGTTGCCATAGTAACCAGGTCTAATAGTTTTTAAGACCCCAAAGAACCCCCAAAAGGACCCCATCGAAAAAACACCTATCCTATGTTGGTTCTCCCGTTGCGTAAAATATTTGTGCCAAGTTTGGTTGCAATCGGTACAGTGGTTTAGGAGGAGATGTGGAAGAAACCTTCGCGGACGTGCGCACAACAACTCACCGAAGTTTCATCGCAATCGGATGAATGGTATAGGAACGCATACGGGACAAACAAAGAAACATTCATTTTTATATATAAGATGTAAACTATACCACTTACTTGACATAAACCGTGATAGCTAAGCTAATGTACAACACATATGTATTAATTATACACATAAATGTTCCTCGATAGACACTCTATCTATTGGCGAAAATTTGAATAAAATCCGTTCAGTACTTCCTGAGATTAGCGATTTCAAACACAGAGAGAAAACGGACCGACTTTACTTTATACTATGTACAGATTTACATTAAAATGAAAAAATTATAATTTTATTGCCTGGCAACAAAATTATTTTATTTTTAACAATTACCATTGTTTGAAATGTTTAAATGGATTTTCAAGTACTTTACTCTTGTTAAAACGTAAAAGGTTGCAGGTAAACTACCCCTTCCCCTTAACCGATCTTCACCAAAATCAAAAGGCCTTGAGTCCTCTACAATTCAGTGACATATGCAAAAAATTATTTGATTCTGTTTGAATTTGCGGCAGTTATCGTTTGCCATAGAAAATACGCTTGATGAAAAACGTTGCTGGTAAACTACCCTCTCCCTTCAACCGATCTTCACCAAAAACAATGGGTCTTGAGTACTCTGCAAATCAGGGCTGTATGCAAAACATTATTTGATTCTGTTTGAATTTGCGGCTGTTATCGTTTGCCATAGAAAATACCCTTGATAAAAAAACGCTGCAGGTAAACTACCCCTTTCCCTTAACCGATCTTCACCAAAAACAATAGGTCTTGAGAACTCTGAAATTTAGGGCTGTATGCAAATAATGTTTTGATTCTGTTTGAATTTGCGGCTGTTATCGTTTGCCATAAGAAATACCCTTGTTAAAACATAAAACGTTACCGGTACGCTACCCCTTTCCCTTAACCGATCTTCACCAAAAACAATAGGTCGTGTGTACTCTACAAATCAGTGCTGTATGCAAAAAATTATTTGATTCTGTTTGAATTTGCGGCAGTTATCGTTTGCCATAGAAAAAAAATCTACAGACAGACAGACAGACAGACAGACAGACAGACAGACAGACAGACAGACAGACAGACAGACAGACATACAGATAGACAGACAGACAGACACACAGACAGACAGACACATAGACAGACAGACAGACACACAGACACTTTTCGGAAAACGACTTTTTTCATGTTCTGAGTGTAGTACAGTCAGAATCTGCAATAATCTCTAACACGATTTTTTTTGCCATCACCATACTTCCATTTCCTTAAGGAATATGGAAGTAAAAATAACAAATCTTTTTCTCTACACAAATGACAAACTATTAACATAAAATACTGGAACAGTCCCAATATCCGCAGCGGCACTATATTTTCCACGTTTTGAATAAGCGATTTTATCGATATACTACGATGCGAACAAGAAGAAGTAACATCGTATTTTTAACAAAAACCACAACAGAAAATTTAAATTGAAAAATACAATTATTTCAGTTTAATGAATTGTAACATTAAAACAATGTATTAACAAATGAAAATAAGATTTGTTATTCCTTAAGTGTTCAATATTCTTTTGTGTTATTCAGTTAAACTCGAAAACTTCACTTTAAGCAAAATTTGTGCGAAACACCAAAAAAAATGTATAGCATCCCGAATTACTTCGATTGGTTGCTTTTCCAGTGATCTGCACAAAAGCCGAGTATTAGTGAAAAACGAGTATTAGTGGACAACGAGTTCAGCCACAAAAAAGGGTGACATGTAGGACCTATAGTAGCAGACAATATAGTAATAGCCAAGGGCCACCCCGCCTTACTTCGAGTTGGTTTTTTACATGGATTTCACAAAAAAGCGAGTATTACTTTATAGGCACATTGTTTTCCATGTGTAATTTTAATTTATTTGCATGTTAACCTAACAACGCTAACTTTTGGCGTCACAAACCACACATCGGAGTTACTGCTAAGAACATTTTCGTAAAAAATATGACGATGAAACACGATTTCAATTGTCAACAAACCATTTTGTAACATACACAATACATTTTCACGGTTTCTCTTTACTAACAATTTTAATATAATAATTTTTATTAACATATAATTTTAATATGCGATATTCACTAAATATTAATCGCATAATCGAAATATATAGTAAATATAGTATATATGTTATAGTAAATATAGAATATTAATCTATGGCAATATTATACGATATTATTGTGGAATTATTTAAACTAATCTGTGACATTTATAATAAATAATATGTTCAAAATCCATTTACAATATCGTATTAACATGTAGTACAGGGAATATAGTCATCACGTTTACAGGGAATATTAAAGTCAGACTGTCTACCTTAACTAATAAAATTAAAAATTAATCTTTCCCTTGGATAAAATAAGTTAGTAAATTTTGTAATTTACGGGAATATGTAACAGATTAAAATTATAGTTCGTATAGCAACGAATTTGTTTTGAATGCAGTTTAAGAAAATAACCAAATGATTTTCCTCTTATCACTAAAAACAATGATAAAAATTAGCCCGTTCGTATTATACTATATTCTAGTTCACTCACATAGAAGGAGAAATATCGCTTATCTCGGAAATAAAAATTTGATGAGTTTACATAAAATACACTTAAGCTTGGTCAAACAATGGTAATTGTTAAAAATAAAATAAATCCGTTACTAGGCAAAAAACTAAATTTGGTTTCATTTTAATTTAAATCGTCGACGAGTGAAGATTTCCGTTCCTGGCTAGCAAGTATATCATCTCCATTATTTAATGTTCACGTTTCTGAAGTTTTATTATTATGATTACGGAAATTTATAGGCAGGCAGGCCCCACACACACACACACACACACACACGCACACAATTCGCGTTATTTCTGAATGTTTATTTGCTTATGTTTGCACGCATTTTAAATGAAAATTACCGAATTCATACAAACACATCGACGCGTGCAAGCGGAAATGGTGTCCAGCGTGGACAGAGATTTGCTTCCTGTGGATCGATGGCCAGTGTAACTGCACGTGTATATAGTGGAACGGTGCATAGACAGACGTCGTTTCGTGTTTAGGGAGTGAACCCTCTGCAAGTGCTCAGGGTTCATGTGAGCGACTCTGGAGCGCTCCATTCTTTTCCGCGTTTATCTGTTCTGTGAAACGCCCACTGTAGATTCGCAGCTTTACTCTGAGCAACGCTCCATAGTGAATGTTAAAAGTCTTTCCCCATGTTCGACCTTCATACACACAATAACCTGCTCTGATATTTTGATTGCGGCGATCATAATATTAGAACTTTGGATACTTGAGCATTACTTAATGGAGAACAAACATTACCTTTATGCACACTTATAAGTATTATGAAATACAGTAAATAATTTTAATGAAGTAAATGTCTTAATAAATACAATCTGTGTATTTATTCAAAATTTTAGCATAGTTGTAATTGCGTTTGATATCTGTATATATTTTACCATAATCGTCCAGTTATTGAGAGATCCAGTATTATGACACGATACATCGGCACTTTTGTAAGGAAAAAAATGAACATTCAACAAAATATTTGTTTATACAGTTCTATAGTATATTATGTGTATAATTTTGTATGCATTGTAATATATATGGGGAAAACACAAATGGTTTAATAAAATAAATAATTTAGTAAATGAATACAATTTGTGTTGATTTATTTTAATTTTAACGTACTTTGATTTTTAGATTATAAAGTATAACGCAGTACTATAATTTATAATTATTAATTTTTTATATTTGATATAACTTTTACATACTTCCTATACAAATACAACATTGAGATTTATAAAAAATTTTCCTATACTTTAATTACCTGTTTTTAAAGTAATGAAATTGAAGTCACGGAGTATGAAAGATCTTTTTCTTAAAAATAAATTTGTTTACATACTTACTGCACACATCTATTGTATATTCTTTTAAAATCTTTTGTTGAAATAGTGCATAAAGTCGTAATACATATTATGTAATCATCAAACTAACTGTTAACCGCGGCTTCGCACGCGAATATTTGACTTATAATAAGTATTTTAATATAATTTTTATTGTCTATGTCCATCTCGTATAACAATTTTGTTCTCATCAGTTAAATTCTCTCCAAAGCTGTTTTCAACACTTGTACTATTTTAACTTATACTAAATTATTATGTTGGGCAAGCCTTTGGAGATTTAAAAGTACACGTTTATAAATAATTTGGAGATATTTATAAAGTACCTGTTAAATCAAAAACGCTAAACTCTTTATTTTAAATTTACTGTGTTAGAAGCGTTGTATAACACACTAATCGTTATGTTTTCCTCAACCATGGCTTTTATTTATTTCAGCAGTAAACTAAAAACAAAATATCGGTGTGGAGAACCGTACATGACTTCCATATTCAAAGATTTATATTTAAAATCATTTTCGAAATGAAATATTACCATAGAAA
Organism: Magicicada septendecula; assembly: GCA_034769895.1. NCBI lineage: Eukaryota > Metazoa > Arthropoda > Insecta > Hemiptera > Cicadidae > Magicicada > Magicicada septendecula. The sequence goes on from CM068374.1 coordinate 272,828,638, forward strand.
CTACTTCTTTCTACTTACTGCTTCAGCCTTAACCACAGTACTGTGGTCACTAACGTATACCACCTCACGTTATCGCACTCGATTTTCACTGATGATGGAAGTCGATGCCGAAACGTCTGGTTTTGTAGAAAACATTGGACTACGGCCAAATATCCAGGGAAGGAATTTTAACAAAAACTACTTCTTTGTTGCCGATAACGTTGTACACATATTTTGTAACGTGGCCTCGTAGTTACAAAATAATAATGTTATAATTTGTTAAAATTTGAAATAAAAAAAAATTTTATTTTAAAATAAAAATTTTGTTTTTTCTGAAAAAATATTTGTTTCGGGTTTTTTGTTATCTGTATTTAGGAAATAATTTTTGTTATTGTCTGGTGTAAAAATTTTAATTATATTATGGTTGATAGTGTTGTGGTGTCACTTTCTATGAATAACTTCTAAGTTAATATGGTTAACTCCGGTACTGGTCGATTGACGGCTCTTCTTCTTCTTCTTCAATATGCTCCTTATTTTCGTAAATACCGTCTTTCGGTTAGTCCGTGTTCTTGAATTAACTTATTCCTTAATTATATCTAAAGTAAAATTCAACCAATTTGCAGAATTGGAGTGTTTATTAACAATTTATTAAAAATATCGATAGTAATCAATTGTTGACAACAGTATCGACTCGTTACTCACGGCCGGTCGACAAAAACTTTACATTAATAGTGTATATAAAATATTGTTCTTTTAACGGTTATGTTAGAATAGCCAGAGAAGGGTAGGGCCAAGAAGGTATAACATTTACAATTAAAATGTCTTAAAATTAACAATTACAGTGTTATTAATTAATATAGAAAGTTTATATAGTATAATATTCGAACCAATGCAGACTAGACGTTCATTTGTTCCACCACGAATAGAATGCTGGGAAAATCAAAATGGCCGACAGAAGTATGCGTAGTTGAATGTCAATCACCTCGACGAATATTTCTTGCAATAAAGATGTCCTTTTCACAGTTTCCTCGTCTCAGCAATAGTGGGTATTAGTTCTGGAGTTAAATGAGTGTTCCTGGTGCAGTGTTTATTAGTTCACTTGGTGTAAATGTGTGCTATTATGTCTGTTTCACTTTGGTTAAATGTGTTGTATATAACCCTTTTTGTTTCATCAGTAAAATTTATTTGTAGTGGTGTTAGTTGAATTATTTAGGCGCATGTGGTTCTGTTTATCTGTAGTTCACTGTTTATTGTTTGTTTTCACTGCTTCTCAAGTTAAAATTCCAAATTAAAAAAATTACAAAATTTGCACTGAACCCGATTTAAGTATCGCACGTAATTAATATAGGTTATACGGGGCAAAACCTCGTTTAAGTGTTCGCTTCAAACGGATAATAATTAACTGTTCTCATTTCCTTCGTCTCCTGAAATTCTTAGCCAATTTAATATAGATCATACATTGTTTCAAATTATCTTAGCTTCCGATACATTTTATTTGAATACATTATACACGGAAAATATTTTCGTTATTATTTAACTGTATGAAATACTAAATACAAATTCGCTTTCTTTAATCTATTTTGCTTATTTTGATACCAATTAATATAGTTTTACAAAGTTTTTATTTAAAAAGTTATATTTCTTTCATGTTGGAAAAGTAGGCTTAAATTTGGGTTTCCTGTCCTTGTCCAGATAATAGCCATTTCCTCTGATATAAATATTATTATACTGAATCTAAGATTGATATAATTGTTTATCTTTCCTTAATTTCTTGCAATTTTGTTCATTAGTTATTGTTTTTAAATATAATTCATTTATCTATGACTCCTCCTCTGAAATCTTAGTTAATACATTTCATTTTTATTTATAATTTTACTTATCTTCTGACAATATCTTTATAAAGTATAAGTTACATTGTATTACTATATGGTGGGTTTATCTTACATAAATTTCATCAGTTTAGTTGGCTTATAGGACTAGATTTGTCAATTATAATGTAGTATAAATTTCCTAACTGGCCTAGATTTTATCTGTTGTTACTTACAAAGTTTTTAATAATACAGTTAGTTCATACCCTTTTCTGACCTTCTATTCTAATATAATATTCATTAATAATTTCTTCTTTTACTACTATAACCTTTAGTATTGATTTTAAACAATTAAAACATAACAATTATTTAACATTAAATCTGGTATTTAGAATCATATCTTTTTTTGTACTGATTACTTACAGTAACTTCTAAAAAACATTTTACTATATAGGAATGATATACACATTCAGATATGGCATTCCTAATTCAAACTACTAAACAAAATAACATTTTATAAATACAAGGATTAATCTCTATTTCTAAATCTTATTTATAGAGTTCATATATTAAAATTGGAACCTAAAATTTTGTTCCATTAAATTTTTAACACTCCCTTAAAACTATTTGGTTACAGTCTTATCTGCTTCTCTTAATTTTAGGGATGTATTCCCCGTCACTTTATGTACTAACTCCAAGCTATCTATTTATACTATTTATTCCATTGAATGTTCTCATATAAACAGTGGCATTTTATTAGAAAGAGTATTCATTGCTCCTTCACCATATTAAATTGGCGCCAAAATTCAGAGGATTACCCAAATTACACAAAGAAAATACACCAATCAGGCCAGTAATAAATTATACCACAGCCCCCGGTTACAAAGCTGCTAAATTGTTAGAAACGATAATTAAAAATTATATTAGGATAAAAAATAATTATTGTATCAAGAACAGTTACGAGTTCGTTGAAAAACTTAAAAAAATGAAAATGATCCCGCAGTATAAGTTTGTTTCTTTTGACATAACCAATTTATATACTAATGTTCCAGTGAAAGAAACTATTGAAATCTTAACCAACAATCTAAATGAGGTGGCACAGCTTGGCACACAAGAAATTAATGAACTTGTAAAACTCCTTACGGTGGTCCTTGAACTGAACTATTTCACATTTGATAACGATTTTTTTATACAAAATGACCGTTTAGCTATGGGTTTGCCATTGTCGGGGCTTTTAGCTGATATTTACCTAAACTATTTCGAGAATGCAAACATAATAGATAATAGATTATACAAAGATAAGATCATTTTTTACTGTAGATACGTTGATGATACATTTATGGTGTTTAACGGAACTAGAAGACAAATAGAAAACTTAAATAGTCACCTAAGTAGTATACACCAAAAAATTAAATTAACGTCTGAGATAGAGGCAGAAAATCATTTGCATTTTTTAGATTTAACTGTTACAAAAAACGCAGGACAACTTCAGTTTATAATCTTTAGAAAAGCCACAACAACGGATATTACAATACATGCTGATTCGTATCATCCCGTTTCGCAAAAGATGGCAGCGTATAATAGTTTTGTGCACAGGTTGTTGACAATACCGCTAAGTAAAAACGACTACAATGAAGAGGTTGACACCATCAAGTACATAGCAGCGGCAAACGGTTATAAAAGCTCTTTAATAGATAAATTAATTAACAAACACAGAAAGAAGAAGGTTAAAATGTTGGCCAGTGATGACTTATTACCGGCTAAGAAATATATATTTGCTGACTATACAAATATTTTACCAAATATTATAATGAATGAGTTTAAAAAACACCAGGTACATGTAACGTTCAGCACAAAAAACAGCATTCAGAAGTTCCTCAGCCAGAAGAGCACCGTACCAAATAAAGAAAGAACCGGCGTATATAAGATGACTTGCAGCTCATGCGATATGTTCTACCTGGGCCAGACGGGCAGACCGTTCGAAGAACGTTATAAAGAACATCTCCCTAGGAGGGATCTGCAGAAAACAACATCAAATTTTACCCGACATCTGATGATGAGTAATCATATATATGTCGATTTCGAAACAAATTTTGTGCCTGTGCATTACTGCAAGAAGGGTAAATACATGGACGCACTCGAGGAGTATGAAATATCTAAAGCAGCTCAAATTAACAGTGGTTGTGTTTTAAACGATAAGCTTGCGTTTTCATCTAATGTATATTGTATGATACGGCTATACGTGTGCGCGGACAACAATAAATAGATACGTACAGAGTTTGGTAAACAAACAGTTTTATCAGCGTACATTCTTACATAAACACTAAGTCTAGTCGACCGATAATACCCGCGTGTATAGCACTGGCCTGCTCATGTTCGCGTGTGTGCCCATATATGTTGAAAGTGCACTTTTGACTTTAAGTTTTAGTATTTTAATAAAGCATTTTACTTTTTAACGACCTCGTTTTGAGTGAATGTTTCACCTGAGGATGGCAACTTGTTGCCGAAACGCGTAATGTTATAAATAAAAATAAAAATATACGAAGTCGCATGACTGCAAATAAAAAAAATCGGTATGGAGAACCATACATGACTTCCATATTCTAAGATTTATATTTAAAATCATTTTCAGCCAAACAGCCAGGGAAGGAATTGTAACAAAAAAATACTTCTTTGTTGCCAATAACGTAGTACACATATAAAAAAAATTATCCCCTCCCCCTTCAACTATAATTTTGATTTATAGAAAATTACCCCCAGCCGGTTCAACTAGCCTCTTCATTTATAGATATTTCATCTACGTTTCTACAGTGGATTATTAAGATCTTATCAGGATACTTTATCAAAATTAAGTACTTTACTCATGTTACAACAAAAAAGGTTTCAGGTAAACTGCCCTTTCCCCGTAACCGATCTTCACCAAAATCAACAGACATTGAGTTCTCTATAGCTCAGGCACATATGTAAAAAATTATTTGATTCTGTTTGAATTTACGGCAGTTATGGTTCGTCATATAAAAAATTACCCATGTTAAAACATAAAACATGAGATTTATAAAACATATCTAAGATTTATATTTAAAATCATTTTTGAAATAAAATATTTTCATAGAACCTACTAACGCTGGGGAAATCTGAGGAGCCAATCAGAGTTGGGCCTACCTGTCACTCTGCTGAATTTGGTGGAAAGCCCTGTCACTGTCGTCAAAGTATCAGCCTTGACAGGGTCCTCTTTTTCTGCAAAATGGGAGAGGCTTGAGATGGAGTGAGTGACATGGTCTCCACCTCAATGAAGAACCCATTGTTTTATAAAAATATATTTAAATTTTGAAAACTGAAAATTCTTTTCTTGTTGTAAATATTTATATTTTATAATCAAAATGACTTTATTTTTGTTACCTGGCAACAAAATTATTTTATTTTCAACAATTACCATTGTTTCAAAAAGTTTAAATAAATTTTCAAGTACTTTACTCTTGTTAAAACGTAAAAGGTTGCAGGTAAACTACCCCTTCCCCTTAACCGATCTTCACCAAAATCTAAAGGCCTTGAGTCCTCTACAATTCACTGACGTATGCAAAACATTATTTGATTCTGTTTGAATTTGCGGCTGTTACTGTTCGTCATATAAAATACGCTTGATAAAAAAATGTTGCAGGTAAACTACCCCTTCCCCTTAACCGATCTTCACCAAAAACAATAGGTCTTGAGTACTCTACAATTTAGGGCTGTATGCAAATAATCTTTTGATTCTGTTTGAATTTGCGGCTGTTATCGTTTGCCATAGGAAATACCCTTGTTAAAACATAAAACGTTACAGGTAAACTACCCCTTTCCCTTAACCGATCTTCACCAGAAACCATAGGTCTTGAGAACTCTACAATTCAGGGCTGTATACGAAACATTATTTGATTTTGTTTGAATTTGCGGCTGTTATCGTTTGCCAAAAAAAAAATTTTTCCTTGATAAAAAAAAACCGTTGCAGGTAAACTACCCCTTTCCCTCAACCGATCTTCACCAAAAACAATAGGTCGTGAGTACTCTACAAATCAGGGCTGTATACAAAAAATTATTTGATTCTGTTTGAATTTGCGGCAGTTATCGTTTGCCATAGAAAAACAATCTACAGACACACAGACACACACACACAGACAGACACACACACAGACACTTTTCGGAAAACGAATTTTTTTCATGTTTTGAGTGTAGTAGAATCAGAATCTGCAATAATCTCGAACACGATTTTTTTTGCCATCACCATACTTCCATTCCTTAAGCAATATGGAAGTAATAGGTAAGTTTGTACCTTTGTATTAGAGCGCGACTTGGAGACAAAACAATAAAATGTATTCCTTTTTACTATTTGATCATCATCATAAATGGGTTTTTTAATATATTTTTTAACTTAGTAACATTTTATTCTTTTTTCTGTTCATCAAAATTCATATTTTCTGTGCATCAGCACATTGAAAGTCACATTTCTTAAATATATGAATGATAACACTAAACAATCATTAATATTTAACATTAACACCCTTTAAATTAAAATGTAATAACACAGTAAACACTGTTACTGTATATATCCTATTGTATTATCTGGTTTGTATCACTTTATCTCAGTTGTTTATTACTACACTTGGTCACTTAGGTAATTGCTATTATTTAATGCAGTTCTCTCTGCAACTAGCAATTACTATTTTTCACACTCACTTATTGTTTTATCACAATTAAATTCTAACATTTAGTCTGGTCTTATAATCTAAATACAATAACAAGTTCTTATTGTATAGTACGTCTTTTAGTATGCTTTCGTAATTTGGATATTATTTCTTTTTCCACATTATGTGAATGTTCTTATTATAGTCATGTTATATTATTTTTATTTATTTATTGTCCCCTTCTTATTGTTACATTACATAATACCTCCCCACCAAAACATGTTTATTTTGTCTAAACAGGGTTTGGGTAAAATAAACTGTTAAACCAAAAAAAATTTTTCATTTCTGTTTTATTCTATTCATTTCTTTATTTCTTATTATTGCTCCATCTTCTTGTATTGCTGGAATTGGACAGGTTTAGGTAGATGAGCTGTATTCAATTATTTCTTGTTCTATCATACTCTGGATCTCTTTTCTTATGGCTGGTTTCAGGGATTGTGGTGTGCTAAATTTTCTTTTAAAATTGATCGGGTTATGATATGAGAATTCATAAATAAAATCATTCGCTTCTCCGGTAAAATCTGAAAATACTTTTTATATTCATTGTATATTGTTACCAACTGACTTTTTTTTGTTCTGGAGTTACTTCACTTGTAATGGTGGCATTAAATAAATGAATTTCTTGGAGTTTTTGTTCCTTTTTTTATCTTCTGTTTAGGCTGATTCCACGATTGGTGCTATAAATTCCTCCCTATCTTTATGTGTCACGGTGAAGGTATGTCGATTGTGAGTGGCACACTTGCGGCCTAATATCCTCACTCGACCATTCCTCCAGTGCATGGTACAATGCTCTTTGGCTACAGGCCCATAACAATGACTGCTGAGTGGAGCCGTAGCATCTTACACTCTGTCATTTGCTTAAATGGTAACTCTTGCGTCACCATGAACACCATCGGAATCATGGTCCTTCTTAATACTTCTACTTAATATATTTTGCCTAACAGTAACTCCCACTATCTTTATGTTATTTATTAGCAGTGTTGGTATACTCGTTGTATCTTTCTTTTCTTCTATTTAATTCCACTTTGTCGATCAACGACGCATTTGCCCCGCTATTAATCATCACATCCGTCAATATCCCTTGTAATGCAGCGGTTATAATTATGATTTTGTTATTTTATTTATTTCCAGAAGGCGATTCTTCTTCTGTCAGTTCATCTTTTCATTAATTTGTTTTAAACTTCCATTATTCCTTTCATTTTTCGTTTATATTTTCTTTTTTGTTCATTATTAGTTTTTCTTAGGTATTAGTTTTGTTTCTTTAAATCTTCATTTATATTGTTTTTGTCTTAATTAATATTATTTTCTTTTCCTTTTTTAAATGGTTTGCTGTAGTCGGTATCCAGAAAATCAGTCCCTTTTCTCGATACTGTGTTCGTACTTAGTTTATCCGTGGTCCATTATTTCAGTTGTCATTATTTCTCGGATTACTATTGTGTTCAGAATCATTTCTGTCCTTGTCAATTCTCTCGCTACTACCTTGTGTTCCAATTTTCCTGCTGTAAAATTTTCACTTGTTTCAAGACCTATCGCAATCACTTTATTATCTAGTTTACTAAACAAACAATTCAATGGTATATCAATTATTGATGATATCGCTGATATTTTATTATACAATTCTATTTCTGGTATATTTAATTTAAATATAGATTTTCTTAAATTTTTCTCCCTGTTTTATTGTGAATCTTTTCTAAAATTTCTATTAAGCTTCTCCTACAATTTTTAAAACTCATTATTTCTCTATGGTCTGTAATTGGGAGATTCAGTATACTGTATTAGCTAGTCCATTCTTCATCATTTCCAATTCTTCCCGTGTTTTTATTAGTTCTATTTTACATATTTTGCCTATTATCTTCGTCTTCTTTTACAGGTGCTTAATCTTCTCTTTGTTTCTGCTATTTTTATTGTTATCTTCTATGCATATTTCCATTGTCTTATGCATATTGTCTACTACCTTACTCTGATTTTCTATTCATTTACCAATGGTACCCTTTAATTCTTCCTTCTCTATTTTTTCATTAATACCTTCAGAAGCACTGTCTAGTGTTCCTTTCTACTTCTTGAAACCACTGTCTAATGTTTCATTAAGTTTATCTAATTTTTCATTAGTTTCTTCCTTTTCTATTTCCTTACTACTATCTTCTATTTTCTGATTTACTTGTTATATCGACTGTTTCCTGTCATTGTTTAATCCTTCCATCCACATTTTGTTATCATTTCTTATTTCTTCCATGGTTTTATGTTGATTATCCATTTTCTCTCCCATTTTCTTTATCAGTTGGGAATTTTCATTCATCAAATCCATTATTTTTTGTAATATTAATGCCTCGTATTGTGTGAGTTTTGGCATTTTCGTTGCATGTTGTGGCATTTCGATGGCTCATAACAGTCGCCAGGTAAAGTTAGGTCAGCTATTATTCTATTAGTTGCGTTTGAGTTAGTATGTTTTACCTAACTTCAGCTTCGCAGGTTGGGCGCCAATTTGTAATATTATCAAGTTATCAATGTTAGTAATATTATCAAGTTAACAAAATTATGTTGTATTGACTGTCACTGATTTTTATAAAACCTAACACAATTACATGATTGCATTAAGTCTATATATGTGTATTCTTAGTTAAAATATATAAGCCTAAAGAATCTTTAAATACGAACTAATAGTTATTGAAGTATAAATATAATTCAATTAGCCTAATTAATTTAATAGATCTGACTTTGATCTGACTTTCCTACAAGAAATTATCTATCTAATTGTACTATAAATATGTATTGCATATGACTATGTATTGCAATTATGAGTTCATATGTAAAGTTCAAATGTAACTTTAATGACAATATTTCAGCGTTTGTAACATAAAAAAATTGCCATGTTACCTCGTTAAAATGTAAAATAAATAACACCCTTCACGGATGAATATGATTATTAACTTTTTCCATAACAACTGTGTCTTCTATTTGGATTGCTTTCTCCAAATAAATTAACGATCCAAGAGGAACGATTTAAATAATTTCAATGTAAATATATAATAATGACATGATATAATTAAATGACATATAATGACATAATATGCAATAGATGAGAGCAAGAGCAAAAACATTAAAAAAGGAACTTAGCAGAGGAAATTTCCTTGAATATTTTTACATTTTGTAAAACACATGAACATATAAACAAGCAATAACTAAAAATGTACACACACACACACACACACACACACACACACACACACACACACACACACACACACACACACACACACACACACACACACACACACACACACACACACACACACACACACACACACACACACACACACACACACACACACACACACACACACACACACAAAATCCAAATACCACTTACTCACACACTCAGTCATTATTATGATGTTATAATAAAATGTAATAATGTCTCCAGAAACAATAAATGTATGAGCACGAAATTTAGTAGGTAGAGTTCTCTTAGATTCTGAGTGCACGTAAAAATGCTTTAGAAAATTCAATTTGTAAGGGTTAAAAAGGTGTTGAAACCCGTAAATCGAGGTTGATTCTCCAGCTTTCCAAGTTGCCAAGAAGTTTAAATTCATCATCATCATCTCCCTCAAGGTTTAAACCAAGAATGGTTTGTTCCGGTCTCAAATAGGAAATATTACAGCAGGTCACTCCAGCGTTTCCTCGGACGTCCCACAGCTCTCCGTCCTCTTGGCTTATAGTTCCATAGTTGTTTGGGGATGCGGAAGTCATCCATCGGCAAAGATGTTCCCACCAATTCAGCCGATACTGGGCGATCCTGTCGAGTATACTCATAATATTCAGTTCCTGCCGTATATCTGTGTTTCTTAGAAGGTTAAATTTAACATAGTAAATTTTTCAAGGATAACTTCAAAAACTAAACAGAAATCATATCGAAAAACGCACGAGGTTGTTAATAATTAAATTAACTCTTTATTATGAAGGATTTTCTATCATTACTTTAAAGGCATAAGAGACCAATTGCTAACATTTTGATAGAATAACAAGGATACAAGACATATCTACTTGTACTCCATTTAAATTTATTTAAATTGTTTAAGTTATGTTTAATTTAATCAATTGTTAAATTTTAATTTTAGTGTCTTTAGTTACACAAAATTTAATTAATTAATAAACTAAAATATTTTCCCATTATGGTTGTATTAAACTTTTCAAAAATGGTTGTTAATGGTTTGATTAAAAAAAAAGAAATTTTATGCGCCTTAACTGCCCTATAGAGAGTTGAAAAATTAATATTTGGAAATTTGAATAGATTTATATGTATACTGTGAACAAAACATTGATAAAAAGATTTTTACTTAAGACTAACTGCAGCAAGGATATATTGCAAGTCAATTAGAAAAGACATGAAATTAATACAAATTCAAAATATGATATAAATATGATGTAATTCAAGTAACAGAGCCATCACCCAAGCTATCATCTCTATAAAAACCGTACAATTTCTTGCCAATAACATTATATCCCATACATTTTGTGCTTTAATTTGTTTAAAATAAAATAAACAGTATTGAAGCAGATCCTACATGAAACTTGAAAAGTTTAACATATGATCGTAAGAAGTACGGGAAATTGAGGTAATTAATACAAATCCTCATAGCTATTTGCTACAATCAAGTGTTTGTGGTTTTAATTATTTATAGTTTAAAATAACGCAATTTATGAGTCAAACAAAACTAAAAATTTTATGGAACACAATAAGGAAATACAATTCTGAAAATAAAAATCGCAGTGATACGTTGGTTTAATTCTACAGAATTGTTGCTGTCTTTCTGTCCTTTCCAGATTACACAAAGGCAGAATAGAAATAGAATAGAAGCACAAGAATTTAAGTAGTACAGACGAGCGGAAGGCTGCACAAGAGATGGGGTTAGAAAATGTGTGATGACGAATTACAGGTACTTGGCACTTGAGGGAATAGAATAAATTTAAATTGAAGAAAATGGAATGAGTCAATGAGCTGAATGAGGCAAAGTACGCGGAGGTGTTGAACTAGCTAATGTGTTTGGTTGTCTGGCCTCAAAAATAGCTATGGACGCTAGTTGTTTCCGTTACTGCGCGGCCATATGGTTACAGCACAAGCATCTTAGGTTGTGGGTTTCTCATTATATAAATTGGGGTACGATTTGAGGATGGTTGTTTGACGTGTTCGAGGTTCGTGACGCCACGTCTCAGGGGCTGTTTCGTAAATGAAGCTTATATTGACGAAAACTCAGTCTGATACACTACCAAAAATATAGTAAGATAACCTGTAAGAAATGTGTGAGAGAATAAACATAAGCTATGTGTCCTGAAGTTTTATGAAAGGAGCTTATAGGTTGTTAATACTTATTAGATGCAGGATAAACAGAAACCCATCGCTTATGCGAGTGGTGAATACAATCACGAAGATGCTATGTAAGGTTACAACAAGCAATATTAGAGAAACGAAAGCGATGAGAACAGGACAACAAACATATAACACAAAGTCGATTCCGCTATCACAAAATGTCAGGATTATATGCGTACGTTGGGATATTTGAGCAGAAAACCTAGAGTTATGTTTCATACCTGAAAAACACCTGGAAAAGGAATTGGAGAATGAATAATAAAGTTGGCGCATGTCGCAAAATAAAGACAATGTAATCTGTGATAAAAACGCTCAAAAAACTCTGGAAAAGGTTTTAAATCTATCTTTTCAGAATGTGACTAAAGTAAAATCCCTTTCTCCGGAAATCGTAACCAAGAAGTTTAATATTAAGCTTAAAAATGGTCTTTTATATTAATAATATGCTAATATTATGAATTTACTACGACTACGATGAAAGTTTTAAAAATGAAGGGCAAATACCTTCTGGTATACACGAAAACAGAGTATTTGTGGAAAACCTGTACAAAAAGCATCGAATCGAAGTATTACCTCTTTGCGGGCAAGTTACCAAAACAGGTTTCGAAGAAAATGAATGCATTAACTTTTACATTTACTAAGGCAGAGTTTAGAATAAATTAAGTAAATTGAATGTGGAAGATGACCCGATTTTTGTTGATTTTGTTGATCCTAAAATAAGGGAAGCCGTCTAATAAATGTTTTGTGTCGTCCGATATTACTCTTAGTAGTTTTGTTTAATGTTTAAAACATTTGGAATGTAGGTTAAAGCCGTTAATGAAAGAAGTGAAATTAAGTTACAAGGCAAGATTTCTACAAAGAAGAAGGTACAGTACTCAGGATAGACATATTTTATTGAAAAACAGTAGACCTACAGAGACTATTACACATAATAATAATTAATATCTAATATTTTTATACGCCTACAATTATAAATTATATGTATTAATATTGTTGATAAAATTAATTAACTACAATAACTACAGGATATAGGGCCTATTAAGAACACAGGAGGTTTAAGAATTCTGTTTCTTTAAGACACATAAAGTCTCTAGAAATTAAGATACAGCAATTTTGTTGCCTTGTATAGTTTATTGTTATAGAAAGTTCTAAATATGTTTGTATAGTGATAGGCCTACTACGTAGGAATTTGCAATGCTTGTGTTGGGAAAAGATTGTACTCACAAACAGATACACAGTGATAAAAAACAAAACCAAACAGAGGAAATTGCATTCTTACTGAAACACGCAAATGGATGTGGTTGGCCTGGTATTTTTTTGCTTTGTGACGTTTGATGCTGTGATTGAGATAGCGATTCCCAATTTATGATTCCCGTTTTCCCTCTGTATCGGAATATCACAGATTTCATACGGTATATCGCACGCTAGTAGCCTACGTTTAAGTGTAAACCGACATATCGCAGTGACCCGTAATTTACGATTATCTCACTTCATCTACTCATGTCATTTATGATTCGCAAGTTACGTGAGACAAACGGCGTCTCAAAGTTTTTTAAGCATTTTGACGCGTTTATACGTTTGTAGTCGATACAAATTTTAATCGGCTAAAGTTATCGGATAAACCAAATTCCTGATAGAAATAAATTAACCATTTGTGATCTTAAAATCTTAACAATTATCAGTGAATTACCATGAAACAGTGAAACACAAAAAATTAATACATACAGTATTGTGAAATATGGTGTTACGAAGATTGTTTGGATCGCAATGTTAAAACAGTAGAATTAGTTTCTAAAATCCAGTAAAATAAATAGTCCTAGTGTTTATTCAAGACGCCTAAAAAACCTTATCACATTTGTATTATATTAATTTTCTTACGTTTATTAATTTATTACACCTAATAAGTTTTATAAAAACTGATAGTAACAGGGAATTTATCGACAAGAAAACAATATCGCATCACAGTTAAGTAAGGGACAACGATTTAACACTTGACGTTTGCAATTATTCTGTACTGCAATCCCTTGAATAAAGAATGGACAGAACTGCCTATGGGCTACGCAAGCCTATGATCTTCTTTCTGCCACCGTCAGGATAAAGAATATTGTAATCGCCGAGAAGGGTCTATAATTGTTTATAAAGTGTTTCTGGAAAATTCTACAACTATCATACTGAGTTGATAGAGAACTGGAAGTTTTAGGGCTGTTGACGCATGACGCTGCTTGTACGAGTTACGTTACTGCTGTACTGCGAATTGCCTCAATACTATTGTCAGTCACCGAGATATTAATTTATCACTTTCATAAAGAAATACGTAAAAAGTAATGTTTGCACAGCTTTTACATAATTTATTGTGCTGTTTGTAACTTTATTGTTATTTTTTTTTAAATGTTCTATACCTATTTTAATAAAAGGTTTATTCACGAATATGATGGATCTTTAATATTCCGAGACGGAAATGATATTATTATTTATTATGTTTGTAAACGAAGGATACAGCAGCATGATCCCTATGAAAAAGTCAATACATTTTCAGTCTTACAAGAAAGCATTTTACAAAACTTCAAACATAAAAATATCAATTACGCTGTCATGGGATTGAATGGCTACGAAAAGAGTAAAGGGGTTTATACTCAGCAATGGCGGCTGACTTGACATTAAGGTTTTAATATGAATTTAAGCTTAGCTTGAGTAATTCAAAATCGACAACAGTTTTTACAAATGGATTAAATTGTTAGTCAGGAACAATTTTCAGTATTCTGTAAACTAATGACATTTTAGTTTGCACATAAGATACAATACGATATCAAAATAAGTAGATAAATAAATATCTAGTAATGACAATAATAATAATAATAATAATTATAAAAACGGCTACAGTTTTTAATGTTTAAGCAGTCTAGGAATCACGCAGTGTAGGGTATCTTATGTGAGTCGTTGGGCTTACTAGCAAAACAGTGTAGCCAGCACTACTCTCATTAACACATCATTATTACCACAGGGTGTTTTTCCAGCTATTTACTTCCACAGGATGAGCCGACCTATGGATTTAAAACGCACCTTTATTTTATAGTGAGTTCGAAAATCGGATCAGATATCTCTAGACTACTAGCCAGGCACCAGACTCATTGGCCTACTGATCTCGTATAAATTAAAAAAAAATATATATAGAAAATATACGGTGGGTTGGCGAGGTAGTTCAGTGGTAGGGAATTCGCTTTACATTCCCTACAATTGACGTTCATTCCTCATATTTGCAGTAGATTGGGCCTAAACTGGAGACAATCCTGCTCTATATCTACATAATGTCGAGGCATTACAGCGGGGCTTAGTCTAAAGTGCGCCAACTTTATTTAGTAATGACACGACACACCTACATGCGACATACACCTCTGCACACCGTGTAGCTCGTAATTGCACTTGTGTTCAAATGGACTGAGGTTTCTCTCAGGCGGTGGAATAGTGTGAGGTGTACCATGGGTAGATGGTACAAGAGGCGATGGGTCTAATACTCGAGAAAATAAGTCAATGATAATGATGATGATGATGATAATAAAATATGACAAATTTGCTGCAAATATTGCAAATAATTTTTAGAATTAAGTTAAATTGTATATACTCGTAATTAATAAAATGATATATCTCAAATTGCGTGTTTATACTAAATTGCTTCTGATACAGAATATATTAATAAAACACTAGTCGAATGAAGAAGAAAGAATAGAAAAATTAATATTATTTATACAAAACCGACAATTAAACAATCTATTTTCTTATTGTGAAAATTTATTAAATTGCGAAGTGGAATAGTGACTAACGTGCATACAATTTGATGTAAGACTGGCAATGTTTGTTGGAAAGGCAATCCGATAATGGCATTATTTAGGAGCAGCACAGAACAAATTAAACCGTTATGTGCTCGTTAAATATATAATAAATAACACGCTAATTGGGAGCCATTCATCATTAATGTCTTTCGTTCCAGCTGCGTCGCTTTCTCTGCTGCCTTAATTTGAGTTGCCGTCGCCAATTAAAATTAATAAACCATGTGAAACGACAATAAATCTTTTTTATCGTGATGACGGGCGCACTTGCTCTAACAAACGTGCAGACGTCGTAGAAAAAACACTTTAAATTTATTTCAACAAACAAGTGCATTATAAACTAGAAATAATACCGATGTAATTAATAACGATGTAATTAATACCGTAATTTTAGAAGGAGGAGTTCCACAGCAATGTTTTTTTGGGTACTAGTTTTTCTAAATAAAAACGACCAAAAATAATTAAGGACAAGTGGTTACTTAATAGGAAAGTAAAAAATCCAAGACGGAAAAAGGCAAATACGATATAGATTTTAATACTTCATGAAAATCAAGTCAATTGTTTAAAAATTGTGAGACTGCCAACAGGTGAAGTTCAATTTTCATCACCATCATCATCATCATCATCATCATCATCTTGTTCTTGTTATTCTTCTCTTCCTTCTGCTCATCCTCCCCTTTCTCCTCGTCCTTTTTATTTTCCTCTATCTCCAATTATGTTCTCTTCTAGACTTTTAAATATATAAGTCTCAGCAAAGAATTTTGGATATCTGAAGCCACGTAAACCCAAACCTAGATTATACACGCATAAGTTAGAATTATAACAGATTTAGGCATTGATCTACACTTAGGTATACATTTGGGTATATAACGTACAAAGCGGGGGCCTGAGTATAGCAATTGAAAAGTAGAGAAAGCAAATTTCACGCCTTGTTGATACTTTCAGATGTCAAAGAAACGTGGCTTTGAAGATGATAAGTGAGTTTAAACGTTTAAAATGTAATTTTGTAAATAGCGCTGTGTTGCAGCATCTTAATATTGTTGCATAATTAGTTTATCTAAGACAAAACTTCTAGAATGAAACGGCACGATAGCTAACATTAACTGTCTACCAATGTTGTTACAACCTGCGAAACAACTTTCTTTTATCATAACTCAAGATAAAATAAATTGAATGTTCTTTGTTAATGAGTACATGGGATTCAGTTGTGAATTTGTGAGACATTGAGACTTTACGTCTATTAAGGGGCTGCTTAGTTGATAAAGTATATAAACAGACCAAATTATAGTTTAATTGGGCAACAAAGAAATAATTTATGCTTATTTACAAATAAGAACTTAATAACTAATTACCTATTGTTTAAATTATTTCTAAGTTTCTCCTTATGTTAAAATAATAATCGTAGTTTTAGGTTTATCGAATTTTACATAGAAATAACGGATTTGCAATCATTCTATTGTATTTAGAAGCCTAAATATTCAAAACCGTATCGTCCTGCTTGTTACCCAGAAAATATGTTGCTGAAAATGTTAAGGAATTCCCTGGCTTGAAAAGTCAATTCCCAAAAGAATATTTTTAATCAGTTCTATGACGTGATTGACTAAATTCCTATGGTTCGACAGTCTTAAATTTTGTATTATTCCAACGCCTAATTCCCATATTCACTTCAGATACTTAAAAATAAATGACAAGCATAAATCTAAGGTGGATACTGTATCCGAAGGAATGTTTTCTGAATCTGTTTTGAAAAGTATGTTAATTCTACAAATTCACGCAATACTCGTCAACAACTGAGTTAAAAGTCTGGAAGTCACCCATGTATTACCTTATAGGTAACTTCGTTGTTTATTCCCAACATCTTAAATAACCTAGGCATTGCATTTTTTCAATAACTTATACTTTTACTTAATTTTTGTTTGAATACTAGTTTATTGCTCTTTTGTTAGTTTATGAATAGTGCTATTTTATATCATATTCTTTCTTGAATCAAATATCATTTCATAAAGCTAATTGTTTATTGGTTTAATATCATCATGTTACAACTTCTTCTAGGTGCTTTCCTTTCTTTTTTTAAACAGTAAACCTCTGACGTGAACGCCTCGTCTACGTGCAATTTAAAATTATTTATTCACGACATCCTTACCATCTAAATCCTTATATTTTGTTTTTTGAATGCTCTTCTGTTACACGAGGTATGCATTTTACTTGTAATTAATCTTATATCTGCTTTAGAGCACCATTGTAGATCTAGGCTTTCCATTTTACTTCTGATAAAGTCCATGACTAACGTGCTTCCGTCGGATGGTTTTTATATTGTCCAACAAAGCAATTATACCGGGTAGTGCCAAGTTTTTTTATGTAGTATGTTAAAGCTTAGTACTCTGACAAAATTAAAAGAAAAACAATTTTCAAAATTCACAACGCTGTAAAAGCATACTGTCAGATTTAATGTTGGCTCAACCTGAAATATAATGTATGTCTATATTGCTAATTCCAAAAGGAACGAACAATGAGAGGCATGTAATGAGAGATTCGCAGTTAGAAGGCTTGAGAGGGAAGAACAAAGAGAAATTAAAAAAAAATCGTGGGTATAAGAAGCAGAACTATCTGGAGTAAAATAAACGGGAATCTAGTAAAATAAACGGGAATCCAGTAAAATAAATAAGTCCCCCCAATTTAAGCGGTGAAAACTCATCATTTTTCAATTCTGGGCAGTTTTTGGAAATTGGTCTCAAGTGGACAGTGGTCTCCTGACTGGGGCCCCTAACGGGTGGTTCCAATAGTTGGTATCGGCTGTATATATTTATTTTTTCTAAAGTAATTAAATTTAACTATGGTTTATAGAATTATTAAGGCTGATATGAGTAGCCAATTAATGAGTTAACACTGCTGTAGATTAGTAGATCCTTATTAATAGACAATGTAAAGTATAGACCGTAAAACAAATACACTTGTTCTGTTAAACACTTATCCAAATAACAAGTAATTCGTCTTTTTCTCATAGACAAGCCCACTATTTACTAATAGAACAAGTAGTAATGTCATTTAACTACATATTATAATTATAAAATTTTTAAATTACAGAGAAATAGATACTTGTCATAAGACTAATATTGTTTGCGATTAATATTTTGCAGTTGCCGCTATAAAAATATCTTGCTGGTTCCAAAGTGGACAAGTTTTTCCGAATGCCATTCAAAATGACCAATGACGCAAAATGTAGGCTACATCGTTGTCGGGTAAATCCACAATCCACTTGTTATTTCTGACATATAACTGAGTGTGCTATTTATAGATGTTTACATATCACTTTATCGGATGGTTACGTTAGATCACAATATCGCGAGACGTTGATATCTGGCGAAACACAGGTCTACCATATAATTATGACCGTTCAACTCATTTAATTCGCTTTCTGCACTGCATGTCAATAGGGTTGAAAATATTAATTATTTATATATGTTTAAAAAGTGCTGAAAGAGCAAAATATATTTTTCTTTAAAAAGGAAATCCGTTGGTTTGCACGAGTTATATTTTCTTGATCCAGTGATAAGAAGATAGTTAAAACAAAACATAAAGAACGTTTAAAAATTAATTAAACGTTTGAACTGTATAAACTGGATTGGAAATTTAATTTAAGAATGTACACACACACACACACACACATACACACGGAATGTGCTATAAAAATATGTAACTGTACAGACATAGGTGACTGAACTCGGTAGTTAAGAAAGGACATTTAACTTATAGATTGTTTGCGGGGGATGTGGCCGAGCAGTGGGGTGGATGGGGGTGTGAAGAGGTTCTTTGTACTGTTGTTGTTATTTCCGATCTGACGATGAACTATGAAGCTTGAAAGCGCTAATTGGAATCATTTTTCTATAGTGGGGTGCAACATTGATAATTCTGTTTGCATTGGAAACGTTGATTGCTTTTGGCGAGACAGATGTGGATAAAAGGAAGAAAGTCAACAAGTTGTAGAGAACGATGTTGTACCGAGAACACCATTATATTAAAGGAAACGGATGCCAAGGGATTGCTTTTGGCGAGACATATGTGGATAAAAGGAAGAAAGTCAACAAGTTGTAGAGAACGATGTTGTACCGAGAACACCATTGTATTAAACAAAACGGATGCCAAGGGATTGCTTTTGGCGAGACAGATGTGGATAAAAGAAAGAAAGTCAACAAGTGTAGAGAACGATGTTATACCGAGAACACCATTATATTAAACGAAACGGATGCCAAGCGATTGCTTTTGGCGAGACAGATGTGGATAAAAGGAAGAAAGTCAACAAGTGTAGAGAACGATGTTGTACCGAGAACATCATTATATTAAACGAAACGGATGCCAAGGGATCGCTTTTTCATTGTAAGCAGACAAAAACACGTCTTTGAATCTGCGCCAAGGTGACGAGTCATTGTTTCTGACACTCTGATGTGCGCCTGTTTTCGAGTCACTGAACATTATTCTTTTAGTAATTCGTTTTCAGTCTGTCAACTGTAATTAATAATTGGGATTGAATCTGTTGAAAATAAGTTATGATGTATGCAATAAATATACTCGTTTTGCTTTCATAATTAGTTGCAATTTGTAAATTGTATATTACTTAACAAGTAATTATTTGTTTAAACAAGAAACAACTACTGAACAGAAAAATGACTTTCTTTCATCTTTTATCGTTCATAATGTATGATTTGCATAAGTGAGACATTAAGTGTGATTTGCATAAGTGCATTTGATAAATCGTATGCCATAACCTTACTGCCCCTTGATTTATATTTTGAATGTATAAAGCTCCTACCGGTATAAATTAGTATCCTACGTAATATTGCTTTAATGGTAAAGCGTACTGCTTGCAAACATATTTTTATGGTGACACATGTAACGGATTAATCTATAAAACGCAGTAGGAAGAACAGAACTCGATCGTATCTTAGTATTAAGTATGAGTTTTTAAGGTTTAAGGTCCGTAAAAATGTCCATAATTAAGGATATTTTGGGGGCGTATCTCCATAGATGAGTAAGGTGCCGGCGGTCAGTGCCTGTACTGGCCTGTTGTAAATAACGATTCGCACCACACTGTTCTCTCTGCTGTAGGTGGAAAAAAAGGTGCATAGAACTGGAGGCAGAATTACGTCGTCTATTAACAGAAACCATAGTCGACGATATGCTAAGGTGGAAAGCTCCTCGGACTGGCTGTCACATTACATCGAGGAAATTCTAGGAGTGAAGAAAGCTCTTTTAGATCGCAGCGTAACTAGGCGAATAAGGCAACATCGGAAGGACGCTGTAGAAGCGAATGGCAAGGCCTAGACTGAAGTAATGTGACAAACGGTTTCGAGCTAATCCTGAAGGAGTATGAGGAGGTGTTTTTAATCCGTAGTCCAGGAATGGGAGTTCATTAATTCCTGGCCCATGTGGCTGTTTGGCCCATGTGCGTAATTCACCCCCTCTTACAAAATAGTGACACTGAAATACAATAGAGAGAACCGTTTTCTTAATGTTCATTGTAAGTTTGTTAATTTATGTAATATTATATTAATTTAAATCAAAATAACTATATAAAATTTCAACATAACAAGTCACAAAAATTTAAATAACCTCGAAATACAAAATGTAGACGTAATGGAATTAATAATGTTGATCAAAAAAATAAGACAAATAAAGGGCATAGGAGTATACTAAAAAATCTGAATCTACTGAGAGACACAAAACAGAAAATCAATGTTTTGGAGAAACCATAATACAATTATAATGTCATGAAATGCTAATAACAAATAGTATTGTAATTTTAACAAAAGCTGATCGAAGTAATCCACAATATTATTGCATGTTGCACAGTAAAACATAAACTTTATAAAGAATAACAATTATATTTTTACGCACAATATTCCTCCAAATTAATAAATCTTGCCTAAACAACAAATACATTAAAAGAAGTTACCAAATTATAAATCCTTAAGATTCATAAGGTTCATGCAAACATAATGTAATTACACCATAACCAAATAGTAAAATTATAAAAGAAGGTTAAGCAGTTTTACCTTTAGTTAATAGCAAATAGTATCAAATTACAAAGTAAAACGTTAATGGCACAAATTATAAAAAACTATACTATCAAAATACAATATCAAATTATCTAATTCATGGGAAAAGTAAGAAATACACCCGTAAACAAAAATACAAATTTATTCTATGTTAACATTTTATATATGTATGCGAACATTGTTATTAACGATGCTATAAGGATATTGTAATTGACAAATTCAGTGCATAGAAAATAGACTAATCACATAGCAAAACAGGATGTCGGGTTACTGATAATATGTCTCTATCCCGACTACATCTTATGTCACTTGTCTAAATAATTTTATCATTATTATTTTATAAAATGTACTCTCCATAATGATATCTTTACCAGCGTTTAAGCTTACTAATATGTATAGCAGTCATAGACGCTTGTCGAAAACTTACAATACGGAAACGCACAACGTAGTGGGCATGATCATGGACCTCTACATAGATGAGGATTAGCAAGAATATTTCAGACTTCACAAAATTTATCTTGGTTGTGAGGAAAGAAGATATTACGACATAGTGCATTCTATTCTTTGTTGGCATTTGTCACCAATTGGTCGTCACTCTTACCGTAGAACAGTTATTTGCATAATATAGTAAGTCTACAGAACAGAATTAAGAATGCAAGAAAATATAAAGTAAGAAAAACAATGTGCAGTCAATCAAACACACGCGGGCGTGTAAAAGAGGAAAAGTTACCGCCTTCACTTTGTTTAATGATGAATTAAAAAGTAGTCAATCTAAATATCACAGGAACATAAAATTTAATTAGAATATCAGCAGCTACAGTTGTTTATAAAAAGTGGGTACAAAGGATATCTTAAAACGAGTGTAAACACACACACACGCACACACACTATACTCTCTTTACATTTCTCTTTCTATCTCTCTATCTATCTATCTATCTATCTAGATCACAGAGGACGACCCTGTTTAGACTACATGAAACAGCTTATGGTCGACTGAACTGCACATCATATTGTGAGTTGAAAAGAAAAGCAGGGAAGAGTGAAGAATGGAGAGCTGCTGCCAGCCAGCCTATGAGCTGTTAACATAGAAGTGAGATCTATCCATTTCTTGCAAGCGACGTTGCCCCATTAACCTTTGAAGATATACTTTCCAGCCGAATTTCCCTTCGAGTCTTATCTTTAATGTACTTGAGCAACATGCGCGTAAACTTGAATATGGTTTCAATTCATCACTCTGTGAGTTAACAAAACTTTTTTTAAATTCACAGTTTAATAAAATTATTATTAAGATGACTGCACCCCATTCGCAAGTGATTCATATATCTAAGCAAAGGTCCACGTGTGATGCCACGCTGGGTTTGTGTTGTGATGTGAGGAAATAAAATCTCGAATAGAAATACAGACGGAGCGCAGATGCTATCATATTCACACGGAAATGAAATAATCAGAATGGAGAAAAAAACGCCAAGACGGAGTTTAAACAAACTGGATTAAGCAAGAAAGTAGTCTGAGAGTTTACGAGGAGAAACGAATATTAGAATCTTTTACAGGGTAAATGTTTCTGCACGCGTTTAGTGAGAAAACTGCTTAATTAATATGGTTGTATGTACTTGACGTTATATTTTTCAGCTATTTGTTTTTGTTTTTTTTTTCTTTTATAACCTACTTATTTCTGTACAGATTTTGTTGAAGCACGAAATTTTACATCTCACATTATTCATATAATTCAGTATTAAATTAAATATCAAGTAAACATATAAAGTAAGTATAAGTATTAGGTCACATACGAAAGCTATCTCACACTATCTCACCACTTTACTGACTATTCTAAAAAAATCAGTATGGAGAACCATACGTGACTTCCATATTCTAAGATTTATATTTAAAATCATTTAAATATAAATTAAAAAATTTGACAAGTTTGACAAATTGAAATGAAATATTTCCATAGAAACTACTTCTTTCTTCAGCCTTAACAACAGTATTGTGGTCACTAACGTATACCACCTCACATTAGCTCACTCGATTCTCACCGATGATGGCAGTCGATGGCACTGCCGAAACAACTGATTTTTCAGAAAAGATTGGACTACGGCCAAACAGCCCGGGAAGGAATTTTAACAACTAACTACTTCTTTGTTGCCGATGACGTAGTACACATATAAAAAATTATCCCCTCCCCCTTCAACTAAACTTTTAATTTATAGATATTTCATCTAACTTTCTGCGGTGGATTATTATGATCTTTTCAGAATACTTTATTTTTCCAAACTCTTGTTAAAACGTAAAACGTTGCTGATAAATTACCCCTTCCCATTAACAGAACTTCAAAAAAGTCAATAGGCTGGAGTACTTCACAACTCAGGTATATATGCAAAAAATTACTGGATTCTGTTTAAATTTGCGGCAGTCATCTTTCGCCATAGGAAACACACACACACACACACACACACACACACACACACACACACACACACACACACACACACACACACACACACACACACACACACACACACACACACACACACACACACACACACACACACACACACACACACACACACACACACACACACACACACACACACACACACACACACACACACACACAATTTTCAGAAAATGACTTTTCTTCATGTTTTGATGGTAGTACAATCAGAATCATCCCTTAATTTAAACACGATTTTTTCGCCATCACCTTACGGAAGATGGAAGTAAGAACGTTACTTAATTGGAAAAGACAAATTTCATACATCTTTCAGTCTTAATTTTTGGATTAGCGGCTTATCTTCAACGTCAAAAGAAATCTGTGGAGAGCTGGTGTAACAATTTTAGTTAACTCTATAAAAATTAGATTTTTATGTAGAGAGAGAAAATGTAAGTGAATACACTGCACTTGTGGTAATCAGACAGCCCTGACGCCACGTGGTATGAGATCCCTGTCTAAGTAATTTCATTTAACAGCTCTTACTCTGCTTTTGCTGTAGTCTCTGCAAACTTATTTTCTCTTCACTTTTGTTTGATCTCATAAAAACTGGTGTAAACAATTGAATTATTCAACTCACAAAATCCAACGCATTTTGTTCGTTGTGTATTATTTTTTGACCACTTCTTGAATTACGTTTATAAATTATGTATTACGAAGGTAATATGAATTACGTTTTAACAGCTACGACGAAAGTTTAGAAACTACAAACTGTTGGGGTGCAGGGCGTATTTTGACGGTACACTGAACGTTGTATAAAATAAACTAGTAAAAATTATAAAGTGCGTAAAAAATTGTAATAATGTTACTAATAGTTTCTATAAATCCTGTAAATATTTATAAGTAGCGATGTTCATTTCGACTATTTTCTATGCTGACAACATTTTTTAACAAATTCAAATTTTACAAAATGATGGCTCTAATATTTACAGAATATACCTGGAAACGGCATATGTTTTCTAATTTTATTTACATTTACTTGTTTGTTTTAGCCAAAATAGTTTTGATATTAGTAACGTGACTTCAATTGTGTTTGTATATTACATTCGCATTTCCACTTTAGGAAAACACTGTAGTAGATCTTCGACTGGACTTCGACTATAATTTCGTTTTTTTACAATAACAGGTAATATTGTTGGGAAAAAGATAATAGTTTTTATTTTAAGTCTTTATACACTGGTTTATTTCGTCATAAATCTTTCTATCTAGGATAATAATCTATTCATTATCATTGTCAGTAATGTATATGATAATAAATCCATTTTTTTAAATAGAATTACATTTTTAGCTGTCACTGTAAGCGTACGCAACTGTCGCAACTGTCATATACTATAAGTCAGATTTATATGACTTACTGGATAACAAAATCATATTGCAGATAAACCTTAAATCATAAAATCTATTATTACTGAGAATCGAGTTATATTGACACACGTAAAGAGGAATAAGTTTGGTACCCTTTTACGCCGTAACAATAATAAATACCGAACGACGCTGTCATCTTTTGTCATCCTTTCTCGCCTTTATTATATTACTGTCTTTCATTGATCTCCGAGGATCCAGAGTACTTTTGTTGGCTTCAGCAACTTCCATATATAAATACATATATTACAGTTCAATCTAAAGAAGACAATAGTGTAAAATCTCATACATAAATGTCTTATGTTCGTATCTTTTAGGTTACTTACAAGGTTTGTTGTATTCCACACACACACACACATATCTATATCTATAAAAATGAATGTTTCTTTGTTTCTTTGTCCCGTATGCGTTCCTATACCATTCATCCGATTGCGATGAAACTTCGGTGAGTTGTTATGCGCACGCCCGCGAAGGTTTCTGAATTTTTTCGATGGGGTCCTTTGGGGGGTTCTTTGGGGTCTTCCACATCTCCTCCTAAACCACTGGACCGATTTCAACCAAACTTGGCACAAATATTTTATGCAACGGGAGAACCAACATAGGGTAGGTGTTTTTTCGATGGGGTCCTTTTGGGGGTTCTTTGGGGTCTTCCACATCTTCTCCTAAACCACTGGACCGATTTCAACCAAACTTGGCACAAATATTTTACGCAACCGGAGAACCAACATAGGATAGGTGTTTTTTTCGACGGGGTCTTTTAGGGTCTTCCACATCTCCTCCTAAACCACTGGACCGATTTCAACCAAACTTGGCACAAATATTTTACGCAACGGAAGAACCAACATAGGATATGTGTTTTTTCGATATGATCCTTCGGGGGGTCCTTTTGGGGGTCCTTTGGAGTCTTCCACATCTCCTCCTAAACCACTGGACCGATTTCAACCAAACTTGGCACAAATATTTTACGCAACGGGAGAACCAACATAGGACAGGTGTTTTTTTTCGATACGATCCTCTGGGGGGTCCTTTGGAGTCTTAAAAAACTAACTTATTAGATCTGGTTACTATGGCAACCCAATGGAATAGATTCTGTTCTAAATATATTATCGCATTAAATTGAAGACCACGCGAACGAAGTCGTGGGCAACAGCTACTTATTTTTAAGAAACCTACTTTAATTGAACTTTATTAATTAAACTAACATTTTCATTACGTACAACGTGAAACTTTGTAGCGAAGCACGGGTATTCTGCTATACCATTCATCCGATTGCGATGAAATTTTGCACGCTGATAGCAGGTACCCAACGAAAGGTTTTCCACTTTATTTGATAACAATAGGTTAAAAAGAACCGAAGTTATTGCAAAAAAAAGCATTTTTTTTAAAGCATGGACAGCTGTATGTGCCCTGCTCACGCGTCGGAAAACCTTCGGATTTATTCATGTATGCACCAGACGGAAAAACAAAAAATATTGTGTATCCAAAAGCACTTCAATAAACAGAATTAAAACACAAACACTTTCTTTCTTTGAGTGGCATTGCAACGCATGCCGGGTACTCGCTAGTATATATATATATATATATATATATATATATATATTATAACTCTACTTATGTGCGTTATTGTTGTGTCGTGTTGTGTATGAGTACCTACCTGCTGTCCGATCTTGCGGATTCTTCCGGCTAGGGCGTGTGGATTTTGGATTTGAAGTTCGCAAGCTAGTAATTTCAAATTTGTTGCAACAACACACAAAATAGGTTACTTTAAAGGGGGAGAGTTTTGTGAGACTGGTAGGCTTTATCGTACAACAATAAAACACTGTTATATGGGGTAATAAAACGTTGTTTATTACTCCAACAACACACAAGAAATAAATGGTTATTATATTATCAATTTCTTACAGTCTAAACAATGAATCAATGTTTTTCGATTGGTTAATAGTTGAAAAGAAACTAAACTCGTTCTTTGGCGAGTTAATTGCAATTTAAATTTTAATTAATTAATTGATTTGATTTGATTAAATTTCTTTTACTAAATTGAATTTAAATGTTCATGAACCAAAATATAAAACTCTGAAGTTAATTAGAATAATTTTCCAAAATAAATTAGACGTGACAGTCTAGTTCACGTTATTTCATTTCTAGTGATTCGAGTTCTGTTATACTGCAGTATGAACTAAGATCAGATTGTTAGTTAAGATTTGTATAGCGCTTTTGTACTACTTCTATTTCTTAACTATAGCATACTATTGACTTAAACTGCAATACAGATTATCACAATGAATTTATTCTTAATTACTAGAGTCTTTGCTTTTTGTATGGCACCTGAATTATTTGAATTTACAATGTTTTTAAATGAAAAATAGAAAATTTAATGTTGAAAAATAAATAAGTGGATTTTGCTTTCCTGTTATTGAAGAGGATGTCGTTCCGATTTTCCCTCGTCGATTCGAGTCCTTCGCTAGAGAAAGTAATCTGCTTAGCGCTGCTGGATTCGGTCGTGAAGTTCAAAATTTCGGCAACACTCTGCTTCCTTGCTGTTTGTGAATATTTTAACGTCTGCGGCTGTCTGCTGGAACTGGTTCCTGTCCCTCGTCGATTCGCACGTCGCACGTCAGCGTGTGTGTGTGTGCTTCGTTCGAGTGGTAGCTCTGCTCGTCAGCTGTTCACCAATGATTTAGACGGCCTCTCTGCTGTATTCTTGAAGTCTGGTCTTGAAGTCTGGTGGATCTCTTGCGTGCTTATGACTAACTGGTAGTACACAATAAGCTTGGTTGATGTACTGAAGAGTATATCGCCTTTACGCAACAATTACGAGTTATACAGTTGATCTGTAATTACTGTGTTCGTAATTGCGTGTGTGTTGACCACGTAGAGTCTTCTTGTTGATCTTCACCACTATGGCTACTAGACGATCGAAGAATTACGTCTTAACTTCGTGAGTACTGGCTGAAGAGTGATGTTTCAGCCCGAAAACACCTCGCTGGTCGGGGTTCGCGTCAAATGATTTGATTGGCTGACACACTCTCCCTACTACATAAAATTTGAATTCCCTTGGTCCGTGAGAATGAAGTCAGATTCCCACAGACGGAGAATTGTTATTATTTTTAATATTCTTATTATTCGGCGGAACCAATTTGTCGGTCCGGATTTCCTGTGCTTATTTAATTTTGCAATAACTTGGTTAATAGCTAACTGCAGCGTTTAAAAGTTTCGTTTGTAAACAGTGGCACGCGCACGAAAGAATTTGCTGACACTGTCTTGTTTACAGCCGTTATCGCCTGCCGCGCGGCTAATTGCTTGACCTACTTCCAAAGTGTCGGTCGGCTGTTACCGCGTGTCTTAACTATTTCCTGGCGGTGCGTTTGTTTCATTGTACACGCCCGTTATTTACCGCTTTATAAATGCGTTATTATTAACACACCAGCTATCTACAATTATTATTAATAATATTATAAAACACAAGTTATTTATTTTAATTTTACTTATTATAATACAATTATTATTAATTCTAAATAATATTTATTTTTTTTCTAAAGTCTGATTATTTCGTCGCGACGCGCTTTGAAATGCCATGCTACTCAAAGTATTTTCTCAAAGAGCTCGCATGGTATTTTCCGATCGTTTTCGTTCGGTCGAGCGTCGTAACGATAAACGTGTGAGGTGCGAGTTGTTGAGCCAAAAGATACGGACCATTATATAAACGAAAAACTTTGCGGCTACATTTATGTCTCTTCGGCCTACAGGATTCGCCTTGAGCAGTACTTTCTCACCTACTACAAAGTTAGTTAGTTTATGAGTAGTATTGAATTTGTCCGCCCTTTTCCGCCCTTTTTCAACTATTCTTTCCCTCACAAGTTGATTTTTACACTGCACCGGCAGAGGTAGATTATAAGTCTTTGGCCTACTTAAATAATTATTCCAAAACCTTTCTGGCCTTATTCCAGAGTCTAACTCTGCTGGTGTGTATTCCGTGGTATCGTGATAATTCTCGTTTATTGCCTTTTCGAAGAATGGTAGGAACTCGGGCCATTTACTTTGTTCCTTATAGCAATAGATACGGAACATTTTACCGATTTCCCGATTCACCCTTTCGGCAAGGTTGCCCTGTGGTCGTCGTATCGAGGTTAGGATTGCTTTGATACCGTTACGTTCCAGGGTAGCTGCCCAGTGTTTGTTTTGGAATTGCTTTCCCTGGTCACTAAGTACGTTCCTTATTGGTCCATGCTGTGGGATATACCTGTTAAGTATAATATTTAAAACGGACTTTGTGGTGGGCCTAGGGATCGCATAAAGGCTAACTTTTTTAGTAAAGACATCGACACAAACTACCATGTGTTTTAGATTTCTGGTAGCCTTGGGTAATGGTCCCAGAAAGTCGATGGCGGTCATCTGTCCCTTACCTTCCGTTATCACATTGGCCATGGGAACGTAAGTGTGCAAGTTTGGTACTTTCGCAGTTTGACATGGATGACGAGTTTTTAACAATTTCTTTACCCTACGATACATGTTTGTAATTGTAAAATCCTCCTGCAATATTTTGACACATTTTACAGGAGATGCGTGCGCCATTTTTATATGTAATTATTGTGTTACACACGCAAGCATCGCTGTAGACAATACCACTTTCCATTCGCCCTGTAACAATTTATACAATATATTGTCTTGTATAAGATAATGCGGATTCGGGTGAGCGGCTAACATTAGCTTTTTAGCAAGGAGTGCGAGGTTATCGTCCTGCTCGCGTCCTAAGTTCTGTAGCATATTGGTAGCTTCAGGCGCGACAGTGTATTGCATGTTTAACACTCTCAACTCGTCGTCAGCTGCTTCATATACCTCCTCCTTTTCTACGGGCGGATATCTACTTAGAGTGTCTGCGGTGGTATTTTCTGATCCTTTGCAATATTTAATAGTAAATGAGTACTCCTGAATAGCTAACACCCATCGTGTTAGTCGGGAATTTGCTAATCGACATTTTAATATAAACGACAACGCCTGATTATCTGTGTGGATCTCGAAATGGGTACCATATAGGTAGTGTCTGAATTTTCTGAGTGCGTTTATTATGGCGAGTATTTCTTTCTCAGAAGTACAATAGTGCAACTCAGCGCCTTTGAGCGTTCTATTGGCGTATGCTACAACATGAAGACTACCTTGTTCGTCTTCCTGGTGCAACACAGCGCCGATAGCATACTCGCTAGCGTCAGTGTACATTACGTACTTCCTACCCTGCTGTGGATGGAACAATTGTAAATTAGTTTGGAACAGGCCCTTAACCCTCTCAAACGCATCGTTCTGTTCAGAACCCCATTTCCACTTTATATTTTTGCGTACCAGCTGTAGCAAGGGGACTGTATATTCGGCGTATTTGCTGGTGAATTTCCTGTAGTATCCCGTGAGTCCAAGGAATGCTCGTAGTGCTTTGAGGTTCTTGGGCACCGGGAACTCCACAATACTCCTGAGCTTTTCTGGGTCCGTACTGATACCTGTAGCTGAGATTATATGTCCCAGGAACTTCATTTGAGACTTTACAAACTCGCACTTGTGTAGCTTGAGCTTGATGTTGGCTACCCTCAGCTTCTGGAAGACGCTCCTCAGATGCTCGAAGTGTTCCTCCAACGTGCGGGATATCACGAGGATGTCGTCGACGAATATTACAGTGTATGGGTCTACCTCAGGTCCTAGAGCTCTCTCGAGGCATCTTACAATCGCAGCGAGACTCGTGCTAAGGCCAGAAGGTACCACCTTGTGCTGATAGCATTTGTTATTAAATATAAATGCTGTATACTTTCGATCTTGCTCACACAGCGGGACCTGCCAGAAGCTTGCTGTTAGATCGAGCTTCGTGAGGTACCTGGCTCCTTCACATTTAATGAAGAGGTCCTCCGCTGTCGGTACGCAGTCAAACTCTTTCTCTACCAGACTGTTTAAGTTCCTCATATCCAGGCAGAGTCGGATTTCTCCAGTCTTCTTGCGGACGACCAGCAGTGGGTTGAGGAAGCTGCTATTGGATCTCTCTATAATATCTTCCTCCAACATCCGCTGTATCTCCTGCTGGACCTCGGCCTGGTATTTTATAGGGACCTGGTAGATTCTCCTTATGAACTTCTCCGGCTCTGTGAGGTGGATTCTGTGTTCATACACTGGCGAGATTGAGTGCTCTTCACTGAAGACATCGCTGAATTCTTCTTGCAGCGACGACAATCTCCATTCAGTTCCGGAATCTAAGGTTGTCTCTCCCTCTTCACAGTCTTTATAATGAATCACTTGTTTTGGTGGCCGTGTAATTTTAATTGGGTCACCATGATTTTGTGTGTGCGTATGTGTGTTCAATTTAAAGGTGTAACTAACATTGTCAATGGTACATTTTAATAAGTGTTCACTGGTGTTAATTTCCGCACGTATTTGTTCTAATACATCTACCCCCAATAACATATCACATATTAAATTGTTTATACCCACTACACACACTTCAAATTGCACTTTGTCTAGCATGATAGTTAGATAGTATTGAGTGTCAATTTTTTCTTTTGTATCGGTAGCGGTTCGTATATAAAATTGATTTATTGGGAGTGATGGGGCCGTACGAAAATATTTTTTATTGGCACGCAGGAATCTTTTACTGACGCCGGAAACAACGCTGCCGGTGTCCAACAAAATTTGTGTGGGAACGCCGTTGACAAAGGCGTGTAACACCGGACACGCCGCGCTCACTGGCCTTTGTTGCGTGGGACCGGATTCTAGCAACCGATCCCTGACGTCCGGTGGGAACACATTATTAACGGGCACACAAGTTACATAATTAAAAGTACACATTTCACACAATATATAATCCTTATAATTAACATGCTTACTTTTACAAAATTTTGCCGAATTTATAGCGCGTCCTTGCTGGATGCGCATTTTGGCACGTTTTTTGTAGCTTGGTAATGTTTCGATTTATTGTTAGAGTCTTTATTACTTTGAGAGTCGCTGTCTTTTGCAGTTGTATCAGCTTTGGCTAATTCGACCGTTTGAATCACTCTAATTGGGGCCCCGTCGTTGCCCTTACCCTGCCCCTTTGGTCTACCAATATTTTGTTTACCCTTGTACTCAAAGGTTTTATTTGGCTGTTTTGACGGTGTTTCGGGTGGAGTAGAACTGGTACTCGGTCTTTGATCGGATTGCTGATGGTACTGTACCCGCATATTCTGCCCTTCGTTATTTCGGCGAAAATCGGGATTATAACGCCACCCGCCCAAATCAAAAACCATCTCACTTTGGGACACTAGAATGAGGAGTTCATCGACCGTGCGAATACCCTGCGTAAACACGGCTACTCTAATGTTATGATTAAAGTGATAGGCAAGTTTCGTGACTATGTCAATCTCCGAAAATGCTGGGGTTAAATGCTTCGCGCGTTCGACCTGCTGGATTATATAATTTTCCGCGGTAATACCCAATTTCCTATCAAATCTGCCATATTCCAGTTCATTGCGTAGAAGTCTTTGGGTATGCGAGTTCCAGTACCGGCTTTCAAATTTTTGTTTGAACTCCGCGTATGTGGACACTCTATCGCGTACAATGTTATACCACTTACGCGCCGAATCACGCATCGCGTTAACTACCCACTGTATTTTGTCTTGATCTTCTAGTCGGGAACCTACTCTAGCCATTTCACTCTCACACGCTAACAAAAATTCAATAGGGTTTTCGTTATTTTCCCACGTAAAATACACGCGATTTTTCTCGTCGACAGGACCTTGTACCAAAATATTAGGAGCAGATCTCCTCCGTACCTCCTGTCGTACTTTCAAAATCTCGTCGTTTAACGTTTGTAAGACACTCTCTTTATTAGAGTCTATGTTAGATCGCGTCTCTACAATTGAAGCGTCTAATCTATCTACTCGTCGTTGCGTCTCGGTCACGTCGGCCTGCATCTTTATCTCAAGAGATTAGACCTTTTTTGAGACGTCTTGCGTTTGCTTCTCGCAGCGGCTTATATGGTCCTTGAACCGGCCCTCCATACGTGTTACTTGTTCAATAAACGATTTTTGCATAGTGGTCTCAAAAACCTTAAACCGTTCATTGATTTTGGTATCAACCGTATTTACTTTTTCACCGATCTCAGCGACTTTCTCCGTTAATTGTTTATTACTCTCACCTATTTCAACGACTTTAGCGGTTAACTCGTGTACGCTTTCGTCTATTTTCGCGGTGGTTTGTTTATTACATTGATTAATTTCCGTATTTATGTCGGCGTTGCTTTGGTCTAATTTCTCGGTTAGACTAACTCTTTCTGCTTCGATGTTAGATTTTAATTCTGCGATATTCATTTCAGCATTGGCTGTTATTTGTTCAAATATCGCGTTCATATTTTCCGTTAAATCGCGTTTAATTTCCGCGTTCATTTGCTGTATTTGTTTAAGTATTTTATCCATATCCATTTTAAATACACAACAATTTCAAATATAAACAATTTAAAATACACAGAACAGTTTCAAATACACAAAATAATTTCACTGCTGTACGAACACCAGTCACAAAACTCTTTGGGGATTGTTTAGTTGGACGCCAGCTGTTTTAAGAAGTAAAACAGCAAAGTTAGTTTTAACGTGAAAATTAAATTTAAATTGGTTTTAATTAATTTAATTTAATTTGATCTTGCCCCACGTTCCGGGCAAGCCATTTATAACTCTACTTATGTGCGTTATTGTTGTGTCGTGTTGTGTATGAGTACCTACCTGCTGTCCGATCTTGCGGGTTCTTCCGGCTAGGGCGTGTGGATTTTGGATTTGAAGTTCGCAAGCTAGTAATCTCAAATTTGTTGCAACAACACACAAAATAGGTTACTTTAAAGGGGGAGAATTTTGTGAGACTGGTAGGCTTTATCGTACAACAATAAAACACTGTTATATGGGGTAATAAAACGTTGTTTATTACTCCAACAACACACAAGAAATAAATGGTTATTATATTATCAATTTCTTACAGTCTAAACAATGAATCAATGTTTTTCGATTGGTTAATAGTTGAAAAGAAACTAAACTCGTTCTTTGGCGAGTTAATTGCAATTTAAATTTTAATTAATTAATTGATTTGATTTGATTAAATTTCTTTTACTAAATTGAATTTAAATGTTCATGAACCAAAATATAAAACTCTGAAGTTAATTAGAATAATTTTCCAAAATAAATTAGACGTGACAGTCTAGTTCACGTTATTTCATTTCTAGTGATTCGAGTTCTGTTATACTGCAGTATGAACTAAGATCAGATTGTTAGTTAAGATTTGTATAGCGCTTTTGTACTACTTCTATTTCTTAACTATAGCATACTATTGACTTAAACTGCAATACAGATTATCACAATGAATTTATTCTTAATTACTAGAGTCTTTGCTTTTTGTATGGCACCTGAATTATTTGAATTTACAATGTTTTTAAATGAAAAATAGAAAATTTAATGTTGAAAAATAAATAAGTGGATTTTGCTTTCCTGTTATTGAAGAGGATGTCGTTCCGATTTTCCCTCGTCGATTCGAGTCCTTCGCTAGAGAAAGTAATCTGCTTAGCGCTGCTGGATTCGGTCGTGAAGTTCAAAATTTCGGCAACACTCTGCTTCCTTGCTGTTTGTGAATATTTTAACGTCTGCGGCTGTCTGCTGGAACTGGTTCCTGTCCCTCGTCGATTCGCACGTCGCACGTCAGCGTGTGTGTGTGTGCTTCGTTCGAGTGGTAGCTCTGCTCGTCAGCTGTTCACCAATGATTTAGACGGCCTCTCTGCTGTATTCTTGAAGTCTGGTCTTGAAGTCTGGTGGATCTCTTGCGTGCTTATGACTAACTGGTAGTACACAATAAGCTTGGTTGATGTACTGAAGAGTATATCGCCTTTACGCAACAATTACGAGTTATACAGTTGATCTGTAATTACTGTGTTCGTAATTGCGTGTGTGTTGACCACGTAGAGTCTTCTTGTCGATCTTCACCACTATGGCTGCTAGACGATCGAAGAATTACGTCTTAACTTCGTGAGTACTGGCAGAAGAGTGATGTTTCAGCCCGAAAACACCTCGCTGGTCGGGGTTCGCGTCAAATGATTTGATTGGCTGACACACTCTCCCTACTACATAAAATTTGAATTCCCTTGGTCCGTAAGAATGAAGTCAGATTCCCACAGACGGAGAATTGTTATTATTTTTAATATTCTTCTTATTCGGCGGAACCAATTTGTCGGTCCGGATTTCCTGTGCTTATTTAATTTTGCAATAACTTGGTTGCAAACCAAGTTGTGTGAAATCTAAAATATACAATCTGTCAGAAATTATTATCTTTATAACATACTAAAATCTCATTACTGTAACTCTATTTTTACAGAAGTTATTCAATTATATTTAATTAACTCTTTCATTTGTTAATTATATTGCGTAAAATTTGCACACGTCATTATTAATATTTCGGTAAACATTTTGGCTATGTTGGATTTCCCCTTTATTTATTAGTCTCCGAGATATTAATAATTAACAGATTGGGTGTGGCCGCTTCCTTGTACAGCGAACTGATTACATAATGACCACGTGTGCGTTGCTTTACCAAGCATTATTTTCAACGCTCTACATTCAAATGGAGTTTTGACGGTTATAATTTATTTAAATATGCTTTCGGTATGCAGGCAACATATAACCCCAAATAATTAATATTTGGTGCTGTTATAATATATATCAATCACTTTCTGCTACAATCCGTTTCTTGATGTATATAATACTTTAATATTTATAACTAAATTCACCTCAAGATATACTTTCTTCCCAACACAAACAATTCTTGATTGTTCACACACAATTGATGTTATAATGTTTTGTTGATCCGGTGTTATTTAGTAATACTTTTGAGTTTTGAAGATGAGAGAACAGGAACTCTCGAAACATGTTCCTAATGGGAAGAAAGTATATCTTGAGGTGAATTTAGTTATAAATATTAAAGTAATATATATATATATAGAGAGAGAGAGAGAGAGAGCAACGTTACAAGTATTATATAATGAATACATTTCTGCCCATGTAACTCAGGCGGTCGC
Organism: Magicicada septendecula; assembly: GCA_034769895.1. Lineage (NCBI taxonomy): Eukaryota > Metazoa > Arthropoda > Insecta > Hemiptera > Cicadidae > Magicicada > Magicicada septendecula. Next base: position 272,865,285 of record CM068374.1, read on the forward strand.
CCAGGTTGAACGGTCATTAAACGTCTCCCAAACAGATAATTGGTTATATCCAAATCCATTTAGAAACTATTAAATAACTGAATGCGCTAATTAAATAAATTATTAATGGTTTCTTGATATTACATTATTAATATTATTTGCCATGAATAATTTATTAATATTTACTAAAAATTGATGTTAATTTATTAAATAGACCCAATGTTATAACAATTTTATCGACGTGTTAACAAAAATTGTTGCCACATCATTCTTACCTGCAAATTGGAAATATTTCTTCTTATTATTTATTATTCCAATCCTTTTCTACCGCAAGGTGTAGAGATTGAGCAAAGGTCTCGCCACCGTGGTCTCTGCTTGGCCACGGCTTTGGCTTCATTCCACTGGACTCCCAGCTCCTGCAGAGAGCACTTCACATTGTCCACCCAAGTCACTCTTCTCCGGCCCCTGGATCTCCTCCCTGAAATTCTTGCCTCACGCAGTTGTTTTGGAAGTCTACCCCCTTCCATCCCTCTGAACCTGTCCAAACCAGCGCAACTGTGATTTCTTAATTTGATCTGTCAAAAGTACTGTCTTAAGACTCACTGTTATAGTAATGTTCCTGATTCGATCTCCTCTTGTCTTTCCTTGTCTTTCCTTCAACCTTCCTGAGGTGTCTCATATCCACAGCTTGGGGAGAGTTTAGATGCTTCTCACTTAGAGACTAGGTTTAAGCCTCATATGTAAGAACTGGCACACACGTGTTTTTGAAAATGGTCATCATAACTTTCTTCGAAATTTCTGCCCTACCAGTGAACTTAGTATTTAGTGCGTGTAAAAGTCTCGAGCCACTGCTTATTCTTGAATTAATTTCCACATTGATTTTATCATCTGAGCTTATTATAGAGCCTAAATATTTGAACTCTTGGACTAGTTCCAATTGGTTCCTTTTAATGATAATCCGGTGTTAAGCTGGCCATCTGGCAACAATCATTGTCTTCGTCTTTGCCAAACGGAAATAATTAATACACTAAAATGTGTATATTATATTGCGTGTATATACGTATTACTTTATAATGGGGTTGTGTTGGTATATGTTACGTAAAGAATAATGTAATTATTACATGTATTATGATTCCCATATTAACAGGTTATAATTATAATATGCCATGAATAATAATAATAATAATTATTATTATTATTATACGAATGTAATGGTTGTGTTATTATTAATATTATTATTATTAGACCTATTATTTTATTAATATAATTGAAGTATAAAATTAAATGGAATTTTCACCAAATTCTAACATAATATTTAGATTATACATTTAAGAATTTTTGGAATGTAGGTCGACAAATGAAAAGGATCACAATTTTGGAAAAATTGTAATAGACGTGTGAATGTAGCGATTACTTCAAAATTTTTTCAACTTTAAGTTTAAAAGTAAAAGTCAATATTCTGAAACAATTGGAAAAGACAAATTTTTTTAGCCTATCTTTTAGTCTCAATTTTTGCATTAGCGGCTTATCTTCATCGTCAAAAAGAAATCTGTGGAGAGCGTAAAGTGTAACAATTTTAGATCACTCTATAAAATTAGATTTTTACGTAGAGAAAGAAAATGTAAGTGGATACACTAAACTCATGGTAATCAGACATCCTGACGCCACGTGGTGTGAGATCCCTGTCTAAGTAATTTCATTTAACAGCTCATACTCTGCTCTTGGTGTAGTCTCTGCAAACTTATTTTCTCTTCACTTTTGTGTGCTCTCATAAAAACTGGTGTAAAATATTGAGCTATTCAACTCACAGAATCCAACACACTTTGTTTGTTGTGTCTTTTATTTTTTGACCATTGCTTGAATTACGTTTATAAAAATATGTATTACCAACACTTTTAACAGACGTAACGAAAGTTTAGAAACTACAAACTGTTGGGGTGCAGGGCGTATTTTGACGATCCACTGAACGTTGTCTAAAATAAACTAGTAAAAATTATAAAGTGCGTACAAATTGTAATAATGTTACTAATGAGGTTTTGTATAAATCCTGTAAATATTTACTAAGTAGCCGTATACATTTCGACTATTTTCTACGTTGACAAAATTTTTCAACAAATTAAAATTTTACAAAACTGTTACTTTAAACTGTTGACTTAAATTAAACCTAATTACTTAACTGTTAATTTAAGTAAAAATAAAATCGAATTTGAACGGAATACGGTTTATAGAACAGATTTTACTTTTATAACGTGCAGTAATTATAAATACTATGATTCGATTTTCGGACAATTCAAATTTCGTTCTCGTTTGCAGGAACGTATTATGTACTGAAGGTGGTATTACCTTCTGTACTGTGGTGTTAAGTAAGAAAATCCACTGTCAGTTACAGCAACCGCAAATTCTGCTGTTCTCTGTTTTCACAAACTGAGTGTTGCGAACTATAGTTCGTCTTTCAGTCGCAGAACGTTTTACTACACAATAGAGATGGCGGCGTAGTGCACTTTGTGTTAGCTACTCATAGATGATATTCACGAAACAAACGCTTCTAAGTATAACTCACAAAGCAGGAGTGACTAGCACTGTTTCTGACTGGAAGTATTTGATGATTTGGCAATTCAGCAATGTTAACTAGGCAATTAGTTTATTATGTGGTCATAGTATCTCACAATAAGGAAATAAAGTAACAATACTGGTAATGCCAACTGAACGCTATCCTCACGGGCTGCATTTGAATGGAGGGTTGACGACGGAAACCGTCTTTGTCCCAAAACAGTCGTTGCATTCAATTACTTATTTGAATACATTACGTTATAATTTTGTTTAATGGTCCCTTTGGAAGACCCTGACTTTCCTAAGCGGAATGTTTATTATTATTATGACTTTACGTATAAATACGTTTGTTTGGTTTTCGCCTTTTTTAAGTTAGTACAACCTGCTGAAGTTTTTTCACAGAATTAACAAAATATTCGAAATTTCCGTTTACGCACTCTGTGCGAGGACACACACAACACACACACACACACACACACACACACAATTGATGTTATAATGTTTTGTTGATCCGGTGTTATTTAGTAATACTTTAAATGTTTTCGAGCTATTATGTTAAGTAGAAAATTTATTGTATCATTTTATGAAACTATGCGTGACAAAATTTTGTAATCCATTAAGTTATTTTTATGCACAATAGGACGGTCTAACTGATCGTCGTATTGTACAGTGGAAAACAAAATAAAGAGACACTAATTACGTCACTAATCACCAGCTTTAATTATCACAATTAAATAGTTTGTAATCAACAAGATAGTCTCTTACAACAAATCAAATAAAAATTGTTCATTCGCAATAATAATGTCTACTAATATAAAATACAACTGTATTACAATTGTCCCGTAGAAATATAAAACACATTACACTTCGCCACAATATTACGAACCGCACTCCAACAAATCGCGACTCAAACTTAACTGAGCGTCGCTGAGTACTTGTATTTATACCCCGCCGAAAATCCAGAATATTCAATACTGCGCGTCAAGAACATACTAGAAAACACCAGAATGTAATTGACTGTGGCTTTGCACACAGCACGCGCCTGCGCGAATTCTGGCACAGTTTAGCTAACGCATTGAGAATCACGTACGCACACACATTACAGCCGGATTCCACTGAAACATTCGAGAAACACGTAGATTGTCCTGTAATGTCATAACAATATCCAAAATTCAAGGATTTATTTTATTTGTTTTTTTACATACACTTCATTAGACCACTTATTTTCTATCGTCATATAACAATTGTAAATAAATTAACAAGTTAAATTTTTGTCAACACTTTTTATGTCACTGCTGGCGATATAGCCTACAATCTACGCTCTGGTTAATAGGCAGACTAATGAAGAAATACTTGAGTTTTGAAAATTTCCTAATTAAAATAGAAATAAATACGTGAAAAGTTAGGGTCTTGTAAATGATCAATAAATTAATTTAAAAATATTCTTGAATATACGGGATGAGTAATATAAAACTAATCTTAATACGCCACTAAACCTTAAGAATACTACATGTTGTGAGGATGAACGTAGCAGTCCTGATAATATTATCTTTCAATATAAAATAGTTAAAATAAACATCAACGTAAATAAATAATTTTTAATAAAATAACAAAATCTTTGTTTTATAAAAAGGTAAATATGTTTTTATCACCTATTTTAAAGTAAAGTTAACACAAGTGAGAATAATTGTCTATAATTATTTAGTTTTGCATTGAGTGATTCAAGTTTTTACAACAGTTGATGTTACCAAACAGTTAATCTTTTTCACTGTTATAACGTACAACAATAAACTTAACTGTTATCTTAACCATATTAATCCGTCTTATGTTCTGTATACTGTATCTGTATTACGTAAAGTGTAACACGTAAAACCCTAAAAAAATTATAGAACATATACGTACATGTTAAGCTACATAAAATATAAAGTAATTGCAGAGTCTCAGAAATAGACGGTAAATTTGTAATAAAAAATTAAAGTAGTGCAATAAAATAAAAGTACAATTTGAGTGTATTAACTCATTGTTAAAAAAATTGTGTCTCATTAAGAACCAAATTTATAAAATAAAAGTTGTATTGCTTTTTCGTTAGTGAAGCACGGTTATACAATAGAGAAACCCCGCTTGCTCTATTCAATAAGAGCGAGTTTATAGAAGAGAGTTGGTTGGAAAATCTGGAAGGGCTTCAAACTTCTATTGCTTCTTGTTTTTTATATCAGTTTTATCGCTCGCCTGTTTTTACTTTGAATATAATAACAAGTCGCATCCTGGAGTCCGATAAATATAGAATAGACTCCTAGCTTCACGTGAAGAATTGAGGAGCCACATAAAACACCTAAAACTGTACATTCTGAGTAGTCAAAGTGATGAGGTTAAAGTTATATTTTACGATAAAAAGTTTAGTAACCAACTTGTAATAGTGACGAGCCGCTGGACACTTCATCATCAATTAAGTCAGTCTTATTCGCTATGTTATGTCTCTAATTGTCATCATCATCATCATCATCATCATCATCATCATCATCATCATCATCATCATCATCATCATCATCATCATCATCATCATCGTCGTCGTCGTCGTCGTCGTCGTCGTCGTCGTCGTCGTCGTCGTCGTCGTCGTCGTCGTCGTCATCATCATCATCATAATCATCATCAAGGTTTAAACCAAGAATGGTTTGTTCCCGTGTCAAATAGGCAAATATTACAGCTGATTACACCAGCGCTTCCACGGACTCCCACACCTCTCCGTGTCCTCGGCTTGTAGTTCCATAGTTGTTTGGGGATGCGGCAGTCATCCATTCGGCAAAGATGTTCCCACGAATTCAGCCGATACTGGGCGATCCTGTCGAGTATACTCATAATATTCAGTTCCTGCCGTATATCTGTGTTTGTCTCTTATAGTTCTCCGATTATTTATCAGTTATTAAATGTTTAATCGTGAGTGAATGCAAATATCAAGTAAGGTAAAGTGAAGTAAAGTATCGTCCCATTTCTGCGTAAAGTAAGTATACTTTTCTCATGAACTTGAGATTTCTATTAACTCGGTGTAAATTTATTTCTGCTATCCATTGATGGACATTGACGTTCTTATATATATTGACAAATACTTAGGCGCCAACTCTAGCTGATTTACAAATGGTAGCCAGAGTTTGCTATCGGCATATGCAGTATACAAACTAGCAGTGCACGAAATTAACCATTGACATTTTAATGATGTCTCTTAGGACTCAGTTTCCGTATTATCTCTGGTCAGTTTCCGATCGTGGTAATCAAGCTTCTTTGCCTTATTAACCCATTCTCTATGAAATTGCACTGTCACAGTTTGTCGTCTTTGTGCAAGTAAAATACTACACTAACACATTCACATGCAACAACAGACAATTGCATATGTTATTTTTTATGTATAGTGTAACTAGACGGGTGGTTACAAATAATTATTTCTGTCTTGTACAAAAGTAAAAAAAAAAAATTTTTAATTTAATTTTAAAAATTTTCAAAAAAAAATTTTAATGTTTCGTTTTAATGTAAATATTTAATAAATAATTCTTGTACTGTTGTTTTGTTGAAATTTTAAAGTTCTTTAAGTTAATTGTGTCAATAAATTCACTTCTGATTCACTGTAAATATATCTGGAGTTAATAAGATTGTCTCATTTCACTAATCGATTGGCGATTTTCTTCTTTCTCATTTGTATATTACTCCCCTTGAGTAATGGTCGCCTTTCTGTTAGTCCTGTGGTTAATTAAAACTCTTATATTAACGTGTGAAATAAAATTAAAATTAGATAGTTGAATTATTATTATTTATTGACAATTATTTGTTAGAATATCGATTTAAAATCGATTATTAGATAAAGCTCGACTCTTTCACAGGGGTAATCGATTATCAATACAAGTTATATTATATAAATATTTTCGAATGGTTCTTTGAACGGTTATAATTATAATAGTCAGAGAAGGGGCAAGTATGGAAAGTATAAAATTCACAAAATAAATCTTAATAATTAATAATTACAAAATTAGTTTATTATATATAATATTTATAAAATTGAAAAGTCAAACCAATGCCGTGACGACAGATCTCATTCCTGGTTGACGCTTTGCATGATGGGATTTCTCAAAGTGGCTGCTTGTTCGCTGCTCGGTAAAACTGGAATCGGCGTAGTGAAAAATTTTCTTGCAATAAAGATGCCTTTACAACTGCTTCCTTGTGTCCGCAATATTGAAGAATGTCTATTGGGTTGTTATAAGTGTCCTGGTTAAGTGTTCTGTGTTCACTGACTTTAAATGTTTTGTATTAGGTGTGTTCACTTTGTCTACGTGTCTGTCGAAAAATGTGAAGTTCGTTTGGTTATGTTATATTTCGTGTTTTATAGTTTTATTAGTTTATTTCACTCATATTCTGTTCCGTATTAATTGTTTTCACTGTTTGTGGTGGTTGTGTTCATTGATTTTAAGTTTAATGTACTAATTTCGGTAACTCTCGGTTGTTCACTGCATGATAGGCTTAACTTGTATCCGCCATTAAAGTATTCGCTATATAGGTTCTTAGCGCGAGCTTAAATCAACCGTTCGCTTCGAATGTTAATTAAGAACTGTTTTATTTCCTTCGTCTTCTGAAATATCTTGCCAAGTTAATATTAGAAAAGTATTGTTTCAATTATTATTCTTATGCATGTGATTACAATACATTATATTCAGAATATATTTTGGTTATTGATTAGTTTCATGAACTAGTAAATACATAATCGCTCTCTTTAACTCCTTCTGCTTAATTTGACTTACAATAGTCCATCTTCATAAAGTTTTTTGTCAAAATTGCTATATTTCTGTCATTTTGGAAATATAGGCTCAATATCTCCTTCCTGTTCTTGTCCAAAATTTTAGCCATCTTATGTGTTATAAATATGATTATAATAAATCTCAGATTGATATAAATATTTATCTTTCCTTAATTTCTTACAAATTTATTAATTGATCATTCTTTTAGTTATAATTCATGAATTTACTATTCCTCCTCTGAAATTGTTAGGTATTACATTCTTGCAAATTTTTTAATAATTTTATACCTCTTTTCATATTATTCTTTTAAAGTATAGTTTTAGTTATAGTAGTTGGTGATTGATTCACCTTATATAAATCTCATTAGTTTACTTGGTTTATTTAACTTCCTTACTCAATTATAATGTTATTGAAATTTCCTATTTGGCCTAGATTTTATGGTTTTACATTTACTGTTTCTTGAATAATACTAATTCTATACCCCTTCTGACTTTCTAAAGTTAACACAATATTAAATAAAATCTCCTTATATAACTATTGGAACATGTAGCATTGTATTCATGCTCCTAATGCAAAAACAATATTGAAAATTAATTACTAGTCTTTAAAGTTAGACATTTTAATTTTAACTATTTTTAGAAATACATAACAAACATTTTATAAACTAGTATGGTACACATACAGAGACATTTTAGCCTGTATGAACACTGTTATACATAATAAACATTCTTATATTAACTATAATTCTTATTCTACACACCACCTTGAAATGTGGTGATGAAGAGAGAGTGGACTGTAGTTAATACATTTATTGAAAATTATTCAGATTATTACAGCATTGAAATGGTTAGGTGTCAATTTTGAATATAAGATTGGCTAATGAGCGTATCGTAAATACAAGTCGTAAAATGTTACATTGAAGAATTAATTTAGTGAGAAAGCCTAGAAGGCCATATATAAGGTCTTGGGCCTAAGGCCTACATTAATTGTCGCGACAAAGAAGAAATGAATGTGACAGGATAGCAGCGAGCGCAAGGGCGACCGCCGCTAGCGAACGTATGTAACGCACTGTCCAGTTGTACAGACATGAATTGAGCAAATTAAAAGCGCAGATTAGCCAACCTATGAATGCAAAAATTACCCCGCTACTGTTCATAACTGCCCGCAAAAAATCAATAGATTTTTAATACATTTTAGTAACTTATTATATAAAATACAGAGTTCTTAATAATGAAAGTTAATCTTAATAGGCTGCATTGAACCTTGAGTTGTAATCTTAGATAACAGTTGTACATTAATTGTTTAGCGATAAGCTTGAATAAAGATAAGCGTTTAGTAGGCCAAGGTTGGCGTGCAAAGTGATTTTATGCATGATTGAAAATGTAAGCGCTGGGAATGTATTGCCCAAATATATTGTATGTATACAATATTGAACGATATAAAACATGAAAGTACATAATTTTACAATGTTTAATAATGAATGATCGGAAACACATCCCAAGATGGCCCGATGAATTGTAACCCTATGCAAGTCATAGATGGTTAACGTGAAATAGTTGAGGCCAGTAGACCTGTACAGAGTATTGCATACAATGAACAAATAAATTGTCACAAATTATACATGTTTAGACGTAACTCTAGCATGGCGTCATAAAGTTGAACGAGTCATGCTATACCTGAAGTTTCAGGAATTTACAATATACTGTTGTGTGAAAACAAGCTATAGATAGCTGACTGATTGCGAGCACATATGTAATGACATGTATGTCATAATTAAGCAGGAATAATAATTGTGCAATGCATAATCACAAAATACAAAATACCATATAAAAATACAAAATAAAAGTAAAATTTAGGCGTGGCGTGGTTACAGACAGTAGACGCAAAAAACAATATGTTTTACATAAATGCAAGTTATATAATAAATACAATAAATAGCATAAGTAACTAATACGACACTGTGGTTACAAATGTAATACATGAGTTGAACAATTGAGAAATACATTCATAGAACAATAAAGCACACATATTAACAACTGTGCAAGAAATGCATACATGGTTGTATAACTGCAAACCATGCGAATATTATGTAACAAATTTTTATAAAACAATACCACCGATAACATGACACATACCCAATACCAATCAAAATGTAAATATGTAGGACATGGTATGCCACACAAAATATTAACATATAAATACAAAATAGCAAATATACCACCATGAAACTATGATGAGTATAGAGATGATAGCACAGTGCATGTTTGTGAACTTACAAGTCACATGCAAATTTAGTATAGAAACAGGCAATTGTGTAAATTGTCATGAAAATGTTGTGATGATACATATCACAATTAAGTTGACCAAATGGTCATATAATAAAGTAATAAAGCCAATGGTCGAGTAAAATAGCATTGTGCTAAATGATCATAATAACCTTGTGTCTAAGTCTCGTCCCGCGCTGGCAACAGACATAGCTTATGTACTGGTCTCCGAAAACACCAGTAGGCGTGCGAATGTCTACGACTCTAATTAAGTTGTCTGGGCCGGGAAATGTGGCGGTAATTACACCAAATTTCCAGGCTAATGGAGGTAGGTTATCCTCAATAAGTAAAACTAGGTCCCCAATGGAAACATTATCCTTTGCGAATTTCCATTTGTGACGTTGTTGTAATTGGTGTAAATAGTCGCGAGATCAAGCCTTCCAAATGACTTGGACAAACTTCTGGAGAAGTTGCCAACGTCCAAGACAAGAGATAGGAACATGAAATAAGTCTGGGTCCGGTATCGCCGTTAATGGTGCGCAAATCAAAAAATGGCCAGGTGTAAGTGGCACCGGATCATTTACATCCGATGAGATGGCAAATAAAGGGCGAGAGTTTAGACATGCCTCTATCTGAGACAAAACTGTCGTAAACTCCTCGAAGGTGAATATAGACTTGCCTACCACGCGGCGCAAATGAAACTTTAAACTCTTTATGCCGCTCTCCCAAAGACCACCAAAATGAGGTCACGAGGGCGGAATAAATGACCATGAAATACCCTGAGAGGCCGTGAATGATTTGATTGATGAGGTGGCATCCTTATTATGCCAAAGATTGTAGAGGTCATGTAAAACATTGCGGGCCTTCCTAAAGTTTGTGCCATTATCAGAATATAACTGACTGAGTATGCCCCTGCGAGACATAAAACGACGTAAGGCAGCTATAAACGCATTGGCTGTAGGGTCGGAAACCAATTCCAAATGAATGGCCCTGGTTGCTAAGCAAATGAACAAAGACACGTATGCCTTAGAGAGAGTTCTGGATTTTTTGCCCGCCATGACGAATCATGAAGGGACCACCATAATCAACCGCGCAGAATAGAAACGGCCGCGATGGAGTGACTCTATGAGATGGTAAAATACCAAGCCTCTGAACCTGCTGTTTGGCACTAAACCTGAGACACTTGACACATTTACGAATGATGGAGCGAATGACTAACCTGGCATTAATAATCCACCAACGTTGACGAAGTGAGTGATGCACGAGTTGAGCACCAGCGTGAAGTAGACGAATGTGTTCGCGTTCAATAATAAGGCGAGTAATATGAGCCGATGGATGCAAGACAATAGGATGCTTAGTGTCGTAAGGTAGTTGCGACCGCTGTAATCGCCCGCCAACGCGTATTACTCCAGACTCATCAAGAAACGGGTCGAGAGAAGACAACTTACTCCTGATAGAGACAGAAGACCCATTACGAAGACAATTAATCTCGGCAGCAAAGTGGATCGACTGACATTGTTTTATGAAGAAATTAAGAGCATGATGAATTTCGACGGGGGTAAGAGCGCCCGTTATTTTGTCAGCACTGGAGAGTCTAATATTTTTGATGAACCGAAAACAGTAAGCGTATACGCGTGTCAGACGGTGCAACGAAGAAAAGTCCTTAGACAAAGTCAATAGCCAGGGTAGACATTAGAGAAAGTTGGGGGTTTGTTTCTCTACCGCAGTGACTTCAGAAGACGACGGATTAGAAGGTAAAAAGGGTGGAAAAGGATTGGACTCGGAAGATTGAGACAAACAAGCGGGACCGTGCCACCAAAGCGAACAATCGCGCAAAACGTCAGGGTGACACCCTCTAGAGATAATATCAGCAGCATTGTGTCTAGAATTGATGTGATGCCATGTATAGGCTTGCGTAAGACGCTGAATCTCGGCAACACGATTAGCGACGTAGGTTTTCCACCTCGTGGACTGGGCATGAATCCAGTAAAGAGACACCATGAAGTCAGAATATAAATGAACACTATTAATAAACGAATAAAGCGCAGGAACGACCTTAGATACGAGTCGCGATAACAACAAGCAAGCACAGAGTTCGATGCGAGGTAATGACACCTGTCGTAGGGGAGCCACGCGAGATTTAAAACACAGGAGATGACAAGAGGCCGATGAATCTTGATAAATGACACTAATATAAATACAGCACCCAAACCCCTTTTCAGAAGCATCCGAAAAACCATGTAATTCAACTATACTTGCCTCAGACTTGCAACGAATAGAACGTGGGACAACAATTTTGCTAATCAGACACAATTTATCGCACAATGAATGCCAAGCCAATCGTAATTGTCCGGAGATCGGTTCATCCCAACCAAGATTGCAAAGCCAGAGTTGCTGCATATAAACTGTTTGTACAAGAAAACAATGGGACCAATCAGTCCAAGTGGATCGTATATGCCTGCGATAATCGATAGAATTCTCCTCTTGGAGATTCTTGATTCAACGGGGAATGATTTAATGTCAAACAGGAATGAATCGGCAGTGTTATTCCAGAGAATGCCCAGGGTACGCACATTGCCCTGTTTGTTTAAGGGGAGTGATAAATTGTCATGACTTGAGACCACCCTGGGTTCATTAGATGCCCATTTATGCAGCGTGAGACCGTATTGACTCAACAACGTACCTAAGTCAGATTTCAACTTGGTCAGATCAGAGATGGTGTCTGCACCGGTTAGCAAATCGTCGACATAGAAATCATTTGTTATAGCTAACGCCGCATCAGGAAAAGAAGCTTCATGGTCCTTACCAATTTGAATAAGACAGCGAGTGGCCAAAAACGAAGCACTAGCCGTGCCGTAGGTTACAGTTCGCAATGCAAAGTGTTTAAATTGTTCGAGGGGAGAGTCACGCCACAGAATACGTTGATAGTGACAATCCTTTTCAGATACCAGAATTTGTCGATACATCTTCTCGATGTCGGCGATGAGAACATAGTTATGCATACGGAAATGTAAAAGAATAGAAAAAAGGTCTTGTTGAACATTCGGGCCTACCAACAATATGTGATTGAGAGAAAGGCCATTGGTAGTTTTGGACGAACCGTCAAAAACGACGCGCAGTTTTGTGGTCGAGCTAGACTGCTTAAAAACGGCATGGTGAAGCAGATAGTAAGTATTTGACACCCCAGAATTGATAGAGCAATTATCGATAAGCGTCATGTGGCCAAGATCCTTATACTCATTAATAAAGTTTGCGTAATTGCGCGCAAGCTTAGAATCACGCCTGAATCGGCGTTCTAAATTCAAAAATCTTGCTTCAGCATTGGTATAAGATTCCCCCAACTGGAGATGGTCGGACTTAAATGGTAGTGAAACAACGAACCTACCCTCTTGATTGCGATGAGTAGACCCCACGAAATGCTCCTCACAAGCTGACTCGTTATCAGGTGTATTATCAGGGATAGTTTCTGCTTCCCAGAATTTTTCGAGAGACTGCAAAATTTGACCGTCGTTGTTCCTAGCTAGGAACGAAACAGCAGGACCCTTATAACGGCAATGTTTGGGCAAATTATCTGCCAAAATGTAGCCTAACTTTGTTTTCTGAATAATGGGAAAATGAGGACCGCGTACGTATTTGTTGGCTAAAATTAAATCTAGGTAGAATTGCGCACCCAAAAGTATGTCGATGTCAGCCGAAATGTTAAAATGTGGGTCGGCTAAGAACACGTTATCTGGAATGTTGAAATGATTTATATCAAACGATTGTGCTGTCAGTTTATGGGTTAATGCAGATAAGACAGCACATTTTGCCTCGAAGCTAAATCTTTGATAACGAGAAATAATGCGTATAGACGCGAGATTAGTGGAATGACACGCGGTATTATTTATACCTGTAATCGGTATGTTGGATTTAGTCAAGTTAAGCCGTAATTTCTTGGCAAATGATTCCGTACAAAATTTATTTGTGAACCCGCATCCAAAAGAACTCTTGCGGTTTGTCTGTTGCCAGCCTGGTCAATGACAAACACAATTGCTGTTGATAAAAGAATATTATTTGTGGATTGTAATTTGAGTGAACAGTAATTACTGCTGCTGGCAGAGACTGGCTTCGGCACATTGTTTATGTGCAACAATGTATGGTGTCGTTTTGAACAGATCTCAAATGATTGTTTAATCTTACAATTAGATAAAAAATGATCTGATCTAAGACAATTGGTACAACATTTGTGATTTGATATAAATTGTCCTCGCTCAGCGGTGCTTAGTGCACGAAATTTATCACACATGTAAATTGGATGATTAGATTTACAGCACAAACATGAATAATTACTTGACGCTGAGTGATAACTCTTAAATGTAGTGCTGCCAGCAGCGCTTCGTGAATTATGTTTGTCAGATTTTTTTAATCTTAACCTTACTTTGTTGAGTTGCTGTCCGGCATCGATAGGCAGTGTATTTTCTAACAACTGCCTACGTGCGTTTAAAAAGTGAGTAAAATCTTGAAAGTTGGGAAGGTTATCCGGGTCTATAGTCTCCTTCCATAATTTAAACGTAGTGTGGTCAAGTTTTGCTGATAATAATTGTATAGTGATAAGCTCGAATGAATTCACTGACAGTTGCATTGCCACCAGTGAATTAACGGAAGACGTTATTGTATTTGTGAATTCTGCCAAACTTTGGACAGAGTCTTTAATTGTTGACTTGACTTCAAGTAAATTTTGAATGTAGTACTTTGCTAGTACGAACTTGTTGCCATACCTTGCGGACAGCAAACTCAACGCTATCGAGTAGTTTTCATTACAAATAGGTAGTGATTTAATTAAGTCTAACGGCTCATTTTTTAGAGAAGAATGCAAATAATGTAGTTTCTGCACTGACGTTAAATCGGATCTTGCATGCACCAAGTCCAAAAAAATTGAATATCTGCTGCCATTCCAAGATATTGCCTGTGAAGCAGGGCAAACCTATCGGTTTTAATTGCATATGGCCCGTTAATACGGGAGGTACAGTCTGAACATTAAAGGTATCAATTAATTGTAAAATATTAGCTTCTGTGGAATATAACATTTCTTCGACCTCAACTCGGTCTTCTTGAGCAGCGTTTATGTCTTTGCAAATAAGTTCGATTTCGGACTGTACCTCAGCGTATTTCGTTGCCAAGCTTTACAAACTTTCAAGTCTGACTGTTAAAAAGTGTTTTGTATTAGAGTTTCTATCAAAGTTACTGACAGCTGATTGTATACGCACTATTGCCGACTTTAAGCCGCCTCTCTTTCTGACTAACACTTTGAGGCCTTCTTCAGCCATTGTACGCACCTTGAAATGATGTTAGTGAGGTGATACCTTGTGGGCGATGTCCTGAAGCGTCGAGGCCGTGGAGAAGATGGCAAACACACAGCTCGGAGAGATGACTGCTTTGACTGACGTACTGAAGCTAGCA
Organism: Magicicada septendecula; assembly: GCA_034769895.1. Classification (NCBI taxonomy): domain Eukaryota; kingdom Metazoa; phylum Arthropoda; class Insecta; order Hemiptera; family Cicadidae; genus Magicicada; species Magicicada septendecula. The sequence goes on from CM068374.1 coordinate 272,880,295, forward strand.
GGTGTAAGCTCTTGCAATGATGTCGTCAGGAGGCTCAAAGGCGACGAGCGAAATGCTGGTTGAATCACGCCACGGTCGTATCATCGGATATGCTGAGTCGCCCGTGATGGCCAGAAATTGGGGCAGAAAAATAATAAAAGGTGATTGATGTATCCGGAATCCAGGTCCGGAGCGACCAAAATAAATGTTAAGTATGAAGTGTTCGTGAATTGTCGATTTACTGTTGTAATTAATTCGCCAGGATGCAGAAATGATGAAGAGAGTGTGGACTGTAGTTAATACATTTATTGAAAATTATTCAGATTATTACAGCATTGAAATGGTTAGGTGTCAATTTTGAATATAAGATTGCCTAATGAGCGCATCGTAAATACAAGTCGTAAAATGTTACATTGAAGAATTAATTTAGTGAGAAAGCCTAGAAGGCCATATATAAGGTCTTGGCCCTAAGGCCTACATTAATTGTCGCGACAAAGAAGAAATGAATGTGACAGGATAGCAGCGAGCGCAAGGACGACCACCGCTAGCGAACGTATGTAACGCACTGTCCAGTTGTACAGACATGAATTGAGCAAATTAAAAGCTCAGATTAGCCAACCTATGAATGCAAAAATTACCGCGCTACTGTTCATGTGGAGTTCATAGGCTTTAAACACAAACATAATTAGCCATTTAATTTTTATTTTTTCTTAAACTTAATTTGATTGCAGTCCTTTCTGTTTATATGGTGTATTACATTTTAATCCCTGTCACAGTAATTATTCCCCTTCTGCTCTCTTTATCATTTACATTTCAAAGAATGTTTTTTGATAACCGGTGGCCTCTTCTATGAAACATTAGAAATATTTTCATAATAATACTTCATGATATGTCATCTATGTATTTATATAAAACCATAAGTTATTTAATAGTACATAGTTAAAGTAACAGTTACACCTTTACTTGAAGTTTATTATATTGAAAGCACTTGCACTGGTTCACTTACACTGTTGGGTCTGATTTATATTTGAGTTTTACAATATTCTAAGACCAAACCTTTAGTTATAATGGACTGTGAAGATATGTTTATTTTATTATATAATAACTTTAGTTGGTCCACTTCTATTTACACTACTAAACACTTTTGTTTATAATTATTTTACATTTCTATGAGGTTTTGGGGTGTTATACTTTCTTGGGTGACATTAAAATTTGGTTCGGGGTTTGTTATTGTTAGTAATAGGTTTTTCATGGGTATTCCTCGTAGTTCTCCCATCCTACATCTTCTTTTCTTCATTTCTTCCTTCTTGGGTTTTCCAAGGTAAGTTGGTTTTATTATGTCCGTTGGTTGGTTCGGGGTATCTTCTTTATTACTTGCTCCTATCCTACCTGGGTATCATCCTGATTTTATTTTAGTTTCTTTGGATTTAATTTTCTTGATGCATTTTTGTTGCGTTTTTATGATTTAATTTTACTTTTTCATTTATGGTGGTATTTTCCTTCGATATTTAATTATTTTCCTTTGAATTTTCCTTTGAGTTAATGTAATTTAAATTTATTTATGATCAGAATGGAATTATTACTTAGTGGATTATCTGTCATGCTACAATAGTTGAACGCCTAAGTCATGAGATATCTCTTTACGTAATGATAGCCTAAACGGAGAAACTCTTAACACACTATAATAATATACAGAAATCGTGAAATATATATTTAATTGTATTTAGTTAACTGCACATAAATCTTCTACCTAATAAAGAAGGCTACATTATAAATATTTTGGTGTATAATTAAATATAACTTATTTTATAAAGTTTTTGTTGAATAAAGCCCATTATTTTAATTATTTTATCTTGTTGATACAGTGTAGTTTACAAATATTTATTCTAAAATTGTAGAAGAATCAAATAAATCGGTTTTACAACATAAAAGGTTATTTAAATTTTATAAATATTGTTTTAAAATACTTATCAAAAATATAGTAAATAAAACTGTAAGAAATAAGTAATAATAAGAATAATGATTATAATAAAAAAATATAGTAATATATTTGTTTATCTAGTATATAATATTGTGTTTTAAGTTTTATATTAAAATTACAGTAACACGTCCCAATCTAAGTCTGTGTGTAGCAGAATGACTATTTACATAGATCTGTTTTGCGCTATACTTTGCAATTCTGCCTTAACAACAATTTCACTGGTGACAGTAAAAGTATGTAAACTAACAGTTCTATTGGTATTCAAGACATGGCTATATTAATAAAGGAAGATATCAAATTTACAATAATGATTATTCTGCGTTTGCAAACATTACAGATGGTTAATGTTTATCTATTGCCGGAAAGCACGTACCTGCTTGTTAAGGAATTATTACTGAAGAATTTCAGGGTTCCGTGAATACTGATCTCATTGCGTTTTATTACATTACAAAAGTAGGATGAAATTATTGTGTTTGATAGAAACCAAGCGATACCCACTTGTCTACTCCTGCCCTTCAATATTTCGTTTCCTTAATAATTAGCAAAATAACAAATTCAAATATTCAACTAACATATAATATAGCCCATAAATTATATAGGAGTATACTGCGGAAATTGTTTCAGACAGTTTAATAATTCAAAGTACAAAAAACATCCGAGAAAAGAAACAAAGTTATGACACTGAATTCCTTATTTGAGAATTATGCTCAGTCAAAACAGAAGCACGAGGCTATGAAATAACGTACAAAGAATACAAGATTGTTATACTAGTAAAACATTATATAATGAAAAACTAAAGATTTCTGGATACATTCCATGCTGTTTATAGCTGCAAACAAAAATAGGAAGTTTATAGTTATTGTTTTTATATAGTGTATCTAGTTTATCGTTTTTTAATTTAATTTATCCCTTTTTTGTCTAATTTATCTAGTTATTGTAGTTACCAATTTAAGAAGAAATCTCTTTAAATGTAGCTTAGTTGTTTAGTTTCTCTGAGACACACTGTAACATATAAATTTTATGATATTTTAATATCTTATATGTTAGTAGTAAAAATATATTAACTAATTTACGCACTTTGATAGTCAGAGTCATAGATTTAAAGGGCACTATAACTATTAAAATACAATATATTATTGGTTACTTCTGATGGTAGTGCTATAAAATTTTATAAGATTACCTCATACAACAAACTATGGTGACCACTGTTATTAAATAATTTTTTTTATATTTCATAATATTAATATTTAAATTCTCATAGGTTTATAACATGACGTGCTGTAAGTTTATTTAACAAATTGGTTAAACAGTTGAGTTGTAATCACGCTTTAAATGACGTAATATTTGCAGATTCCTTCAACCGTTAATCTTAATTATTTTGTCTTTTGTCAAGGTAAGATTTCTTACTTGAGCTGCTATACGTGTTGCATACTTTGCGTTGTCATTAACTATAAAGTCCATACTATATAATTACTAATGAAAGTTAACAAACAAAACTAAAATATTCCTTAAAATAATAACTATAAACATGATTAATTTACACATATTTTATAATACCACAAAAATATATTTCCATGTATTAAATATCTGTCGCACAATACAAATTGCAAGTTACAACTTTTTTAGACAAAATAAATGAACTTTTACCGTTATATTTTAATTTTATGTATCAGAAATTGTGGAAAATCAAATGTTTTAATCATATTCTAAGGTAGCCTAATATCTATGGAAATACATTTATATTTATGTAATTTTATTGTGCATACCATACGTTTCTCAGCTTTATCTACTGAGAAAAATACAAGGAAAGCGAGCAAAGTTACACGTAAGGAACGGTTTCTCCTTTATTGAATTTCCTTTGCTTAGGTCAAGCGTTACCGTAAATTAAAATTTTTTTCATTCTTTGTGTAGAATGATATTTCTCAGAGGTAGACAACAAATCTTCTCTTTGTAAGTCAATTCTGTAAACTCAGACAACTGCAGTACAAAATATGAATTTAAGTTAAAAAAAATGTTGTTTGTTAAATGTATTGCATATTTGTAATTTGTTTGGTATGCGGGGAATAAACAAATTAAATTAGCCTATATACACTTACATGATTCAAAGAATTGTCGGCTGACACATCATATTATTGTCTACAGAAGTAAGGACATACACAGAAATTATAATTAAACGTTTAAATGCCTGAACATTTAAACAAAATACACTACCACTGACTGCTAGCATGAATTTTGGACATTAAATCAGTATATCTAATGTAGGGCAGAAACATCAGTTGACATGAACGCAAATGATACAGATAATAGAATACAGATGACACAAATATTATAATACAGAAAATACAGATTACACGTTATTCATTGAAAGTGTAGGAAGATCTAACACTTTATGTCTTTTTAGTCTATAAATTTCTTCAATATTATACAAAAAATTAATAGCTAGGGGGTTAGGATGGCAATTTAGATATGTGTTACCTACCAAGGCGCACAATTTCTTCTCGTACGGTAGGAATTTATAGGTCTCGGTGTACAGAGCTTTTGGAGGCAAATCACGGGGTGTTGACTATAGAGCTTAAAGTTTGGGACTGAAAGCGCTGTATAATTCCTTTGTTGTTCGTACTAGCAGTACCCCGAAGTTGAATGCCATAAGGATTTAAGAACTGCTTTGTATATTGAAAGTTTGTTGGTACGACTTAACCACCATTTTATACCTATCAGCCAGTATCTGATATAGCCTATATACTATATACTTAAGCTGACTTCTAGAGAAGAGGAAGGTATTCAAGTCTGAATATGGCGTCGAATATGTACGCTATTAGTAAGAAGCCTTTGTGAAGGACTTCCTTTAGAATTTTCCCCGAAAACCAATATCAAGGCCAGGAGCCTTTTTACTTTTTACTTTTCAAATTATACTGGATTAGTTCCTTGACTTTACTAGCCTTAAAAGAATTAATTTATAGAACAAGTTGTTACGAAAGTGTCAATATTTTAGTATTTCTTCATCAAAAGAGAGTTTATTGGTGGATTCAGGTTGAAAAATATTGAGAAAATGTTCAGGAAAAGTATGGGATTTCTCTGTGTTGCTTCGCACCCAGCTACCGTCTGGTTTACGTATTGGTGGTATTGGTAATAGTGGCATTTCTAATCGTTTTGTAGCACTTTTCAAGGAATAATTAGCACTTTTATTAAGTGAGAGATTTTCTAGATATTCTTAAATATCTTCATTATTTAAATTTTTCAAAAACCCTTTTAGTTTTCTGGTCGGGTTTATTCCACTTTTTTATCATCCGGGTAATGAGTATGCTGCCAAATTTGTCGCAGTCTCGCAATCTTCGCTTCTCAGCTAATTTCTCACAGACAACCAGAGGAACATTAAAATATTTATTCTTTAGTGTAAGGCTGGGTGCAGCCTTCCAGGCTGATTTCTGAAAAGCACTAGTAAGATAATTTACAGCCGGATCCAATGTAGCAGGCGTGCGGAATGAATGTTCAAACGAGATACTCTCATTTAAGGGCTTTCTAAAGTAATCCCAGTCAGTATTACGAATGTCGTGAGTGTTGGTAGATTTTCGTACAGCTTGATAGGTACTGGTGCCCAACTAAAGCTGAGCCCGAAGAAGTGTTCTCTATTCCAGAAGGAAGTACAGTATCTGGGCCATCTGGTTTCGGCAGCGGGTGTTAGTATGGATCCTAATAAAGTAGACACCGTAAGAGACTGACCAGTACCTTTGAGTTGCGATTTACCGGAATGCGGTTCGTAGTATTATAGTTCAATTATTGTCGGTCGAGTACACAGTGCGTTTAAGTGGCGATTTACAAAGTGCGGTTCGATGTAGTGTGCCGAAGTGTTATGTGTTTCATAATCATGTGGGACAATTGTAATACAATTGTGTTTTATATTAGTTGACATTTTATTGGGTGTGAACAATTTTTATTTTATTTGTTGTAAGAGACTATCTTGTTGATTACAAACTGTTTAATTGTGATAATTAAAGCTGGTGATTAGTGAGTTAACTGGTGTCTTATATTTTGTTTTCCACTGTACCATACGACGATAAGCAGACTGTAGTAACAATACTTACTTTGCGACTTTTATTATTTCTTGCAATAGTGAATACTGGACAATTATATAACTACAAAGAAAGTTGTAATGTAAAAAATATTTTTATCTACTTAGGTAGATTTATGAATGCTACGAGTATTAAAACCGGAAGAAAGTAGCAAAAACCGCGGAGAGGAAAACCTTGTCCTAAAAGTACCAATCCAAGTGATGATTTCAGTAATTATAGAAGCACTGTGAGTGCAAGAGTTGGTAGTACTGAACTAATAATAGTGACTTGTTAAGTCAAATGTTACTTAAAACTTTTATTTAATATTTCCTGCATTTAACAACAGTCTATATAAAAATTCACGTCCAAATAACGGACTTACTATGAATGCTATGAATGGACATAATTTATTTGCCAAGTGATAAGTGAATTCCTTCATCAAGTAATCTTAAATGTAGCAGAAACTTTTAGATCCAAGCTCCAAAAAGCGAACCGTTAGAAAACATGATTCTCGATTGTAAAATAAAGTTTTCGTCTTTGTTAGCATCTTCTATTGCCACCAAGCGTTGCGGACTCTTTCTAAAGTCCCATATACCATTGGCAAGATGTTAACTTCTAGTAAGACCAGTCCTACTGTAGTAGATAGTTTATTAACATATTCTAATCTTAACGGTCCTCTTCGCCTTCCTCCGTCATGGCTCATGACGATATTTAGTTTTCTTTTGTCCATCCTCATTATAAACACACACACACACACACACACACACACACACACACACACACACACACACACACACACACACACACACACACACACACACACACACACACACACACACACACACACACACACACACACACACACACACACACACACACACACACACACACACACACACACACACACACACACACACACACACACACACACACACAAACACAAACACACACACACACACACACACACACACACACAAGTATACACAAACAAAAGACATATACAAATACATATATAAAACATCTTAGTACTCTCCTCTCGACAATCTTCCCAACAGATTTCTGGTAATCGAATTCCTAATTAAGGCTCTCCTAGCTTTTATCGTGCTGCTAATATAAAAAAACTCATTTCAATTGCTTCTTATGTGATTTTATACTTACCTACCAGTGCAAGATTTTTTACGCCATATAGTAATGCGTGTTGGGAAACTGTAGTAGAACGTACCAGACTTCGACTATAATTTCCTTTTTTCCACAATAATAGGTAATATTGTTGAGAAAAGATAATATTTTTTACTTTCATTCTATATACGTTTATTTATTTCCTTATAAACCTTTCTATTCAGCAATAATAACCCTTGATTATTGCCAGCAACTCTTCATTAGATTTGTTGGTTATATGATAATGAAATCCATTTTTAACAATATAATTACATTCTTAGCCGTCACTGTAAGTGTAAGCAACTGTCATATATATGTCAGATTTATATGACTTACTGAATAACAAAATCATATTGTAGATAAACCTTACATCATAAACTCTATTATTACTGAGAATCAAGTTATACTGAGACACGTAAGAGAAATAAGTTTGGTAGCATTTCACCTCGTAACAAGAATAAATGCCGAGCGACGCAGTCATCTTTATTTTATTACTGTCTTTCATTGATCTCCGGGGATCTGGAGTGCTTCTCGTTGCCTCCAGTAACTTTCATATATAAATACATTTGTCTTTCTTTCCTATTAAAGTTCAGTCTAAAGAATACAATAGTGTAAAATCTCATACATAAATGTCTTACGTTCGTATCTTTTAGGTAACTCATAATGTTTGTTGCAAGATAATGCATACATAAGTATGTGTGTGTGTATATTGTAACGAAACAGAACGCTGTAAAAATAATTATAAATGACAATAATGAAACACTATCCAGGGATGGAACTCAAAACAATGCTCAATAACTAATCAACAGAAAATATCAAATTTTGAAGATCAGTAAGGAACCAAATATGACTCAACAACATCAACCTTTGACCTAATTAATACTAACAAGACATAGCCAGACATTACCCAGTAGAATAGGGCAGTAAACAAATAAAAATTAAAATAAAGAACCCTAGTAAATAACATTCAATGAATAAACTAAATAGAACCAATAAGGAGTACAAACATCCCATAATGTAAAATTGTATTAACTATATGTAAAATAATAGATCAATAAAAATTGGTTTAATTATAAACCAAAGTGAGTAAAAGGGCACAACCCCTTACAGTGCCATAAGTGATCATAAACACAGAAAAGTGGCCTAATAATAATAGTTACATAAACTATAGTTAAAAAGTGTACTATTATTTACAATAAGTAGTGGTCAATTATCATTAACAGTAGTGATTTTGAAACTTAGGCCATTGTGTGAATAGTACATAGTAATTGACATTACATGACACCAAAGTCAATAATAAATAACAAATGATAATACAATAACAAAGAAATAATAATTGACATGCATAACAATCAAGCAATGACAATGAAGTTAATAGTACATAACAATATGATTGACATACCAAATTCATGTAAGGATACATAATACATAATGATTTGCGTTACATATTAATAGAATAATGATACTAAAAATTCCATAACACATAATAAGATGATAATGATAAATGACAATACAATAGTCAGGCAGACATAATAGTTGGCAGTACATAATAATAGGATAATGATCCCAAAAAATTCAAAAATATAACCATAGAATAATACAATAGTAAAAAACATATAATTAATATGCATAATATTAGAATAATAATCCCCAAAAAATTCAAAAAATATATAACCATAGAATAATACAATAGTAAAAAACATATAATTAATATGCATAATATTAGAATAATAATCCCCAAAAAATTCAAAAATACCCAAAAACATGATAGTGATACAAAATAGTACAACAGACATAATAATAATGTAATAATCATAACAATGTAAAGCATGTGATCGCTCCGGGAATGTCCCGGGCGTGAAGCACGATAATGCGATAAAGTTCACATTACTGATACATGTCGCATGAACGCTCATGCGATTAGTCTAAGGCCACCGGAAGTGGACATAATTTATGAATGGGTCGACGTAGGATTCCTTTTGCGGTGCGAACATCCGCGACGCGCACTATTGAATCCTGACCCGAATAGACATTTATGACTATCCCGCGTTTCCACAGCAGTGGGGGGGGGGATTGTCTTCTAGAATAAGGACGAGTTGTCCGGGAGTCAAATTTTTTGACGGGATGCGCCATTTGTTGGGTTGTTGTAACTGGTGCAAATAATCTTTCGACCACCTGTTCCATATAGACTGAGTGAATTTTTGGAGCAGCTGCCATCTGCCCAGACGACTAATATTGACTTGGGAATACTCAGGTTCCGGGAGAGCAGTGAGCGGAGAACCAACCAGGAAGTGAGCTGGAGTTAAAGGTTCGGGATCCCTAGAGTCATTTGATATGGCGAACAAGGGGCGTGAGTTAATGCAGGACTCTATTTGAGTTAGGATAGTGTAATACTCCTCAAACGTAAGAATGGTTCCGCCAACAACACGCCGCAAATGAAACTTGACGCTCTTGACTCCACTTTCCCACAGGCCACCGAAATGAGGTGCTGAGGGGGGGATAAATGACCATTTTATCCAAATACACTGTACTCACCGCCTATGGCCTTTTTCCGTGATGTTTTTTTCCGTGTTTACATGTTTCAAGGCACTTGCCTCATCATCAGAACTTATAAAATCAATCTCTGTCATAAATAATGACATTTGTCAAAATATTAAAAACACAATACGGCAATTAAACTATGTACATAAATTCGCTTTAAAAACGTTCGGTGTGCCTTGCAAGACAACACGCGCCGTACATCTAGCAAGGCACACCGAACATTTTTAAAGCAAATTTATGTACATAGTTTAATTGCCGTATTGTGTTTTTAATATTTTGAGAAATGTCATTATTTATGACATAGATTGATTTTATAAGTTCTGATGATGAGGCAAGTGCCTTGAAACATGTAAACACGGAAAAACATCACGAAAAAAGGCCATAGGCGGTGAGTACAGTGTATTTGGTTAACAAACACGTGGCTTGGGACTACAATAGGATTTATTCCATTTAAATCAAAAAGACCATTTTATGCCTTGGGCATTGGTAAAATCCTGGGTGGTCTGTTCAAAACCATTAGATTGAAAAAGTTTGTATAATTCGTGAAGTGTGCTACTAGCACGACGAAAATTTGTACCATTGTCGGAGAATATCTGATCAGGGATACCTCTACGCGCTATAAACCGTTTTAAGGCTGCTATAAAGGCGTCTGATGTAAGATCTGAGACTAGTTCCAGGTGAATGGCCTTAGTGGCCATGCATATAAATACGCTGCCCGCCATGACGTATAAATACGGGACCGGCATAGTCGACTGCAGATTGAGAAAATGGCTTAGCAGGCGTAACCCGGGAAGGGGGTAATTGTCCTAATAATTGGCTTGCGCCCCTGGCACGGAATCGAAAACAAGTGATACATTTGTGTATTACTGACCGTATATAAGATTTATCATTAATTATCCAATATTTCTGCCGTAGAGAATACTGAGTCAATTGTACACCAGCGTGTAGTAAACGAAGATGCTCGCTTTCTATGATTAATTTGCTGAGATGAGAATGCGGGTGGAGTATGATTTGGTGTTTGCTCTCACAGGTAAGCTGGGTGTGCTGAAGGCGTCCTCCCACGCGTAATATTCCTGTCTTGTCCAGAAAGGGGTTAAGTGAAAGAATTTTACTATTATTAGGGATGCAGCGTTGTGCCTCAAGTTCCTTAATTTCGATGCTAAAGTGCGATTTCTGGGACTGGCGAATAAAAACTAAAAGTGTACCATGTAGCTCATGGGAAGTTAAAAAGGAAGTGTCCCTATCAGCTATGGGGAGCCTAGAGTTCCGAATGAATCGACGGCAATACGAAAATACGCGAAGGAGTTTTGAAAGCGAAGAGTAGTTTTCAAAATAACTAGACGTAGATGAAGCGACAATCAATGAGGTTTGGACCTGCTTTCGTTGTTCCTGTTCAAGATGGGGATGATTGCAGGGTGAATGGACATCGAAGGCACTGGTGGGCCATGATAATGACTCATGGGCAGGGTTCTGCTTGGACTTGAGTTCCAGTGATTGAAATCTGCGGATAGCTCCGTGAAGAGAATCGCCCAAATGAGAATTGTATGACCTGCGAGGTAGGGATACCACAAATCTACCATCACTATTGCGAAAAGTATTAGATACAAAATGACTTCGCATTCCGAGTCCTCAACGGAGGGAGCACGAACAGCAACGTCCTCTAACTTCCAGAAGTCCTTTAGTTGCGAGGAAATGGCATTATTATCTTCACATGCTATGAATGATGAGACAGGTTTTGTCATGTCGACATTAAAGGGAAAGTTGCCCGCGAGAATAAATCCCAATTTTGTCTCCTGTATTATGGGAAAATGTGGGCTACGGAGGAATTTGACAGGTTCAATTAATTGTAAATAATACTGAGCACCAAGCAATAGGTCGATTTGCGAAGGGAAGTTCAGTTGGAGGTCAGCTAGGAACATGCCTTTTGGTATATTTAGGGATGAGATATCAAATGATTCCGCAGGGAGATTATTCGTAATGCTGGGAAGCACAGCGCAATGTACGTTCAAACTAAAATTCTTATAACGAGAATGCAACCTTACCCTAGTACTGAAGTCAGCTTGAGATAAGGAATTGTTTATACCGGTGATGGGTAATTGGGATTTAGTTAGTTTTAGACCCATGCGACGTGCGAAACTCATGGTGCAGAAGTTAGCTTGCGATCCTGAGTCTAATAAAATCCTTACTGAGTGCTTCTTACCGGCATGGTCAGTTGCCATGCAGAGAGCGGTGGATAATAAAATAGATTTGTTTGTTTGCAATTTCAGCGAAAATTGATTGTTGTGTCTACCCGAGGGCTTATTGCCTGACATGTAGATCATTGTGTGGTGGCGTTTAGTGCATGTCCTGCAAACAAATTTGGAAGGATAGTGCGCGAGATCATGGCCTGGACGCATGCAAGTTAAGCAGAGTTTATGTTTAATTAAAATATTTTTTCGTTCCAGGGGAGATATAGCCACGAATTGTGGGCATTCAGATAGGCGATGTCTACCTCTGCACAGCTGACAGATGTTGTTGCTGATATGAGAATGGAATGTCGACCTAGTAATATCAACCGGTTTAATAGCTTTGCGATAGGGAGTCTTATCGCTAACGTGTATTTTGCTTACTGAGCTGGTCGCGCCGCCGACGTTTTGCAATAATTGTCTTCTACTATTTAAAAATTTAATAAAGTTATTGAAATTAGGAAATCGCTCGTCGGACAAGCTTTCATTCCAGAGCCGGCATGTCTGGTTATCGAGTTTTGCGTCAAGTATTGAATGAAAATGATCTCAAAGGTATTTACCGGCAAATTCAATGAATTTAAAGCATTTATATTCGCGGTGATCTCGTTAATGAATTTGGAGATGCCAACCATGGACTCCTGTTGAATGGACCTCATGCCCAGGACATTCCCTATATGATAGGCTGAGACAATTAATTTGCTGTCATACCTGGCCCTTAATAGATCAATGGCTACCGCATAATTGTCATGGGTTATTGGCAGAGATTTTGTTAAATTTAAAGCTTCGTCTTTTAATGAAGAGTGTAAATAGTGTAATTTTTGAATGTCCGTCAGTTCAGTTCTGACGTGTACCAGTTCCAAAAACATATTATAATAATGCTGGCAATCAATAATGCTGCCTGAGAAGCAGGGCAGTTTAATTGGCTCTAACTGTATAGGGGAGGTTTTAATTGGTGTGACCTCAGCTTGAAGCAATGATTTTTTGTTCACCTCCTCTACTTGCTCTAATAAATAGTGTAACTTGCACTCAATATTACACAGATCATCCTCTATTTGAACTCTGTCACTGACTGATGTGAAATCGGAATCATCAGCCTCAATTTGAGTCTGAATTTCGTCATACTTCGCGGACAATTCCATCAAATGGCGGAGTTTAATTTTTAAGGCATGGTGATCGCTTATGTCCGGATCGAAATTGTCAGCGAAGGTATTCACACGGGATATAGAAGCCTTAATTGTGCCCCGTTTTTTAATTAGCGCCTTCACATCAGCCATGACTAAATGCAAATGTGATTTGAAAACGATAGTTAACTATAGAGCAGGTGAGCATTTGTTGTAATTTGAATAATTTGCTAAATCCTGATATGATGCGGGAGCCAGTGATCGGTATACACCTTAATATATTACTTACTATAATAGGTACTGATTTTCTTTTTTTTCTTTTAAACAAATAGTTATGAAAGTTATTGAAAATATGAATTATTCAAAGTGTCAATATACATATAGCCTTATGACATCACTTAAATTTCTGAATGTATTTTAGTACAGCTTCTTAAATGAAAATTTAGGCAAAAATACAAGTTTATGGCCACTTGACACTAATATCCGTTTATGTAAAAATTATTAATGATGTTATATTAATTGTTATTAAATCTGTTCTAAAATATTACTGAGTTTGCTGTACATATCAATTATACATGAAAAATTATAGAAAATGAAAGTTTATAGTCACGTGGATGTTGAATCCCGGCGTGTTCAAGCTGGCTTCGATCCTGTTGTTTCAGTGGTGATCCTGTTCAGCAATCCTTAGAAGTTGGCGCAATTCTTGTTTCTGCTGGTCGGGTGACGCTTGAAGTTGTAGCTCTCCGTATAAATTTAAAGTTCTGGAGTATCGCTGCCGTAGGACAAATGATGATGTCTTGTAGTGTCTTGTTGTCTCAGAGTTGATGCTCTGCAGAATCTTGCTGATGTCAAGTATGAAGTATTTTTTTTTTTTTTGCGAATAATGAAGGCGTGCAACGGCTAGCAATCTAAAGGTTGAAAGTATTCGGGCTTGAACCAAACGTTGTTTGGGCCCATTAAATGAAATATGTCTGAAATCCTAGTCCAAATCACGATTCGGATCCGGCCGTGGTAAACCAAAATGCGGCCCGTAGGACCAAAATGCGGCCGCGGAGGACCAAAATGTTGCGTCTTAGACGCTTTCGATGATATCTTAAGTTGGTCTTAGAACGCTAGTTGTTGTGATAGGTGGTAAATAAGTGAAATAATGAAGTGGACTGTATATGATTTGAGCTAAATTGTTTATTGTAAATTAATAAGAAATTGTTGCTGGCGCGTGCAGTTTAGCGTGGCATAAATGCCTGATAATTGAGATAGAAATTAAATACTGAAGGGTATAATCGTGCGTAAAAGGGCTTGGATAGCCTAAGTAACTATCGCATGATGGTCATGCTAAAATTTAGAATAATGAGAATAACGTAGCCGCGGCTGGCGAACTGAGGCTCGGAGTCTTGCAAGTAACTAAATAATTTAACTGCTGCTAGCCTGTATCAAACCGGCAGCAGAAGCGGGGAGAAAAAAATGACGTCACTGCACGCGACTGCAATGCGGTGTTTTTCAGTACAAAGTTTACATAAGTACAAAGTTTAACCAGGTATTATGTAACAAAATTTTAAAACCCAGGAACCGATTTAGAAGAAAAAATTATAACCACAATAGAAGATACAGAAATTGTTAACTAAAATCATATCATCAAATATGAACAAACACCAGTAAGAAAAAATCAAGCGATTAACAAGAAGATGCACAGCTAAATACCACTCAGAAGTGTAACGTATAATACAATTTTATAACTGACAACATTAGTAATCCAACACGAACAATCACTAGTGACATCAATAACTCACACCACAATTAATCACTGGTGGACATTTCATAAAGTGAAAAACACATTATATAAGAATCAGTGAGTACAATGTGAACACATTTATTAAAAATACATTGGAACAACTTCACGCATTATCTGACGACGAGGCGGCCATAATTATGACGTCATTCCAGGGCCATCATGCATTGCACACAGCGAACTAAATATCGCCAGACATTTTCGTTGACCTTAATACTTATTTTTACTCTTACATTAGGTTATAAGCATTAGAATTATTTGTAATGTACTCTTTATTGTTTGTTAATAATTTATGGAACCTTTCGTAGCAGCCAAAAGAATTCCCACGTTATATGTTTAATTCATTTTTTACTATTAAACCCTGAGATACATAATCGATTATTACTAGCGTGTATATCGAATGCAAAATTCTGTTAACTTGAATTAAGTTTGCAAGATTAAACAATAATATTAATAAAATCATATCCATGCGTTTTATTTCTTGAAGGTAAGTTATAATCAGTATTTGTTCTACACTTACGAAGATTAAGAAGACGTCGAGGAGTCGTTGGAACCCTACAAACTACAACACCAAGATTAACCTCAACGAATAGGGTTAAGACAAATATCGAAAGTGAACGTTGATAATTGTTTGGAACAACTCGACCGCTACATTCAATTTAGAACAGATTAACTGAAGAATTATAGCAAATCAATTCTAATTAATAAACAAGGAAGAATAATTCAACCATTACAATTTAACAGAAATAATAACCATACACGAGTCTTGTTAAAAAAATTGACGTATCCAACGTGTGGCGAATTATTATCCAAGGGACTTACACGTCTAGTTTAAATATATATATATATATATATATATATATATATATATATATATATATAAAGTAGCATAACAGAATTTTCACCTTAAAACTTAACTTAATACAACATTAAAAAAGAAAAAAAAGAAGAAACTATCAGTAGTGAGTGTTAAATAAATGGTTAAAAATGAATTAAATAAGCTGATCATTATAATCAATAAAATGTTAAAAATTAAACTCAGTAACAAAGAAAACTCTTGTTCCAAATAAAAGAAACCATCTATATAAAACCCCAGTACATCATCTGTATACCCAGTAGGATAAGGAGCAGTAGATGAAAAAAGTAAATGACAAAATAATCATGTATAATTTGTTAACTTAGTGACATCAGAAGATCCAAATACAAAAAAAATAACATACTCATAGAGGAAAAGTAAACGAAAAGGTAAACGAAAAAGGATATGGAGCAGTGATGAAAAAATAATAAGGTACAACTTATTGAATTAATGACATCAGAGTACCTGAATAACAAAAGTGATAACCTACTCATAGAATAGAATAGAAAAAATTGAGGAACAGACTATTCCAAGCTTCATACAAGGAATGCAGAATAAAGAAAGGCTATTCCCAAAATATTATAAAGAACATGTACCAATTAAACAGAGTTAAAACAACGACAAACGTTAACACAGTAACCCAAGTTACAGGATACATTACCAATGAAAGATTGTAAAGTAAATTTAAAGGTAACTTAAAAATAGATAGTGTAAATCAGAATAATGACTACCATTAGAGTAGGTAATAAAAATGTTTAGACAATAAGAGTGAAGGACTACCATTAGTGTAGAGGATTAAAAATGAGATATTATAATAAACCACTATAAGAGTGAAAGACTACTATTAAGTGTAGAAAATAAAAAGTGTTTTATAATAATAAACATAAAATTGAAAGACAGATAATAACTGCATATATTATAATTTATGAGTGTTTAAATAGAATATAAGGAGTGATGAACAGTAAAATGGATAGAAAGCCATGAACTTACCATAGATGTAAGGGAATAAATTAAATACAGAAGGATTGTTTAGGATTAAATAATATATAAGATATGATAGATATAAGATGTTTTTATTATGATTAAATGATATATAGAAAATGATAGATACTGTATAAGATGCTTTTATTATAATTAAATAATATATAAAAAATGATAGATATAAGATGTTTTTATTATAACTCAATGATATATATGAAAATAATAGATATAAGATGTTATGTTATACTTAAATAATGTTCACTAATTTCAAAGTTTTGTTAAGGCAGGGAAGGCAAGGAGATAATATTAAGATATTTCTGAATGGTAAACCATATAAATAATAATATAACAAAATAGTTAAAAAACCCAATAGCAAAACAAAACCATATTTTAGACCAAAATAAACTACTACCATAGAGTCAAATCCAAAAGAATAAACTCAATAAAACTGTATACAATTAGCAGAAATTAATCAATGTAAAATAAAGATATGTAAATGTAATCAGCACAGAAGCACATAGTAGTAAATGCAATGACCAGAAGATAAAATTAACTTTATTGGAAATATGTAATACAAGGCCTAACAAGGGACTCAACACAAATAAAATGTAAATTAATCAATATTAGAGTGTTCTAACAACAAATGGTTCAAAACGAAGAATAATAATGAAGGAAATAAAATTATTTAAAGAAAATGTTAACATGAAATAACTTGTAAACCATTTAATTACTAATTATGTGAAAAATAATAAGGCCTATAAGAAATATCAATAAATGTCAATTTTAAGCTTATTTGAAATTAAATTAGGTCAAGTTGTATATTAAATTATGTAAAATTAAAACAAGAATATTACTAGGTAGTTAAAGTTTCATAAAATTAACAAATAAATAAGTTATAGCTATAAAATAAGAAAAAATATAATATATTTTTATAATATCAGATCTAACCCAAGGCGACAGCTGTTTCCAGACAGTGGGAAGGAGGATAAGATATTTCGTAAATTACCACATTAAGACGACGATTTAAGTCATCAGCTAATTGTTAAACGTGAACGCGTACGGATCAGAAAGTACTGACAGAAGATCCAAAAATTATAAATGGTTTGAAAAAAATGAAGTGCAACATAACAAAACATTAAAGAGGTTATCAACTGAAAGTTAACACCTAATAACTTAACTAAGGAGCGGTCGTGGCGTAGTGGCTAGCGTGTGGCGCTGCTACGCTGTCGGCGCGGGTTCAATTCCCGCCGGGGGCCATCTGATTTAGATACGACCGTTCAACCCTCGCAAATCAATGGCAAACCAACGAGAGGTATCCTGCTTAGTATAAACCTTCCCCAACTAGGCCGTTCGGATCCGGCGTCAAACTGTAGGTCCCATGTACCTGTGAGAGACTCAGTACCACACGCACCACGGGTATATGCGGGGAGGGTACAAACCAGTCGTAAGACTGAAGGACTACGAAAAACTTAACTAACAACCGAAACGAGAACGAATAACAGTAATAATACTATCCAACACAAGAGCGCAAGGAACCAACCGCCATATTGAAATATTAACTCAACACCAATTCCAATAGAACAACGAACTCAAACAGATTTTGGAACACGGAACACTACACGAATAATCCAGCACAAAACAACATCGCCGAGGAGAAGAGAACACTACAACTAAGTATCCAGAGGGACCACATCACCGCAGAGTACGAGATCCACAATTATATTTGAGGGAGAAGACAAAACATAGGAGTCAGCGTGGGTAGGAGAGATCCGAAGCTGACGGCCGCCATACTTTTATTTGCATAGCGAGACGTACACAGCCTCCCGGAACCAGTAACGACGTGACGTCATACACTACTGCTTGGTTCGAAATTTTATTTATTCAATGACATTATTTTCTGAATATATGTTACTTTTATGGAATAGTATTTAAGTTTGAATTAATTGTAAGTACTGTATCTTGTGACCTGCCCTTCTCTGTCCATTTCGACAGTTCAAAGAACTCAATTAATTTATTCATGTAATTTCATATATTTGTCTAGTGACAATCGACCTGTGAGTTGAGTCATAGCCGTAACCATTTGTCGATGTGCGTAAGATTGGCGCACAACTTTCAAAATAAGTATCAGAATTGTTTTAAATACTCGTGTCTATAATTATTTGAATTATAAAAATTAGTTTTTCTTTCTTCCTAACATAATTTGGAAGGATTACGAAAAAATCAAGAAGAAGAAGAGGAGCTGAGATAGAAGAGAGTATACTTAGACCCAGTTGACATAATCAGATTAACACAAGTGAACAAATATTTCATCGCTAAGGCATACACAATAATCAATTCACAATTCAAGTAATTAAAAAATAAATAATAATAAATAATTAATTAATTAAACAATAAAATAAATAAAATAAAAACAGTATTAAAATTTTTTTAAATTAAATTAATAAACCATTATAATTTTTCTTATTATCAACAATAAATTTTTATTTGTGATAAATCCAGTTTTATTACTATATATATAGAAAGAGAGAGAAAGAGAGCAACGATACTTATTTGAATATACGTTCAGGTTAATAAATTTGTATATGTATAAATAATTCAGATATAGAATCGGTTATACGTAGTGCAAACATGAATAAACAGGCAAGATCTGACAATTATGGACCTGTTTTTTAAAGCCTCTTTGAACAGTTACTTCCCTGCGTTACCGAGCTGTGTTTGTGTACTGTGTATTTCGTATGTGTGTGTGTTTCTGTGTACATTCGAATTTTATTTGTGTGGGTGAATAACTATATATGTTTGTTAAATGCTTAATGTATTAAATGCAAATTTTATTTGTGAATAATTAAATATATCTTATCCAATAAATTCGCACATTAAGAAATACGTGTAGCAAATCAAGCAGTGCCATTAGACGAAGGATTAAGTGATCCCTATGTGGACGCAATATTAATGCAAATTATGCTAGAATAACTAAATTATGTAAAAACAAATTAAGTACTCCGGTAATTCATTAGTGAAAGACAATTAATTTATATACAAATAACGATTGAAAGATCTCAAATCTCATGCAACTAGTTGTTCCCACATCAGCGCTGCTATTAATGCAAAAACAGAGGAAAAGTGATTTGTAGAAAACTGATGCTATGCACGCCACAACAAAGCTTAACAAGTCAAATAAGGAATTTTTCGAGACGCAACCTGTCGATTTACACCTCACTATAAATACCCAGTGATTTATAACGACGGGACAGACGTTAGTAATTACCAACGGGGTCACTATGTCGCTCAGATTCTCGACATCGACTCTTCATCATAAACTTCATCTTCATGCCGTAAAATAACTCACACAATGATGGACGGGGAAGCACCAGAACCATCATCATGATGCAGTAGTTAATATACAACCGACGATCTACGTGGGAACTCCAGAATCATCACAGCTATAAAAACAGGTGAAAGGTAAATAATTATTTTCTTTAAGAAAAGGCTATAAAGAACTGAAATATGACACAAATAAAGAAAATTACGAACCGAAAAGTTCATAAGCTATATTATTTTATAATTATAAAAAGTACCACCGGCTTCTACTATTACTACTACTATGACGACTATAACAACAACAACAACAACAACAACAACAACAACAACAACGACAGCAAAAACAACAAAAACTACTACTACTACTACTACTACTACTACTACTACTACTACAAGTGCTACTGCTACTACTACTACTACTACTACTACTACTACTACTACTACTACTACTACTACTACTACTACTATTACAATTTTTATTACTGTTTAATGAATTGTAGGAATAGTATACCTACACTACAAGAAACGGTCACCTTATTTAAGATGTAAATAAATATCTTTAATAAGCATTGTCTGTAAACATCTTTGATAAGTTATCAATTCCAACCGTAGAGACCACTTAAGTATATAGTTATTGTTAAGTACGTCGCATACTTATTCTGGTATTTAATTTACAGGATTAAAATTTATCATGTAGAAAACAAAATTTTTACTAAAATAAACATAGTTATTTGCAACCACAACTGTACGCTTAGCAGGAAATACAAGAATGAGAGATGTAGGAAATGTAAGAATCGGGTCAGCGGGAAAACTGCATTGAATGTAAACCGCGGAGAGCAGATTACTGAAAAATCAATGTTAATTGTAAACATCAGTAAAACGTGATTATCAGATTTGCACTTACATTATGCTAATGTTATTTTCATGAAGGAAACGCGCTTGTATGTTTGTGGTGTGTTGAATATGCAGACGGGTGTTTATTTTGTACAGGATTTATGATTATTTAAAACTGTTTTTTCTTCACTTCCTTGTTCTGTTTCCTACATTTGTGAATTGTCTTTTTCTGGCAAGGACGCTTGAATTACTCATGAAGAATGTTTACTTAAAGCTCTATTGCTATATAAGAACAAGAGACCTAAAACTATATAAGTCTTGTCAACGTTACACAGCGTGACTCAAATAATGCTAGTTAAACGGCTGTATGTCTTCCAATGTGTACATATCCTGACTATGCTCTGTATGACGGTGGTTGGCGTGTGGACCCTTGGCCTACCTGCTGCCTCTCCCCATTGTAATACTTCCGCCCGGGCTCGACAACAGCTAATTGCCACGTGAGTCACCTCACTGTGCGTCCAGTATGAAATAATGTTTTTTTGTCTCGCCCAATACTGGTAAAATTTTGTTATATTTGAAATCAGCGAATAATACGATGAAAATGACACCAAACACGACTAAAAAATATTAATAAATAATGCAAATAAAATCATTGTAATTATTCAGTCATTGTTACTTTCTAACGCCCAATTTTTAATGTTCCACAGTCGTGTTTGGTGTCATTTTCATCGTATTATTTCGCTGATTTCAAATATAACAAAATTTTACCAGTATTGGGCAGGCAAAAAAAAAAAAAAATTGTTTCACACTGGACGCACAGTGAGGTGACTCAAGCGGCAATTAGTTGCTGTCGAGCCCGGGCGGAAGTATTACAATGGGGAGAGGCAGCAGATAGGCCAAGGGTCCACACGCCAACCACCGTCATACAGAGCATAGTACTTACAAGAATTATAATAGCGTGGTAACCTATTTAATGCAGATGTGTATATACTTGTTCTACAAGATGCAAGGAGGCACTAAAATGCAAACTGTGTGTGAAACATTAATCATTAACGAGTATAACCAAATAGTTTCTCACGGTCATAAAAATTGGTTGTTTTCATTTCTTTAATGACTTTTTCTTTCTTACTGGTGCAAAAATTCTTAGGTCAAAACGCAGGTCAGACTCGAAGTGATTATTATAAAGTACGGCCTTTGTGTGTTATGTGTATATGGGTTTAGACTTCCTTAACATAAGACCGGTTTGTGTTAAACAGTAAAAAGTACCATATCATAGGGGCGTATTCTATTTGTCTTCCTTAAAACGAACAGTTGTGTTAGTCTGTGGCTGCTCACGGGATTGTGTGTTCTAATCACGGCGCGACATGCATCACGTTCGTGTTTGTATTACAGTATGTGCTCTGTATGGAATGAGATGGCTCCTAACTAGGAACCTGAGAGATAAGTCTAAAGTGTTAAGACTATTACAGTATAATTATAATTTAATAATAATGAAGGCCACCGTTCATAAATGGGTCTAACACTAGTTGTTTATGACAACAATATACTCTGAAATCTTAAATACAGAATTATTCAAATGTATGTAAGTATCAGAGTAATTATATAACGTAGATTGCGTATATAGTAAACACGTTTTTTAAATTTAGTTAAAAATGTTTTTGTCTAAAACGTAACCGTAAGTAGTGTTTAATGAATATGTTTTACGGATGATTGACTAAACACAGTACAATGTAGAGTTTTTTGGCCACAAATGGTTGAAGGGTGGAAGCATTTATTTTCCTGTCAACGAGGTCTCACTGTTTTAGAATTGTTTAAGCAAAGAGAGTTTATCAGAGACCAGTTATTTTTGTGATCCGCAAATATTGTACACTTTTAGGGGATCTCAAATATATCAACAGTACTGCGTTGACTTTTTATTACAGATTCCCTGTTTTCGGTAAAGTTACCTTACAGTTATTATTTTATCGGAGTAGAAAGCACTGATATTTTTCAAGGGATGAACCATTTTTGATAATTAAGCCTGCATTACAATATATTATGTGACAGAGTTTAGTATGACCATACTAAGTTACTATAAACCAAAATTTACAATTTATGTCTTTTGCAACATTGTGTGACTAGATTGCATCTGACATTTCGTATTTAAATACAGTTAAATATTTAAATTCTACAATTTACAATTTTTATCACTTCAGCTTGTTAGAAGCATGTTCAGGTAATGAGTTCTCGTTAGTATGACGCAGTGGGCATGATTGGAAAATTCTAGATTAGGCCCAGTTCTTATACATTTAAAGCAGCTAAATTATTTCTTTATGTTTAAATTATAAAGTGTACACATATTACAAAAGCGACTGAAAAGACTTACAATAGTCAAAAGGCAATCCAAATTATTTACAAGTGAAAATACATTCTTATATTTTTCAGTAAATTATTTTACTGACTTTATCTTTCTAGTCTTTCTAATCTGATAAAATAATAACTGTAAGTTAACTTCACCGAGAATAGAGAATACGTAACACAAGTTCATAAAATATCAACACAGTACTGTTGATATATTTGAGACCAAAGAAGTGTACAATATTTGCGGATCATAAAAATAACTAGTAAAATGATTTACTAAACATTCTTGTACACATTTCTTTGCACATCAACGGTTAAAATATTTCACTGAGTTTTTTTGAAACAGACTTTAATATTTTGTCATAAGGCCTTAAATTATTTACAATATAAATTTTACATTCCCTTGTCAAGAACGCAAAAGAAAGGCTCTAAAATTACATCTGTACAGCCAAAATTTAAAGAAACAAAAATTGAATAATAGTATAGGCTACAAGGCCTTACAAAATGTAAGATACAGTTAAATACAGACGGAATTAGCATTTTTACGTTTCACATTTTTATTTAATGGCAAATCATCACAGACAAAAACGTTTTGAAAGAAAAAAGTCTAATTGCTTTCTGGCGCACGCGTGAATGACGAAAAGCGTAAGAGTTTTTGGTTTCGGAGAACAAACATGATTAGATGCTAGAAAAAGCTCTCTTTGCCTACTATATTTAAAATAAAATACAGTATTAAAATCCCTATAAACACAACAACAGTCAATACTAAATTAACGATAACTTCAGTAAATTCACAATTAAACTAACAATAAGTGTTAGTATTCACAACGATAACTAACTGTAAAATGAACAAATGTATTACATACACATACATAAACAAATTACTAATAAAATAAAGCAAATCAATTGTTAAAATCTCAAGTTAGTACAAAACATAATATAATTTTCAAACACTAGATATTATAACTACTAAAAAAAGAAAATTATTCACCAAAACCAATCACAACAATTACGCCAAAATAACACAGTCAACAAAAATTAACGCATTATTCAAACAAACCAAAATTTTACTTGGGAGGTAGCAAATCCACATGCCTCTCATTGCCTAATGCTCGGAACATGACAGTTATAAGAAAACTATCCGGACACTGGTGTATTATTTATACTATATGGATATTGCAATATAAAATATAAAGAACTATACCATTTTATATTAACCGCTCGCGCGCGCGCACGCAATGAACGTGCTAATATTTATCATATACGCAGATAAATGCATGCTGCCTGGTTAAAATACTTGTATAATGCTAAAATAAAATATGACATCGTAGTATTGAGATGTTATATCACCATATTATAGTGTATACAATTTTTTATTATATGATAACTACTGATACTAATTAATTTATAAAACAAATTTATTTTTAGAAACGCTTTTAGAAATAAACGTACGAAAACATTTAAAATAATTAAAGTACGAAGGATATCAAAACAGTAAGTTCCATTTTTAATTATTGCTACGGTATCCACAATATCTACAATTATTGCCGTCACGCTGTTCCACATGTGCGGTCAGTTTGTTGAGTCCTTGGCAAGCTAACAACGCCATTTGTAAACCACTGTGCACTAAGCTTCGTTGGACGTGTTTATATTGTCGAAGAAATTCGAGACGCCCGCCGCCTGTGAAAGTAGGTATGTGATTCGGTTTTTGAATTCAGAAGGCATTAAACCAATTGAGTTTCGCCGTCAGATTTTCGATATTTATGGAGAAAAAGCAGTGAGCGATTCAATGGTACGAAGATTGAAACGACTATTTTGCTTAGTCCTGTCCACAGTAAGCGATGTACGATGCTTATACGGGACATTGCAATGAATCATGGCACTACACACACGCGCGCGCGCACACACACACAAACACTGCCGCTGTAACGCAACATCTCTCCTCACAGAGTTTGGCTGGCAACAATTTGATCATCCGCCTTAAAAAACCAGCCTCACACCAAGAGAATATTACCTATTCAGGAGTGACAAATCATTCCTAGCTGGCAAAATGATGTCAAACAAGCTGTTAATACGAGTCAAGTATTATCGTACACGGCTCAAATCACAGGCGGGAAATTTCTACGACGAAGGTGTACAACGCCTGGAGCCTCGCTATGGAAAGTGTTTCAAAAATGACGGAAATTATACACAAAAGTAGATTAGGCTGTGTACTTAAAGTAGCAATAAAAATGTTTTTTAAAGTTATTCTTAATTTCATTTAGTACCCTATCGGAACTTACCTTTTGGATAGCCCTCTAAAAACACGATGTTTTTTAATACTAATTCAATAAAACAAAGAATAAGGTAGGCCTACT
The DNA here is from genome assembly GCA_034769895.1 of Magicicada septendecula. Lineage (NCBI taxonomy): Eukaryota > Metazoa > Arthropoda > Insecta > Hemiptera > Cicadidae > Magicicada > Magicicada septendecula. The sequence continues at coordinate 272,905,821 of CM068374.1, forward strand.
ACTTAAGAATGGCTGCAGTTACTGTGACTGTGGAGTTGTGCTGCCTAATGCCCTGCTAATTGCGTACTGAATGCAAAGGTGCTACTGCGATTATTGGTAATTTCCGACCAAAAGAAATTTTAGTTTCCTGCTGTGATATCAACGTCCATCCAGTATGCTGCTGTAAATGAGCAATAAATGGGGATGACGCGTTGATGTTCAACACACGTAGATGGAAGCCTGTATAGTAGTATATCTTTCTCATCGCATGATAGCAACGCGCTGTTATTACAATACATGCTGCAGAAAATTTAGCGATATACGGTTAATAAATAAGAATAAATAGTTACTTTTTTTTGAAACTGCGTTAAAACACTGATAATGTATCCATCAGGTTAGGTCGACAGAATGCATTTTGAAGGCAAAAGAAAAGATTGTTTTTTGACTGAGAATAATTTTTATCTAATAGTTTAGAGTAATGAAAAATGTTTAAGATAGTTTTAGTCATCTTGTAATTTGAAAAGTGTGGGTGTAGCTTAAAAATAACAAAAATTAAGCTGTAGTCTTTTTGCTTATTATGATAGTGAAGTCGGACAAAACGTATGGATTTAGCGTAATAAGATAAACAGATACACTTTCCTTGACCCTGTAAGATTATACACCAGCAAAAGAATTTTATCAGCAATATTTTTGTAGATTATATGATTTGATCTGAAAAATTTAAACTAGTAACAGTATAATATTTCACTTATTTAATTGAATTTTGGAAGGAACAATATCTAATGAAAGTTCAGTATAAGAAAAAAAAAACTTGTGTAAGACGATGTCGTGGGCAGATATTCTGTTAATAGGATATATATCAATTAATTTAAACAACTTTCTTGTCGGCATAGCAGGACAGATAATCTTGCCTACTCATACAAAGTCTGTTCATCAACAACTTTGCCAGTTAATAGTTCCGCGAAATTATCGTGCGGTTGATTACAGCGTGCTTATAAAAGTAATGTTTGAGAACCGATTACTGAATAGTTAAGTGTTCAACTGTTCATTTGTGGTGATAACTATTGTAATTATTTAATTTTGTGAATTTTATTATTCTTGATAAATAATAGGTATTGGACAATTGTGCATATACGAAAACTTTTACACTTTTTAATATAAATGTTTGATATACAAACGTACCGTAATTAGTATTGTCATTACATTTTTCTCTGACGTTTAATAACTAATTAAACGACTTTTATGATCATGATCCATGCTATGCACAGAACGTTATATGCGTTATACTCACATGAAAAATAGGCGCCTAGAGTAACCTCATACTAAAATTGTTGTAGTAGTTGGCTTCGACGAGGGTAAGCAATTGACGTCACAGTTCAAGTAATGTTTAGTGTAAAACGTTTTAGCGACTACGCTTTCTTCTCTCTTAAAAGCCTCGAGTGCAACCCGATAGCCTGTTTTAAGCATACGCTTTTACACTCCTGTCAAGAATAGTTTTAACATATATTAATTGCATGATTCCGGTCCGTAGTAGGAAGTGCACTGTATTTTTTCGAAAGTAGCAAGTTGTAAATAACTGTTCTCTAAACCATTATAATTTTCGATTCAAAATAATGGTAAAACATTTGTTTCAAAACCGTACGTATTTTGTGTTACAGAAAATATGAATAAGTATAAATGAACTTTTTTACATTGTGCGTACTATTTGTCTTATTACTATAAAAAAGTCATTAATTTTTTAATATTTTAATACACATCGTGTTTTAAAATTGTGTTTGTTCATCCCCATAAAATAAAATAAACAACGATTAGGATATTAAGTGCAAAACATTTCGTAGTCAAAAACGATGTAAAATTCATTTTATTTAAGCGCAATAATGTCGTTTGATAGGTATGGGAGATCTACAGTTTAAATCCGACACTTGTACTTGACAACTAGTTTACTTTCGCATACATATGGCATCGAATATTGAGGGTGAAAAACTTTCTACTCAGTAAGCATTACAAGCCTGTTCAACATATAGTGTTATTGTAACTAGTACGATTAAGTATCATTTTATTCCGTTTATTTATTATAATAGTAATTTTGGTATTTAGTTCACTAAATATTATGTTGTGGTCGTTTTAGGACTGTGTTTTGGAGAATGTAGTATGAAGGTACACAATTTGGACTGACAATCCTGTTTACATAAATGTATCAATTAAAATCACTGAGGAACCAACGGCACGATAAATGCTTGATATTAAACAGACAGGTGAAATGAGAAATCTGCCTGTGAGAGGAGATGGTAGACACAGAGCTATATCGTTCGTTGCAGAAAGCAGGTGAAACTCACAAAATCTGAGATGAAGGTAGGATGCTTAAATGGAGACTATTTACGGGAAATGATGTTAATAGACATGGATAACTAGATGTCGTAATGATATGTACAGAAAGAGTGGCATGGATAAATCAGAAAGGTAAGAGATGGAATGGGAAATACGAACGAGGGGTAATTAAAACAGTATTGGCTGTTATTTCATTATGTAGAAGACAAAGTACGTTATGATAAAACTATAATGTTCTATGGCTTGTAAAGTTGTGTTAAAATAATAATAAATTACTGAATAATGATGGTTAATTATGTTTAATGCACGAAGTGAATTAACATAGAATGGAATGTGTTTGTGTTTTGGGCACATTAAAAAGTTCGTGATGAGTCACAGTGAATATATCTACTAAAGATGCAATTAAAATGTGCTTTTAACAATAACGTAGTGCATGGCATTGATCCAAATATGTGCTGTACATCTCACAGGTTGAAAACATGGAAGCTGAGATTAATTTGTAAGTCGTTATAAATTAATAACCTACATATGTGTGTGTGGCTGTAGGCCTACGGATGTGAAAGTGTATTACTAATATCCTTTAAAATTCTGCAAAAATCATAAACTGATGATGAGTGCTAAACTGGAGAAAAATGTACGGAAAGTATAATTTTATTTTAGAAGAAGCAACAAATTTTATTGGATTGATTAGCAAGAAACACACAGAGAAGGAAAAGCAATCTTTCTGTTGTATAGACTTGTAAAAATCCTTTGTCAAAATACGGCGGGGCAAGTTAATATAAAAGGAAAATGTAAAATTGACAGATAAGATTGTAGGTAAATCTAACGAGAGCTATAAAAGTAATAGAAAGTCAAACAATGTTTGTGAACCGTGTTTTGTCGTCAATTTTGTTTTGATACTTATATTGGTGATAAAATATATGGTGATATAGAGAAGAAATAATCGGTTTCAAATAAATAGTTGAAGCCTTATGTAATATAGAGAAGTAGAAATTTCTTTGTATTATTCTCTTGTCACGTCGTTATTTCAGAAAAGATAATGTGGAATGTGGATGTCACGTGGGAACAGGTGTTACAAAATAGGCTACTTGTCTTTGAAAAGACGCAGAGTAATAGAAACTAAATCAGCTAAATTACAAAATGTAACATTGTTTTGTATCATTGCTTTAATACTCATTTTTCAAAGTTTCATGACATCCATATACACAAAAAATTTTCAGCCCTCGTACAGGGTGATCTACGGGAATAGGACGATTTTGAACTGCATAGTACTGAATGGTTGTGTTGGGGCTCCTCCCAACGAGACGCCATTTTAGTAGCAATGGACCTTGCAACATCGGCTGTTCGCGTATGACAGTTTTGTTCGAAGTGGTGAGTCTATCACAGCTACGAAGCAACTCTTTCGCTGTCAATTCAATGTTGGTCCACGAGGGGCCATTCCGAGTCGGAACACAATCCTTAGATAGGTCGCCAATTTTAGATCAACTGGGAACATTATGAAGAAGAAGCCACTGGCCCTAGACGCAGTGTAACGACACCGGAGGATGTAGGAATGATTAGAGAAGCACTAATTTGGAGCCCAAAATGATCGGCTAGATGACATGCAAGTGAGTTAGCAATCAACTGTGAAACGGTCAGGCGAATTTTACACAACAATTTAAAATTCTACCCTTTCAAAATTCAAATTGTGCATCAGCTAAAGGCGGTAGATTACATACAACGTGAGGATGTTGGTGTAAAAAGGTAAGCGATATTGATTGAAAATGTGCAATTGTTTGCGAGTGATGAAGCTCGTTTTCACCTGGACAGGACTGTAAATAAGCATAGCTTGCGTCATTGGGCAGCATTCAAGACCCGGTGGAGTTGTGACGGCAGCGGTATGCGAACATCTGCTCTCCGTTACCAGCCGCGGACACAGCGAGCCAATCAGGGATCAGCAGCCGAGACGTGACCAACTACGTGCTCGGAGCGAGTCAATCAGCGATCCGGGTTAGTGGATAAAACCCGGGTCGGCAGAAAATTTTGACGCGCACACTGTACACACTTCTCGCTCGCTTCAGCTTCTCGAACAGGAAGGACCTCCTCTCTGGATCAGCTCTTCACTGGACCTTTGCGGAAGCGACTCGCTGTTTTACAACTGCTGCCCTGCTGCCTTCACTTGAAGAGGACAGCAATACCACATCTGCTGCGGTGGAAATATCAGGCCCAAAGAAGATAGAAGACATCAACTCAGCTGGCTGGTGAATTGAGTAACCAGCGCAGGAACAGCTGAGTTCGTCGGACCTTCTAAGGGCCACCAGCCGAGCGACCCTTTACAGGACCACCAACTTGCCGCTGAAGAGGAAGCATATAGACTGCCAGAGCTCTAGTTTCGCAGCGCATCTTGCCCGCTGACGCTCAGGCTCTTAGGTAGCGCTGCCTAAGACGATCCTTGCGAGCCCCCACCAGTGGTAAGCGAGCTTGGATACCGCCTAGGTAAAGACACCTCTCTTGGTAAGGAGAGGTATCTAACGAAGCCGGTCATTAGCCCAACTCGTAGACAGCCTGAGCGTTCCAGTTCCCCTGCAAGCGATCCGGCTCGGGCCGGACCCTAGGTCCCTGGTTACCGCCGGAGGCAGCCTGGCTGTCTCTGGTCGGCGAACCTCCCGCTCGTTGGCAGATATACCCGGTTCGGGCGCGTCAACGAACACGCAGTTGCTCGCCGCTGCCATGCCCCACACGAGCGACTCGCCGAGTTCTCCGCTTATGAACGCGGACCAAGTAGATCCCGGACGGTTCCGCTGCCCGGTGACGAGACCGACGCTTTCGTGGTGGTTGGGCCACGGTGGCGCCCGGTTAAGAAACCGAGGCGGAACCGGTACTCCTCTACCTCTTCCTCGGCGTCCGCCATGGAAGTTGTCCCCGTCGATGGCGAATCCGGCACGGGGCCGACTGTGTCCAGCGATGCCCAAGCACCGCCGGCCACTGGTCGCATCCTGCCCGTGTTCGTTCACGGCGTGAACAACGTCACCGGTTTTTACCGGCGACTGATAATGGCTCCCGGACTTTCCCCGGCCAACGTTGACTTGAAGCTCCTTGGGGGCGATACAGTCAAGATCGTTGTCCGAGGAATGGACGTGTACCGCAGCGTAATGGCGTTCGTGGAATCATCATAATTGCAGTTCCACAACTTTTCACCCAAACACGTGAAGCCTCTGTCTTTTGTGCTCAGAGGCTTGGACGTGGACTCTCCTCTCGAGGAAATACTCGATGAGTTGCACGAGCTGGGCTATCCGGTTCGCGCGGTACATCGAGTATTTGCTCCTGCCTGACCAAAGGGTCCAATTCCCCTGGTCCGCATCATGGCGGAGAATAGCGAGGCAGGCGCAAGCCTACTCTCTCTAACGCGGCTTTTTTGTTTCCACGTTAAAATGGAAAGAAGCCGCGCTCCCGGGGTTCTGCCTCAGTGTTACAGGTGCCAACGCTTCGGGCATCACTCTGAAACTTGTTCCAACGCTCCGGCGTGCCCAAGATCTAAGACTGCCCTATTTTCCCCAGAAATGCCCTAAGGCGACGGTCATAGTGATCCCGAAGCAGGGAAAGGATGCTTCCCGTCCCGGCAACCTCCGGCCCATTAGTCTACCGTCAGGCACGTCAAAGGTTCTCGAACGTCTCGTACAACGGTGAGTACTAGACCATCTACGAAATTTCGATGTACTGGTCCCCGAACAGTTCGGTTTCCTTGTGGGGCATTCCACCACTCATCAGCTGATGAGACTTGTTGAATACATCACGGGCGCCGGCTGTCGGAAAGAGCAGACTGTCGCCTCTTTCCTAGATGTGGAAAAGGCCTTTGATAGTGTCTGGCACGACGGGCTCTTGTTCAAGCTCCGGGAAATCCAGCTCCCAGATTGCTACCTTCGCTTGATTGCTAGCTTTCTGACGGAGAGGAATTTCTGCATGAGAATAGACGACCATGTCTCTTCCGAGAGACGCATTACAGCCGGGGTACCTCAAGGTAGCGTGCTAAGGCCTCTTCTGTTCTCCGTGTACGTCAACGACGCACCCAGAGAGTCTGGAGTCCAGATGGCCCTCTTTTCTGACGACACGGCGGTCTATACCGCCGATCAGAACGCTGACAGGGCTATCCCACGACTCCAGCTCGCACTCGATGCGTATTCGACGTGGACGGAAAGCTGAAAAGTTGCCGTCAACGACACCAAGAGCTTCGCGGTGCTATTCTCTAAGCGCCGGAAAGAACCACGAGGCCGAGTGAGACTCGGTAGAACGTACCTGCCCTGGTCGAGAGAAGTTAAATACCTCGGTGTCCACCTTGATCGTCGGCTCACCTGGCGTGCCCACGCTGAGATGATGCGAAAGAGAGCGTCCGCTCGTCTCGCGCAACTGTTTCCGATACTCGTCAACAAGGCTATAACCCGCAAGCTGGGTAAGTTGATCGTCAACGCGTAACTGTTGCCGATCATTACCTACGCTCTTCCCGTCTGGGGTTACCTCGCAACCGTTCATAAAAGAAAGTTGCAAAGCGTTCTCGATAGGGGCCTTGGCGAGTACCGAACACGTCCAGGTGATTCTTGTAAACGGCATCGACAAATACTGTACTAGTCGACCTAGTACGAGCATGTCGTTGTAGCGGCCATTAAATAATTAAATAATATTCCGTATGGACAGGATCACTAGGCAGGAGCCCTTACCGGAGGCTCGGTGCTAGGATACCACTGGGTCGTCTCACGACGCGTAACCCAACAGCTCTGGTAGCAGTAGTCATTTATCAACACTGACTCGGACTGAACAGGACCTGCTCTCTTCAGCTCTCTCATCTGGACGCTGCTTCAGCTTCTCGCTGCATTCGCCCACCTCGCCGTTGGACGAGGAATACCGCCTTTCTTCTTCGAGGAAAGAAGACCCAGGAGCCAGCTGCTGCCAGTGAATTGAGTAACTGGTAGAAAAAGCAGCTGGCGGAAGTTGCCCTTATTAGGACCACCTGCGCCGGAAAACATCTACCGGACAGGAAAAAAGACTGCTCTGGGCTCTGGTGAGTGCCGTACATCAGTGCATAATTCCTAACCTGCTCACGGCTGTTGGGTAGCGCTGCCCCGGACGATCCTTGTGAGCCCCCACCAGTGGTAAGCGAGCTTGGATGTCGCCGGGGTAAAGGGACCAGTGGACACCAGTCTTGATAAGGACTGGTATCTAACGAAGCTGGTCGTTAGCCCAGCTCCTCCCGCATCGCCGTGAGCAGGGAAGTCGCGTGGGTAACCCGGTTTCGGCCAGACCCAAGACCCCTGGCGTCTGGCAGTGACTGCCTAGCAGTCTTTGCCCGGCAGCCGCACTTGGCCAGCATGCCCACTACGGGCAACGGCTCAAGTGCCCAGTCGCTCGGCTCTGCCTTGCCCCACGCGGGCGACTCGCCTGAATCGCCTCGGGCGATGGAGACGGACGATCCTCTCCCTAACCCGCTACCCCCTCTCCCGGTGGACGAGTCGGACGAATTCGCAACCGTTGGTCGGCGTAGACGTCCGGCTAAGAAAACGAAGAGGAACCACTCTACCGGATCCGCTTCCTCTCGGACCTCGGCCATGGACATCGGAACCTCTCAGGGCCAACAGGCTGTGGTTCCGACTGCTTCCGTAACAACTCCGGCTGCTACCGCTGTTCGTCGCGCGCCGCCCCTGTTCGTCCACGGGGTGTCCAATGTCGCCGCCTTATACAGGCGGCTGATCGCGGCCCACGGTCTATCGGCCGACAAACTTGATCTTAAGCTGCTTGGCGGTGACACGGTCAAGGTTGTCGTCCGTCGGCTCGAGGACCACCGCTTGGTCGAGGCCTTTCTGCAGGCTCACAGCCTGCAATACCACACCCTTTCTCCTAAGCGAGTCAAGCCCTTGTCAGTAATTCTGCGCACACTGATCCCCAGGAGATCCTTTTGGAAGTACGAGAACTCGGGTACCCGGTGCAGGCAATCTTTCGCCTCTTCAGTAACTCAGAAACCCGAGTACCTCTCCCACTCGTCCGTCTCCAGCTCGAGAAGGGCGAGCCCGCAGACAAGATATTCCAACTGACGCGGCTGTTTGGCTTCCGCGTCAGGGTGGAATCCAGTCGCCCCCCGGGCAAGCTCGCGCAGTGCCACCGGTGCCAGATGTTCGGCCACCATACCGACGTCTGTCGCAGTGCCCCGGCCTGTTTACGTTGTTCCTTGGGACATTCCACGCAGGCCTTCACTGTGGCAGGCAAGTCCAATTTTCGCTGCATAAATTGTGGCCAAGGCCATGCAGCAAATAATAGTAACTGCCCGGTCTACAGGGCGGAACTCCTCCGGAAGCAAAAGCCGCAGGATCCCCTCCCGAAGCCAAGGCACCCAGTTTTGCAGCCCCAATCTCAGAGGCAGCCTAAAGCAAAGGCTAAGCTGCAACCAAAGGCACCACCGGCACGGCGCGCGCCCTCTCCGGCTCCATCTCCAGCCCCTACAAAGGCACAGAAACGTACCGCGTCGCCTTCCGCAGCAGAGACAAGCCCTGTAGCCACCATCTCGGTTATGGGGCCGGAGAATCAACCCTCCACCTCCGCGGAACCACCAACTCCCGCCTCTGAACCAGAGGTAGCCTCGCCACCTCTGCCACCTCCGCGATATCCGCGAGCAGGCAAAACTAAAACCAACTCTAAAGGGATAACCCTTTAGAATCGCGCCGGGCGATGGTATTTGGTCCAGCGCAACCCACGTTCTTTCCGACACTACCTAACGCGGCTCCCTATGTTCTGGATATTACGGTGACCCAAGGAATTGTCTGTCCGGTCGAGGTATTCTCGCTTACGGAGCTGACATCCGACCACAACCTCAACTTGGTCCACGTCGCTACTCAGCACGCCTATGGACGTTCTGACAAGAAGAAGGTTATCGATTGGGACCGCTACGGCCCGGCCTTGTGCCGTAGATTGCCGCCAGCGGCGCCACTCGATTCCGTTCGCCTCCTAGACGAAGCAGTAGCGGGAATCGAAGAGGCAATCATCTCGGCTATAGGCGTGTCTTCACGTACGCGAGCTGGTTTCACGCCTGACTACCAACGCATCACTAAGGAAGTCTCTCTCCTCGCTCGCAAGGAATTACTTCCGGAAACCTTGGCGGAGGACCCGTGATCCAGCCCATAAGGCAGCATACAATCGGCTCACCGGACGACTGCGTGGCAGTCTGAAGGCGTTCCGACGTAGCTGTTGGGAACTCGACGTGGCGCGAACGGGGGATGCCGACCCGCAAAGTCACCCGTACAGAATACCTTCCGCATTGACGGGACGGAGGCGACGACCTCCACTCCCCGCCATTGTTGGACCGTTCGGACGACTCCTGGGTCGCCCGGAGGAGAAGGCCGAGTACTGGGGCTTGTGTTTCGAGCGACAGTTCACTCCCAACCCGCCCATGGACTGGGACTTCGATGAACAAGTCGAGATGGCTGTGGAAGACTTTCTGTCTCTTCCGATCACGCCGGAGCCCGAACCCATCTCTTTGGAAGAGGTCTCAGATCGGCTCGCTGAACTTCAACCAAGAAAAGCTCCAGGCCCGGACGGTGTTACGAACACCGCTCTACGACTTCTTTCCGAGCCTGGAGTTCAATTCTTGACTGATTTGTTCAACGCGTGTCTCAGACTGGCCTACTTTCCCAAGAAATTACGAAAGGAGACGGTCATCGTGATCCCGAAGCAGGGAAAGGATGCTTCCCGCCCCGACAACCTCCGGCCTATCAGCCTACTCTCCGCTACGTCCAAGGTTTTTGAGCGCCTCGTGTACGAGAACATCTAACCAACTTTGACGTGCTGGTTCCCGAACAGTTCGGCTTTCGTGTGGGGCATTCAACCACTCATCAACTGATGAGAATGGTGGAATACGTCACGGAAGCCGGGTGTCGGAGAGAATGACCGTTGGCTGTTTCTTAGATGTTGAAAAAGCCTTCGAGAGGGTATGGCATGATGGCCTATTATTCAAGCTTAGGGAAGTCTAGCTCCCGGACTGCTACCTCCATCTGGTTGCTAGCTTTCTGACGGAGAGGACCTTCTGCGTGAGAGTTGGAGATTCAGTCTCTTCCGAGAGACGAATCACAGCCGGCGACCCTCAAGGTAGTGTTCTTGGCCCGCTTCTGTTCTCGCTCTACGTCAACGACGTGCCGAGACAGCCTGGAGTCCAGGTGGCCTTCTTTGCGGACGACACGGCCGTATTTACGGCCGATCGTCATGTGGAAAGGGCCGTCTTACGACTGCAGCGCCAGCTCGACACGCTCGTGGACTGGACTGAAAATTGGAGAGTGCAACTCAACGCTACCAAGAGTGTAGCCGTCGAATTCTCGAAGCGACGGAAGAACCCTGTTAGGCAGTTACGATCAGCAGAACGTACTTGCGCTGGTCCAAAGAGGTCAAGTACCTCTGATTACACCTCGACCGTCGTTTCACCTGGCGTACCCACGCTCAGACAGACAGTTCTCAAGCGAGCATCCGCTCGTCTGGGCTTACTGTTTCCACTCTTGATCAGCTCAGGAAATTGGGCAGGATGATCGTCGGCGTGTATCTGCTGCCGGAGAATACCTACGCCTGCCCGGTCTGGGGTTACCTCGCCGCAATGCATAACAAGAAGTTGTAGAGCGTCCTCGACAGGGGTCTTCGGGTAGCGGCCAAAGTCCCCCGTCGCTTCTCATCACGCCTTCTAAGGAGAGGACTTGGCGTCCGCTCCTTAGACGAAACTTTCAGGCGGCTTGCACGCAAATTTTATGCACGTGCGGCGAGGTTCCCAGACAATCCTCTAGTGGCTGGGCTGGGAAGGTACCGTATACGTCCAGGTGATTCGTGGAAACGCCCTCGGTGTATACTGCGCTAGTGTAGGCTAGCACAACAGCCGAGAATCGGCCTGCTATAGAGCACACGCCCTACTTGGGCAGGGCCACGAGGCAGGAGCTTCAGAAGGTAGCTCGGAACTCAGATCCCGAGCGGTTCGTCTCTGCGACTCACAACCGCACAGCCCAGAGCGGAATCATTTATCAACAAAAGAATCTAAATGTTGCACCATCGCCACTGGCGTTTGTTCTTTGCTTTTTTTTATTTTTTATATTGCACTGTTACTGAAATTTAACTTGTCTCAACTTTCTTCTGTAGCTTCTACATATGGAAGAACGTTAGGACACATTCAAATAAGCAATTAGAGCCCTTCTTTGATTGCTAAATTTTTATAAAAGGTCGGTTTTCTTTTCAGTAAAATTCTTTTGTTCTGATTCTTTGTAAGACAATGTATAAGAAAATATTATTATAAAATTAAACACATCTATAATAACTTATGTTGTTAATAGAAAAGGATTCTTAGACTCGGTTCCCTTACACAATTTCCATTAATTTATTTTTTGAAGGTATTGTATAACTTCATGTGTTGTTGGACGTTGATTATCAGGGAGAGTGTTGTGATGAATTAGTCGGATCTGGTCATATAAGTTAACAATAGCTTATTAGCCATGTGAACGGTGTTCAAGATTCACTTATAGGCTTCTGTGGGTTTCCCTACTAGCAACGCTTTATTTTCAGCATTAAGATATATTTTTCTTTTCTTAAGGCAAAAGTTTAAATACTTTGTATGACTCGTCGACAAAGATTCACGGAAGAGTGAGCGAGACTTTTGTTTGAAACGACATCCTATATTTGCGGCATGTAATAAATGTAATAACAAAATTACAGCTACTTTGGACAAATTGTTATTTGAGAAAAATGATTATTATTCAACATATTTGTTTGTAATATAACATGGTTGTATCTATTTTTATTGTAAGTGATACAACCATCATAAATGGAGCAATTTTTTAAAAAAGCACAATAGTTTATTTATCACACACACACACACACACACACACACACACACACACACACACACACACACACACACACACACACACACACACACACACACACACACACACACACACACACACACACACACACACACACACACACACACATTTACCGGCTTTTATTTGCTGTTTACAGTAGGTAATATACATTAGTTGAATTTAGATTTCACAACAACATACGTTATTTATAATTTATTTAGATACACACGTTTTAAGGAAACAATAAAAATAGATGAAATGAATGTCGCCACAAACACAGTGTAACAACTGTTTTTAACAAACGTGTTTTACAAACGCTCCTTACTTATAGAAATCGTAAAGAAACTTAAGACAGCACGTAGGTGTTAGGCTACGTACGTGAATTTTACCATACAAGCTTGATGGCACACTTTAAATTAGCGAGACGAATAGCGACATTAGCAACGAACAAACGGCGCTGGTAAACTTACTATTCTTATCACAACCATTAGCAATTATAGAACAACTCACACGTGTAAGACGATGTACGTGAGGCAGCATTGTACCGGTTACGTGACTATGGTTGGTACGTGATTGGAGTTTGCTCAGATTTCCGAGTGAACGATCACATGCTTTATCAGTGTTATCAACGAACTGATGTTGATCCCGGTCATTAATATCTTAAGGCGCTACAAAATTTACCTTTGTAGACAGCACCATTATATTGATAAGGCCATATTTTTATTAAGACAATTCCTCACATTCGAAATTGTTACAGGCTGTAATATTTGATATTTAAATGCACTTTTGCAGATAAAAAATGGGTTTGCTTTTGTTGAATATAAATTACACAATAATTTTACACAATACAAAATAGACAGTATAAATAATTGTTATAATTAAATTTGTAATTACTTTATTTTTAAACTAGGTAATATTTTAGTGTAAACGTTTCCAAAGTTATAATAAATTATTGTAATAGCTATAATATATGTTTATTATAACGGAAGTTAAATAATGGTTAAAAATTTATTATAACGGAAGTTATGGACTCCCTGAAATCCATAAAATCAGCTGGGTTTAAAAGAAGATGTTTAATCGTTGCTAACTAGATTGTTTGCAGTTGTTGATGACATAATTAACGAAACATTTAAAATGAGGATGCAACTATATTTTGTTACGACAATTATGGAACGCTCTAGAAATCGTCGAGAGTGTCGTTTTCCACGTTTCTTGGCTAGCCGACCAGGTACGTATCTCTGTCAAGGCCGTGTTTTCAAGTACCCTATAGACCTTTTAAGTGCTTGTTAACCACGCAAATTATGTCGACATGGAAAACTATTCTGGGCCGTCTGCAGGGTATATAAGCAATAGGGGCCGCTTAATTAGTTAGTTACTCCTGGCGAGATTGCAGAGCGCGGATCAAATGGCTGTTGTGGAAAGTTTTTATTGTGTTATAATTAGTGCGGACCTCTTAATAGTTGATATTATTATTGAGTGTGGACAAATTTAACTTGAATTACTGTAGGAGAGTATCTTGTTGATTTCAATTTGTTATTTGTGACTCATCAAAGCTGGTATTTTTACTCATTAGTGACTTCACTGTATTTTATTTACACTTTATCATACGGCGATCCGTGAGACCGTCGTAATAATATCTTAGGCTGTGCTACTAATACTGTTAGTTAATTAATATATCCCTGCGCGTGCGCGTGTAGGCTATGTATTTTAATATGTTTAAAACGATTAAGGTTTAATCTGTGTTATGTTGTGTTTAAGGTTTTATGTATAAATTAAAATACACAAATGACTTAACCATATTATGTAAATTAAACCATTAGCTCAAAAGACGTAGTTCCAATTTTAACATAGCATTAGCTAGGTTCTTATTTGACACCTTTTTTAAATTTATCCAAACAAATGTTAGTCAAATTTTACTTTGAAAATAACCACTTACATATAACAAAGAAAAGAAGTGACATGTCCAATAATAGGTCACCGCAGAAAAATAATATCACAGAAAAAATATTCAAATGTTGGTGTTCAAAGTAACATCAGGATTTAGTGTCTTCTTCTCACCGGTACAGACCGGTTTATTGTACTGATACAATATTTAAACCTCTGATTAAATGTTTGAAACGCTGTCACAAATAATTTTTTCTGTCTGTCGTGCGAACGTCAGTGCTATGTTAGAAACAGTGACGAAGCTAGTAGTTAATGAATGGGCAGCCAAAAGTCTTGCCTTAAATTTTTTTAGAGTAGTTCAACACGGAGAGTTTTCTTGTTGGAAAATTATCAACCACACGGTCTTTAAACAGCTGGTCACTCATCAGTTCCTATACAATTTGTTTTTGTAATAGCAATGGTGCTGAGAGTGTTAAGTCCTTCATTGGTCATCGTATTGCGCAAGTAGTTTTTTATTCTTTTACTCATACTCCTTTCTAAAAAAACCGTAGTAACAAGAAACGTTAAATCAAAAGAATTAATTTTGAAACTTCCACGAACACTAGTTTTAAGTCATTACAAACTATAAAATGTAAAATTCGTCCACCTTAGGTAGTCGTCCATCCTCCATTCTGTCCAGATGCTGTGACCATTCCCTGCAATATGTGTGGATTTTATCATTTATGGAGAATACTTGTAGCTTTTTCCTAATATCCTCATTGCTCAAACGATCCAGTCTCGTGCAACACTTTGTTCTTCTCTGAAACTTTATTTCCGAAGTTTGAATCTGGTTCTTAATCTTCTTTGTAGGATCCCATGTTTCACATCCTATAGTAAAACAAGTACTGCCATTGTTTTATAAAAATTAGGTCTTCTCTCTTTCCTTGTCTTCCCCTCAACGTTCTATGTATCACCACATATCATCTGCAACCTCAATATTTTTGTAGTGAAATCTCGGCCTGTGTCATTCCCAATACTAATAGTGGAACCCAGGTAACTGAATTCCGAGACATGTTCCAAAATTGTTCCCTCAAAAACAATTTTCGATCTTACTACCGTTCTGTAATAAAATACTAAATCAGGAACTGAGAAATACTAAGACAAAAAGCATTTGATAACCTTTAGCTGTTCAGTAAATGAAATAGCTAATATTCTAAGTTATAAGTAAAATCGAAATATTTCCCTTTATGTATTTGTTTCTAACTAACCCTTACTCACATCACTTTTTTCATAATTAAATTTTCTACAGATGTTTACTTTATTTATTAACAATTTGAAAAAAGTCAATTTAAATAAGACATAAAAATTATTTTTTTTAATTCCACTTTTCAGCTATTTATATGACAAATTTGATGTGTATTTCACGTGAAAAGAACCAATCATTTCATAATATAATTTGTGGTTCAGGAATTCTTATGTGCTACTTTGTTATTACTTTACATGAGTTATCATATTTAATCATTTTGTCTTCAGAAAAGAAATATGGAACAAACCTTCACATAGCCGTAACGACTAGCATTTTTGGACCTGCACTTACATGACAATTTTCATTATAAATTGTTGAATTATGTGAAATAATGGGTATCTGAAAGACGTACATACAAAGAGTATAACTAACTCAAATAAAATTTATGTTCTTGCTGTAAGCGCAAGGGAACATTTCATGAAATACCGAGAAAAGTCTTGACTATGAAGCTTGAGTGAAGGGAGAAAGAGAGGGAGGCCAAAGCTGCGGTGGATTCATGGTGTGGGGAATGATGCGAAACTACGGAAGGACTGAGCGACTGGTGAGCTATAGAGTCAGATCTGGACGGTTGGAAAAGGTTTCTAGACGAGGTAAAGGCTCAGCTATGAGTTGTAGCGTCAGGGATGATGATGATGTACGCACAAGGCGGCAGTTTACTCAGCCATACTAAACTTACACACACACACACACACACACACACACACACACACACACAAGATTATTTCGTTTTTCTGACTCTCTGACTCTGACTCTGATTGACTAATATGAAGAGTCCTGTTTTAACGAACGACACTCTAGTTTATCAATTTGTCTCTTGATAAGCAAAATTAAATGCATAATACTTTATACAAAATTTTTGAAAAAGTGTTACATATAATGCAACTAGTAGGGTAAGAATGAGAGTTCTAACGCGGAAGTGACGTCACAGCCCCCCCTTTTGGCGCGAAATTCAAAAATCCCTGTGGTGGGGGTAGACTTCCGGCGCAGCGTGTCGTCATGTGCAGAGGTTATGATGGACCGGGGGGGTAGTGGTGTGTCCCACGTGACCTCGATGGGCGTACCGAAGTTGTCGGCCATGTTGTCGGCGTTCGGCCATGTTGTCGTCGTCGTCCATTTTGCGTGGTTCCGTGTGCGTTGATTGGCGGAGGCGTGGCCGCCGTTCGTCGACAAAATGGACGACGACCCCACCACGACGGGCGAGGATCAAGCCAGGCCGCCGCCCAGCGACGATGACGACGTCAACGACGACGGCGAAGGGCGAACGGCGAACATGGCCACGGCTGGTGGCCATGTTGGGAAAGCTGTGATGTTGTCGGATTGTGCGTGTGTGCTGGTTAAGGTTGGGCCACGTTGCCGGATCGTGGTGTGTTATAGTGTATGGTTTGGGTATATGTTTTGTTTTTCCGGAAGGGCGGCCATGTTGGAAAAGCGTCGACGTTGTCAACTTGAGCCACGTTGTCGGCTCGTGCATGTGTTATAGTGTACGGGTTTTGTATATGTTTACACTGCCGTTGTCGGCTCGGTGTTATAGTGTACGGGTTTAGTATATGTTTACACTGCCACGTCGACGTTGTCAACTTGTGCCGGCCACGGCTCGGTGTTATAGTGTACAGGTTTTGTATATGTTTACACTGCCACCATTGTTGCCAACTCATGAACTGTAAATTTGAATGTGTGCTTTTGTGGTAAGTATATATTGTAAAAATACAAAAAATGTGCACAGCATCGATGTGAAACTCTTGTTGACTGGCTATTGTGGTGTAATTGTTTTGATTGACACTTCACTTATAAAACATGCATGATAGAAGGAAAAAGGATAGTTGAAAAGAAAAGAAATAACTAAGCAAATTCAAAAAATTTACATTGTTGTGTACATGTAAGAAAATACACATGATATGCATTGCATAATTGAATGTCTAGTTGTAATGAATTGGCTTCGGTTATCTGAGCATAATATGTACACATGCTAGTGATGATGTAATCAATCCATCTGTGTGCCCATCTGTTACCAAAGCGTGTGAACGAAAGCTTTATTAGTCGTACATAATTTGAAGAACGCGAGTCGTTGGTGATGTAATATTATTAAATGGGCTCCAGCTGTCTGTGCGCGCTTGTGTGTGCGTACATCCATTTGTTTAATAACAGAACCCTAGCCGTTGACTAACTAATGAATAATAATTGGCTATCTGAGCATATGTACACATGCTGGTGATGATGTAATTGTCTAGCCATCTATTATCAAAGCGTGAGAGCTGAGGCTTTAATAGCTGTACATAATTTGAAGAACACAAGTCGTTGGTGATGTAATATTTTAATTGGGCTCCAGCTGTCTGCGCATTTGTTAATGTGTGTGTGAACGAAGTGATGACCGTACATAAATTATTGTGTGAAACAGAAAGCCAAGCCAAGCTAAGTGATTGTCCTTGACTGCACATTGTTGTGTACATGTAAGAAAATACACATGATATGCATTGCATAATTGAATGTCTAGTTGTAATGAATTGGCTTCGGTTATCTGAGCATAATATGTACACATGCTAGTGATGATGTAATCAATCCATCTGTGTGCCCATCTGTTACCAAAGCGTGTGAACGAAAGCTTTATTAGTCGTACATAATTTGAAGAACGCGAGTCGTTGGTGATGTAATATTATTAAATGGGCTCCAGCTGTCTGTGCGCGCTTGTGTGTGCGTACATCCATTTGTTTAATAACAGAACCCTAGCCGTTGACTAACTAATGAATAATAATTGGCTATCTGAGCATATGTACACATGCTGGTGATGATGTAATTGTCTAGCCATCTATTATCAAAGCGTGAGAGCTGAGGCTTTAATAGCTGTACATAATTTGAAGAACACAAGTCGTTGGTGATGTAATATTTTAATTGGGCTCCAGCTGTCTGCGCATTTGTTAATGTGTGTGTGAACGAAGTGATGACCGTACATAAATTATTGTGTGAAACAGAAAGCCAAGCCAAGCTAAGTGATTGTCCTTGACTGCACGTGTAGTAGCTCTAGGTTTTTTTTGTCGTCGAAACAGAAAAGCCAAGCTAAATGGTTGTCCTTGACTGCACGTGTAGCAGCTCTGGTTGATAACAGCTGCTTTCGCGTTCATCCTTGAGATAGCGTATATATACGCTGTACGAATTGCTCACATCATCACATTGTTCAACGAGACTAGAACTCGTACAGTGTGAGTTTTTCATTTTTAAATAAGTTTTCATTTTTTTAATAATTTTTTTAATTTTCGTTCGTTAAGATTCACATTCAGTCGTACAGAGTGAGTTTCATTTTTTTTAAAAATAATTTTCATTTTTTAAATAATTTTTTTAATTTTCGTTCGACGAGATTCACATTCAGTAACTCAACTAGAACTCGTACAAGGTAAGTTTCATTTTTAAATAATTTTTTAATTTCTAAAATATAATATAATCAAGCAATTCTCAACTAGAGCTCGTACAAGGTAAGTTTTATTTTAAAATAATTTTTGTAATTTCTAATCAAGCAATTATTGTTTAATAATATTGATTTTTTAAATTAGTTATATGTAATAACACATGAATGCACATTGCGCAACATTTCTTTTAGCTTGTATATTGAGTGATGATTAGTGTTAATCTTTCAAGGATTTGTGAAATAAATATAGAATAAAAATGTTAAAGCAATATTATTTAATTAAAATACAAGTAATCAAAATATACTACAATTTAAAATAAATATTATGTAACAGTAAACAGTGGTGACAAGTACAAAATACATAATATGTAAACATATACAATATGACATTTGTGTACAATATTCATCTAAATAAAGTAATTACAAATTAAAATATGATGACGTACACAGTAATGACAAAAATTAATATGTAAACATGTGTGACAATTGTGTATGAATTACAAATAAGTAAAACTAATAAATACATTTGCATACATTTATATTATGTGTAAGCAAATTAGATTTTAATTTATAAATTTATTACGCATAATAATTTATTATTTGTAATTGTTTTAATAATTGTTTTGAATTACATTAAAATAAATAAGTTTAAGCACATTATATTTACTATTTGTGTACGTGTGCAATGACAATTTTGAACAAATATATTTGTTAATTTTGAAAATGTCTATCCAGGCTTACTCTAAAATGTACACCATGTAAGCCTTGTTTTATTATCTAGATATACAGTAAATATATTGATAATTAAATATAATTAAATTAAATTAAATATATGTGTAAGCACAATATATTATAAATTAAAATACAACTAAGTACATGTTAATATATAATTGTACGTGCAGCTAATGACAATTATGTGTATTTACAATGAAAATTATACATGGTAAGTGAGTATGTCCATTCGGTCTTACTGTACAATTTCTACTATGTACGCTCTATCCTTTTCTCCACGAAAAATTAGATGCAGCGAACACGGTACTAAATCTTTTAATTCATCATCTTCGAAAACGCTCGCGTATCTTTTAGGTAGATATACGCGATATTTTAGTTTAGGGTCTTTATAATCTTGAAGAGTGACGAGTACGGCTTTCCCGTACTTCGCGTCTATATTCTGCATTTCTTCTATCGGATATTTTACACCGATTATTAATTCTTTTATTTTTTTATATTCAATTGCGCTAATAGTTGCAAATTTTTCAGTGAATGATGCCATTTTAAAATAAAGAATTTTATATTTGTCTCGCGCGTCTCTCAAGGACTGAACGAATAACGCTCGCACACAGCGGAATAAATAGGGAGGTAGTTGTGGAGGTGGAACCAGAGAGGGGGAACTACATAACGTACAGTAAGCGTTTATTTTTAACCGTGTGAACAGGATACGACTTGTCTTCTCACGACTCGATGGGTAGGCGGGGAAGAGGAGACGAGTCGGTTATTTTTTTTTATGAATAGACAGAATGATGTAATTAACAGCACTCATGCGTGTTAGAACATGTTGCTGAAGCTAAATTTTTTATCGTACAGTAAGCGTTTATTTTTATCCGTGTGAACAGGATACGACTTGACTTCTCACGACTCGATGGGTAGGCGGGGAAGAGGAGACGACTCGGTTATTTTTTTTATGAATAGACAGAATGATTTAATTAACAGCACTCATGCGTGTTAGAACATGTCGGTGAATCTAATTTTTTTTATATGACTATACAGAGTGATGTAATCGTCAGAAAGGTTAATTTGTTTTACGTAAGCGCTAAACAATAATGTTTTCAATTAGTAATTTATTAGAAACATATTGATTACTCTAAAATCTGATACAACCCACTCGCGTAAAGCGTGTACTCTAGTATTTGTACATATTTCTGGAAGTAAGTGGTGCACGAGACAGACTGTTCCATGTATTGATTGTAATTGATCGAGTTTAGGACAACCGAAATCTTCTAAATTTATAATATTAAAATGTACGATACGCTTCTGTAGAAATTTTTTTTTGCAATCCTTTTACGAACACAAATTTAAAAGGAAATGTATATTTTTCTAATATCGGCACAAGATGTTCATACGATGTGTCCCCGTCCGTCCACGCTAGTCCATGATAATGCTCTGTTAACCATCTGTTTGTCCTCGCATGTTTATGATTCGAAACAATCATGTTTGCTGGAGGTGAAAATATCCAATGTCTGCTGGCAAATGCAGTGACATCCATAATGGATAGTTCCTTAACGAGTTCGTTTCCATCGTTGTCGATGAAACAGTGAAAGTCAAGGATGACTGCTAGATTATCCTCGCACATCCTTTTTTCGTTATAAATAATGTGTTTGGTGTTACTAAGAACGCTGCAGATCCGTCCGTCTTACGAAACAGACACGTTGTATGTTGTGAAACGCTCGTAAAGAATTTTTTTGGAACGTTTATTTTGTACCTTATATTTTCGTCACGGATCAGTGCAACAAATTTACAGGTCAAAATGTTGTATACAAAAATGTCTATAGGGTATAGTATTGTGTGCTTTAATTCACTACAGCGTATGTACTGGTAGGGAGATAACAGCTCCATGCGTCCGTCTTCAACGCGTGCTGTTCAAACACTGAGGTATGCGATATTAGTGGACTTGGATTAAACACTTTTGCCACGGCAGCATATATTTTCAAACCTTGTGTTCACTAATCGATTAAATTAAGGTGTGAAAATGAACTAGAAATACGCTCTCATGTAAGCGGTGCATGTGGTTCTACATAAAGGACAAGTATGTAGGGTTATGGCGCAATTCACACATGTGATAAAATGTCGACAGGGAATAAGTACAACTTCCACGTTCTGTGCGTAACAGACTTTGCACATTGTATCACGATTAGAGCTTCCTTCTATGTTTTTTATATTCTCCTTGATAGTGTCGACGTGTTGTTCGTTCTCTGCTGTCGCTATTGCTGTTGGTGCTTGCGCTTCGGTAACGATACCCAGTGCCTTGATGATAAAATTTTTATCTTTCATTAACATTACGTAAGAGCACGCAGGGAAATGACGTGCGTGTTCCATCCAAGCATATTCTCCACGTTCCCATTTGTTTAATCCGCCTCCACAGCAAAAACAAATCACTCTATCGTTGCATCCAGTGTAAAAGAAACCCGCTTCTGATAATTCTTTAGGTGTTATCGTTAACGATACAGGCCATTCTTTAAAACTCTTTAAACGATTTTCCAAGCTTCTGTAACGCGGGTACGGAGATGTGATTTTTTGAATTAAGATGACTTGCACTTCTTTATCGTCTGGTGATAAGGACTTGATTGTTGTTGCTGTCGCTTCACCGCATTGTTTGAAATAGCGGTCGTTCTTGGGTTTGGTATCATCATCATCGAAATCGTGTGAAAGCATCTTGTGCGTCCTCTCGCGAGTCGTGTTGATGAAACACTGAGCAAAAAAAAATAGGAAGAAGAGGATAATCGTTTCCCCCTCCACAAAATAAAATACATGAAAAATGATTACATTTTTTTTTAATAAAAAATTACATACATGTAAGTCATACATTACATTCTATTTACAGCAAATACATAAAAATTGATTACATTTTTTAAATAAAAATCGCATACATGTAACACATACATTACATTCTAAAAAGCAACATTATATTTACAGCAAAAAAAAACAATAATTTATAGTAAATGTTTAATTATGTCTGCGCACTGTGTTGGATAACGGAGTGTACACGTTGAGCGAATCATGCAGTATCAAGCAGTAGGCCGCGGTCTGAGCGGGGAAATTGCTCGGTGACTCGAATTCCAATCTGACGTCGACTGGTGAAGACTTGAGCGACTCATCCTGTCTGCTACAATCGAAGACGAATAACGGTGCTTTTGCTATGAACTCAGTAGGCGTTAGAAGTACGTTGGGTTGACTTCTGTGGTAGTATGACTTTTGAAATCGTGTATACATGTCGTACAGCAATGCATAACGTCCGTTATCGATATCCAGGTTCAGGTTATCGTACGGGTAGTATTTGTCGTTCAGAAAGAGTCTCGCATTTGTCACATTGCAGTGATCGAATTCGCCGGCATGTTTTTTCAGATTATTCTTTCTGCTGGTCTGGAAGGTGAGTATCACGTACCGCGGTTTCTCCAGTTGTGTAGTTGTTTTCACTGTCCAAGTCTGTCTGTCAGTCGTTGGTAAAACCGGGTACTCGTGCAGTTCCCAACTACGAAACGGTAAGAATAGTGGTAGGTCTTTGCGTATGATATCCAATAATCGTATCCGTACTTCATTGTTCACATACACGAACGGAATCATCCAAGAGATTTTTGTTAGTTCTATATCAGCGTTAGCGGGCGCATCCGTAGACGAGAACAGAGCGTTAACGTCAGTGGAAGTGCGTAATAGTATCAGTTCTTGTTTCATGTTTAAAATAACATGTGTGAAATCTTCAGCAAATCCCATCAGCATCCTCAACGGTATGCAAAAGTTGAATTCATTATTTTTACCAGATGGTGTTAGCTCGTCAGCTGTAGGAGCAACCCAACCGGCATTTTGCATCGAAACAATGTCCTGCTTGCTGGCAGATAGTATGGTTTTAATAGTGGATGTGATGCCAACACTCTTGGTACGATCTACTTCCACGCCGGCCAATTCGTAACGGATTTCTTCGAAGAGAAACGCAATCGCATTGTTTATCATTTTCACGTTCACATTACCAGTGGCAGTGGTTTTTTTGCTCAACTTGCCTTCAACGTACAGGAAACTTTCCATCGGTAAAGTGAAGACTTCCTGTTGCAGGATAGGTATGCGTATCTCATCATTATTTCCATATCGTGACTCCGACGCGTACGGTGCATGAGGATGATATTCATAATGTGTGATGTTGTCTTCAAAGAACGGTCGACGTTCAACCGATAAGACTATACCGCTGTCCGTCATGTTACTTGTTTCTCTTGAGTTTGAATCCTAGTGAAATCAGGTAGCGTCGGTTAGTTGCTGTTAATCGTGTCAACGACGAACGTCCACTGATACCTTTTCCAACAGTGTTGTCCTCTTTTATCTTGCAGTGCAAGCCGTCGCTACCTCCGCTCTTCATCATCATGGAGGTTTCGGTGAAATAAATTCCCATGATTACTACACACGTTTCAAATGTATACGTGCGGTGATGACTTCCCCTTGAAAATTCACAATATCACCGTCCTGATCGTGTACGGACACTGTAACGTTACGCAAGTGTAGTACGTTAAGCGGAAAATAAATGACGTTTCTAGGCGTTTCGACTATCTTGAATCCTGGCTCAACTGTTGGATAGAACGAGTGCAATATATGCTCGTTTCGACCCGCCTTGTATGAACCTTGAACAGCGTTACACCTTATCTCCAAAACGTTCACTTTGTTAATGTTTACAGGCGCATCCGACGTGTGTAATATATACGCTTCTAACTTGCGGCTCTTGAAAAAACCCAACATGGTACCGATCGTGTGTTCCGTACATCCGAAATCGATATCGTATGAACAATAAATTTCACATTTCAATGTGTTGTTGTTGGGTCGTAGAGAAAATTTCGGGTCTGCTAGTTCTTTTTTCAGGTATGTTTCAATATCACTGATTTCATACACACCGGTCGGTATATTGACAAGCTCTAACGTTTTACGTGCTCCCTTTAGTACAGGAAAGACATTGTTTTTTCCACTCTCCACGTTCGGTATAGAGTTGTACGTGGTAAAGTCCAGCAGTCCTGCGTACCATTCACCGTCCGTCAATTCAAGCGGTGGAAAAAAGTCACAAACCAGTGCGCTCGGATCCGTTCCTGTGACGGTGACCGTAAGCGAAGACATCTTGTAGTTTACTGATCGTTCGATGTCAAAAACTCTAAACATAAATGTCCGCAGATGACTGTATCCGACGGTTGTTTTCGCATGTAATTGTAATGAACGTCGGTCACGTTCGATCCAAAGTACCGCATTAGCTCGACAGGTGGACGTAGATTGCCGAATCCATCAAAGTACCAGACTCTGTCGCCTCGCTTCTTGTAGCATACCCAGTGCGTGCCCGGTCCGCTAGCATCGTCCAGATTCACGATCGCACTTTCGTTCACCCACGGTGATGTACTAGGAAGTGCGTCGCGCATGTACACACCTCTGAAATAGGGTATACACAATCGTTTCGTGTACTCATAAAGATCATGATCGGACAATGGACGCACGGGTATTTTGATTAGTTTTTTCGGTACGGTCGAAGATAGAGTCCTGAAGCCTTTTTACCACCACTCCTTCTTCGTCGTTTTCCTGTCCCTGTTGTCGTCGTCGTCCTCCTCCTCTTCCTGATTATCGTGCGTCGAACCGGCTTGCGTCGTCTGGTGCGACGTCGACGTTTACGCACACCACCACCACCACTACAGCATAGCCCGCTGCCTAACGCAGATTTCGCCTTCATTGCTGCTGCTACGGCTGCTGCGTACGCTCTTTCACTGATGCCTGAATTCAAAGCTTTAACTCGTTCCCACGCTTTACCGGCTAGCACACGATCCGCTATACCTCGTCGTTCGTTGTCCTTGTACTTGCTGTAAGCGATATCGTGTTCGCGACAGGCTTCGTCCAACTCGTTGATTCCTCGATCACCACGACTCAATCTCTCCTCTAGTTTCGTTCCTGGTCCGCAGAACCTGTAGCCAGGCAGATGTAGTTCTACCGGTAATACGTCCACCGCTCGATTGATCAGTGTAGGTACTGACTTCGCGACGAATGGTACCGCGCTTTTAACTATTTTTCCGATAAGACCACGCCCCCCTTTTTTTTTATCAACACGGCTACGTAGTTCATACATGACTACTGTTTCGTTTGCTCTCGATAAAGAGATCTCCAATCTTGCTCGTTGTTGGATTTGTCCAGATCACTAATCAACACGCTCGTCTCCGTCTTGTTCATAAGTAGTAAGTCTGCCTCTTCGGCACCAAGTGAAGTACGCGCTGCGCGTGTATGCAATTTATAGATATACGATACCACTTTCTCCCAACGATGTTGGAACACTTTTGCGAGTTTATACGTTTCGCTCTTCGCGTACCGCTTCACGTCCTCCAATTGACGCGCGTTCACTGCATATGTGGCCCGTGCGCCACCATCGCCAACGTTTAGAATGGTTTTTCCTTGCGCGTTGAAATAAGCATCGTTTACCGCGGTGATTGTGTGTCGGTTCAAAAATTCCAAATTCACTGCGTCCTTGTTGTTCATGGGTGGAGCTAACTGTGTTATCCGCACATTGCCAACCATTAGGTTAGAGTTCGTATCCTTCGGTATGATTTTCGAGTCCACGTATATTTTGGTCGCGGCGTCTCTCGCACGAATCGGTTCCCTCAGAGACTGTATGCGATGGTCTCGTGCGTCGACGACAGCCCCGTTCTTCTTGTTCGGTACCAATTGTGTGAAACGTAAGCACGAGTAGTCTACGTGCTGCTTGTTGACAGCGTCCGCGAGATCGACAGGAGCGCCGACGTTGACGAGCTTACGACCTTTCGCATCTATTCCTTGCGCCGCCGTCGACGAATCGCCAGCTAACAGACAATTGTCACGCACAAAGCGCAGTGAAACGGCATCGCTATCATCGCGCGGTTCGCCCAAATTATGTATTTTTTTTCCCGCTACATCAAAGTGTCCGTCCTCGGTCATTGTGATACCAATATCCTCTCGCAGACTGCGTCGCGTCTCTCTTCGCGCTCTGACAGCGCTCTGGTGTCTGCCAAACTTGTCGACACTCATCTCGTGAATGATGCGCCTCGTTCGTTGTGCACGACATTTATACGTATTCACGTAATAAATCGATTAGTTTTGATACGATCGTACTGTCTATGCATTTTATTCCGACAACGGATAGTGCGTCGTTATGTTTTCCTTTTACAATCGTATCTAGAAATTCATCGTACACGTATACGTGTGTGTCTTTGAAGAAATAAATTTTTCCGTCGATATATCGGAACGCACTATCAACGGCTTCTGGTAAGCCGACAAAACGATCTTTAACATAACCATGTTTCTTGATCGTGAACGTGCACTCGTCTATCTCACTGTAATACATATCGTTGTACAACAGAAGAGTTCGACCCGTGTACGTGTGTATTGCAGCGTTTATTTTAGTCATCGTGCGAACACCGAGCGTTGTGATTGAACGCGGATACCCGTTCACCGGCTGCAGACTGTGTATATCAAACATGTATACATAGTTGTCTATGAAAAGCACCACTTCTTCGGTCCGCGGTCTCTGGTACATCGCCGAAACGTTGGTGAACGTCGGCGGTAAGAAAGTCAACCAATCCGTCAACAGAAGCGGACTCTCGGCCGTTCGCTTCGACTCGATATCCAATGTCCACAAAAAGTTATCGTGCACGATATACAGATGTCTGTTGATTATTAAAAATTGGTTAACGTCCTTTAGTCGACATAAATCCGTTGTCGTCCGCACGGTCTCGTTCGTTGTCGGTGTCGTCGTCGTCGTTGACGTCGTCGTCGACGTTGACGTTGTCGTCGTCGTCGTAGCGGGCGGCGGCGGCGGCTTCCCGTACAAGCGTTGAATGCCTCTTATATCGTCGTCTCTCAGGTCGAACGGTCCGTCCGAGCGTGGTACGTAGAACGGGTACATGATCGAATCCCTCTCGAGGGAATGAGACAGTCCTAACGCGTGTCCGATTTCGTGCGTTAGCACCTGAAGAAAACTGGTCTGATCGTCCGGTATTTCGGTTGCGTTTGTATAATTCCACGACTCGTAGTAGTCCATATGTATTTCAGTAGTGTTATACGGTAAATCGGGCGGGTAGTAAGCGTGAGCGAGTATACCTCCTCGTCCGTCCAAATCGTACCCGCAGATCGTGCACCTGGAAGTCAGACACCTGTGTTTAAAATATTTCATAGCGATAACCATGTCTGCGTTTATGTCGTTGGGTCGATATTCGAATACCAGATTCGAATGTTTCTGCCACACAGCGAACGCTTGTCGCGACGCTTCTATAGCGCTGACGCTACCGTGAAAGAATCGCCACGACAGACGTTTCTTGGCCCACGGCGTTCGTAAGGTGTACGACACGAAATCTTCGTTACCACATCTCCGCGCACGCATCAGATTCATCGTTTCATTGTTCAATTCTCCATTTACGGTTAAATTGTAATTCACTTGAAACGTGCGAAGGTAGGCGTCCATATCGATGGTAGTGTTGTCCGTGAGTCGTAAACTATCGTCGGGCACGTATCCGTATCGCACCAAATAATCTATAGCGAAATCTACATCGTTAGCGTTTCAAGTCGACGACGGCGCTTGTGCACGCAATAATAAACAGTAGCACGATATCCATGTTGTCACAACCAATCGTGGAATGTCCCCCGGTGCGTGTACGACAGTATTATTTATACTTTATCGGCTTTCAGAATCGAATAGGGAGCACATGGCATTAACGAGTCCTTTAAGATCGATTCCATGCTGCTGCTGCTGCTAATGTCAGATGATATATACCGCTCTTGTTATACGATTATGTCTGCTTCACGTAGTTCTTCCACTATGGAGACGATTTCGTTCGTGTGCCCACTGTTTCCAACACGTTGTGATGCCATTAACAGTCGCAATCTGTCCACCAGTTCGTTCGGATCGTCCCAGTGCACGTAATCGATTTTGTCTTTTTTTCTCGTTAGCGTCATATACGATGTATCAATATTATTATGCCCCTGTCCTGTACGTTTCGATGGAAACAGTTGCGATATTATTCGTTTATACTTTACACCTCTGTTCGCGTTCACCTGTGCGTTCGCTAAGTAATACTGCTTATGCGCGTTGGTGTTACGCAGTATATCTTTGTACGTTTTCAGATCTGATTCCTTGTAAATATTTTCATTAGGATGCTTCATGAATACAAGTTCGTAGAGTCCGGGTGTACCTTTGTATCGTTTACCGTTGATAAGAATCGTATCGTCCTTATCGATTTCGAACTGTGAATCACCAATCATCCATTTTCCGTTTTCATGTCTTACACCGTACGTATAGTCCATCAGACGATCGCGTTCGGACGAAACGATCATACGCATGTACTTGTTCGCTAACGATTCACTGTCGTATTTGTCCTGAAAATATCTACGCGCTTCACGTCTTCCTTCCGGTGTGTCTAACATTTTTTCAATGTTTTGACTAGGATCGTCCTCATCGTCATCACCTGATGTTTCGGCTATCACGGGTGTTTTCAGGAAAGACGGTTTCGTTCGGGAACGAAGTGGTGTTCCTACATCGCTCTTACTAATTGCATCTAATGGATCCTCTTCTTCTTCTTCTTCCTCTTCTTCTTCTTGTTTCATTTTTTTCACTCTTATCGGCTTTTCATTTGTTGTTTTACGTTTCTTTTCAAGCAATGCTTGTGAAATATTTTGTAACGGTTCCAGAATCGGTTTGTAACTTTTGGATAACGTTGCTTCTTCTTCACGAATACCATGTTTTAACGCATGGTATTTCTTCCGTATGTCATCACTGATCGTGTCGATATCACGTGCTAATCGTTTTTTCTTGTCATCCATCTCGATAAACGGTAGTACGACAACTAAAGTCGTTGACAGCAGGACACGTGTATTTAGCTAAACTTTTGACAATTTTTTTTTTGTTTAATCGTTAGGTGCGACTACTATGAAACGATCGAAACCCACTCTGTACCTACCGGTGTCGATAGAAGAATCCTTGTCCACAACGAGAAAGCCATAACGATCTTTCCACGCTTCAGCGCACATGTTCTTAAACGTGTCATATTTCATGTCCGTGTTGACATGATCGTTATACACATGCTTCAAGTTGCGATCGTCCTGTTTGAACAATACTATTAGATTGGCATTATCACGAACCAACTGTTTTGGCACTTGACTGTACGTCTGACAAAGGTAAAACGCGTCCACACCGCTGTGACGTCCCATAGAGAAATACTTGCGTATATTGTGTTGTCTTTCACAAGACACATCATCGAACACCATAATAGAATCAGGATCGACCTCGTCGGGAGGCGGTACCTCTTCGTTATCGTTGTAGGCGTGATAACCCATTCCTTCGTTGGAAAGTTGTGTCATCAAGGTCTCCAGCATCTGATATTTAGGTTGAAATAGTGATTTAGAAAACACGTATAAGTTCGCGAATCTTAATCCGTTTACATCGAACAACAGGTTGAACATGACGTTTGTCTTCCCGCACGCAGAAGGTCCGCAGATGATCGAACGAACGGTATCGGGCAGAAGACGTCCGTGTTTACGTTTTTTTCTGCCACAACCACCCCCACCACCATCGCCGCACAATTTCGAATAGTCCACGTCCTTTATTTTTAATCTGTGCGCTTGTTGCAATATTTTCATGTTGACGTTCCGTGCACAGTCTATTTAATAGTCGCACTATATTGCAGCAGTCGGTAGATATGTAACTGCATACACAAGTGTCCGGACCCGTTTCACAGTTCGGATCCGACCAAACACATTCTTTGTAGTGATCGAATCCGGTACCACTTGGTACTATTTCGTTAAGACGGAATTTCTTCACACGATTGATAACCCGTTGCCAGTACTCGTGCACTGTCAAGATCCTACGCATGCGTTCAACGTCGTTTGCAGTCGTGTTCACGATGTACTCATCGTAACCAGGATGTGACACAATGTCTTTTACACTGTACACAGCGTGCATGTTGTCATCATAACGTATCGATGCATACTGGTTCTATTTCCATGAGTCGAATAGTTGTTATAGCAAGTTCTTCTTGTGTATCCACGAATCGTGTTTACCATCGAATCCTAACCATCTGACTTTTACACGATCGCCTTTACGTTGTACAATCTTTTCTACCAAGTACACGTCACCAACGTTCGATTTACTGATTTCATGTTCATAAAAACCACCTTTCAACACTTCTCCTGTATGATCCTTTAGCGAATAGGTAATGGGTACGCTGCCGGTACGCACCGAATGAACGAGAAATATCTCGTTTGTCCAATTTGGTGTGTATCCTTTGGCGAATGTCATTTTGTGTTTGCTTATACGCACACGATCGCCTACTTTGAATTTCGGTCGTTTATAAACGATGCTCCTCGCTGTGTTCACACGAATCCTTTGTAGCACTGTACGTTCGTTGGATTCTTTCACCTGACACGGTTTCATTCCAATCGTTCTGTGCACGCTGTTGTTGTACGTGTTGACTAGTTCCGGCAACATATCCAACCAACGATAATGACCTTGTTCACTGAACGCACGATACATGTGCGTTTTCAACGTACGGTTAAAACGTTCCACAATGGAGGCCTTTTTTTCACTATACGTGGAATAGAGTGTGATACCGTATCTGCTCAATTTTTGTACGCTACTGTTATAGTACTCTTTCCCGTTGTCTGTCTGCAGATATTTCATTTTATTAGCACGAAGAATCGGTTCCAGAGCTCGTGCGACCTCTACGCCCGTTTTTGTTTTCAACGGAACAGCGTACGCGTACTTGCTAAACGCGTTAATGATTGTCATAAGGTACTTGAATCCCTTGTTCACCTTCGCGTGCGGTATCATCTCTACCAGGTCCGCTTGGTACAAGTCGTGAAGTCCCTTTAACTCCACCGCACGTCTCGGAAAATTCCTTCTTACCGGTCTGTGCAACTCCTTCGCGATAGTCTTGCGAACGCTCTGCTGTATGTTCTTCACCTGTCGTTTCATTCTCATATCGTACGAACCGTGATTCACAATACGTCGGAACGTGGTAAAGCGTTAACTCAGTGCTGAATGTAACTCTCCTCGGTACCGTTCTGGTACGTCTGCTTTCCATCGCGTGACTGTAGTAAGATTTCCACTCCACGTCCAGTTATATCATCTCGACCGAACGGAAAAACAACGCGTTCTTCTTGTGATTGCGTAAGTACGTTAAAACATGCGCTAAACTGATTTTCATACGTCCATTACGCACGAGACTCATACCGATGTAATATCTCATGAGCGTGTGTTGTTTCATGTCCAACGCTCTTACGGTCTTGACGGAATTCATGTCTTTGAACATGACGCTGCGTATAACGTTGGCACGATACTCGTGCATTTCCGCGACTATGACGTTATCGTTTACGGGTAGATGCTCGCACATGTGTTTAGCTTTGAGTTCTATGATCGGACGATGACTTCTCGACTCCATATGCAGGTGTATAAGATACGAGTTCAACAACCAAAACTCGTCTGCCATAGCACCTGTACATCGTTGCCACTGTTCGTATAAACGTCGATCTTTCACTGTGTACCCTTTTTCATGTGAATACTGCAGACCGAAGTATTCACAATACTTGCGGAGTGTAGGCAATGATTCCTTCAGAAAGGCTACTGAAAACAATCCCTGCGCCTTGTTGTTCACCAATGTGAACTGTTTCCCTCTCGCAAGTGTCGGTAACGAAGATGGCGGGCAGCGCACGTCAAAACTTACGTTGTAGCTAGGATCCACTGCGCACTTTGGTGCTATCATAATCGCGCTTCTGTATATTTCAATCGCTGTACGTATCGGAATAGTGCGCTCTGTAATGACAATGCAACACAAAGCGTGTGGGATTGAACTTCCGTAGGCGAGCATGTCTGTGTACACAGTCGCATAGTTCATTTGTCCGTGTGAATCATGTAAGCCGTGAACACGTTGAACGGCATGATACAGTTCAGGAATCGGTCGGAAACGTGAAATAAAATTCCACGCGTGACGTACTGTACACTTGAACATATTCTTTTCATAAACCACGAGTTCAATCGGTACATTGTTTCGATCACACTCTTCGATAAAATGAAGCCATCGTGATTTGTTGTGTATACGATCAGAGATTATCATCAACAGCTCGATCGGCGGGAGATAACCGCTACGTTTCTTAATGTGACGCCAACAACGTCCGTGATATTTGTCAACACCAAACTTATAACGTGTACAGTAGTTACCACAAAACCGTTTTTTCTTCACAAAATACATAGAACACAAGTTGGAACGTATCGTGCTTCGTAACGGTTTTGTTAGTGTGAAATGTTTCCCATCATCGTATCGATAAACATCCATTGTGTCATCGATCTGCGATGCAAGTGATACAGCTTCGAAATTGTCATGATATTTAATAGGTATAATTTTTATGAAATCTTTTGTTTTATTTTTTTATCATTGACGCCATCAGTCAGACATTGAATTGTGTACACACATTTAGTAGTAGTACTAGTAATAGTAATATATATAGTACTATTAGTACTAGTATAGTACTAACACAGAGTACTACTAGTACTACCCAAACGGGTATGTTTGTACATGAGTTTATGTTGGCTCTGAAAAGAGCCGTTTTTTGCGTGCGTCGACTTCTACAAGTGTTCACGAACGAAACTACATGTAGGCATTGACGCCTTATGGACTTGGACAGGATCATCACCCGCCATCCAATCCATAATTCGTATTTTACAATTGCAGCATCTTACAACATCATCATTGCCTTCATAAATAAACCCGGCTTTGGCTAGGTCAAAAAATCTCACGTTCGTATTCGGAAATTTACGCACGTAAAATTTAATGTTACCTCGACGATGGATGTTATAAAAGCTTTTTAATCGGCTTGCAAAAGAATATGTGTGCACGTCCATATCTGAAGCAAGAATGTTGGTTTGTTGCGCTGCATTTCACTTCCTCAGTGGTAGCTGCGCGCGCAATCGTAGTTGGGGATTGCTGTCGTCAATTGGTCGGTATGAAATAAAGCACAGTAGTGGGAACAAATAGCTGCGCACGCACTCATCATAGATAGTATAAGTGGAGCGGTGATCGCTGCCTGCGTTCACCTTCGAGTCTCGTGCAGGCTAACTTTCACGCACTGCTTATAAAATGTTACTTATTTTCTAACTTTGTATCAGTATTCTAATGTTCTTCAAGTGAGCAAGTAATTGATTTTGCTTTTATCGTTATTCTAACAATGCAGACGTTTTCTGTTGATCGTAAACATTCGTTGCGTGGCTCGTTGGTGTCGTACGTTTACACACCTCTTGTAGAGGAAGAAGAAGAATGTGTCAACGATGTCATTACCTTTTTCGATGAAATTCACGATATGTTACGTACGGACATTCTAAACGAACTGACACGTTTGCTTACTATAAAGTGGCATATAGCGCTAAAAGCGAGATTTGTCAAGTACATTGTAAATGCCGACACGAACGAGGACGAAGAAGTGACGAGTGAAGGCTATTTTCATGGACGATGTCATACGACATTGATCGCTGATCAGAACGTATTGCCTGAACGTTTAGAAGCTTCGTACGAAAAAATCATCGAATCGATTTATAAATTCACTCGTGAGGGTAGCGGTTGGGCGTTGGATCATATAATCTCGTTAGAACTCGTTCTCTCACGATACCAACCGCTGGCCGCCTCCAGTTTCATCCGTACACCTCCTGAATTGTCTTGTACTAAATCCATCATCAATGTAAACAATACAGGCGATCAAATGTGTTTTATATGGTCAGTGTTGGCCGCACTGTTTCCACAACACAGAGACAGCGAGCGTGTATCCAAATACAAATCACATATTCACAGTATCACCACTTCTGGTATAACTTATCCCACCCGCCTATGCGATATTGTGAAGTTCGAACGAGACAATTCTGACATTTCTATAAATGTTTTTGGTTACGAAGAAAATGAAATTTACCCGCTAAGAATAACTCCTTTCAGTGACAGACAACACCATTTTAATCTATTACTTCTCACCACCGCTGACCGAAAACATTACTGTTTAATAAAAAATATTAGCCGCTTACTATCTTCACTAACCAAACACAACGGACGTTCTTTCTATTGCAACTACTGTCTGCATAGATTCTGTGAAGAACGACTCCTTAGTGAACATGTCCCTCGTTGTTCACCGTATGGTGAACAAAGAATTCGTTTACCAACGAAAGAGAAGGAGAAGGTTATGTACTTCAAAAATTACACGTACTGTCATAAAGTCCCTTTCGCTATATATGCAGACTTTGAATCGTTCATTGTACCTTGCCATCGTTGTGATGCTCCTCCACACACATCGTCCACCACAACAGAGTCGTTACATCTTCCTTCAGGTTTTTCCTACCTCATAGTCGACCACGAGGGCAACATTTTCAAACCACAGGTCGTTTATCGCGGTGTGAACGTGATAGAAACCTTTTTAGATAGACTAATCGATGAAGAGCATGAACTGTACAGGATCATGCGTACCAATATCCCTATGACTATGAGTGATCGTGACGTATTATCTTTCACGAATGCTGTCTTATGCCATCTCTGCGAAAAACTGCTGACTGATGACGACAAGGTGCGCAACCATTGTCATCTGACTGGACGATACCTTGGCGCAGCTCACAACGTATGTAACCTCAACTCCAAGTCCGCCCAACATATTCCTGTCTTTTTCCATAACTTACGAGGTTACGACGCACATCACTTGATACAAGGGTTGGGTAAATACAATGATGAAACTCTCACTTGTATCGCTACCACTAGTGAACGCTTCGTATCAGTCACGTTGGGTGCCCTACGTTTCGTAGACACGTTACAATTTTTGAACACGTCCTTGGATACACTTGTTGGAAACTTGCGCGCGAGCGGTGCGGATTTCGCTTTAACAAAGCAATGTTTCGAAGAACACTTCGAGCTACTCTTACGTAAGGGGGTGTACCCTTACGATTACATGACAGGTAGCGAGAAGTTCGACGAAACATGTCTGCCCGCACGCGAACACTTTTTCAATAGGCTGAGTGAATCACCCGTGTTGGACGAAGATTACGCACATGCACAGAATGTGTGGCAGACTTTCGGAATCCGCACGCTGGGTGATTATCACGATCTTTATCTTAAAACAGATGTACTGCTGCTGGCTGACGTCTTCGAGGCGTTTCGTGAGATGGCCATACGGTACTACCAGATTGATCCGGCTCATCTTTACTCGCTTCCCGGCGTTGCTTGGCACGCGATGTTAAAGATGACCGGTGTGCGACTGGAACTGTTGACGGATATAGATCAGCATCTTTTTATTGAATCAGCCGTTCGCGGTGGTGTTAGCATGGTACCCAACCGCTATGCCAAGGCCAACAACCCGCTAATCGCTGATCAGTATGATGCTTCAAAGCCGACCTCTTTCATATTGTACACCGACTGCAACAACCTTTACGGTGCAGCCATGTCACAGCCACTCCCTTACGGTGACTTTAGATGGCTCGATCGTAACGAGATCGACTCACTGGACGTACGTACTCTGAGTGATGACAGTGACATGGGCTACATACTTGAGGTCGACCTACACTATCCATCCGAACTTCATGATCTTCACTCAGATTATCCACTAGCACCTGTGCGTTCCTGCGTCAATCCTGACATACTTTCACCGTACTCTCGACGACTTCACACACGACTACACTATACAAAAGGGTATAACGGATCAGAAACGCCCTCATCGTCCGTCCCCAAGTTGCTAACGACTTTGGACGATAAGCAAAAATACGTTCTTCATTTTCGAAATTTAAAGTTGTATCTGAACCTTGGTCTAAAATTGAAAGCGATCCATAGGGTGTTGAGTTTTAAACAGAAAGCGTGGATGAAACCGTTTATCGATTTCAACACACAAAAGAGAGCAGCAGCCACCAACAGTTTTGAAAAAGATTTTTTCAAACTGATGGTCAACGCTGTCTATGGTAAATCGCTGGAGAACGTAAGGAAACGAATAGACTTCCAACTAGTCTCTACCAAAGGGCGGCTGCAGAAACTTGTTTCCAATCCACGACTAAAGCGTATGATCCGCTACACCGACGACTTGGTCGGATTGGCTTTACGAAACAGAACTATATACCTTTCCCGTCCAGTGTATGTTGGTTTCACAGTACTTGATGTCAGTAAATTGATAATGTACGATTTTCATTATCGGTACGCTGTCAGCAAGTACGGACAACGATTAACATTATTGATGACTGATACCGACAGTTTACTTTACAGCATACAGACTGACGATGTGTACTTGGATATGAAAGAGGATCTCCACCTTTTCGACACGTCGGACTATCCCTCAGATCATCCTTGCCATTGCGACGACAACAAAAAAGTCGTGGGGAAGTTCAAGGATGAAACTAATGGGAAACCCATCAGGGAATTCGTCGGACTCAGAGCTAAATGTTACTCGCTCCTGTTGTCCGACTGTACCGACAAAAAGGTGGCGAAAGGTGTTCCAAGAACGGCAATAAAAAAAAGGTTACGTCATCAGTTATACAGCGAGTGTCTTTTCGATAGTCGTACAGTTTTCACCTCTGCCGAGTGTATACGAAGCGATCGTCATAAGCTGTACACGCAACGTGTAACAAAACTTTCCCTGTCTCCTTATGACGATAAGAGGTACGTACTGGACGATGGTGTAACTACACTCGCGTACGGACACTACAGAGTGTGTAAACGTGCGTTAACCAATGACGATACCAGTCCTAACATGAAGAGACTAAGATACACAGAGCAGTAACTCATGGTAATAATAAACTTGTATTGCAAATATAAAATTTATTTATTTACTTTCATTTAATTTTCAATTGGTAGGAGAGGTGAGGTAGACGATTAGACATTAATGGTTAATATTTATAACAGGATGTAATCGACTCCCACTGAGACTTTCCCACACTATGCACATGTGCAGTTAATTTTATTCGCTGACTAGCCATATGTTATCGCAGCGTGTGAACTTTGTGATGGCGAGGGGCTTTGTTACGTACAGGATGCAAGCCGTGTGTGTGTGTGTGTGTGTGTGTGTGTGTGTGTGTGTGTGTGTGTGTGTGTGTGTGTGTGGTGAACACTTTGAGGGTAAGGGGACTTTGTCTATAGCAGACTCCTACCAAGCATATACGTATATATAAGCATTTCGTCATAATAAGTATTATCACATTCATTATAATTTTTCAATTTGCATGTAAGTACTTACTATATTTTTACGTTAATATTAGACATTACACACACACACACACACACACACACACACACACACATTATTATGTTAGCAAATTACTATACAACATTTTTCTTGTTACGTTTTACAGAATGAGTGGAAGCGATAATAGATTATATAAAAGAGTCTGTGAGGAGCAGCGACGAGTTCGAAGGTAAATTACAACATTTTTTTTATTTAACGAGTACAAACAGAATACAACATTCGACTGACTTACTGTTTATTTTTTATAGTTCCCAAAGGTTACGTCAGGCCTTATTGGGACCTTCATCAGTATCACAACAAAACTCGAGTCGGTAAGACCATTTTTATTAACAATCACTTGTACTATTGCGTTTACGTTCGGTATTCAAATGTATTTTTTTTTTTCAGTGATGCTACCGGTTCAGCTGCTGCTACTGCTGTTGTTGCTGCTGCTGCTGCTGCTGCTGCATCTCAGGAAGCCGGCACGAGTCGGTACGTTTTTTTTCATTAACGTT
This sequence comes from Magicicada septendecula, assembly GCA_034769895.1. Classification (NCBI taxonomy): domain Eukaryota; kingdom Metazoa; phylum Arthropoda; class Insecta; order Hemiptera; family Cicadidae; genus Magicicada; species Magicicada septendecula. The sequence goes on from CM068374.1 coordinate 272,944,020, forward strand.
CGCTTGTACTATTGCGTTTACATCTGGTTTATATCTGGTGTACTTTTTTTCAGCAATGATGAGATGATGGTTTATGATGACGATGATAGTGACAGTGATACGTTACTGCTTGAAAGAACTAATAATGATGATGATGAAAATAATGTTGATGAGCATCAACAACAACAACAATTACCTACCATCACATTTAATATGTAAGTCTTCTTCTTATGTCTACATACTTTCATGTTTTTTTTTTACATGATTTTTATATTTATTCTTTTCACCAGTGATATTCGTCCACAAGCACGACAAATAACGATCACACCGCCACAATCACCACCACCACAATCGCCATCACCACCGCCACAACCACAGGAACAGCCGCAACCACGTCCGCAATGGATAAGTACAGCACGACAACCAGAATCGCAATCCCCACAGCCTCAACAGCAGCCACAACCTCAGCAGCCTCAGCAGCCTCAACCACAACCTCAGCAACAGCATATGCGGCACGATCCACGATTACAGTCCCCTCCAGAAGACGCGCCATGCGTGTTTTATGATATTATCGACACGGTGGAACCAAGGATGCATAGCGAAGTCGCCACGATGAGACTACTTCTCAGAAGTAGATTTCCAACGTGGCGATGGAGCCGTGGAGATCTCTGCCCCATTCAGGGTATGTTAGGGCACACATCTTGTAGTGTGTGCCAAGAAAATTATACTGAGGGGCAGAGACTCCTCGGCTTAATGTGTGGGCACACATACCACTATCTGTGCATCATCAACTGGTTTCAAACCGTGGCACTGGAGGGGTCGCCGCCAGGATGTCCGCAATGTCGGGTGTATGCATTCAGCAGGCCAATACACCCATTTTATGCACGCATGCATTTTTGAGGTATGTAACAGTACACATTATTCTAATCCATCCTACGCCTATCAATTATACATCACTAATATTGTTTTTGTTTCTGTTACAGATGGTCGTGCACATTAAATATGAAGAACGTGATGTTTTTTTTCATATAATGTTTTATTTTCTGTATATTGTATCCATATTTTTTTTTTTTTTTTTTTTTTTACTATTGTAATATACAAAGTGATGTTTTTTTGATATAATGTTTTATTTTTTGTATATATATTATAACCGTTTTTTTGGTCTGTATATATATTGTATATAAAATGTAATATAAACTGAACTTTTTATTTATTTTTTCATTAAATTATATTATTTATATGTCTATTTATAATGTTTTTTTTTCTGTATATATATATATATTGTATTTGTAATTTTTTTTCGGTATATATATTGTATATAAATATGTAAATTTTTTGAATTTGCTTAGTTATTTCTTTTCTTTTCAACTATCCTTTTTCCTTCTATCATGCATGTTTTATAAGTGAAGTGTCAATCAAAACAATTACACCACAATAGCCAGTCAACAAGAGTTTCACATCGATGCTGTGCACATTTTTTGTATTTTTACAATATATACTTACCACAAAAGCACACATTCAAATTTACAGTTCATGAGTTGGCAACAATGGTGGCAGTGTAAACATATACAAAACCTGTACACTATAACACCGAGCCGTGGCCGGCACAAGTTGACAACGTCGACGTGGCAGTGTAAACATATACTAAACCCGTACACTATAACACCGAGCCGACAACGGCAGTGTAAACATATACAAAACCCGTACACTATAACACATGCACGAGCCGACAACGTGGCACAAGTTGACAACGTCGACGCTTTTCCAACATGGCCGCCCTTCCGGAAAAACAAAACATATACCCAAACCATACACTATAACACACCACGATCCGGCAACGTGGCCCAACCTTAACCAGCACACACGCACAATCCGACAACATCACAGCTTTCCCAACATGGCCACCAGCCGTGGCCATGTTCGCCGTTCGCCCTTCGCCGTCGTCGTTGACGTCGTCATCGTCGCTGGGCGGCGGCCTGGCTTGATCCTCGCCCGTCGTGGTGGGGTCGTCGTCCATTTTGTCGACAACGGCGGCCACGCCTCCGCCAATCAACGCACACGGAACCACGCAAAATGGACGACGACGACAACATGGCCGAACGCCGACAACATGGCCGACAACTTCGGTACGCCCATCGAGGTCACGTGGGACACACCACTACCCCCCCGGTCCATCATAACCTCTGCACATGACGACACGCTGCGCCGGAAGTCTACCCCCACCACAGGGATTTTTGAATTTCGCGCCAAAAGGGGGGGCTGTGACGTCACTTCCGCGTTAGAACTCTCATTCTTACCCTACTGCAACTATATGTAACATTACCTAATTATTCTATCCCCCCAAGTTTTGCAAATGGTGAATAATAGTAATAATAATAATAGTAATACAGTTTTTGCGAATAATATACAGAAACATTTTGGGTTACCTAAGGTCACGTATTTTATTAGAGTTAAAAGGAAGTTGTCAATTTCCTTGTTACTGCACAGTCCGCAATTTACTAACGACCAATGCCAATATTAATATTTAGGTCATATAGCTTACTTCCACAGGCCAGACATGCTCGATGACATTCTCGCTGGGCTTAATTTTCTTAATTTACTTACGCACAGCCCGGATTATCGATCAACGGAAACCAACATCAACCGTCTTTCTCTTCACGTTGTAAAATCCTGACCCCTGACAATACTACTTGTTTATACAAGGTTAGCTTACAGATTAAGTTTTATAAATGTGAGGTCTGCTTTGTCTCAGATCTCCACAACATGAACACTCAGAATTAAAACTGATGATTAAACACAACTGTCAAGAGAAACAAATAGTTATGAAAAAATTTTAAATTAACTTTGAATAATGAAATAATGTGACAAATTTTAAATGCCGGCAATTCTTAAAATGGGTTTATTTAGAATAGGCGTCTGTTAGAAATGCGATGAATAAAGAATGCATAACTGAAAACCTTAGATTTTCAGTGAATCGTGAAGTCTATTGATCTTGATTTAGTTAGAAAATTATCTTGGCTACTTCACTTCACGATGATGGAGAAGAATTTCTATTATAAAATAATTGTGTTACGTTTGTTAAAAGATTAGATTGTCATTGAGAACAACGGTAAGAAACCAACTTAGCTGACAGATGATAATGTAAAGAAACTCTCACTTATCCGGGGCAGAAGTCTGTGTTAACGTTATCCGATAAACCGATTTTACTCTTTTAGGAATACTAGTAAACGAAGTACTCCTTACTGTTCGTGAACTAGGACTACTGCTTAAAGTTTGTAATACCGTATTTCTCCGTTTTGTTCTAAAACATTCCGTTTTAGGGAATCACCATACTGTTACGTAGTGTTAATACAAACAGGTGTCATGTATAGACATCGATAAGAAACACTAAGTGACAAATGGGTTGAAATATTAATTTTAAGGAGTATAATCTGGTTTGCAAAACTTACCGCAGTTTAATCACTATGTCATAGATATTACTAAATATTTCAAGTTCCTATCTTATCACAATAACATAAATGTCAGCAAAAATGGTACCATTAATGGCACTTTGAGATGGATAAGTTTCCTCTTCTCTTCGTCTGAGATGTGAGTTTAGTCTGAAAGGAATACAATACACTGGAAAATTTTAGTACACATAATGCAAAAAGATAATACCATTTTTGTGTACACAAAATAAAATAAATTTAAAATAGTTCTACACACTTACACAACGGAAACCTTGTTTCTAGGAATCTATAAAAGAGGTTCTAAAACTTTTAACGCTACTTGTGAAACAGTTCATTTCTTCGTCTAACGCATTTTATCCTTTTGTTAAAACATAATTGCATTGTAAAGTGTACCCAAGTACAATAAGAAAAAGGTTGTTAATGACACTTTTTGTTGTTGTGGTATATTCTATACTAGAAAAATTTCTAATTTTATAAGACAACATTGCTGAAAATAGACACAGAGTTGGATTAGGAGGAAACAATTTTAAATATACGATATTTTAGTTTTTTTTTTAAGAAAATCATTACACATTTAGCACGAACTGTAATTAGTTCCTCTTAAATTTTACAAATACTGAGATAAAGTTTTCCGTTAGGTTAAACAATGTAATGTAAAACTTAGGGCAATGAAAATGTTAGTATATTAAGGTAAGGTAAGGTTACTAAATTCTTCACCTAAATATTAAATGATATAATTTTACCCCTTAATTACACCAATTTTTATTATTTTATCGTAATTAAAAGGTACATAGCATTCAAAGCATTTGAAAATAACTAATTTGAAAATTATAATAAAATCAATTAAAGATGGCATAGAAGTTATATTGGTAACAAGATACTGCATGTATTATAAAAGTACTACTATAACAACAACAACAACAACAACAACAACAACAACAACAACAACAACAACAACTACTACTACTACTACTACTACTACTACTACTACTACTACTACTACTACTACTACTACTATTACTACTACTACTACTACTACTACTACTGCTGCTGCTGCTGCTGCTGCTGCTGCTGCTGCTGCTGCTGGTGCTACTGGTACTACAATAAGAGCTATAGAACTCGCGCAAAGTTTTGAAAAAATACATTTAAAATTAGATAAAGTCAAATTAATTACTAAAGATACGGAGCTCGTGTTTTGTATAAAATCCTTAAAATCTGATCCCAAACACAGATTTTCACAACTTTTTCAAAACATTATTGTAATTTTGGGACGTTGTGAGCCTGAAATTAAATAATTTTTAAAGTAACCAATACGCTCCAATTTCAGTTTTAATTCTCATAATTTGGACTTTCGTAGACTGTAAATTCTCTGTAAACGTATGATCCATATTTGAGCCCCTGGCATTGTACAATTTTGAAATTTCCGAAGCTCAACTCTACATTTAGATGTTTGTTACATTATTCTTACCTTGATACCTCACAAACATTTTTGCGATTTTGACAAAAATTTGCCCCCGTTACGTTTTTGCTTCTTGTCCTATATGTTGTAAATGTTATTTTAAATGCTACGTTTTACAAAAATAGATTGAGACATTATCGTGAGACATTCTCCAAACAGACAGACAAATAGGTAAGTAACAGCACTTAAGTCAAGTGCCAAACAAATTATCTTTAGATGCCATGACACTATTTCTTTAGGTGTCAAACTTGATTTCTTTAGAGAAATCAACACTCAAATTATTAATACTTCAAAAAATAATCCAAATCTGTACAAAAAAAGTTGACCACTAAGTTTGCAATAGGAATGTGTTTGTGATATTTAGCGGAAGAGATATTTAGTATTTTTAAGTTAGTAACAATATTATTGCTCACCGTTAATACCTCTATGATTTTGTTTTTATAGTTCAAACTTCTTTTCTATGCGTTTTCCAACCTATTACACAAAGTTCCGTTTTCTGCTAAAATATTCCTATATAGGCCTACTTTTATAAACTGACATCGTTTGCCTTATTACTTACTGTTTTTTGTCTCCTCTCTTTGATTCATTTAATACTATTTTTTCATGCATATACTTTATTATGGTACCCTCGTGGTTGTCATCATTTACACAATCAACAGATTATTTTATTTATCCTGCGTCTAGTAACTTATGTTATTTTAGTCTTCTTTTCTAACGGTTAAGTGTCATAGCTTATCTTCCATACTCTTTTATTTCCCACACAATACTTTTATTGGTTTTCACTATATCATTGATGATGTAATTACGTTCAGATTACATCGATTGAAGCTTTAATTATTACAATGTACTTCTCGTATTCTGCGACTGTCGTTTCCTGTTACACTTTTTCAGGATAAAGTGTGTGTGTGTGTGTGTGTGAGAGAGAGAGAGAAAGAGAGAGAGAATGAGAGGGAGAAGTATTACTGTCGACATATACAATTTCTGCAATATATTACAGACTTATATACAATTCTGTGTAGACTAAGTTATCGGTAAATAATATTTTACAACAATATAAATATTACGTAAAAGAATTTTTAATAATGATAAATTAGTTTACAATAAATTTGTGTTTGTAATAATTTTGTAATTCTCTAATGTAAGTTTGTAATTCTCTGCTGTTATTTTGCATAAAATTCTATAAATTATAGACAATGTTTTCAATACTAGCAGTGAGTCAAAAATAATAATAATAATTTTTAATAATATATATAATTGAATATCCCTACAATCTGTATTCAGCTAAAACATATTTTTCTATGCTATCTGTAGACATGTGTTGCTATCTGTACCAATTATAATATACATTATATGATTATTGCTTTCATAATTACTTACAAGTATAATTAGGAGATTACTACTTTATCAATAATTTAAATTTTAATATTATATTAATTGTGTTATGGAGTATTATAATTTTGTCAATGTGTAAAACAATATGAGATCAATTTAATTATTTTGATGATGTAATCAAAACTGTCTAGACTCTCTCACACACGCAAATGCGTGCCACACATAAACACATACACACACACACACACACACACACAAACACATTTACGCAATTAATTGATCTTGTTGTGTTTGATACTTTTCCTTGTATTCAAAAACAGGTCTTGATGACGACAATAAATTTTGTCGAAACGTCGACGCAAATAATACAAAAATGTGTGTTATACTTATTGGTGTATCCTTGCTGAACCTCACGTCGTTAAAAAATACTTTAAAATGTTTTTGGTATTAGAACTTAGGACAGGAAAACTCCACTGAAAAACAGTACATAATAAGACACACAATTAGATGTTATTGGTTATATAGACTTACTATAATGATTTAAATATTACAATATTTTTTATAATAATTTTTAAGATAAAGGATTACGTACAGGAAATATAGGGTTAAGAATTGCATGTTTGTGTGATACACAAAAAACCTATAAATCAGGACACACCAATTTTTTGCTGTAGTTCATTACTAGGAGCAAGTGTAAACATATTTGTATAGCAACGGAGCGTACTAATTTGCTTTGCTGGTCTGTAAAATATTATATTCTCAAACAAATAGACATCTGTAAAAGACAAATATATAGTATAGAAAATTTTGCCTTAATTTTTATTGAAACATGGTGTTGTACAAACGACTGGGTTTGGTCCCACCATACTCTGTATGCATATTTTTGCTTTGTGACATTTGAAACTATGGTTGAGCTATCGGTTTCCTATTTTACGATTCCGATTGCCTTGTGTATCGGAATATGGGAGATTTTATGCAAAGCACACGCGTACGATTTTGTGGAAGCCGACATATTGCAGTCACATGTAATTTACGTTTATCGTAATTTACCTATCCAAGTAATTTATGATTTACAAGTTACGCGAACCACTCGGTGGATCAGGGTTTTATTGCTAAAGGTGAAGCTTCAATCTGTGTAAGAGAAAATAAAACACGCTTGTAAAAAGAAAAACAAATAATTATTCATACAAAACAAAAGGAATAAACTAAGCGCATAGCGCATAAACCTAAAGTAAGGAACAAAATTACAGAAAAGTAATAAACCGTTCCTGCGTATAGTAAGTGGTAAACTATCAAATTATAAAACAGGAAACTAATTAAGCGAATTTGAAAATAAGAAAAAACGATATCAACGAATTGCAACAGAAAAAACAGTACAAAATTGACTAACAAAATCATAATTGGCATGTAAGTAAAAATTGAGTTATTTAATTTTAATTTAAAATAAGTTTGCCAACATTATTTTAAAGAATACTGTAAATGTTAAAATAAACAAAAAAATTGAATCATATAAGAAAATAACACATATATCACAAACTGAACTTGGATTCCTGATCACCGACTTTCGGTTTTGTACCAAATAAATTTTATTTTTTAAGGTAAGTATGTCATATTATTTTAATTCGAAATGCCAATTACCATATCAGCCTTAAGCTTTACAAGAGCCTGTAAACGAGTTCAAAAAACGAAATATCATAATATCATTCCGTACCAACAATAACATAGGGAACTTACTAAGAACTAAATCACGTCAACCTACTACTGAAAAAACCGGAATGTATAAAATAAATTGTAGCGATTGCGATAAATTCTATATTGGTCAGACAGGTCGGGGTTTTTTACAGAGATTTAGAGAACATCTACCCAAAAATAATATTTACACGAACCGCTCTCAATTCGCGAAGCATCTAATATCTAAAGGCTATAATTACAAAAATTTTGAATCGAATTTTAAAGCCATACATATATGTGATAAAGGACTATTCATGAATGCTGTTGAAGAATTCGAAATTTATCAGGCATTCAAATCTGAACCCGACAATGTTTTGAACGAGCAACTGGACTTTAGATCGCACTATCTATACGATACAATCTTGAATAGAACTAAGAGACACAGTGTAATTGATACCGGACAGTCTAACATGTGACAGTGTTGGGTGTACCCGAACTATGTAGTTTCATGTATGTGACCATTGTGTAAATGTATACATGTTTAGTGTTGTGCATATGTTTTCAACACCAGATTTTAATATTAATGTAACGAAGTCTAAGCAACGGATTTTCTGAAGATGGAGCATTGAAGAGCTCCGAAACGCGTCAAAAGTAACCTACAACAGGAAAAATAAGTCACAAGACGGAAATAAGGTAAATAATAAGGTAATTAAATCTATGACTTGGTTACCGTCTAATAATGATTTACTTAAAAGTAACTGCTTGTCAGGCATCAACGGTAAACAATTATATTGACATTAAAATTAAAGTATTGAAAACGAATTTGAACATCAAATTTAACAAGAAATGTCTCCAATTAAAAGTAACACCCAAGTATTGTACCATAAAAGTTAGAACCGCGTCTAAAGCTGCTATAAAAACAAAACAAATTGCTGAATCACTATGGATTAAAGAGGAAATTAGACAATTGTACAGCAAAATGACCAAATTAAACACAAAATTGTATAATTCATATTTACACATGATGAATACTATACACCCAGCACCCACTTATACAAAAGTATTACAGTATATAGATAATCGTATCACATCACGCATGACGATAATAATGCGTAGACACGATAAGAAAATAAATGCACTCGTATTGAAACAACATAACTATGACGATATAAATTGTAAACATGTTTTTAATAAACGTACAGCTAATCTAACCAACATAAAATTCGATAAGAATGAACTCAGTATACTCAACAAAGGATTAAAATATATCCTACCTTACTCTAATAATAATAAGAATTTAATAAAAAAAATTGTCCAAGCTGAAGCGGTTATAAAAACCCTACCAAATTTAAATTTGCAGAAGGAAATGAGAGTTCTGATCAATAGGAAATTACACAAATCAATTGAAACAAACGAATTTCATTATCAACAAAACATGAAATACAGGAATGAATATAGAATTGTGAAACAAATTAGAGACAAATTAAATGAAAATAACGCTTTAATATTGAAAGCTGATAAAAGCAATACCACTGTAATAATTAATAATAATGTTTATATCGATAAAGTGTATGAATTTATCAACAACAATAATATAGTACAAGTTAGTACCAACCCTACAACGAAGTTTACTCGTATTGTAAATAATGCTATTAATAAATGTACACGACTCCTCGGCAATAAATCGAATCATCACTTAAAACAAATGAAAGCAAGTGCTCCACAATTCACCGGTCTACCTAAGATACATAAGGTTAACACACCAATCAGACCACTCATCGATTTTACCACAGCACCAAGCTATAAAATTGCAACGAAATTATCCGAAATAATAAAAAATAATATAAATATACAAAACGACCATAGCCTTAAAAACAGTTTAGAATTAATTAATATAACAAAAAATTTTAATATGGAAGTACAATACAAACTAGCAACGTTCGACATAGTAAACCTATATACGGACATACCAATTCAAGAAACCTTAAACATCCTTAAGAATAACCTTTGAAAACCAAAATAATGGACCAACAGATGATAAATGAATTAATATATATTTTGGACATTATTTTAAAACAAAGTTATTTTGCTTTCGACGGAAATTTCTTCATCCAAAAAGACGGGCTAGCAATGGGGTCACCGTTATCTGCTATTTTGTCCGAAATCTACCTTAACCACTATGAAAACACATACCTATTATCAGCAAATAATAAGTTTCACAAACACATTAAACTATATAAAAGACATGTTGATGACACCATAGTAATATTTAATGGCACCGAAAGACAATTACACCAATTACTCACGCATATGAACGGTATTAATCACAACATAAAATTTACTATTGAAGTTGAGTACAACAATGAATTAAATTTTCTGTATCTAACTTTAATAAAACGTATTAACAAACTCCGTTACAAGATATATAGAAAACCAACCTCCACTGATATGGTTATACACGCCAGCTCCTATCACCCATATGTACAAAAAATAGCGGCATTTAATAGTCTTACACACAGACTAGCAATAATACCGATGGAGCGAAACGATTATATAGAAGAACTTAACATCATTAAACATATTGCTATTGTCAATGGATACCAACCAACTTTAATAGATAAATTGTTACACAAACATGCAACCAACCATAAAAAAAACGGAGATATAAAAATGAAATACATATCCACATTTTATTCAAGAAGAACTGCCTTAGCTCTTGTAAACGAGTTCAAAAAACGAAATATCATAATATCATTCCGTACCAACAATAACATAGGGAACTTACTAAGAACTAAATCACGTCAACCTACTACTGAAAAAACCGGAATATATAAAATAAATTGTAGCGATTGCGATAAATTCTATATTGGTCAGATAGGTCGGGGTTTTTTACAGATATTTAGAGAACATCTATCCAAAAATAATATTTACACGAACCGCTCTCAATTCGCGAAGCATCTAATATCTAAAGGCCATAATTACAAAAATTTTGAATCGAATTTTAAAGCCATACATATATGTGATAAAGGACTATTCATGAATGCTGCTGAAGAATTCGAAATTTACCAGGCATTCAAATCTGAACCCGACAATGTTTTGAACGGGCAACTGGACTTTAGATCACACTATCTATACGATACAATCTTGAATAGAACTAAGAGACACAATGTAATTGATACCGGACAGTCTAACATGTGACAGTGTTGGGTGCACCCGAACTATGTAGTTTCATATATGTGACCATTGTGTAAATGTATACATATTTAGTGTTGTGAATATGTTTTCAATACTAGATTTTAATATTAACGTAACGAAGTCTAAGCAACGGATTTTCTGAAGATGGAGCATTGAAGAGCTCCGAAACGCGTCAAAAGTAACCTACAACAGGAAAAATAAGTCACAAGACGGAAATAAGGTAAATTAATATATGTATTGCTCATATGTAGCATTACTTTGTATCTGATTCTTTTTTTTAGAATTTATTTCTAACAATTCATTGAAATAATCCATTTTTACATAAACCTTATATCTCTCCCCAAAAAATATTATCCGGGCCCTTGGCACAGACTTGCTGAATTTCATCACAGCTTTGGGCAACACAGGTACACACAATCCGTTAATACAACAGATAGAGGCATAGTGTAATGTATTGCAAGTCGGGAGTTTCTTGGTTAAGTTTATATGGGTGCCAAGCAACGTAGGCTTCAAGAGCAACAAAAATGCAGATTCTGCCACACGAATCGCTGCAATCACTGCTGAATTAGACGTGTTTGATGTAAGACCCGTTGATTTAGAGATTGCTGCCACATCAGCAATACTTCGATCGTGGTAGCAAATATGGCAAACCTTAAGCACCAAATTATGAACGGTGAAAAAAGAACATCGGCAGGTGGCAACATAAACGAGAACGTGAAACGTTTTGTCTTACAAGACTACGTACAGGACATACGAACCTGTCATCATCGTAACTGTCACAACAACGACCAGTATGTACATGTGGCAGAGTACTCGCAGTGAACAACAGCTCTACTCTTCGAGCCATAAGACAGAGTTTGGAGGGTTAGAAGTCACCTGAAGACAGATCTCTCTGTTGAAGCGTCAGCGATAGACAGACCTAGGAGGATGACATAATTAAGCTGTTATAAAACGATTATTCTGGGTGATAGCCAATATCCTAGTACATGAATTCCATTTATTTTTGCTTATTACTGTCTGAAGGGTGATAAGACAAGGGGTTAAGATACATAGATGTTGAGCCCAACACTATAAAATTTATCTTAATATGTTAATTAATCATTATAATAGTTATATTAATAATTTTAATATGTGGGAATAATTAACATATCAACATAATTCTGTTATTACAGGTGAATTACGTAATACGTTCATAGCAGAAATAATGATATATTATCACTTATTGTAACTTTATGATTTGTGAATTCCCCAGGCAGGTCAACCACGTTAATCTAGTTAATGTCTAAGGACAACGTTGAAAGTAGGACCCTCGGTTGATCACAGTTTGAAATAAACTGTTTGGTCGGTGTAAACATTTATCACTTAGCTGCTGTACCAGACGTTGCTGATTAATGCGTCAACGTTTTTGTTCTTCATTTTTTAATTTATGCGAACAATCTTATGATGAATACGGCTACTAATTTTCTGAGGTCTTCGCTATGCAATATGTGTATTGTGGACAGTCTTGTAGAATATATTAAGGATTCAGTCTTCTAGAGTTGTTGTGGTGTTGTCTTTGATTTTATTTTTAAGTTGTTACTCAGTATTGTAATACTTTTTTGATGACATTTAGTTTTTAAGAAACAAGTAAAATTTAAAAGAAGGGGAATGTATTGTATTTATACAGAACTCTTTTATTATGTTGGTTACATACCAACATAATTCATGTAACAGAATTCATTGGTTACATGTTGGATATGTGAAATTTATCTCAGTAGAAAGATCGTCTGTCAATCCCAGGTCTACAATAAACTAAAGGTTAATTTTAAATGGCGACTACAATTTTATTCTACGTTGACGTAGCATTATTTCACAAAACTATTTCTCTCTCTCTCTCTCTCTCTCTCTCTCTCTCTCCCTCTCTCCCTTACACACACACACGCGCGCACGCGCGCGCGCGTGTGCTCATAAAGAATTTCGACGAAACCGAAACATCGACGCATGATAATGTTTTGTAAACAAAAGATTTCTAGAGTGTGGGGAATCGAAAGTGAGGAAGCGTTACATTTTTCGATGACGCATCACGCATTTTGTGGATGACCCCCAGCCTAAAAACATTATCATGTTAAAAAACATTGTCACAATCAATTATTTTAGGATTGCTTTAATATTATCCACTTTTGTGACGTAAACTTACAAGACAGTGCAGAGGACAAATTGCATAAAAAGATGTTGAATTTCCTTAGCAAAACATCACGTGTCGTGCCTCTTTGTGTGTTACGTTCTCAGGAAATGAAACCTCGGATAAAAAATCGAATACTCGAAATCCAAATACACAAGAAGAAAGTAAGTCCTCTCTCTAAACTCCCACTCTCTATTTACTTCAAAGAATCTCTAAGCATTCAAAGAATTTCGACGAAACAGAAACATCGAAGCATGATAATGTTTTCAGGCTTTTGAAACGTATAATGTGAATTACGTTTGGTGGATTACGTAAATCATTTCCAAACCACAGAGGATCACAAACAGAGCATGTAAAACCAAATTTATTCTCACTAAAACGTTTGCTAAACTCAATGTCAGCAGCGACTATTTCTGTCTTGATGCGTTTACATATCAAATTTCTAGACTGTGGGGAATCGAAAGTGTAGAAGCGTCACGTTTTTCGATGACGTTTTTGTGGAATGACCCCCAGCCTAAAAACATTATCATGTTAAAACAAAAGCGGAGCGGAAATGGTACATAATCATACAGAAAATAAATTTTCTGAAAAGATACAACCACCACTTGGAGTTAAAACAATCTGGATTAAGAAAGAGGGTAGTCTGAGTACATACAAGAAGAAAGGAATACAGTCACACTGTGGGTTAACTGTTTTTGCAAGACCTCAGAATTCTTAATACCAAATTTCTTCATGAACGTTACACTTACTCGACGTTGGTTTTCTGATTATCAATTTTCGAGTATATAAAATATTAAGTATTAGTTAGATATGAATTAAGTGCAAACGCTTTTTTATCTACAGTATTTGATTACAGATTGCTAAATATTCTAAAAACGTTTCACAATTAAATGAGAAAATTGTCGTTATAGGCCGTACACACAACATGTTTAAATCTTATTTCTGCATTAGAGGGTTATGTTTGACGCTAAAGTTAATTGACGTCTGTGGAGATCAAGTATAAAAATTTCACTTCACTCTGTAAAATTAGATTTTCACGTAGAGAGAGAAAATGTAAGTGGAATACTCTGCGCTGGATGTAATCAGACGGCCTGGCGCCACGTGCTATGAGATCTCTGTCTAAGTAATATTATTTCAAAGCTCTTTTTTACTCTTGTTACAGAAGTACTTTGTCTTCACTTAGGTGTGGTGTTACAAAAATTGGTGATACTTGATACAATTCGTGTGTAACATAACAAGTTCCGAATTACTGAATTGAAAAATTTTTAATTTTAAATCTCTTCAACTTACGAAATGCAATAAAATTTTAATTGAATTTTATTTATTAATGACTTGTTAGAATTTAGTACTAGAACGCAGTATAAATATGAATAGTCATATTATGAATCAGGTTACTAGCACAATTAAGGTAGTAAGGTAAACATTACTAATAAATAAAATAAACATGAGTCTGTGTATTTGCTAATTAGCAACAATCTCTATTATTATTTCTATTTCTTTTATGAATTTGCTAACTGCTATAATTTTTTATTGTTCGACTAAGCTTTTCGTCAGTAAGGATGGCTGCTAATTTAAACAATACGAAGAATCTCTATTATTGTCAATATTAGCAAATTTGTTTGAGTGACAAGAATATTACAACACAGGACTGCCTTAATATTTAAAGAATTTAGCCAGAAACAGGATATATTTTTGTTTTTAAATATTTATTTACATTTATACAATTTGATTTGACATGATATTAAATTGATTAACTAATGAAAACTTACGTGCATAGAACATTCTTGGCACAGGTATAAAAGCATAAGTAAAGTAATTTTATTCGCGGATTAAAAAATTCTGATTAGATAAATTCTCACCAAATTGTTTGAATTTAAAAATCATAACTACTACTCATCCAGTTATTCCAGCAACACTTTTAATGTGTATGTTAAGATAACTAAATTGTTTATATTCATAACATTACGTTTTTTATTTTTTTTCTGTACTTCTTTGTCAGTTTTCTCTGTTCAGTTTCTTCTAGGAACCCCTTATCCCTTCTTTGGACTGCAGGTTAATTTTTATTTTAGCATTGTTTGTTGCTAGTAAGGAAACCATACTTCTCGCTTTTTTAGATTTTATCTCGTCTCTTTTTATAGCAAACCTTACGTTTCTTAAATTATTTGGTTTTATGTTCTTTGTCGTCGCGATTTTCCATCTGACAGTTGGAAAGTCCATTCTTGTTGCGTTCAGGTTTTTCTGTCTTGATTTTATCTGTCATTTGCTGCTGCAAGGCAGCGTTTTCTACTGTAACTAACAAACTTGATGGTTTAATAGTCTTTGTTATACGTTGAACCTAGAACATGCTGATTAGTATTGCTGTTCTTTCTTGAGCGTTTCTTTCTTTGACTGTCTTCTCCAAAGTGCCACCCAGTGCTACGTTTAGAATTGGATATTCACATATGTCAGACGTTTTACTTGTAATCTCATAAATAAGATTTTATTGTCTTTACGTTTGCACCGTAACTGATATGTATTCCGTTCTTAATATTTGGTTTGCAATCCTCTTTCTTTATTATTTCTTTTATGATTCTTTTAATACTCTTTCTTTATACTTGTTAATTTTTGTTAGGCATTCTAAATCATCACAGTTTTGCATTTCAAGCCAAAATGGTTCCATATGATTAGAACTAACGGGGTTAAGTGTTTGTCTGTTAGTAGACTTTAACTTTCAATGCCTATGTGTTGAAAAGTGACCGTTTTATGGAGTTAATATTTTTTCAAAGAGTATCTTCAACAATGTCGATAAAGTAGTGCCCTACTTTTTACGGTATTGCAAAAACACGTACTTGTATGAATCACCGGTTAATCAGTAGAGGACTGACACAATTACGTATTACATATTACATAATTATACATTAGTTTTACAAATGTGTGAGTGGTTTGAATTTAATGAGTGTATCTAAGATTGTATACGCAACTAAGAATACTGCAGGCGACCCTTTACTTTCGGACATTCGACATTCGATATTTTGGACATGATTTTTCGTACGTTAGAAATTGATTCCATCTACTCGCGTTTTGTACTATAGCTTCAAAGTTTCAAAAATTGTGCATTGAAAGAGATGTGTGAATGTGATTAAACGTGTAGCCAAAAATGTATTTACTCTAATAATGTTGTGATAATAGCTAGATGAAGACAACGGCTGTTTGAAGTTTAGAAGGAGCTAAATAAAAGATCCGTTGGAATTGGGCTGAAGGAATTTAATTGTGGAATTAAATACATTCTAATTTCTGCACCAGAAAGATATATTATGCATATAACTTATGCACAATTGGTAATTCATTTGATGCGGTTAGATACAGATACGTGGGTAAGATTTCAGATGATGAAGGGTTCATCTACACTACAATACATGACAGGATACAAAGTGGAAGTAGAGCATACTAAGCTAAGAGTAGACAATTGAGAAGCAAACTCATTAGTTACAACACAAAAATGAAAATAGAAAGACAATTGTTAGCACAGTTGTTGCTTTTGGAAGCGACACGTAAACATTATCAAAGATAAGGGACAAGAAACAATGAGAAGGTTTGAAAGAAAGATTGTATGTTCCGGTTAAGGAAGATGATGAATTGAGAAATAATCTTTAGATAGTTGAGCTACTGAAGCATAAGGACATAGTAAGATTCGTAAAGGCTCGATAAATACAAGCCTTATTAAGAAGAAGATTAACCGTCTAGTCACTTAAAACATTGGTTGATATTTTCTTTACTGCAAAAACTACAAATTATTAAAACGGTTTAAAATAATTAACTTTAGTCTACAAATTTAAAGAATGTGAACTGTTAAATTGTGTGTATATTGCATAATTAATTATGTTACTATGTCGTGTACTTTTTACAATAATAGTGGTCATGTAATTGTAACATAAAGGGAGAATAATATTCATTTTAAGTAAAGTTTAGCTTACAGAACTGATCCTACTTATAACAATACTGTAGGTGCTCTACAGTGGTTTAATCTTTGTACAATTCCAATATTGTACACATTTTCGGGTACGCCTAATGTATGGAAGTTGAGGGCCTGTAGTATTGGTGTGGTGAACGTTCCATGTCCTAATTTTTACAACTACTTTCCGGACTGTCAAGCCGTGGTCCTATGTTGGTAAAAACAGACGTTTTAACTACTCCACTGGTGGCATCTTCAGTACCTGAAGCACTAAAAAGTGCCGACAACGGTCTCCGTCAGCAAAATCTGTACTGTGGCTAAGGCAGTAGTTATAATAATTACGACGCCGGCTGTAAAAGCTTAAGGCATCAGTTGACGTTCAGTGCCAGTTACAATAAACTGGCAATCTGTGATAAAGAACTTCCTCATAACTGAGTGAGTACGAACTACTCTTTTAACGGGGTGAAATTACTGCACTATGCATATGGCGGCGTATTACATTATGCTGTTGACTGTAAAACGTGGGCAGCTCATACACGATATCATGAAACCCTGACAGTTACGTATAAACAATATAGCAGGAGTGGCAAGTTCTGTTTTCCTTTATTACGACTGTGAATTGTTTAATTCGGAAACTCGGCAACGTTAACTAGGCAGTTAATAAACATTTACTACACGTTTATAATATCTCTTTATAAGGAAATACTGTAGCAGTAGGCTACAGGTAATGCAAAGTGACAAGTTCCCCTTAGGGTTGCGTTTAGTTGGAGAGTTGACGTCGGAAACAACATATCGTTCCAAACAGTCGTTGTTGTCGTTTTCACTTAATCACTTTCTCCCTTTGATTATAATTTTGTTTATTTGTCTCTTTGTGAATCGTTGATTTCTCTAAACAAAACATTTAGTATTTAAAATACTAAATGCTGTAAAATATTTATTATTATAAAAATTTTGAAGTGCATTTATACTTTTTAGTATAGTTTAAATAAGTACAGTTTCTCATAAGCCAATAAAGTACTCATAATGTTATTTCATATAGGCCTACGCATTTCACAATGTGGTTGGCTTACAATGATTTTCCTTATTGTTTATAATGTTTTTATAATTGACCATCATTTAGTAGTTTTTAAAATGTTTCCCAGCTGACAGTAAGCTTTTAGGGAATATTGTTATCAAAGAATAATCGATATTAACAGTTTATGAAACTATGCATAAGAAAAGCTTGTAACAAATTCACGTTTTTCTATTTAGTGTACGTTATCCAAAAATACAAGGATTTGTTTTCATCGCTTGTTTACATAAATTTTAATAGAAGACTGAATGCCTAACATGATCTGAGCTTTTAGACTCAACAATTGAAAGTTTTGTCAAAAATTAGTTAAAGGTGTCATGACAATATACACTTACTGGTCTTGTGAATGCAATACGCAGACTAATGAATTTGGAGTTTGAATTTCTTTATCATGGTCTGATAAGGTAAAATAAAATAATTTTACTGAACAAACAGAGTATTCAAAATAATCAACACACAACTTTAAAAATCTCCTTAAATATACACGATGATGAGTAAGCTCTATTAGATAATGGTAATAATACACATTGGAGGATGAATGTCGAAGTCACGGCGAAACTACTTTTCAATACACTGATATTATTACTAATACATTAATATTAGTAAAATAACAAAATTTTATTTTATAGAATTTGGATATATTTTTACTTCCATGTTCCATAAGGAAATGGAAGTATGGTGATCGCGAAAAAAATCGTGTTCCAGATAAGACCAGATTCTGATTGTATTACCCCCAAATATGAAGAAAAGTTATTTTCCGAAAAGTGTCTGTGTGTAGAATGTTTTCTATGGCGAACGATAACTGCCACAAAATCAAACAGAATCAAGTAATTTTTTTTTCGAGTTGTGGAGGACTTCAAGAGCTATTGATTTTGGTGAAGATCGGTTAAGGGAAAGGGGTAGTTTACCTGCAACGTTTTACGTTTTAACAATAGTAAAGAACTTAATTTTGGTAAATAATGTATTCTGAAAAGAAGGTCATAATAATCCACTGTAGAAAGGTAGATGAAATATCTATAAATAAAAATGGTAATTGATGGGGTAGGGGATAATTTTTTGTATTGATGTTATAAATTTATTCAAGCGAAAGCTTAAAAAAATCAGTAAAATATTAATAATTTATATCGTTTCATGTAAACAAAATACGTAAGCGGATACACGTACGGATACGTAAACAAAATAATTTTTCGTTTTCAGAAATTCACAGGTGGCAAACGCTGGGCGGTATTCGCTTTCTTTCCTGTTGTTTAAATATAAGGTAATTTAATCAAATTAATTCTTATTTTTAAAATATTAACAACTATGTGCAATTCGTACGCGTATTTTGATTATCTTTCTCAGCGTTGTTTACCAAAAGCATGCTGATATATTTAGTTTTGTTTTGAGTGTACACATTAAAAATAATTTTATAATTAATTAAAACTTAGAAGTCACGTATGGTTCTCCATAGCGATTACTCATTTTGTTTTAAAATAAAATTATCATCAGTATGTCTCATATTCTACAATTTGGTAGTTCTCTATTAAATTATACAATCCATTGTCTACGTTGGATGTTTTCAGGCTATTATTTCCTTTTAGTACTATAATATGTACTTATTTGTTATCTTAAGTATGTTAATCACCTTAAGCTTTGTATATTACATCTGCCTTACATAGCGTGCATTATATAAGACCCTTACAGAAATATAGAATATACTGTATGTACGATAAGATACATGAAAAAATAGCAACAGGAGAGTAAAACGTAGATTAGTAAAAGTAATTAGAGTATTAACGTTAAAATACAATGCAACTGCATTGGCTCATTTCGAAATAAAATCTGTTTTTCAGTAACAGCAAAATTAAGAAAATAATTAGTATTACATTCGCTGTAACAGAAAAATGCTGTACATTATAGAAAACCTGCTTTCTCTGAAATTTATAAAACAGTATTCGAAATATTTTGAAGAGCGTTAAACTCTCTGATTACATTTATTTTTATTTTATTTTTATTTACAAAATTTTCTTCTAATAAGTGTAAAGTAATTAATTTAATTAGTTTTTCGGTAAAAAATTTAGTGTATTTTTTGCAAATATTCTTATAAGAAACTTAGTTACATTATAATATTGTATACAGTAAAATCAACAAAAAGAGTAATAATAGTAATGTTTAAAATAATATATCATTCTAATAAATGTTAGCAAGTTACATACACCATTTTCCTTTACGTTATACGCTACTATTTGCAATAAGGTCGTCCCAATCTAAACACTGTGTAGTAGAATAATAATGATTTACAAAAGGTTTGTTATTGCACTATACTTCGTAATTTAGCGTTTACAGTACCAATTCCATTGCTACTACTCAATACTTAAACGAATAGTATAAGTGGAATTAATATAAAAGCATATCCTGTAAACAGGAAACATGTTTAGTTTTACTTTAAAAGTTTACAGAAGATCAATTAAATTAAAGTAATTAATTTATCTGTTGTTCAAAGGGACGTACTGTCTCCTGTTTGAGGAATTTACTACATGCTAAGGGAGGCCATTGTTTTGTGAATGCCAATCTCATTGCATTTTGTTATCCTTAAAAATTAATTAAAATTAAAATTTTATAATACAAATTTTGTAACAACGGCAATTGTACTGTCAATAATTACTACTACTACTACTACTACTGCTGTTGCTGCTGCTGCTGCTACTACTACTACTACTACTACTACTACTACTACAACTACTACTACTACCAGTGAGACAGTGATTTTATAAAAACAAAAGTGTCTCAAGACATGAGACAGTTAGCACGGTACTTACTTCTACTTTGTGACTCGTATTAATTATAACGTTGTTTTAAAACCTTTTACCTTAAAAAGTAGAAGAGACGAGGCTAATTAAGAAAATATCTCTTCAAATCTGATGAAGTGTTTATCGTTTCTCTAAAATATTCATGACGTAAATATTTTCATGATTTCACTTCTTAATATTTTGGGGGTTAAAAGCAAAAAATTATACACCTCACTAGTCAGAATATTAGTTTTAAGGGGAATTTAGACATTAATGTACAATAAATTAGTTGCTACTATAACAGTAGTACTATAGTTAATAAAATTATAATATTCAACAAATTATCAAATAATTTCCAATAAAAGGTGCCATATTTTTAATATTTAAAACCCCGAGACGTAATATAATTCTTGTTTTATTTAATAAATTAGTAAAATAGATTTTTTGAATTCTTACGTCCTTACGATTAGTAGCAAGCATTGTTTGCTTGACACTAGTCATGGTAAAATGTATGCAAAAGGATAACGCAGCGTCCTTGTAATGTGTAATATTCCTCTCTGAAACCAACCTTGCTCCGAAACGACGACGATTCTCCTTGCCAGCCTATACCTGCTATGGGAAAGACAGGAATTGCCCAGATCCCCACGTCACTGCTGGTGGCGTGGCGATCTTGACTCACAGCCAAATCTCTCATAGGGAACTCCCTCCTTCAGCAGTGACCCAAATCGAAGGGTGTGCGGTGGCGCTTGACGTCTACGGCTTGGCGCTGCAACTTTTTTGGCGTATCTCCGGCCCGGCCGTCGAGCTCAGCCGTAAGAGGAGTGTGACGCATTTCTCGACAACGCTGTCGGAACCGTCATAGCCGGAGACCTTAACTCTAAGCATCCTTTGCGGAAAAGGCGAACGTATAACTCCTACGATAATTCTCTCCGTAGGGCTGTCGAAGATGACGCCAGTGTCCTCGTTATCGGTCCGACCGAACCAACTCATTTCCCCTGAGAGGGGTATTCCCCGGACGTCCTTCACATAGTTATTATTAAAGCCGACCACTTTCATCTACAAGTCAGCGCGGTGTCGGACCTCTCGTCCGATCATGACGACCGTCGGACGTAACTGTGGAGCCACCGTCGGTCTCGCACCGAATTCCCGATCGTCCTGTTAGGAGAGTTAACTGCCAATCCTACCACTATGATCTTCCCTCCCTTCGAACCCACCCGTCACTTGTGACGACGTGGATCACGAGTTGCCTAGCTTCTGGTACTGGTCTACTCTGTCATGGACGGCCACACGTACACAGTTCCGGTGAGCAACAAACGTTCTGGCCTACCCCTTGAAGTACTCCAAGCACTATCCAACTACAGCGCCAGCTCCGCCGCAGGAAGCAGCATACCCGAGACCCCGCCGTCCGTCGGTATTTTCGGGCTCAGTCGGAGCATGTCACACAGCTTGTGTGTGACGTAAACTTGGATCGTTCGGATTCCTATTTGGAATGTCTGGAAGTCTACCACTTCTCGGTGTAGAGGGCCGCTAGTAGTCTTAACGGGATTGTTTTAAATTTAGGAATTTTGTATTAAATATACGCTCGGCAGTACAGTCAACGCACACGCACTCCTTTTTCTAGGTGGAATACATAAAAATAAATGGAAACAGGAAAACCAGCCAAGGAGAAGAGCAATACCAAAAGTAGAAAAGAGCTCAGGCTCTTGGCTGTGTTTCATATGTGACGAAGACCGATTTGAAGACATGTCTCTGTGTAGAATATGTCTCACGTATCTACACGACTAATGTTGTGGTGTTACAAAAAACATAAATCTTAGTCTTTACCGGTGTCCGAAATGTATGGATCGTGACTGAGATCTTTTGTAATTTTTTAGTTTACTTCAAGTGGAAATTTTACAGCATATACTTTTTGTAAAACAGATTATAGTAGGCCTACATTCTAGTAAAATATAGTTTTACTTAGTTTATTTTGATTTAACTTACTATAAAATTCATAAATCTTAATTAAATTTATAAATATGATATAGATACTGTACATTATTTTTTAATTAATGTGTTCATTGTTTAAAATTATTTATTTTAAAATAAAGTATTATTATCGACTTTGTTGTTATATGTAATTAGGCCTTCAAGTTTTTTATATAGATACAAAACTCTCTTTTATGCATCACGTTGTTAATTCAATTTGAATGTTCAACACTAAAACAAAAGTTTTAATCCTTTTAAAAAGTTGTTTACTTTAATTACGTTTCTGAGATTGTTTTAAGACACGGACTTCTATGTTCTAATTGACTTTTGTGGTTCACATGATTTGTGGAACAACACTGATTTTATTCGCAGTCTGCTCTCTACGGTTTTTATGCAATGCAATTTTCCCGCTGACCCGATTATTTCACTTCCGAGCGCTCTCGCAGTGCGATAGGGTATTGTATTTCCTGCACAGCATACCGCTACGGTTGTAAATAACTATGTACGTGGTTGCAAAAAATTAGTTTTCTAAGTGCTACATATTGATGCTGGAAATTAAAATGTTACACTTGCTCACAGATTAATTTAAAAACTGATTTTTACTTCCATGTTCCATAAGGAAATGGAAGTATGGTCATGGCGAAAAAAATCGTGTTCGAGATAATGGCAGATTCTGATTGTACTACCCTCAAAACATGAAAAAAAGTCATTTTTCGAAAAGTGTCTGTATGTGTGTCTGCTGTGTGTAGAATGTTTTCTATGGCGAACGATAACTGCCACAAAATCAAACAGAATCAAATAATGTTTTTCCGAGTTGTGGAGGACTCCAAGACCTATTGATTTTGGTAAAGATCGGTTAAGGGAAAGGGGTAGTTTACCTGCAACGTTTTACGTTTTAACAATAGTAAAGTACTTAGTTTTGATAAATAATGTATTCAGAAGAGAAGGTCATAATAATCCACTGTAGAAAGGTAGATGAAATATCTATAAATGAAAATGTTAGTTGAAGGGGAAGGGGGTAATTTTCTGTAAATTAAAATGGTAGTTGATGAGGGAGGAGATAATTTTTTATAAGTTTTATATGTGTACTACGTTACTGACAACAAAGAAGTGTTCTATGGAAACATTTTATTTCACTTTGACAAAATTCTATATTTTTTTAGGAATTATCGAACCGAATTCAAGTAAATGATTGGAACTGTATGAGTACCCGCAATACATTTCGATGTTTTAAATATGTCGATTATATCGATATATTACGGTGTGGAAAAGAAGAAGTGTACTAATTGTAAATTGCCCTATTTCTTAATGTAAAGCAAAACTACGTGTTGTTTTCATTTGGTAGTTAGGTAATAATGGTTTTGGGTTTTTAGTTTACTGCTAAAATAAATAAAAGCTATGTTTGAGAAAACGTAACATTACAAGTGTAATACAATTGCTTATAACAGAGTAACACTTAAAATAAAGAACCTAACGTTTTTAAGTTTACAAATTGGAAAAAACAACAGCAATTACAAAATGAAAAATACAAATATTTATCGTTAATGAAAAAACAAAAATCACTGTATTAAGGAATGACAACAAATTATATGCTCTACAAATTGTACATAATGGATGTTTGATTTTTGTTAGTCACAAAACGAGTACTTGTCGGAAAACGAATTTTCCCAAAAAAATCGAGTTCTGCCACAAAAAAGTGACATGTAGGCCTATAATAATAGGCAAAGGGGTTGACCCTTGGGCCACTTACGCCTTACTTCGAGTTGGGTTTTTTGTGGTTTTTGAAAAAATTAGTTTTACATTACACACGCATTGGTTTCCATGTATAATTTCAGTTTTCATGTTAACCTAACATAATCAATTTTTGGTGTCACAGCCACGACGCCGTGATAAATTACTACTAGAGTCATTTACCATTAAAAAATGACAAACGAAATCAATTGCAATCACTAGCCAACTATTTTGTAACATACAAAATTAAAATTTGTAAAATTCTTTCATTACATAAAATTATGTGCGACATTCACTACATATCTAAGCCCAAAAATCGCATTATCGAAATAACTGCGGGTACGCATAAAGGCAGTACCAAATGATTCTATATATTGCAACGTTACAAGTATTATACACAATTACACAAATACATTACCATGTACTCAACGCAACTATAAAGTGTATTACAGGTAGCAGGATTTTTTTTCTCGTTGCGTCAATTATATGTAGTTGCACAATAATTTTAAGAAGGAGTGAGATATTGTTGACATGAAATAATCATTTTAAACCGTTTCAATATAATCATTCTATGATTTATTAATTAATAGAAAAAATATTCCAATATTAAAATTTCAAATATTAGACAAATAAATATTAGATAATATTTATAAGCTTCACAAATCTAATGTAACCTGATATGGTATTCATAACATATAAAAATAATCAACCATATAATCTTACTAGCTAAACAAACATGTTAAACAAGTTATTTAAATTCTTTTATTTTTGTGGGTCTAAAATTAACTCAAATTTTTAATAATAATTGCAACTCATTTACAAACAAAATAATATTAAGACTGAAGAATAAAATTTATTTTTGCTATAAACAAAATAAAAATGTTAACATTTACTTCCAATCTATTACTGATTTCTACTGACACACCCAAAAAATACAACAAGAGATTAGTATTTCTTTTCTAGATTTTCTTGTTAAACTAAATTCTCTTATTTAACTACTATTTAACTTTAAACTTTAATTATTTACTGTTCATAGGTCAGTTCTTTTTAAGAGCTCTTATCACAACAAAAAAATATACTTGTTTGTTATCACCTGCGTACATCTGTCGTTACCGTTGCGCGCGCGCGCGCGCGCGTGTGTGTGCGTCTAGAATCCTGCGAATTTGATGCTGATGCTGTGATCTCTGTCTTTTCCCGCACAAAATTGTTTAAAACTGTTCGTCTTATTCTTTTTACACTAGAGTTAACTGCATGGAAGTAGTAGTCACTTTCACTGCTTCTCCCTGTCACCTCCACGCCCCTCGCCAAGTGTTGTTGCCGGCTATAGTGTAACGTTTTAGCAGTGTTACGAAAGCAAATTTCAGACATCCACCTTATTTTTGCTCGTTTTAAATTTATTTATGCGTATCGCCTAAAGGAATTTTTTTTATCAGGAATTATTAGTTGTAGGTAACATTACTCAGTTAAATTCTGGGCGCCAGTATTTAAGCTATAAAAATTTGTGTGAGTCGGCAACATATTTTTTGTTGTCGCGTAAATATATACAGAATTATCTTTGCGTTTTTTCTCTTTCTTTGGCTTCTTTTGTTATGACTTGGAGTTCTCTGAAACTACGATTTATACTGCGCTGGTTTTTCTTATGTTAGAATCTAAAGCTTTTAGCAATACACACCCTAACTTTACGAAGTACTATTAGGGCAGTTATTTTGTGTTTTCCGTACAGTAAACTTACTTAATTAAAGTTTCACTGTTTTCTTGATAGACGGTTATCCTACAGACTGACAGTTGTCTGAGAACGCTGACCTTGACTGCTGTTGTCGCTTTAATTTTTTCATACTCACGGTCTATTTCCTTTTGTAAATGAATCTGTTTTTGTTCTCTGCACGGTCGTTCCTAAGCCATATAGTTCGGGCGTTTTGTTAGGTATATGTACACTTTTGGTATCCAAATTGCGTATACCCTGTCGGCATGTCTTTTCGGTAAATATTGCTGTCTGACACTTTTATGAATGCCTTTGTCATTTTACACTCCCCTCAAAAATGTGCACGTTTACTGGCCGCGCCACTACCTTTCTTCCGTTGCACAAAGATAAATAGGACTGAGCAAACATTTCTGTAAACAAAATTGTCGCTGTTGTGGCAAAAGCCAATCCCATTTCAGTTACAGTACCCCATTCCAAGTACGTTGGGTGAACGAGGTGAGGAAGAGACGAATTAGCAACAAACATCCAACATGTTTATCGTCCTTAGTATTGTTGACAGACATTTTGTGCGTTTCATGTGAACGGTTGACGTCTTTATTGTAGACAGTGTGTGTATTAGTTTAATTCAATAATTTGTATTTATTATGAGTGATATTGAGGAACAGTATCCTACATTTAGTTCGGGTACAATCAACGGTGGTGTACGTGCGGGCCGAGAGAACATTAGAAAACAAAGTAAAGTCATCATAGCAAACGTTTACAAGTTTTTTAAAAATCTTGCGTATAATAAAGAATCTAGGAGGAATATAAACTTTGCACAAGTTCGAAAATTGACAGCGGAAGCTTGTGGAATTTCTGAACAGTCGGTGCAACGTATTAGCAATACCGATGCTTCGGCAGATGATCAAGGCGTGAGTGTTGTGTTCAGTTCTCCAAGGAAAGGGTATAAACGGGACACAAAAACACTGAACTGGACGATTTTAATAAACAAATATTCCGCACGACCGTACTAGAATATTACGACCGAGGGGAATACCCCTACTGCAGGCAAAATTCGAGCTGATCTCTGTCAGAAAATCAATTATTCTGGTTCAGAAGCCTCCGTACTTCGCCTTCTGAAAGTGCTTGGTTTTAAATTTAAGAAGTGCAACGATGGACGAAAATTTTTAATGGAGCGCAGAGGCATTGCTGCCTTGAGAGCGAAGTTTTTGAGAACCATGCATATACATCTTACGGGGGACAACAGGCCTATAATTTATTTGGATGAAACCTGGATATCACAGAATCATAGAATAAATACATGTGGCAAGACTCCAGAGGGAACGGTGGGCTGAAAATACCTACTGATAGAGGTGGCCGGCTGATTATTGCACATGCTGGATCCGCAAGTACAGGTTTCATAGCAGGTGCCAAACTTGTCTTTCGGGGCAGTAAGCATTCAGCTGAATCTGACTACCACACAGAAATGAATGTTGAAGTTTTTAAGACCTGGTTTGTTGGTATGTTGCGCTCCTTGGAAGAAGGCTCTGTCATCGTGATGGATAATGCCAGCTATCATTCTGTACAAATAGATAAACCACCATGTTCAAACTGGCGTAAAGCGGATATCACGGAGTGGCTGCGTAAGAAGATAATTTCATTTTCCACAGCTGAAACCAGGGATGACCTTCTTTCTAAAGAAGAGATCCGAACGGCCAAGAAGACATACGAATTGGATCAACTGGCAAATGAAATGGGACATACAGTAGTGCGCCTGCCACCATATCATTGTCAGTATAATCCGATCGAGCTGATATGGGCCCAAGTTAAACGGTATGTTGCAAACAAGAATACGACTTTCAGATTAGCTGAAATTGAACAACTTGCACACGAAGCTTTGGACAGAATAACTCAGGAAGACTGGGAGAAGTGAGTAAGACATGGGGAGGCACTACAAGAAGCCGATTACTCAAAGCAGTGCACGGGAGACACCACAGTGGAGCCCTTCATCATACACTTACGTGTGAGTAGTGACAGCGAACCTGAGTCCAGTGAATCCGAAGACGAATTACTGCAGGAGTATTAAAAAGTGTATATAGGTGGTAAACGTGTCTATAGCGAAGCGTAATATTTTCTATTTTTATTGAAACTTAAAAAACCGTGTGTGCGTGTTTTCTTCAGGAGTGTTATGAATGTGCTCTGTGCTATCACTTTACAAAGTGATAATTGTGTGACTAACCTTATTTGAGGTGAGTTTTTCAACATACTGCTTATTTATAATAGTCATAAGGAATTCTATAGTTTATAAAATAAGAAAAATTTTAATTATAAAATTTGTAAGGACAATTAAAAAATATAGAATTATAAATTTAAATTCTATATTTAAAGATTTATAAGATATTAATATATGAATAAGAAATTTTAAATTTATTTCATGAGTCATTTGTATTTGTTGTTTATAAAATTATCTTTATTATCTCAAGAAATCCAATTCGTTTCACGTTTATACATACCATTATTTTTATGCTACTTGTGCATGTAATGTCTTATAGTATAGTTCTAATTTTTTAACTTAATTATTAATAAGCAGCGCAAGAAATAAAAATAGAATATTTTTCGGAGTCACGAATAGTGCGGTGTCTCTTCAGTAATTAAATGGGGCAAGCTTAAGACACAGGATGCGTATGAAAATTCGTTCAAACAAACTATAGCTGACGCGTCGCATTGAATGTATTCATAAGTTATGGAAATTAATTGTTAATTAATTATTGACAATATATTAATTGTGATGTAATTATGATTAAGAATTATTGACAATGTAACAATGTATTCTAATGTATGTATTAGAAACATTCTCCCTGTAAAATTTTACTTAAAAAAATACAGTAAAACGCAAGTTAACCTTACAT
Organism: Magicicada septendecula; assembly: GCA_034769895.1. Classification (NCBI taxonomy): domain Eukaryota; kingdom Metazoa; phylum Arthropoda; class Insecta; order Hemiptera; family Cicadidae; genus Magicicada; species Magicicada septendecula. The sequence continues at coordinate 272,973,326 of CM068374.1, forward strand.
TACACTATCTTACAAAATTAGAACAACTGTGTGATACTCGTAAGATTTTAAAACGTTTTTTACTTTAAATGCCATTAAATTTTATCTATAAAATGTCTGCAGTAGGCATCTATGAACTTTCAAAATTTATCGTTGTTTTTCAGTCTTCTATTGTCATTGATTTTAGAATGTTCAACAGTTTAAAGCACAAAAAAAGATTGTAATGAAAGCCTTATTGTCAACAACAAAGTAAATATTTAATTTAAAAATCACTTTGTTATATTCTTTTCATTAAGTAGGCCTACTTAATTAGTGTAGCATTTTTCGGAAGAAAGGGAAACTGTTGCTTAGTGGCAACGCTGGAAGTAAGCGGTGTGACATTGACGATACTACTTCCATGCAGTTAACTTTAATTATTTACATGACATACCGCCTTGGGCCAATATGCAAATATGTGTATTGTTGCAATATAATCTGAGAACATGGAAGTCATGTATGGTTCTCCACACCGATTTTTGTATTTTGTTTGGGTTCTTTTTGCTTGTAGTTTTAATATTATTGTACGAGTAGGATTGCCAATAGTCCCGTTTGTCCTTAAGTTATTTCGGTATTGTGAATTGTGAATGTTATCGCTATTAACTCTAATTATTCTATTATAATTAATTCTAATTCTCACTATTCTAATAACAAATAACGCACTTATAAAGCCTATATCAGATTAATACACTGTCGCAGAATTTGTATTTGAGTACATAAGAACCTATCAGTTGACGTGATCTCAACGGTTGTAATGGAACATTTTATTAACAATATCTAGCGACAATATTGATTTGCAGACGTCTATTAATGTTGACTAATTTGTTAAAGATGAACACGTGTTGGCAGCGTATGCGTTTTTAAAGTAGTCAAAATAGTAGTAGTAGTAGCAGTAGTAGTAGTAGTAGTAGTAGTAGTAGTAGTAGTAGTAGTAGTAGTAGTAGTAGTAGTAGTAGTAGTAGCAGCAGCAGCAGCAGCAGCAGCAGCAGCTGGTAGTACCGTTAACTATTATAACGTACGTAATATATCTCATGATCCTTGCTGTTTCTAAATTAATATAATATTATTCAGAATTCACCAAATAGATACTTAATCAATAAAACTTAAATACCTTGCCTTCATTTTTATTTCTTCATTCTTTTTTCTCTTTTCCTTTACACTTTTCTGGACTTTCTTTCATTTTGTCCTCTTTGTTATTGTGGCATAATAACTTGCTTTGCCATCTCGGTTGCTTGCTGATACAGCAAAACAATATGGTTTTAAACATGCTAACAACGTAAATAAGTACAATGAAATGAGTCAATCTCTTAGAATAGCTTTATGGACAGGTAACAGCATAAAGATTAAATAAATATATTTCTGTATCAAACACTAGTAGATATTTTCCTATATATTTCCTAAGATATTTTCCTAATAGATATTTATATCTAAGTCATATTTCAAAATACTCTGCTATCAACTTTATCACACTAATCATCCACATAATACTTCTCGCGCCGGAACAGAAATTGTAACAAAAACAAGAAGAGACCATTATGAGGTCTCACAGTATGCAAAGAGTACCCCTAGGGTACTTGAGTCGTAGTAAAAACATTGCCATACAACTTTCAGCTGTGTACTGCCCATCCAGTCACAATTTTAAAAAGAACATTCCGAAGATTTCAAGATTTCTTTTAAACAGTTGGGCCTGCTATTTATAACAGGAGGTCTCTTCTTCTAGTTGAACGGGTATACCTTTCTAGCTATAGATATCTTGGGTAGTACTTATATGAATATATGTTTGGTGCGATAACATAATTATCTCATATATTTATGTACAGAGTCGTTCTACAAGACTCACGATAAAACGACCCGTCTTTTAAAACCAGATGCTTCCTACTTTGATGTTTTCGAGACTGCATTACATAGTTCTGTAGAATTTACCTGGCCATACACTTACACTTACACTCGCACGTTCTGCCATATGTACAGAGTTACAATGTACAGACTGAGACATAAGTAATAAAGGTGTGTGTACGTGCGCATCCGTACGCTTACAAATAGGAATTTTAGTTTTAATTTTTAGAGGCTATTGTTATAATTTTAATACTGTTTACGTAAAGTAGCAAAAATGTTTTGGTTGAATCGCAGGTCAGATTAGAAATGATTATCTCAAGTATAGCTTTTATTGTGTGTGTAATTGTGTGGGTTTTGATTGTATTAATGTTAAATGGTTCGTAATAAAACCACTTATGTGGTTTATTATGTAGTGGATTATGTTGTACGCCACATTCTGGTTGCCTTTCTTAACGAAAAGTGGTATTAATATGGCATTAAAAGTGGTAGCTGCTCACGGGGATTTCTGATTCTAATCACGGAGTAGCAGACATAACGTTAGCCTTATAATTTTCGTTACGTACGTGTTCTGCACACAACTACGATAGTTGGTAGCTAGCACCAGGGGAGGTAAGAGTAATATGCTAGGAATATTGTAATTATTTTTGCATAATGTGAGAAACCATAGCACAAAGTCTACTGCAGTAGTACACAATATTTTATGAAACACTATGTACAGTATTCTGCAATATCACAATTCAACTTATAAAGGAATGCTATAAAACGTCCACATTATACGACATTCGTTTCAATTGTGTACGGCTTTTACATCGCCCGCTTTTTGATGTCTAATTAGGCTGTACACTGCTGTCGTAACGTCACTGTCGGGCGCTGATAAGAAGTGCAGTACTATCATCTGAGCTATTGGATTATTTTACAGCAATGGGTCCAGGTGAGTTTCTTTAGCCTAGGAAGTGATTTGATAAACGGCGAAGGAGGTGTCTACTATTCACCTTATAAACAGTAGTAGATATATCGAAGGTGGATTTCATGATATGTAAAATCGATGATTTGCTTAATTTACAATATCACAGACGTTATTTGTCGAAAAGGTAGTTAAAATTTATAAGAACAGTTTGGTAAAACAACAGATAGATGAAGCGGCAGCACAAGCAGGATGTTCTTATGAGGTGTGATTTAGATTTTTTGTATATAAAATCAAAAACTAACAAAAAATAAAACGGTGTTTACTACTTATTTTGTTATAATCAAGAAGATAAGTCTGAAAAACTAATTGTTACATTACTAGATATCTAAAAACTAACAAACTCGTGAAACGCAAAAGATGTAACATTCAAGTATAAGTGAAATAAGAGATACCAGAAAACTGGCACAAATTTACGCTCTTCCGCAGAAGTTAGTGTTAAATATTGTTGTGCCTGTAACAAAATTTTAAAAATTTGTCTTAATGAGCCTTAACGTGCCTGTTAATATTTGTATAAAATAAAATTTGTGCTATAAATAGATATAATAGAAAATAGAATCATTCTGTCATTCTGTTATTAAAAAAAAGTTAAGATTTTTATATAAAGGGCACTACAGCTCCACAAAAACAAACATTAAATAATTCCTATGTTGACCACACATTTTCTTGAAGTTGTCATACAAGTCAGTTCATTGGTAAAGGCTAAAGAAAGCTAAATATAATTATTTCACTACCGACTCGGAACACTCGGAACACAAAGTTTTTATGGATAAAACGTGAACGTTTTACCTTATAACCTGAACCGGTTTTCGCTTTTAAAAAGCTTCTTCAGAGGCTTTTTAAAAGCGAAAACCGGTTCAGGTTATAAGGTAAAACTTTCACGTTTTTACCCATAAAAAACTTTGTGTTCCGAGCAGGGGCGGATTAACTATTAGGCTGACTAGGCTGTAGCCTAGGGCGCGGCACTTTGAGGGCGCAAAATTTTAGCTGAATATAATACAATTTTACAGCTAAATGTAAAATTGGTAATAAATTACAAGGATAAAATTTTGAGTTCATTTTGAACACAGGCACCTGTTGGCGAGAAATTATGCTAAAACTGTACATAACTAATAGAAGTGCTTTCCAAACTGTTTTCTCCGGTTATGAGTCATCGGTGTGGCCCTCTTGTTCATTGTAAGTGAATTTCTGCATGGACTTGATTTCATGAGGTGATTAAAACGTTTGCTCAATCTAAAGCGAGAAAAAAGATTCTAGCTTGAACTTTACATGAGTCCTAACAAATCCACAAGATATTTAACTGATTGTCTTCTTTGTGCAAATGATGTTAAAAGTACTCTTAATAAAACTGTTATAATTCTGTAACTACTTAGTTAATTTTTTCCTTATAAAAGCCATGCAAACTACAAATGGCTGAAGGTGTAACTCTAAAACAATCTCTGAAAAATAGTTTCAGTTTCCAATTCTTGAGATTATTTCCAAAATCAGTAAGATACCTGAAATATTCCTAACTCAGAAATATATTGTAGTGTGTTTAAAGCTTCATTCAGCCCCTTGTAAATAAACATAAGAGTAGCATATGGGATGTGAGGGGCGATAAAATATAATTAGCCTAGGGCGCCAAGATAGCTTAATCCGGCCCTGGTTCCGAGTCGGTAGTGAAATAATTATATTTATTTAAGTAACGGACATGTCATGGACAACGAAATCCAAGGAGCTATAGAAAGATTGTAAAAAGCATTTCTAACGCCGCGTGTGCTCCTATGTCTACAGATATTTACAGCTGGCACACTTCAAGATTTAAATGAAGATTTGTTTTCGAAATAGTAAGATAGCATTAAATTAAAAATACGAGTATAGCTTTAAATACATATAAAAACGTATGTAAAACAATTGTCATATATAGATTTCACAGCAAGTAAAAACTGGTTAATTCAAACACATTTTTTAATGGTATAGAATAAGTTACTGCACTATAAATATCGCAAACTTAGTTGAATACACTGCGGGATGAAGACATTTTCAAAGTCTTACTTTTTTTACTACTTGTTAGTAAGATGTAACCTCAAAAACTATGTTAAACACATGGAACAAAATAAAATTTGAACATAGTTTGAAGCGATTTCTAAGACTCAAGGCGGCTATAGAGTACCGCAATTATAAACGTCCGTATTCACGTATCTGATTAGTCTAATTATTTAATTCGACGTCTATGACTCTAACTTTACCAGCATATTTTTTCAATCTTAGACAATTTAATTTTTTCTATACCTATTTAGGGCAGGTTTATCTCTCTCTGCGCTCCGTATTGATGTAGGTATTGGGGTTTGCAAAGTTACCACAAGATCTCAGTGGTATCAGCAGAATATGTTATTGCCATAGATGAGAACAAGCAGAAAAATGCTATCGTACAAGTATAAATACACAAGAGAAAAAATGAGAAAAAATAAGAAAAACTGCTTCCATTTATTCAAACAATCAGCTTTTGTGTAAGGAACCAATTTCTTTGAGAGAGCACATTGATTCAGACCGAATCAATCTGGACGAATCAGAGGAGAGTGCCAGAAATTTTTTATCTTTTCTACGATTCAAGACTTGTTTTGGAGACAATAATTTAAAGGAATAGTTAAAGGCGAGTACTGCAAATACGATGTATATAAGTCCGACCATACAAAACAAAGTAATTGAGGTTTTCAGAACTTCTATATATAACCCATATTAGACTAGTGTTTTAAAATTCGGGTATTTTTCAGTGTTAGCTGGTGAAACGCACGATGGAACCGGTCGTTCCAATGGGCTGGTGGGTGTACGTTAATGAGTCACGAAAGATGACCTCAGTGCAACAAGACGCAGCTTGTATTATAGTTTATCCTAGCTGCGACGCTCGAGGGCCCTTTTGCAGTGGCCTGTTTACATTCACGGGAGCTGCATGTTAATTTTAAAGCCAATTCTGTGATTCAGAGCTTCAAAAAACCTTAGTTTTAGACAAAGTTCTTCTCAGAGGATGAATTTGGAAGCTTATATCGACGATTTGGAAGTCGATACGGAGTGGTTTTTGGCGTCGTCAACCAGTGTGGCTGCGGTGCAAAGTATTTAGTTGTAAAACGAAAGGTAGGTGGCTAACGAGATTGACTTCTTTTTTGATAAGAAAAAGTTGTCACCACTTGTGCTGGATGAGCAGTACAAGATAAAGATGTATTAGAAAAGACGTAGGTGGTTTACTAACTGAGACCTTAAACGACCAAGAGAGTACGAAGTCGTCAACACTGACGAAAATATGGGAGATCGATGTAGACGTACTACTCCCACAAATCTACAAAGGAGGAACTGCAACGGAGCTTCTGCCACAAGAGTTATAGCTTGTCGGAGGTTATAACATGGCGTTTTCGTTTTGGGTGCACTGCATCAAGACGATCGTTTTTCTAAGACTATAAAATGAGTCAATGCGGTGGTCAACATTCATCTAGGTCATGCGATTGTTTGATGTGGAACCTGAGAAAAGTTACCTACTGCAAGCAATAAACATTGTATGGCCAGACAACCAAGCCAAAATAAGCTATGCACCACTGATAATTCTAAGGTGCCACCTGCCCATAGTGTACAGAGATATTACCTGCCGTAACAAGTACTAACGGAAGTATACAGGATAACACACGTCAGTAAAACAGTGCAGCGGAGACAGACACGCGTACAGCTGGAAACAGCAGTTATGCTGAAGGTCTCTCAACTTGCCCGCCAAAGCATGTAGATGCGACTGGAGCCTGTGGGGACGAGACGGTGAGAGAGTCCGCCGTCCATTGCCCTGTACTCCCAAGGAAACGTGAGTGTAGTTCTTAAAAATTAAAAAGACCAGAAGATTGCCTCTGGTACAGAGCCAGTGATCTCACCTACCTTGGTGAACTGACAGAGCTTAAAACTGGCGTAAGGGAAAGAAAGTCTCTTTAAAAGGGGAACCATAAAAGTAAACATGTCCGTAATAACAGATTTTTGAAATTCTGAGTGGCGATCAAAAATTATTACGAGCTGACGATGCTGCTGGCTAGCCACATGCCGATGTGTGTGTGTGTGTGTGTGTGTGGGCCCTCGCGCGTGTGAGGAGTAAACATATTTGAAGCCAGAGGAACACCTGAGTATAGGGGGAATATAAGTCCTTCCGCTGTGGTGTTAGACCGAACATCAGAACTACGGGAGGCGTAGCTATATTTCTTAATAAGACATACCCTGCTAGATGTTTGCCGCTCCCTACGCCCCTAGAAGCAGTATCAGATTGCTAAAGCCACTTAAGACTACGATATGCTGCATATACTGCCGGACTTCACGTGGCGAGCAGATCTAAGGATCTGGTTAACTTCATTAGTCCTAGTGGGAGAATTCAACGCCAGTTCCACTTAGTAATAGAGCGAATTACAACTAATGATTGGTTGCTTTACAACACGCTTGTCTTTTTAAACAACTGCGCGAGTTTCGACTTTGGAAATCTTACTATCTCCATTGTCGATCTGTAACCCGAGTCTTGCCCTACATAACCAGTATCTCTCATTTTACCTGTAGAGCAGAGAGACAAGATTTGTTACAACTCTATGCCATTGGTGCTATTCAATGTAGATTACGGTTGTCTGGTGTATTCTTCAGCTACTAAGTCATATCCTAAAAAGTTAGGTCTTGTACATACTGCTAGACTGCGGCATGCAAGAACCTTTCGCACTTATCAAATACTACATTGTAAAACTTGGACAACCAGACCTCAAATATGACTGCGGGAATATGTGGCTAAAATTTTAAAATTACCAGCCAATTAAACCACGTTCTGATTTCTATACACAGATTCTAAGTCATACAACCGCAGTTGTAGGTTTACTCCATCACCCGGTATGCGTACCCTCGAAATAATCCGGCGTTACTACATCCAGGCGCACTTTGCATACAAGGTACCACCTGGCTGCTTAGTAAACCGAATTATCGGCTGGATGTTGCTGCTAGAAGCAAGAAATTCCTCAAACAAACAGGACGGAAACTCCATTTTAGAACAGTCCTAGCAGAATACATCCCATTGTGTACCCATCAGCGCACCATTGTCTCAAAGACGGAGAGCGGAGTGGGTAGCTCTTTTGTAGTTGAGGGTCCCTTCCACTCATGTTTACGGCCCTAGGCGCCGATCATAGACACAGCAAAACTCTATACAATGTGAACACCGATGTGAGAAGAAATTTGTTATCTACACGGATTCACTGACCTTTATCACTGCCTTAGACTACCCGGGCATAGTGAACCCGCACCATCTGAATTTCGTCATACGCTAGAAAACCTTGATTCATCTTTTATTTTTGTTTAATGCCCGGCCCATGTAGGTATCCAAAGTAATGAAGAAGCTGACGCTTCAGCGGGAAGTGCTGAAGACAGCCCACATTCAATTATTATAAGAGCTAAGGGCGCAATGGTAGTTGCCATCATTATTAATGTATGGCAGCAGACATGTGGTTCACTATGTTTTAAACTTTATGCAGTGAAGCAGTCCACTATGCAAGCTGAAGACAGCCCACATTCAATTACTATAAGAGCTAAGGGCGCAATGGTAGTTGCCATCATTATTAATGTATGGCAGCAGACATGTGGTTCACTATGTTTTAAGCTTTATGCAGTGAAGCAGAGAAGACCCCGCTAATGTCAAGTGGCGTGTGATGGCAGTGTCGTGATACGTTTTAATCATCAGACATCAGACAGCAAATTTCGCTCACCAATCTGAGGGTGAGGTTTTCTTTCCTCCTACTGGGACAACAACCCGTGCTGTTGCAGAACTTATGAAGGAGGTATATAGTAAATGATAAACTAGACGAAAACATTAGAAGTAAACAGTTAGGGATAGACGGAGGGTCTATCCTTCCTAAAAGCAGCAAATTTGTTGTATGAGATCTGACAACACTGATTTTCATCTATGTGTGTATGAATTTCTATTTTTATTGTTAAGCTTGTAGTAAGAGGGAAACAACCATGGGAACGAGAAATACTCCTGGTCGACCTTGCTTGGCTAAATGCCTTTGTTGCCAAGTCCTCAAACACATAAAAAATACAATACATTAAAATTCCGTCTTATTATTATTATTATTATTACCGTTGTTATTATTACTATTATTAAAAAGTGTTACGGAATTTATTATTTAAACTATAAACAAAAATTTATTCCTGCTTCCTAGTTAGAAGTACTGATTGAATTTTTCGATGTACAATTTGTAGTTTTGAAATGTAAAAATTATTTTATGAACAACCGTGATTAAATAATTATTTGAAATTAAAGAAATATTATATTCATATTTCAGTCAGATCTACAATTTACAAATATTTTCCCATGCGCTCCTATTAAATGTTCTTGTATAGTAATTGTAACTGGTTCTACATTTATACGAAGCAGAAATCAGTGCAGGAGTACAGTAAATGGTATAGTGTCTATTAATTTAGCATGAATTCCAACATCTGTACAGTCCAACGTGTTTCGTACCTCAAGATTGAAAGAGAAGAAAGGGAAAATGAAAAAAGATAATCAATGTAATCAGGCAGTTTGGCGTTGTTCCAGGCAATCCCCAAACACTTTTATGAACTCATTCCAAACAAGAGTTGTTTGTTTTATTTTTCCTTCATCGCTACTACAAACTTCACAGTTTCCTTTTCTTTTTGAAACTTTTCTCTACTTGAAAATTTACTTTTCGGAACAATAAGCGGTTACAAAAAATTAAATTTTGATTAAATTATTGTCTTAGGCTTTCACGGCCGGTGTCGTAGCGTAGTTGTTAATGTTTCTGTTTACCGGGCAATCAGGCCGTCGTCTCATGTTATTACTCACAAACGTTTCAGCTATTCCATCCGTGGTCATCTTCAGTACTGAAACACTGACACTGGTTTGCAGTCAGTAAACCGTAGTAATAATATAACTCTGATACATATAAAAAAATTATTCCTATGCGAGTAATAACTTCGGACCACGGCATGATAGCCAGGTGAACAGAAATATTAAATTTTTATTTATTTTCAAATGCATTCACTAATGCTTATTTGTAAGGTTCAATAAATACAATATGTTTTATATTTTGTACAACAACAGAATGACTCGATTCTAAACATCTAGAGGGATATAGGAAGTAGGATATATTGAAAATTAGAAAAAAAGTTGTGTTGATTAAGATGTTGTCAAGTGTGATTAAATAATTGACCCAGTTAATTATGTAAGTACGAACATTTTAAATTTCTTTTTGCAAGTAGGAAATCGCTTTGTGTAATAAGCCTTCCTTATTTGTGGTTGGCGAACGATTCAAATTTTCATCGAAGCTCTTGTGGTCATGTTCTCTAAGCGAGAGGAAAGAGATAAGCCTTGTATGTTTATACGACTCGTTTTAAGCTATTTATAATAAAAACGTTATTTTAAAAGTTACATTATTGAGTTTTATTTGTTATTCAAATCTTATTCAGATGGAACCATTAAACTCACTTGTATGACAATGACTCTTGAAACAATCTTTGTGCGCCCCCTGTAGAGCAATTTTAAAATGATGTTTTTCTTTCAGGGCTTGAATTCCAATTATATGAAAATATCTGACTTATCTGAGTGGCGAAACAAATAAACCGATTTCATTTTGTTTAATGAAATATTTACACGTGTTTACTAACAATAAAGTTTTAGAAAGTTCTTACAGAACATTTATCACTTTCGGCGATATATATAGTGTAAATTTAAGATCATTATTCATTGTCAGGTTTCATTGTTTCGTGATTTTTATAAAATTTAGATATCTATTAATTTAAATATTTTGTTCCAAAACTTATCTTTCTTATTACAACAAAATATATAGCAAATAAGGACTCGATTTACGTATTTATATCGTTTGCCACATTAGTTATTACTTAATATTCTCTTTATGCTCTAATTAAACGTAACTCATTTAAATACACCATAAAAGAGATTATGTATAACCTATGGCAAACTATATAAGTAATTTGTTAATTTGTTCATATAGTACCGGTACGTAAATGTTATACATAATGACTTTATTTATTTAACATTTAAATGACTCAATTAATCTAAAATCTCAGTTACAAGAACTAAAATATAATGAATTGTTTGTTGTCAGTTATAAACTGTTTAATTTCAAAACCAACCCGTGGGATGAATAGTCAACACAAGGAATGTTAATTGAGTGGTTGACTGTTAGATATTATTTGAGAAAATTAAAATTGGATGGGGTGGTAACCTAAGAAAGACTTGGATAATACACAAATAGCTAGATAGATTGTAGACAAACAGAGAGAGAGAGAGAGAGAGAGAGAGAGAGAGAGAGAGAGAGAGAGAGAGAGAGAGAGAGAGAGAGAGAGAGAGAGAGAGAGAGAGAGAGAGAGAGAGAGAGAGAGAGAGAGAGAGACAGACAGACAGAGACAGGCAGACAGACAGACAAATTAGCAGATAAACAGGCAGATAGGCAGTTAGACAGACAGAGATATAGAAAAAGAGAGATAGTAGCCAAAGGGACTATGCTGCTAGCCGAGTGATCGTAAGCATAACGTAAGAGGTAACGTTATGCTAATTGCCTGCTAAACACAAATGGTGTTTAGATTGAACTGAGTAGATTCAATGTTTGTGGCTAATTACTCTCAAAGAAATAAGGTTAATTAACATCTACTGTATGTAAACTATAAAGTATATATAAACTATGTATTTAAAATGCTTATATTATCGTCTATACCCTGCAGAAAGTGCTTAATTTTTACTATGCCACCAAAAGTATCTGTTAATTTTATAAAGCTACTTAAATTTATTGTTGGTGTATTCCGTTCCGCTCTAGTTTCATTTATCGAAGTGTGAATGAAAACCCACGTTATATATTTAGACTCTACAACTTTGTTGAATATAACTAAAACACTAAATATTTTGCCACTGTTAATTCTTAACTAAGTCGGCGATGAATGGAATTAGAACTAAACATTCGACAAAACTTAGTGTCACTCAAGTGGATATAAAGGTAATTATATAATTATTTAATAAGTGACACGGTACGCTAAAAACGTATGACATAACCACAATCATGGTTACAATTTTATATAGTAATTAGTTTTAAATTAATATCAGTGTTATCTGAAGATGGGACCTTGTGCCCGAAACGCGTCATAACTAGACGAAACTTAGTGTCACTCAAGTGGATATAAAGGTAATTATATAATTAATTACATAATTATGAAACATGAAAGCCTAAGAGAACATCTTTGTATTATTTGTTTCTATTTACATCAAAATAAATATTACTTTCTTGCGCACTTTTCACTTTTACACATTCATAAACGATTAAAACTAATTTATTAGTTTTTAATAGTATATTCTTTAAAAGGTTTTTGTAGACTGGAAGGAAAATATTAATAGAATAACTGTAAACGAATCAAAAGGTGACTGTGATAATTCCGGAGTTAAAAGTGTTATTTGACATTTGAGACTGTTCTTTCTCGCCCACTGGTTTAATACATATGTAGTAGACGTCTCTTCTTCAAGCATTACACCTGTGACCTGTTTGCGCCCTCTGCACGTGGTACAACAAACATTTCATCACCACAATCCAACAGGCACGTTATAAATGTAATATTTGTTTTTATATATATTATATTATAACTAACCTTGTCGTTTAAATGTTATGCCCCACTAGTTGAGCGTCAATTTATAACTTATCTCCTTATCCTCTCTATTTAATTCGCCCCACGATGGATGCGTCAATTTATAACTTAACGGGCTTCCCGTATCAATCTTTTCTAGACCCCACTGTTGTGAGTGCCAATTTATATTGTATCTTGTCTCAATATGGGAAGGTATAATAATGTTTAAATATACCCCAGTTCCTCCTTATTTAATATATTTGTGTTGTTGTGGTTAAATTTATGTATTGAGTGCGTAATTATAAATTTCTCGTTCAAGCCTAGCCCGCGTTTGAAGAGAAGAGAAGGAATTTTTATTTGTTTCTCTTTCTCTTTAATTCAACAACGGTCCGCGAGGTAGCGCTGAGTTTCACAGATGTTGGAAATTGTAGGTTAGTCCACCACGTACAATAATTCTAAGTTACACTCTCTACTTATATTATATCTTGTTCACACAACACTAAATATTATATAAATGAGAAGATATCGTTAAATCTGAAAGGATTCTTTATTAAGATTTTAATATTTCTTGCCAACAAAGTTTTTTCTTTACGGAGATACAAAAGTCTATAGTATTAGAAGTAATCGATTATCGATCGGATTCAGGGTGATATGTTATTTTAGTTATGATTTTATATTTCTTTAAACACAGGGAGTGAAGGTTCTTTCAACTGTTAGTAAGGTCAGAAAGTGCATAAATAGGATTACAAGGTATTACAATATAGTATTAAGTTCTTATTAAATATTATTTAAAATAAGTGTAGTTTACCGTCCTCTGGACATCGTGACTCGGTAAGGCAGTGTACAGATAACCTCGTCGTAGTGTTTGGTCAATAACAGAATGCAGATGAATTAATTCTCGCCAGTCTTCGCTCCAAGTTCGAAATAAAAGTTGAATTCTTGGTCCTGGGATGATGCGGAAATGCCGCTCCTTTTGTTCACCAATGTCCGAGTTTTGTGGTTACATGTTTCAACGAATTTCGTGCCCAACTTCGCTTTTTCTATTGAATTGTGGAAACTGATGTTCAAGTATAATTTTGTGTTTGATTTTCGTTCTTTATGTTAAACTCTATTCAGGTAGTTATTTCTCTGCTTTGGTTGATTAATTAAGTTAATATTTGCTCATTATATCGAGTTTTACTATTAAAGTTCTTCACTTAGATTTTCTGTCAATTTTCATGTACAGGTTTATGATTGTTCGGTTATAAAAGACGGTTGAATGTCAGTGAACCATACTATGGTGATTTATTGCTTAATTCATTTCCCAATTGTATTGTTTTATTTTAATTTTAATCAATTCTTTTCTGAGTGCATCCAAACTAAACCGTCTTCGTTCATGGATAATTATTCAATAAACGAATCAACAACTTTTATATCTCTCGTCGTCCTTGACAACCATCTCGTCTATTCTTATTGGATATTATATTATACTATAACCATTATCATACAATGTTCTTACACTCATCAAAATAATCCTTTACTAAATATCCATTATATCCTATTATAATTTTACATATGGTTTGTTACTAAATTTTATATATTTTGCTATCGTTTCCTCTTAATCTACTTACTCTAACAAGTACTATTTTTCTGTTACAAAACATTACCTATCAGTATCCTTGCACTATTGCATTTTGAGATTTTATTTAAATTGAATTTATTTATCTGTTATTAGCAATTATTATTAACTTCTCCTAACTCATTAGATTCTATTTAATATTTTTTACAAATTTCTTTACCTAACCTTTCTGACCTGACTTACTATACAATGTTACTGTTTTTTAGGCCTATCATTACACTTTTATCTACTTCTGATTTTAATTGGTTACTACCTGCATTATTATAGAATCCTTCATTTGTTTATGATATGATTATACTAAACCCTTTTGTATCTCGTTAACAACTATAGCCTTTCTGGCCCAGTGTACAATTATAATCAGCCTACTAACTAATTACATGTATACAAACGTTTAATTATATAAAGTCTAACAACAGCTCTATAATGATGTATTGATAACACATAAAATGAAATTAATTGGTAATTAATTAATGAGTTTAACAACAGCTCTATAATAATATATTGACAACACATAATAATTAGTTAATTGGTATTCTATTAAAAGAATTACTCCACTTGTTACACACAAAAATAACATAAATATCATGATAATGATACAACATGATACAACTAGTAATAGGTACATTTTTATGAAATAAGTCATGTAATAATTACTCATTCTCCTCTCATTTAAAACCTCAAATATTATAAAACAGTATAAGTTTGTTTTTACATCATTTGTCAATGTCTATTGTTTACACCTTTCACTGAACTTTGAAGTTTGTATTTATTAACATTATTAATTGTTTTTCTTTCTACCTTGTGTTCTTATTGGGGATAATTCATTTATTCAATAATGGGTTGGGTTTCTGACCTTTTACGGGTATAGATAATTATTATTTTTATTTTATTTTAAAACTTATAAATTGATTTATGTAACGTAGGGGACCATATTTTCGTTACGTTACAATATGTAAATATTAACGTTCAATGTAATTAATATCCTGTAGAGCCCCAAGTTGTTGGTGCCAATTTTATGTGAAGTGAAATAAAAATAACTCTTGTTCAGTCGTGTCTTAATTCTCAGCTTTATTTTATTATTTTTTTTATATATACAAATGATTACTCTTTACTTTTTAACATAAATTAAAATTCATTGACATGCAATGCCTTTCTCTTCATCTGGTAGCTCCTTTAGATTTAATAAAACAAGAACTCTTTCTCAGGGTTAATATAAAATTAAAGTCAATGTACAGTCAAAGTCATACATAACAACATGTTATACATATTATAGAAAATATAAAAATAATAAATCAGTTTCATTAATGTTATGTTGGGTATGTGTGTTGTGTCATTGGTTCTTTGGATTATACAAAAGAAACAACTTAATCTAATCAGAACAAACTAAAAGTGTACAATGAGAAAAAAAAAATTGAACACTGAATCTGTTAATACTCATTAATAATTAAAAAAAATATAATCTTGTTAAGTGAGTTTATTGCATTCTCCACTATGAGCGCTATGAGAATCTCACCATCTCACTCGCACTCATTATAAATATATGCATTGGGTCTCACTCCCACTCATTGGTTTTATACTATTTCTAATTCAACACTGCCTCCATGTTGGATCTATCTATAAGACTAGTTCAAAGCTTATTTTCAATAAAATATACAGTTTTCCACTTTGGTTTATAGTAAATTAGTGTGTACTTCACTGTTCATAATGTTTATAGTGTTTGTGTTATATCAGTTCACTGTTCTAGTTACTTTAAATTTAATAATGAGTGAACAAATGTATGTGTTAGCCTAATCGTATATACATACGAGTAGAACCCTCTCACCAGATTGCTGTATAGTTTTACAGATTATTTTCTTGTTATAATTCTTCCGGCCTTCAGTTTCAGTGTTTTATATTAAGCCTAGTATACTTTTCATTATTTCAGGAGCTTTCCTTCATTAATATACAGTATAACATTATCTTTTAGTAGAAATATTAAGTTTCTAATTATATGTGTTCTGGCTTTCTTCAAATCCAACAATCAACCCCCTTTCTCTTTCCTTTAGTCTCTGTAGATTCACTCGGTAAACTCTTGGCTTCACAACATGTTTTATGGGGCACAGGGTTGTTTTTACACTTTATAATTAACATGATTTATTCTAACCTTATTTTTACTTGTCCCTGATGTACATAATTAGTTTTTAGGGATATATTCCACTAATTATAAGTATTGTACACATTGCTTAATCTTATTAGGTTAGTTACATACTTATTTTATATAAATTACATGTGTTACTCACTGCTTATATTATAACAAGGTCTATTTCCTATGCACTTTCACTTCACAAAATTCTGAAAACTAATACACTGCTTTTTAATATTAATCACTGTTATTTTAATTATTTTTTGCTTTCTTACATTAGGTAGTTGGTAATTATGGGTTTAATATTATTTTCATTGTTTTTTTATATGACTTATACTCTGTAGTGAGATTACATACAATAACTGAGGTTCGCAGACCTCTATATGGTTTGATAGACTCATACCATAACAAATGTTTTCTTACTTAATTACTAACTTATTAACATTTATCCACTATATTTCTATTTACATTAACATTTATTTACATTTTTTTATCATTTGATTTTCCCTCCTGGGTGTAGTAGTCATAGTCATGTCGTCTGATAGTCTTGTCATTGTTATTAAAATAATTAATTAATAGGTTTTTATTTCCTATTCCCATTGCATGTACTTATCATAATATTTCTTTTTTATTACCTTTTGCTCATTGAAATTATTATTTATTTTCAAATAGTTACATCTTGTTTTCATTCCTTTATTTGTTAAATTGTTTTTATACTTTTCTGCATATTATCTATAAGAAAGATTGCGTTTAGGCATAATTCACAACGAATTTTGATGATTAACTTATATTATAACAAGGTCTATTTCCTATGCACTTTCACTTCACAAAATTCTGAAAACTAATACACTGCTTTTTAATATTAATCACTGTTATTTTAATTCCAGGGCATAATCTTGTTATGTTACAACGTCCACATGCGAGCTGCACGTAAGAATGGGATGTGCGCGCGCCTGCTGTAGTCTAGTGTACGTTTGGCTTTGTTACCTAGGTAGATTTTAGATGTGTAGGTGTTATCTTGCTTGGTATCCCAGACAAGACTAAAAAGTGATCTTGATTCGATGCCGAGACCGCAGCACAGCTGTTGTGATTATGAGTTGCAAACGAAACCACTATGGCTGCCCGACACACACACACACATATAAATCATAGTAAGTATATTTAAATGGAGACAGAGTAATTATTATTGGGGAAGGAAAATAAATTGCCGATGGTAATTTTAGCGTGTGAGACATTACCTAAAAAAAATGTTACGACAATTTAAAAAGCTGTGATGGAATGATAGCAAAATGGAGGAAAAGTAGTGTGGAGACGACAGAAGTTGAGAAGAAGGAGTAGAATTATCAAAAAGGAGAATGCCCCTCTAACAGTCGAGGTAATTAAATACAGATACTTGAAAAGTTTGTAGAGGAAGTTGTGGACGTGTGATCAAGAGATTAGTAGTAGAATAGACACAGCGATAGAAGCGTTCAATGACAAAAGGAAGCTTTGTATAAAATAATTAATTAAATCTCAGATCAAGATCTAACGTAGTATTTCATATTGTTACGGCGGTCATACGGATCGTCGTGTGTACAGTGGAAACAGAAAAACTGACACCAGATGATGTCAGTAATTACAACTTTAATTGGAAATAAACAACAGTTAGGAATCAACAAAGGCACTCTTATACAATAATTTAAGTTACATTTTGTCCAATACACAACAATAAATGTCGCCTTATTGCAGTTTTGCACTAAGTAAAACACTTAGTAGCATACACTAAAATAACAAGACACAATAACGACCACTCCGAACCTCACTGTAATGTCATTTGTCAAGAACTTGGTTTTGCTGGCCGCTGGCTGCTTACTTATACCCCGCTGGCGTTCGAGAAAAATCGACCACTTTCCGACGAAGTGCTCTGCAGCTCGCTAGAAGCTAGGCCAATGTCTTGGCTTGAGACGTTTTCGCAGACAAAAACAAAGTCATAAAAGTTACCAATCACATTGAGAATTAGGGTGCCGCCACACAATGTGTACAAGCGTCACGCATGTTATCTATTTCCTCGGGTACCAAAATCGTCTACTTTACCGTCGTTTTACTTTTTGCGCGTGGCAACTGTACGATGGGGGAAATAAATAGGTGTAGAATTAAAGAAATGTGTATTTGGAGGCGGATCGAACGAATGAAATGGGTTGAACATGCAACAAAGAGATGCTCAAAGTATAATAGAGGTTGGGGTAGTTCTGAGGGTTATGAGAAAAAGGAAGGGGAACTAGAATGCACTAATCTCAAGAGAAATGGACGACTACCGTCGGTTTCTAAAGAACATCTTACATGACATAAAATCAGAGCTGTCATTTGAAGAAAAGAAGGCTCATGCTTGAAATATATACGAATGCCGGTGGTGCCTGAAAACTGTTTCACATCAGAATGGTAATGATAATTCTTTCAAAAGATTTCTTAGTGAAGTTGGAATATTAATACTTTTAGCAAGTAAAAATTGCAGGGAATTATCTTGTGGTTATTATTTTTTCATAATTGCGATTATCAACAAATTCTGCCTGACTCTGACAATATGATATCACGTTATTCAATCAGACACTGCTGGAAAAATGAGAAACAATATATCTAATGACAGCTCCATACATTTAGACATTTTTGTTTTCATCTTGGCTTATCTTATAAATGTACGATTTGACGAACACAAAAAATTTGTCTTAAAAGCTTAATATTAATAAATTGGTATATGCAGATGTATTAATATGGGTTTGTCGATAGGCGTGTTTTTTTATTTACACACGTGCACACATACAGACACACAGACACACTAACGTTTTATATAGGTATGCAAACGTGCTTGAGTGCGTGGGTTTGGGATTAATATTTCTAATATAAACTAACACTGTATTACAAACTTTGAAATTAAACATTTTATTTCAGACAACCGCATATGTCTAACAGATTAGTTTTGTAAGACAACTGGCCCCGAAAAGACGAAAGCAACAACAGAAACACAAAGTGTTATGTGATGTGTAATTAGTAGCACGCTGTACAACACAACTTTTAACAATAACAGCAACTGTACAACATCCCCTCTGTTAACAGAAATCGCTGAAACAAGCACGGACCTTTGCGTTGTTTTACATGCCAGCGCATACGTTGCTCCACAGTTAACTAGAGATTAAACAGGGCCATTGTTTATGTTGCTGCAGCATTAACATGGACGCCGACAGCTTAGAACTATGAACAAACGTGCTGTTGCGGTGTTACTTATGAACAAATACACATATGCAAATTTGGTGTTAGCTCTCTGTAATGAATAAATATTGATTGTTAGGTTTTAAAATTGAATTTTATAACCACTGTACAAAATTAGATATTATGATATTAAGTTGCAAAACACGTATTGCTGCTTAGCAGTAATTTGTTTCTAGACTTACAGAAAGGCAGGTTTCTCTTGACTTAAAGGGAGATAGTGTACTTATTTATAGTTTTTGATAAAACCGTCACATGTACATATTGTTCCTCCAAAAATCAGTGATAGAATGTTTAAAATAAATCTGCTAAAACTGGAACCAATATAGCGTATTTATTTTGTTTAAAGACGAAAATTTTGCTGAGACAATATACAGTATATGCATTACGGCCTTTCTTAATTCAATTTGAAGTAGGTCTAATTATGAATGCTCCATTTCTGACATTTCACTAGCAGTGTTGAGTACTGTTTGTTAGTTGTTGCACAGATAAATTGGTTTGGCAGAAATGTTATATTACGATTGTTTTTGGTCCAGTATTTTAATAATTGGTTTTGTGTTAGTCTAATTAGAATTTATTTGATTTTTATATTGAATTATGTTTTATGTTTGTAAATATGTTCCTTTTATCTCGCCAAGAATACGTCTTTGTGTTTTATATATTCTATTAAAGTGACATTATTTCCGTAAGTAAATAAGTTTTCAAAATGTTTGGGATTTTTATGTGGTACAGAATGTTCAAAGCAATGTTTTTACATTTTGCCTTCAATTATAATAAACTTTCTTAAGAATTTTCTATTTAATATTACAAATTTTTCTTATTAACTGTGCTGCTTTCTTGCGAGATTTATTATTTGCTTAGTGTTCTTTTTACGTACTATTATAATGGCTCATATATCATGAAAATCAATCCAAGATATCAATATTACAAGTCAATGGTAGTTGATCAGAAAGTGGCACTCTTTCGTGTAATGTCTGACAATTAGGTGTAATAGAAAAACTTGAGATATAAATATCATTGTAATATCGAATGTGTTTTTCTAGACCAGTCTCTTTTGCTGTGCAGAGGCCGGTGTTTCTCGCATCCCAGATTATTTTGGTCCATCCCTCCTATCATCCTTGTCTATATTCCGATCCTACGTTGTCTTGCCACACCGTTATTCCAAGATTACCGTTGTTTAATTTCTCTTTACATCTTCCTGCCAGCTATCGTTACTATAATTTTTATGGCTTTCATTCTTCCGCCATTCATTTCATGTGTACGTAAGGGACTAATCTCGTTACTTTTATGGTTTCCATTAAGTAAGTGTCTACTTCCGCGTTTATTTTGGCGTATTAATTCTGTCTAGCCACAACTAATTTTGTTATTGTACAACTCTATCACTAGTAATCTGTTGCCATTTCTCTACGTCATTTCCATGGTCACAGCCCACGTATCTGTACCGTATGTAGCAATATTCTAAACTATCCTTTTGAAACAATAATCTTTTTACTTATTTGGTAGTAATTCTATTCCAGATTGCCAAGTGCAAATTTATAATCGACACTCTACCACTACCATTAATTTTTTTGTATTATTTCGTGCGTAAAGTAGATTATATTGTTGTATTAACTGAGATATAAATCGCTATACAGAAAATACATTTGCTGTTAATGTTAATGGAACTCTGTCACACTTGGCATTTAACGGAAAATGAATAAAACATGTGGAGTGAATGTTACAAACTCGACACTGTAACGCAACTTTGCCGCATAAAAACGCCAGACTGTTTTATGCAAAGCGTTACTATTCAATGTTGTTTTCAATTTATACGTTAAAGTAGAGTTAACACGATTGTAATGCACTGAAAGAAACACCCTTTTATGAAGAGCGTACATCAGTCGACTTGTAACTTGCGTTTGAGGCGCATAAGGATTAACATGTTACACACCAGCGATTTAAGGATACAGATGTTTTATGCACACGCATAAGTAAATAAGAGTGTTGCGATTTTTTAGATATTAAAATACAATATTCAAGCGATACCTACTTCACTTATTAGTATGGGTGTTCAGATACATACTTTCTGCGCGTAGCTCAGTGTCATCAGCGATATACATGAAAAGTAATTTAAAGGTATCTGATAAAACAGTGAAATAATGATAAAACAAGAGCGTAAAACTGGCTGATAGGATTTATTGTTATTTCAAGTTCTAATAAGCATCGAATTTAACGTGAATACAAATAGAAACGAGTATTAGTTCTTTTTATTTCCTTGTCTTTGTGGTGTACTTGATGCAAACAAAAATAACTCGGAAAGCATAATTCATGCAGAGAAGTACAGGATAGATATAATAAATACAAACACACATGCATAAAGGAATACCACATTTGATAACGTAATGTCACCTATAGGCACAACAGGTTTCTGGATCACCATCACATGTTTCTGTTTCTCTGCCTATTTTACTCTTCTTTTCTTTTATTATACCAAAAAGTGTATTTTAAAAATTTCGACAATTTCCTTATTAATATACTTCTAGTATACTTTTGAATATATTTTCGTTTCTCCACGTCTTAAATAAGAAAATCATCCATTTTCTTTCTGCTTCATGATGTTATTAGATTTAAGTATTCTTTCTGCTCACCGATTCATTTCTGATGTGGTAGATACTATAGAAATCCGTATTCATGCGGCACTGGAAGTAAGTTGACTTGTTCATAGTTATTCGTTGCTGTTATCACACCACTTTTAAAACTTATTAGTGACAAATGATATTAATAACAAATAATTTTTATTTTTGCTAGGTGTAGTATATAGACATAGGCCTATAGATTGTTTAACAAAATATGCTTTATTCGTTTCAAATCTGAAAATATGACATCTAGTTCTTATAATTATCTCTTGAATATTTTACTACTAACATAACTATTAACTTAACATACCCTATTAAATTGAAATGCACTATTACTTTCACAAAACACACACACACACACACACACACAAAATATGTTTCCTATTGAAAATAGAACACATAATTATAAATGTAGTGTTAGTTGAATAAAATAAAACAAAACCTAAAAACTTAATTTAAACGAATATTTATACAAGAAAAAATGTAATGTATGTTGAGACAAATATATTCCATAACTTTTACTGAAGAAGTGCTTACAATTTTAAGATATGCCTACTGAAAAGTAAACTTAAATTAGTAGGTAAATTAGTAAGTTTTTAGTACTCTTATAGATATTAATTATCATCATTATTTCGTTGTAAATGATATTGATTAGATGTACATATTCGAGTGAGATAGTGAATTTGTGTGCATGTGTGTGTGTGTGTGTGTGTGTGTGTGTGTGTGTGTGTGTGTGTGTGTGTGTGTGTGTGTGTGTGTGTGTGTGTGTAAAACTTTATGTGCAATTTTGATGTATATGGATAGGCCCATAAGCAAGAGTAGTTCTCGCCACCCTTGCAACTTATTTTTTTTTAGCAAGTTGTATAATTAGTATTTGTTCTGTTGTCAGGTATTCTCACTGAGCAGTTACGTTGTACACCCGTGTGACATGACGAGCTGACGCATTGCCAACAGAGCATTTATGGGTGACTTGGGACCGTGGCCCTCTAGTCACGTACTGCCTGCCTGCTGCCTGTCGTATCAGTCGTCACGTCCATTGTTCATTGTCCCTTTGTGACGCGTCATTCTTTGAACAGTGAATCTTTGTGCTTACAGTCGGCTATACATAGAAATCCATGAATGATATTGTATGGTCTTAAAGTGCTCGTATTTTTTATTAGCATAATAAAAAAATAACAAGCCCTCGTGTAAACTCATATTTTAAGGTTTAATTACAATGTTAAAACTCAAGTTAAGACTCAATATTATGTTAATATGAATACTTATTGGAAGACGTACTACAGACCAGATCTTTAGTATGCGGGAAACAATGGAAAAGGCATACGAAATTCAGGAGGATTTGCACATTTTATTCATAGACTTATTTAAGCTTTCGACAGTGTAGACAGGACGAGGTTGTTGAAGGCGCTTGAAACCTTTGCCTTTCCAGGAAAGCTAATTAGACTTGTAAGAATGACACCAGCAGTGCAGTTCTAGTGGGAGGGTAAAGAAATAAATCCTTAAAGTACCAAGAGGTGTAAAACAAGGTGATGCATTATCAGCTTTGCTTTTTAACATAGCCTTGCATAAAACAATGAGCAGATTAGACTTAAGAGGCAATTTAACCTGTAGGCTAACTCAAACACATGCCTATGCAGACGATGTACCCTTGGTGGCTAGATGTCTCACAGCTCTTAGAGAAATGTTTGAGGTCATAGACGAAGAAGCCCGTCCTTTGGGACTTGTTGTAAATTAAAAGAAAACGCACTATATGAAAATGACAGCAGCACTGGCAAGAAGGAAGATCCATAACTTAGAGCTGGATAATTACACTTTTAGTGGTGTAGATAGGTTTATATATCTTGGAACAGGACTAAATGAGGAGTACAAAATAAGAAATAAATAGGAGCATCATGATTGGCAATAGAGCATATTATGCAAATCTTAATCTTCTCAAATCCAAGCTTCCGTCTCGTAAATCAAAACGAAAATTTACAAAAGCTTGATCAGACCAATCGTGACTTACGGAGCTGAAGCATGACCACTCACGGATGTATCAAAAAATTGGCTGAGACTATTTAAAAAAAAAACAGTGAGAAAGATATACGGACTAATAGTAAAAGCAACAGAGTGGAGATGCCTTCGAAATGCTGAAATTGATGAAATTTTGCAGCAGGAAGGTATAGTGCGCTTTATGAAGGCAAGGTGGATAACTGGCTGGGACATGTGGTGAGAATCACACAGGAGAGACTGCCCAAGCAAATGCTAAATGGAAACATGGAAGGAACAAGAAGAAGGGGCAGACCCAGAAGACGATGGATAGGCCTACATGAGGTGGAGGAAGACTTAAGAAGAACGGGAGTACAAAATTGGAGGAACGTTGCAACAGAGAGAGGGAACTGAAGACGAGTGGTGGCGGAAGCCAAAGGTCATCCCGGGGTGTAGATCTCCGGAAGATGAAAAAGAAGAAGAAGAAGATTATGTTAATGTAATTATAATAAAATCTTATAAAAATATGTAGTAAATATTTTTTATTTGTATTTACAGCTTATGGGTTTTTTATGTTCCTTGTTCTCTTCGAATTTTTAAAAAGGTTTTACTTCGTTAGCAAAGTGATCAAATTTTGTTAAGGCAAATTTAATTTCATTATTGTGCTTAATGCTGTGAATTTAATCTAAACAATATGACTATCAATGATTTGTTTTAGAAATGCTTTTCAATTATAATATTCCACTATTGATAACAAATGTTACTGCATAAATACATTACAAAACTTGAGATTTGAAAACCTTTTTAATGTATGAATCATTGGAACTATTTTCAGTTACCGTTAACTTAACACTAAATTTTTATACTCAGTAGTAGTGCTATCTGAACTCCTTTAGAACCTTTTTGAAAACTAACATAGAAAATAATGGTGAGAGGAAATGGCGTTTACCTGAGAGCTTTTCTTATCTTTAAGAATTATAAACGACGCCATAACAGACATCATTAACGTGTTTCTTGTTGTAGAAGTAGAGCGAAGTACAAAACCGTGTGCACTCTGATGTTAAGTTAACGTACTGCGACTTAGATACAAGCGAAAAACCTCTTACTTACCAAGTATAGAGAAAACAGTGCTTAGAAACATATTCTGGACACCTTACACACTCTTTGGTCCATACTAATAAGTATGTAAGGCGGTGCCGTCTGCTAACTGTGTGATACGCTCTGACAGTGGTATATCTTAGTGCTGATCACCCACCTACTGAGAGGACAGTAAACCGGTTTGATTAAATTCAGTTTCACATAGTTATATTATCACCGAAGAAACAGAATAATAATTTGTCAGAATAGAAACTGTTATAACTCACAGCAATATGTACAAACATACGTGATATTCACAGTGACATATTAGTATCTGTGGAAAAGCAAATTGTCAGTTATAATCGGAAGATGTGGTATGAGGTACGGTTACGGGTACAGAAACGGCACACAAACGATTAATAGCCTACAGAGCAATAACCGTCCACCTAATTATCATGTGGTAATGTGATGTAACTCTGTGCTACATCTCAAACAGCAGGTTTTATCTCTTAATTAGTCCAGACATCACGTGAGCGATTGCACCCTATCGCTAGGGTTTTTATTCCTATAAATAACGGCGTGTGTGGAAAGTACAGAGTACATATGTTACAATTACTTCCGCACACTACTGCACAGTAGCTCATATCAGATATTTGTTGATCAGACAGTCCCTTGCTAAATGTAATAAATTTGACCTCGACCTTCATATTCTCTTCATAGACTTTCAAGAGGCATTTGATAGGGTGAATAGGAAACAGTTGGTGGTTTCTCTGCAGGAGGTTAATATCCCAACAAATCTACTAAGATTATTAGTGATGGCACTCACAAAATGCAGAGCCAAAGTTATGCTAGGAGGACAAACAAGTCAAGCATTCCAAATCAAGACAGGAGTTGGAGAGGGTGATGCATCGAACGGTTGGCCGTTCTATTTAATCTGGAACTACACAAAACAGTTAAAAAATGTATATCCAGGCGGTACAATCATTAACGGGACAAGGCAGATCTTGGCATATACAGATGACATTCCACTTATTGGAAGAAATGTCCGTATACTGTAAGACTCTTTTGGACAACTAGAGAAGAAAGAAAGAAAAATGGGTCTTAAAGTAGATGCAAGCAAAACAAAATATATGAAAGTATCCACGTCGCAGGCAAGGAGAACCCCAATAAAGCTGATCATAAACGATTACACTTTAGAAGAAGTAAATGAGTTTACGTACTTTGGAGTTTATGTTAATAGTGAAAACAAAGTATCCAATGAAATAACAAAGGGAATAATGGCGGGGAATAAAGCTTACTTTGGTCTAGTAAAATTATTAAGATTAGTCTTCTCACCCAAGAAACTAAACTGGAAATATACAGAGGAGTGATGAGGTCTGTAGTGACATACGCTTTTGAAACCTGGACATTAGGAGCAGTTGAGAAGGACTATTGAAAAGTCCTCATAGGACTTTTGAAAGGAAAATTATTAGAAGAAACTTTGGACCAGTATGTTGTAAGGGAGAATAGTGGATCAGATCTAATCAAGAAATAGACTTCATTCTAAAACAGGGTGATATTATCTGATTTATAAAGTCCAGAAGAACCAGCTGGATAGAATATGTAGAAAGAACGGACAACCAAAGACTCCCCAAAAGGATAATGAATGGGCTCATTGAAAGGCGCAAAAGACGAGGCATTCCAAGAAAATGATAGCAAGACACGTGGCAGGAGACCTGACTAGGATGGGTGTCGGCTCGTGGAAGACCAAGGCACATGATCGGACTATATGGATACGGATCATTACGGAGGCCAAGGTACATCCTGGACTGTTCTGCCAGAAAAAAAGTAGCTCATAACTGCCACCGCTGATACGAGCTCAAGCATAACTTTTTATTTTTACATTTAGGCGTTTGTTACTTAAAATATTTTTATTTGCATATTTATTTATTTTATATTCTTGATATAGTTATGAAATATGTAGTAGGCTCTAGACCTGTTGTAAAAATAATGAGTGTCACACAAGTACCCCCGGAAGGAACTGGAGTATCATACAAATTACATAACCGAAAACTTCAAACTTCATTAAAAAGGTTTGGAGTTGGGTATAAAAATAATAAATCGAGTAATCAGGTGTCGTGCTCGGCCACTACAGTCCTGAGTTGCAGAAATTGCACACTATTTTGAACAAGATTTATTTACATTTTGATAATTTCAATGTTAGATCATTTTCTAAAACCAGAAAATTTACGGAAACGCCGATTATTCTACAGTTTTCTTAGTAAAATAAACTTTCAAAACAACACAATTATCATTACCTTTTTCTTATTATAAATACAGTAGTCAATAAAACGTTTGACTATTACATTGGGTTTTATTTAACTTTATACTCATAACGCCTAATAGACAAATAATTTAGTCTTCCCTTACGTACGTTTACCTATGTTTCCATAGATGTCTGGAAGTCTATATCTAACACCTTTCACAAATACATGTAACTGATGAAAAATGCAAATTTTTGCAAACATTGTTTACAAATTGTTTAAAGGCAGTCCAAAATTTGCAAAGGATGTTAAAGGAAATTAATATTGTCAAAATAATATAATTTTGACTTACCGAATTTGTATTATTGCCTCCCTTTTGTGGAAGTATAAAAATTCACCAGGGCCTCTGGGGTATAAAAGTATGGACACACATAAGTTTACGAAAATCGCTTGGTATATTCAAAAGTTATTATAAGACATACTCAAAATATAAAAGTTGATGGACAGACAAGCAAGTGCCAAACAGTTGTGTTAATACTGAGAAATCGGCTCGCTATCTGAACTAAAACATTATTCATAATCAACGTTTAAGTTATCAAATATTTTTTTCAATTTTTAAGTATACTTTTACACTAATTTTTGATTATATTAAATGATAAAATAGTAAACACATTAAGCTTATGAAATTTAGTTGCCATATGTCTAAACACAGTATTTTACAAAACAACTATTCTGAATATACGACTGAGTAAACACATTCTTGAAATCAAATGGTACGTAAAGGAAAAGATTCATTGTTACCAACCGTAATTTCGTTATACAAACTTGCTCTCGGGAGTTACATTTTAAAATTTTCGGTTGGATGACTTTTCGACTGGCGGTTTGATGGTATCTGTACAACGTGTAATAAGGTGTGATCGGTTTGTTGACATGTTAATAAATACTGTAAAAGTTAATAAAAGCCATTTTTTATTATTTAGTAATTTACTGTACTTTTAAATTGTGATCTACCTAATCCTCAAAACAATATTTACAGTTCTTATATTATATAATAGTATATCAACTGCCGATATACGCGTATAATACATTATACAGGGTGATTCAAAATTGCACGGGAAAGTTATATGGTATACGAAAAGTTATACACATTATATATATAACATTTGTTTAATACTTATAATTTCTTTACCTCAAGATTTTTTTCATATATACATATATCTATATGTGTGTGTGTGTGTGTGTGTGTGTGTGTGTGTGTGTGTGTGTGTGTGTGTGTGTGTGTGTGGTATAAAAATGGATATTGCAGTTATAAAAGCAATTAATACATAATTTATTTCGAATTAGTTATTTAAAATTAATTTTCAAAAAACGACTCGTACATACCACGTGAAACATACAAATTTTGCAGAGTTGTTCGGTAAAGATAATTAATAATATTGTTATGACGGTCTAACTGATCGTCGTATGGTACAGTGGAAAACAAAATACAAGACACCAATTAAGTCACTAATCACCAGCTTTAATTATCACAATTAAACAGTCTGTAATCAACAAGGTAGTCTCTTACAACTCAAATAAAAATTGTTCACACGCAATAAAATGTCTACTAATGTAAAACACAATTGAAGTACAATTGTCCCGTACGATTATAAAACACATAACACTTCGCCACAATACATCGAACCGCACTGTGTAAATCGCCACTCAAGCGCACTGTGTACTCACCCGACAATAACTGAACTGAGCGTCGCTGAGTACTTGTATTTATACCCCGCTGAGGTTCCAGAATATTCGCTAATAGGCGTCTACTAGAAAACACACTAGACCGTAATTCATTCCGGCCTTGAACACAACACACGCGGACCGGTATGTCCTGGTATACACCCGATAGTTGACGCGTAATTGTCTTTCACCGCAAAGTAGCAGCATTATGTACGCACACACACATTACAGCTGGAATATTCGAGAAACTTGTAGTAGTGTTCCGTATTACGTAACACTTCTCCGAATTACGTAACACTATGTAAACAACTGCTATCGTCAAGTACGCGTAACATGCTTAGACTAATTGTAATCCTTTTTAACTGTAAGTATTTGAATTGTAATCCTGAATTTTTAAATATTAATTGTCCAATCGGAATCTTATAAGTAGAATGTTAATCAGTCCTTAACTATGCTGATGTTTGGCTGCCACTTATGGGAAAGGAATCTTGTGAATAGCTGACGTCATTGCATTTGTAATCCAAATGTCAATCTGTATTGAATGCATTGTTGTTATACAATGTAAATGAAAGTATAATTAGTTTACACGATAAAAGTAACGTTTGCCGGAAGTCGTTGACAAAGAATTTTTTCTCGCATGTTTAAATACCATGTTCTTTGTAGAACAGTGTGTGATGATGTGTTTAAAAGTTAATCCTTCAAGCAGTACGTAACGTCAGCATGGCTTTTAATGATTAACAACTGAAAATCAGTTTTTGCAGGACAAAGTTTTTTCGCTCAAAAAATGTAATTTACTAAAAGCCACAGAAAAGTTTCTATTAAATATATGAAACTGTTTTTAAATATAAAAATTAAAAGTTGTCTTTATTAAAGGAAAGTATTATTCGCTTTAAATAATAAAGCTAATAAATATTTGCTTTGACATATTACAAGAAAAATTGTATTGGTAGATAATGGATAATGTACTCTTATACCTGGTCTTAATTGCCAGGTTTATGTAGTATTAAAAACCTTAGAAAAGCGAGTAGCAACCTTTAAATCAAATTTTCTCAAGCGTTTTCAGACTGTTGTCTCTCCGAATCACGTGTTCTTTCTATGGGCTCCATGCCAAACGGAAAGTAAGATAATATATAAACATTTTGTCTGGAAATACTTTAAGTGTTCAGTGAGAGTCTCTTGGTTAGTGACACACGTGTGAATGTCCAGTTGTATCGTTGTGAGATAACAAAAAAACACGTCTGTCCAATATGTTAAGAAGTTTGATTATTTGTCTAAGTAAATAACTCACCCACCTAAAAACACATTTTAACAAATAATAAGTAATAAAGGCAAAAATAATAATTGTGGTTTCTCCACTTTGGAAACTGTAGCATACACTTTATCCAAAATACGGGTTTTCTAGACCAAATCTTTTTGGGTATTGTATCGCTTTTCAACTACTTGAGATCTAGAAAATTAACATTTGCGTCAGCAGCAATAACAGTAAATGGGAAAATTACCCTCACTTCCCTCTGTGGCTCTCTCGTGATGTGATTTTCCTCTTACGCGAATTTTATAACCATGCCCATTTCTGAGAGTCCTAGTCCTCAGGGCGATATGGCACACGGTTGAGAAACGCAGAGACAGACTGCAGGCCTAAACCATATGATAAACATAGAAATTTATATACACCTAGGAGACAGAGTTGTATTTTAATACAATGTTACTGGAAAGTTGTAATATTGTGTTATTGAAATTACTCTATTTTCTATTGTATCAACCTCTAAAACAGTTAAAGCATAATTTGCCTTGCCTTGTAACTAAAAAGCAATTAATTGATGATAATAAAATTATCCTACACACAGACTTTGTAGTATTTGTCACTTTTAGCAGAAGTTACAAATTATTGCATACTACTAATTTATTTGTGCAATGGAACAACATTTTTGGCAGCACTCAACGCCACCCTCAGCCTGACCGTTTTAAAACTGGCTGTTGTGTCATTGTGTATCAACAAACATGTTGGTACATTTGGTCAGCATCATTTTGTACCTTATTGTATCTGCAAGAAACAATATTCTGTCAATATACAAAACATTCGGGCTGGGAATGTTTCTGAGCGTCGCCGAAAAAATTGTGGATTATAGAAATAAATTTCTGGATCAACAACAGCTTAACTCTTTTATTTCTAATACTAAATTTAAAAGGTAATAGAATGGAAATATTTTCATGTGTGATTATTAGGTCGAAGTTCAATTTATGTTGTTAAACAGTATAAAAAACTTCATGTATGTCACACCAAGAAGCTGAGACCACATTGCATGAATAGAAAACACACGAACATCTTCTAATCCGATTTTTATAATTTTATATAAAGTTTACCATTTTATTTAAATAAAGTAATTAATTCACAGTTTTATAATAGTAATTCCGCTTGTTGTGTGTGTTTGTGTAAGTGTATATTTTTATTATGTTAGTTTTATTACGTGCTGTTAGAATAACGCTGTTACAGGTCACGCTGAACGTTTCAAATTGGAGGACATGTTTTAAATAAAGAAATAAAAGATGGATACGAAATGATCTTTTCCTACTTATCATTACAGGTGACAGGGTTAATTTTTATGACGTATTAAAACTAATATTATAGGAAACCAGTAATAATCAGTTTTAGTATTTCAAAGCTTTTAAATAAGGCTTGTTATACCTTTCAAATTATAATATCTTAAAAATAAAAATAACCGATGTTGTGATCTATAAATATTGGTATGGATATGAATACATGTAACTTACTATGTTTCTATCACAACAGATTCAGATAATATCAACATAAGTAGGAATAATATGTAAAATGTAAAGTAAAACTCTATATTGGTGTTTGTTATGCGAGTTACAAATACTCTTTGACGTTAAACATTAAACAAGTTTAAATAAACTTGTTAACTTTGGAACAACGTTTTATAAAACAAATATATTAATTTGTTATTAGGAATTTAGTAACATGATTAATTCTGAAAACTGAAAAATGTAGAAGATTAAATTAAAGATTTTTAAGTTTATAAAGAGTTTATATTTACTAAAAACTTAAAATATCTTACATATGCGTTATTATGTACTTCTTCCAACATTACAACAACTTTTCCAAACGTGTTGCGCCTTTACTCAAGAAAATTTCACTAATAAGATTAAAAAATATCGTATCGGCGGATAATATAAATTATGAGTTATACATTTTCTTTAGATAAATACGTACTATGAGTTGCATACTGTAAATTATTATAATATAATCATAGTGACTCAACTCTTTCAATTGATTTGACACAACTTAGAAGTATTTATGCCGATGTGTATCAAAATTTATGTTTACCTTCAGGATTATTGTAACAGAGTCATTTTAACATACAATTACGTCTGTTGTAGTACGATTTTCATAAGAATTCATCTAGAATCGTCTTGAAAATGACAAGAACTGTTATCAACACATCAACAGTTGACAGAATAACGGATCACAAAATGCCCTCACCTTCGAACACATTCGAACGCACCCACTGCAACAACCCTAAGAGAAGTGAGATATGTAACGAGTTTCGTAGACAAATCAAAAACAGTACGCCTTGTAATGTACGAAACAAAACAAAAAATATACGAAAATGTTTCGGGAGTACAGAAGAAAACCTCGGAACTCTAAAAATTTCATACGCGTAAATACCCAAAATCCTGCCATAACACACATACATGTGTGTGTGTATCCATATCCATTATATATGGGCCACTAGTAACATCAGTGTGATTCTATTATACAAGTTTTAATAAACCATGTGAGTATCATCTTAGACCAAATTTCTTCTGTTGTAAGACTACGATACACAGACGTTAATTATATATTAACTAGTTCATTAATTATTAAGAAGGGCTAGTTTCTATAATTGTTTCTAACATTTTATTAGAGTTATTCGCCGTCGGTTAATGATAATGAATAGGGTTTATGTTACATAGGCATATATTGTCATTACTTTAGAACCTAAAAATATGTTAAGCGTTTAAAATGCAAAAATCTAAATCTGACCCACAGAAAAGTACTCTTTCATTTGAGTTTTTATACAAACGAAATTACTTTTAATTTTATATGCAATTAATTACAACTTTCCTCAACCGAATTTACATTTTAAATTGAATAAAGCAGTTTGTGTGGTGCAAGGTACGGTAATCAAAACAGTAAAAAGAAATGGTTATCTAAAGAAAAGTTTAGAAATTTAAATTAAAGAATTTGACTTAGACGTGATGGTACATTAAAAGGTGCACTTACTTAGATATTTAAAAGTTGAAGGAGGTAAAGTGATTTTGTTAGAGCATTAACTGTTTAAATGTGCTGTAATGTAACCGTTTCATGAACTTCTCGATGTGGCGTTGAATATTCATGAGTTTCCCTCTTATACGCAGTGTCAAAGTTACATTTTATGATAACTGCTGCTTTACAAAATTTATCATCGTCATGTGCGCACGTGCGATATTGACGTGTGTTATGTGTGATATGTGTTTACGTACATGTTGAACTTGTTTGCGCCAAGATTAAAAGTCAAATCAGGAATTGGAGCTCTTATTAACATCTGCATTTAGAGAATTGATTGGAATAATTGATCGAGTAATAATAACAGTAACGTGATAGACATAGGATACGGTAAGACATATGAAGACATAGTGTCATTGTTACACATTGTTAAAGAATATAAATGGTTCATATTCATTAACTCAGTCAAGTTTTTAAACAGTTTGTATTAAAGTACATAGAGGTCCTGTAAGAAACAACCAAGAGTCATCTAAAAAACACACGCACACGCACACGCGCGCGCGCACACACACACACACACACACACACACACACACATGAATTATAATTATAAGCTTATAATAAAATTGAGACTTTCTAGAGAAAACACTGTTTTAAATTATTTTAATATTCCAAAATTATTAATATTTTTATTTGTTCCTTATAAAGAGATCAGAAAATGGGTTTTTTAGAATAAAATCTGGTATAGAAAGCAATGTCTAATTGTTAAAACACAAATGAAAACAACAACACGAAATCATTAGTTCAATGAACATATAGAAAAAAATGTAACTTAAAGAAAATATGTAGTATTTATAATATTTTTATAGTGCACAAAGTACCTAGGAAAACGGTAATACCTTTGGTATTAACTATCGAGCAGTTTCTTAGATAAAAGAAATATAAATAACATAAAAGGTGTTATGTAATAGATAAAGAGATTAATTACTGAACCTACAAAGCATAATCATACAAACTGAATAAAAATAAAATCTGAAAATTGTAGGTAACAAATATTTACCTTGACCTCAAAGTAAAATATATTAAGGAAGTATGTTTCATAACAACCAAGTTTTTACACAAAACTTTATACAGTAGTGCCACTTACTGACATACAAGCCCTAAAAGCAATAATATGCTATATAACAATTGAGTGGCTACATTTATTTTGTAAATGTAAATGTGGTAGAATCGTAATTCTTGCATTTAAATATTAAATGTGGAAGAATTTAATACTTAAATGCAAGCAATTATTCTTTTCAAGATACAAATGAGACAACAAATGAGTAGGAAAATAATAGTACCCATTTTAAGGAGAGATACGGATGAATATTATTAGAAATTTCTAGTTATAAGGTAATATTTTTTTATATTTTATCGGCCAAGGACCACATGCCAATTCAATTCTTTACTCTCTGTTCTTTTCTTTCTCTCCAATATTCCTTCATCTTTTTACTGTGTCTCTTGTTCCTGTATTCAGTCTACTTAGAACCTGCGTTTTTCTCTATTCTACCCTGGACTCCTTCCATTTTTAACACTTTTGCACGAAAAACGTCACTTTCAATTGCTTCTTCTGTGTGTATATTATTTTATCTAAATCCTTTTGGACTTCTTTAATTCAACTTGATGTTGACTTCTTCCCCTAGAGATATTTGAAGATTTCCTTTGTCAACCTATTGTCACCCATTCTATATAAAAGCATAAAAAATAATTCATACTAGTGGTCGCCCAGTGGTCGAAATTCGACCGTAATTCATTAAATTTTTAAGTTTGAACGTTATTGAGGTTCTTTTGTCAAAGAGTATACCTCTATAATCATTGCATATAATTTTTTTGAATTTTGTTCTATTACGTCAGCTGCGAGCGTGTACAAATACGTCATTAGCGTGTGTTGTTTGCCTTAATTCCCTGCAATACCTATGAAATTTAAAATTTAATGTTAGTAACAGTTAAAAAAAACACAATTACAGCTTGTATTCGTATTTATTTTTTGATATAATTCATTGTCAGTTTTAATTTTTTCATGTTATTATTGAATCAAATAAACATTAATAAAAATGAGACTTGACATTCATAGAAGTATAAGATACATTGTTTTCAATTCCAGTGGCTTACATTTCATTTTTGGTAAGGTACAAAATTCGAAAACAGTTTGAAGATTATCTGCTACAAAGCTTATATAATTTTTTTTTCTATGCATTAATTTTCGAGTTATTTGAAAAATATGAAAGATAGGAAAAATGAGGTTTAGCTTGGCTAAGCCATATTTAAAAAGCAATAACGCGTTTTTTGACATTCCTTGGGTTTTTTTATTGCCATACTGACCAGGTTTCGCCAAGGCTACACAGTTATTTTGCCTATCTTTTTCGAATTATATAAAATTTAAATAAAAATTAATACAAAATAAAAAATGAAATAAAAAAAGTGCCTCATATTTTTTCATATATTTTTCATTAAATCAAAAAAACCGGGCGGTTAAAAAAATAAATGTTGTCCATTGAACTTAAAATAGTTTGAAAGTGAATTTAATGATTCAGAACTTCTGTGTAAACGATGTTTTTTGTAAAAACTCTTTCATCATTTGCTAAATGCCCTTGGCCATTATATTCGGAAATATAAAATCTCAAACCATCGAATGATCGAACTCTACTTGCTGCGACGTACAATTGACCATGTGTAAAAACTGGCTGCCTCAATAAAATTCAAATTTTTTCGAATGTTTGCCCTTGAGACTTATTTATTGTCATCGCAAATGCAGGTATAATTGGAAATTGAGTTCTTTGAAAGTTAAATGGTAAAACAGTACCGGAATATGTTAAATTTATACGTGCAATCAAAATTTTCTTATTGCGTGCGGTTCCAGTTAAAACTTCGCAATCAATAGCATTACGATGCATACACTTGATGCGCATTCTTGTTCCATTGACTAATGCTTCCTTTGTATTTAAGTTTCTGATCAGTAAAACGATGCAATTAACTTTCAATACTAACTTATGTGGTGGCAAAGCACTAATAGTCAAAGAATTCAAAAACTCTACTGGATAGTTATTGATTTCATTGTCATCATCACAAATTATTTTATCGTAGCTATGATATGTTTTCTGTTCACCTGGTATTCGATTAAGTATATCAGTATTAATAAAAGTACAATCATCATTTTTAGGTGCTAAAATAATTAACTTCAATATGTTATCTGAGAGTATGTTTTCGGAAATATTTCCATACACCTCATTAATAATATTATTTTCATCTCCTATTAATTGCTGAGGTATTTCAATAATATTTTCACCAAACTGAGGGAATTGTGGGGCTTCATCATTACCAATTTTTTTCAAGAATTAGACAAATTCTATTTCATTTGGTAAGGCTCTCATATTTTGAGTAAACGTTACTTTATGAAAAATGAACAAATTTATGCCAACTCTTGACACAATTTTCAATTAAAGTTGCACGTGATCCATGTGGGACAACTGGTAAGATTTGCCGAAAATCACCGCACAGAAGTATCGTTTTCACTCCAAATGGTTTATGTTTATCATTTTCATCGCATAGATCCTGCAATAATCTATCTATGATTTTCAACACTTGCAGTGGGCACATAGAAATTTCATCAATAATTATCAATGATGATGAATTTATGTAACGTCCATAGCTACTATTTGCGGTAATATTCGCTACAGAATTTTATAAAATGGGTATAGGCAATTTAAACACATTGTGTAAAGTTCTACCTCCAAGTAATAGAGTTGAAGCTATGCCACTGAACGCTGCTGCAATGCAACTAAGATTAAGCGAATTTAATTTGTGAATGATTGCTGTTTGTGTGAGTGTTTTCCACAACCTGCATGAGCGGTTAAACAAAAAACATTAGATCCAGTATCATGGTGAAAAACTTCACGAATCACACGATCAATTAGATTACGCTGTTCAATATTTGCAGTTTCATAATGCTCACAAAACAGAAACTCTTGTTCTATTGGATCAATAGCATTTGCTTCGTCTGTTCTCTGCGAATACGTGGGAACTGGTAAACCAAGTTCTTGACATGACAAATTATGAACATTCAAAATATCTTCAATTTCTAATAGAGCTGTGTTAAAGGATACTTCTCCGTTGTAATCTCTCAAAAAATCTTCACTAAGATATACTTTAAATTCATTACATAACGCCAATGCATTGGCTGGCACATTTAATGCACAAATGTAACCAAATAAATTTCGCATTTGTTTTGGTGAATGTAATTCTTTTGCTTCATTTAAACATTCGCGCCATTCATTATCATTTGAAGCAATGCCGCGAGCATGGCACGCTTCAACAAAAGAAGTGTGTATAATTTCATTGTATGTTCTAACATCCTCAAATGATTTTGGACCACAGACATGTAACAAAAGCAATCGTAAATGGAAAATTTCGATGTCTTTTGGTGATACTACATATATGCGTGTAATGATTTTATCACCTCCACGCCTTCACTTCTTCCATTTTTTTCGGGAATCTTCCCACACATAATGCAAAGGAATTTCAATATACTTATATTCATGCGCTGATGGATCTGATCGATTCAATTCAAAAAATGCTAATAATTTTGTTTGTCTTGCATTTTCAATTGCCTGACATTCTTGCCCTTCTCGAAAGTAAATATTCTGTCTACGCGGTAAATGAATGTGATTGAAAATGCATTGGTAATTCATAGATGCGCCATACAGCTTCAGTTGATCCGACATAACGGCCATTTAAAAAATTTTTAACTTCATCAGTTTGTATTTCTTGACCTGGTTCATTTCTCTCTGAACCTAATTCAACAGATGCACTGTCATAGCCTTTATACACGTATTTATAAATGTATTTAACACTTTTAACTGTAGTGCATACTTCAACATTTATATGACAATTAAATTTGGCAAGTAAATACGGATTGTATGGGACAACATAACGATTGTCGAGGCAACTACCGCGAACTTCAGCATTAATACCATTATCACGCCTTCTGTATAATGGATATCCATTTAATGATTCACGTGTAAATTCATTAAATCGTTTTGGATAATCTTTTGTGCATTTTCCATCTCTCATACATACAGAATTTGGATTAAGTACACCGCATGGACCATGCCTCATGTGTTTGCAACATATTCATGTAATGTAGGATGTGTTTGAATGATAGGAATCTCCGTAGATACAACTTTATCAATATCGGTAGCGTTAACAATTTTATCTTGCTCATTTAAAGAGAGTAAAATGTGAGCATGAGGCAATCCTCTCTTTTGAAACTCAATTGTATAAATGAGTGCTTCAACTTTACCGAAGATTTTTTTTAGTGTAAGGCCCTCAATTAATGCTTTCAGTTTGGACTTGAATACACGCACAACAATATCAGGTCGAAATTAGCTGACTCACCTACACCAATATTGCTAACTATTTCAGGCCAACTTGGATTGCAAGTCATTGTAATAAACAAAGAAGGCTTTCCGAAATGTTGTACAATTGACATTGCATCTAAATAATTCTGATACATATTTCTTGGAGATCCATTGAATGAAGATGGTAAAATTACTCTACGGCCAACATTATTGGCATTGGGGTTCAATTCTAAATAATCTGTTAAATTGTTGTAAACTTCAGACCTAAGACTTGTTTGATTTTGTCGAATGAAATATAACCTTGTGCCCTCTATTCTCACATACATATCAACTATCCACTGCAGAAATAATTTTTGTGAATGGTGCAACATGCTAACATCTTCTCTAATTGCAAGTCGATAGGCTGCATACTGAAGCATGGTTAATTTATTTCTGGGCGCTCTTGAATTAGATGTAGTTGGTACATTATGAGAAATATTGATATGCCACCCAGTATCACCATTTGGAAAAAGTAATGGATACGCTGAAGGGTCCAATGATGAATCCAAAACAGAGATATTTTTAATGGTACCATTAACTTTTGAAAACGAAACCATATTTCGTTCAAAGGGTGGCTCACCATCAACTAAATATTACTGCTACATCAGTTTGAACTGCATCATTATAACGGCGTAGATCTAAATCACGATTTACTTTAATGAGCATACAAATTTCTTTATTTTGATTTTCAACTCTCTGACAATGATCTTTCATTGCATTGAATGACCGAACGAAAGGATTAATGCGTTCCAATTCAAGAGAGATTTCGCGCATTATATTGTTATTGCATGTTTGATTATAGTGTTCACGTAATCTATAATTGACAGCAGTGTCAACATCAACAAATATAATTGCGCATAACATGGTGAGCGACCATATCCAGCAGTCATTGGATCTGATCTGTGATAAAAAACATCATGTATTTTAAAATGATACACTCCACGCGTAACTGTATCCGAAATTTTAGCTTCTGAGCTAACCATAGCAAATGATGAATTGTATTTACGAATGTTTTCAAAATAATTTTTTGAATTTCTTTTTATTGAAGGTTCATTTGAAGTAAGTCCATCATACAATGATTTAAAGTATTTATTTTGACTTAAGGCCGGTAATATTGCTTTACCCTTATGACAACATGAAGTGAATGCAGTCCTTTCACCTAAAGTGACCTCAGATTCGAAATGTTTTGCATTGCAAAACCTGCATTGTAAATGCATTAATCCACAATAAAAAGTATTAAAATTTCTTGGAATGACATTCAGTGCGCATTTAAATGTATCCCTCAAAATAATTTCATCATTTTGTATACTATTTACACTATTTAAATTTGCATTTGGTCTATTATCATTTTGACTTTCAGGCGAATATATATTCCTTCTTCTTTGTCTCTCACTCCGACCCGTCAATGTTCTATGTCGAGGCATAATGGAAGTAGGTGCAAATATTTGAATGTAAAAAAACCATGTAATGAAATTACTGAAACTAAGATTAGACAGGGTTTAATTTAAAAATAATAAAATGTACTCACTTTTTGAAACCACCAATAATAATTAGGCGAGAGTAAGTAAATTAAAATTGCTGCTACAAAATTTTCCTTTTACAACAGGTGTATATTAAGCAAGCTGTATTTCACTTTTAACTGCACATTAATATATAAAACACAGATATCTAATATACAAAATATAAAATAAACACTTTTTTGCCTTGACATACACTCCACAGACTATTGAAAAAGGAACATTTGAAATCACACAAAATTCACAGCTCATTCAGTCAATCTGTCAGTAATTATTTGTTGGCAACATTTTAAAATTCTTTGGCGACAATCTCTACTCTGTGCGACTGTTTGACCACAGACTATTATGTGTTGGACATTGGCAGTATGAACGTACACTAAAATGAAAAAATTATAATTTTATTGCCTGGCAACAAGATTATCTTATTTTTAACAATTACCATTGTTTGAAAAAGTTTAAATGAATTTTTAAGTGCAAATAAATGTTTTGTTTTATTTAATTTAATGTATTTGTAACACATATTATATATAAATTTTAGCTTTCTGCACTCCTTCTCCATATAAACTTTAACTATGCCAAATCTCACACTCCTCCGTGCGCGCAATATGCTTAAAAAGGGGTACAAATTTTTCTCTTCACGTATTAATATATAGATATTTATATATTCTCAGAGGGAACTGACATACCTCATCCGCCTTTGAGATCGTTGACCGGGTTTCCCCTGGATGATAGGCAGGGGCCCTTACTGGTTGCTATCATCCGGAGCCAGATGAACCCAGGTTTTTGAAGAGGTCTGCTTCTCTAAGACTCTTCCGCACGTCCTGCTGTTGGATCATTGAGGTCTCTTGCATTATTCCGTCCGTTGGTCTTCACAGAGGTCCGTTAACATCTGTAGCTACAGTGTGGCCACAGATGGTCCCAAGGGGGGCCGATGGGGACGTGGACTATAAGGGAATACTATATTATATAATAAGTCAATTTTGATGTAATTACAAATTATGTAATTTCTAGTCTAATCAGATATTGTACAGTAATATTGACAGTCAATATTCTCCGTATTTACAATCCTATTTATTTTTTACGACAATGTAGTAATCTGGTCTGCCGGTTGGACCTATTTAGTATTTTCTGTTCTTCCTTTTCTAGTAGTGTGGATGCGTGTTCATTGTGGTGTGTTACAATGTTGTCTCTACATTTTATATTCAGACATTTGATTTTGATAATTTATTTATTAAATTTTAGTTTCTTACTTATAAATCTAGATTTGTTTTAGACACATAATTTAGCGAGATCATTCTTGGCTTGTGTTTATAAGTTTTGAGCAATAATAGATTGCTA
This sequence comes from Magicicada septendecula, assembly GCA_034769895.1. NCBI lineage: Eukaryota > Metazoa > Arthropoda > Insecta > Hemiptera > Cicadidae > Magicicada > Magicicada septendecula. The sequence goes on from CM068374.1 coordinate 273,014,924, forward strand.
GCTGAGATTTCAAACGGATGCCGTACATCTAAATAGATTTTAAAACCATTTTGTAAAGAAATAATTTGCTTCTAATTCTGGCTTTATTTTTCAATCCGATATTTTTTCAATTTATTATTTTAGAAAATATGTTTATTTGAGTTTTTACGTCAATCTTTTGTTTAGATAGATGCATAAGTATTTTACATGACCTCCTATCCCAACAGTTGACATTATAAGTTTTCTTTTATTTTATTCTTTCTTACTATAATGCATGTGTTGAATCATGATAAATATTCCCAACCTTTAATTTACACAAGAGGTCAGTAGACGTCTTCAGGTTACTAATTCTAAAACATAAAATTAAGAATTATATATACGCTAATCTATGAGTCCGCTGATAGAGAATCACATGTGAACCGCGATTACACGACTAAAAACGGGTTGTACTGCTCAGAATTGTTTTTTGAGTTGAGTGAGTATGGTGCACGTTTTATGTTTTTGATTACAGTAAAACTTGTAAATTGAGTTCTACAAATTAAGTAGTTTTGTTAATTTATAGTTTTTAGTAGTTTTCTCTCAAAACACACAAAAGAGGCCTTTCCCTACACAGACGTTATATATGACACAAAATAAATTTTAAAATTAAAGATGCTCTTGTTTCACTTTCTGTTCAAAAAGCGCGCTACACACTCGTTATGTAAGACACAAAGTAAATGTTAAAACTAAAGATGCTCTTTCTTAACTTTTTGTTCCAAAGCAAACATAACTGCAAATTCTGTATGAGTTAAGTTAAGGTTGCAGAACTAGGTCACAACACTCTACACCTGATTGAATGAAAGTTAGTTCGCCTGTGAGTTGCGCAATTCAATTTTTGTATCATGGTTCTGTATTACCCAGACAACAATAGAAATAACTCGATATTGTATTGCTGAAATTGTCAATTAACCAGCAAACTGAAGTCAAAGTTAGTCAATTAAATAACTTGTAAGCAAAAGATTATGTGCTAATTTAGTACAGTTAACACAGAGAACAGGTCTCAAGTCTTGTCCAGTTTTAGGCTGAAGCTACGTAACATATTTGTAGTTAATCACATCGTGCAGCGAGTTTTGGTTTGAAGCAATGTGTCAGTATCGTAGACAGTGTTTCTATTAATTATGAGACACGAGACAACAGAACGAATACAAAGAAACGATTTGATAAGAAAATATTGTAGGTGCAGAGCAGTGATATATCCTGGATACCAATAATTATTGGTAGTCGCTAATGAAAATCCATGTACTCGAATTAAATACATACTTAAAATATAAATGTACTTAATGTTTCTGACATCACACACACACATATACAGAGATGAGTATGGAGAATAATGTCTATCCTTTCGAATTTTACATTAAGGTATATGTTCCCTTGACAAGTTTCAATAACCTTTATTAAAGCTTGCGGGCTTAAATTTATAATAACAATGCACAAGAACGTCTCTTATATTTTTTTTTTAATATTTCAAAATAATATCAGAAACTAGATTATTTATAGAATTGAGTTATTGAAGACGTTAGAATTGAAAATTTGTCCTTATCAAATTCGGCTTAAAATTAAAAATTATAAAATATAAATTATTATATTAAATTTAGGATTATCAGTTCAATTATATTAAGTTATTTATGAAATATACATTAGAAATATTTAATTTTGATTATAATTAAAATGTAAAATATTGTTTTTAGTGAACTAAGCTTGCCTATAATGAATAATATACTTATTTGCTAAATGATAAACTTCATAATTGTATTAACCTGAAACATTACTATGCAATCCCAGGACAGTTGTTATTACATCCTAAAATTTGCTAGGAACGTGAAACAAAATGTACTAAAGAGAAACAAAGTGTAATACTAAAATACCGTTAACTGTACAGCTACCTTGAGTATGTCGGAATAATGAAACGACCTAGACTGAAAAATACAACGCTTTGTTATATACACTTTTTACTCAAACCGCCTAAATGCGATGCTAAATTTCGTAAATACAAATGTCTATTATAAGTTACTAATCGTAATTATAAACTAAAAACTCTGTACACACTTCGTATATGGTTTTTGATCAAAACAATATTTTTAAGCCTCCCGATAGGCAATATGTTTAGTAGCTTTGGGACGATGATCACATACAATGCCATTGGTTTGAATGACCGCTTGAAATAAATATCTAACTGCTTTTGTCCACTGAAGTTTTTTCCAAAAGTCTGAAATATTACAGAAATATCTTGCAAATAGTACTACGCTACACAATTGACTGTGCCAACTGCATAACGACCGTAGGCAATGGAGGTCCGCGAATTGCAACGAAAAGATATGCTGTTAACAATGTGTTAATGACAACTAAAGTTAAAGCTTCTAAAAACAGCTTCATACTTACTGACTCTAGCTACCGACCGTCTATGTTACCCAAGCTTAGGCTGGGAGACTTGTGAAGCAAAATCTGTAAAGGTGACAAGATCTGTCTACATAAATGCAGGACGTTCATGAATGAAGTGAAATGCTATTATAACCTAGTGATCTTCATTATTGTCTTACGAAATCACAAACATGATTGATGTTAATTCTAATTACATTTTCTTTATTCTCGAAATAAGAAACATTTAGTTTAATAGAGCAACCTAACATGATCACCCTATATGTAGGGAAGATTATGACATTAACTGAAGTAAATTTAAGTCTGCTTATGACCTTGACTGTGAGAGAAGCAAACGTGCAGGACATAAATATTACTAAGCACTTCATGTTGATTTGTATTTATGCACTTCTCTTGTGTGTTTTTGGATTAAGATGTTCTAAAATTTTCCAAAGTGATGCGAACAGTATACTTTACAGTTGTATAACTCGACCAGTTTTTCAGCAGTAAAAGTTAACTTTCGTTTTATGGTGTTACCTAACTTTTTGAACTGTTGTTTAAACAAGCAGACGGACATATTCAGCTTAGTGAGTGATGGATGCATGGTAGTAGATGTTTACTGACAGTAAAGTTGTGCGTATAAATTAGACTTACCAAGTAATACACAGTCTATAATCCTCTTACAAGTCAAAAGCTCTTTTAGTCTGAATTATTCATGAAGTGAAACAGTTTACGAGAACTACTTGTTATTACTTATTAAGAACTGTAAGCTGAATGTTAACATTTTCCAACAAATGAATGTATATATCATTGTAGTGATGTTATACGTGTGTTTGGAGTGTACTTCCTAACGTCGACACTCTTTATTGAAAATCGTAAACGAAAAATTAAAATTTAAGCCCAATAATAGTTGTTTAGAACAACAGCAAGATTTTGTTCATAACGCGTAATTAGACAACACGAGGCGTAATTGAATAATTTGTAAATCTAAAAGTCCCAATATTAAATGCGTTTTTAAAGGAAGAGAAATTTGTGACACCACCAAACGGTTTTTCTGTTACTGTATTAACATTTGTAAATGTATGGGTCTTTATTGCATTAAAATGTATATAGAAGGACTAAATTTGTTGTATTTTTATATCCAATTTTCTAAATTTCATTGATTGAACAGAGTTGTTGTACGAGTTACTTATTTTTTTATGTTGTTATTTTTTTGAATTCTGTATCTATTACTTATGTATAATTAACCTATTTATCTATTTATTTATCTAGTATCAATTATATTATTTATTTACCTGTTTATCATTTTGTTTATTTTACCTATTATTATTTATCTGCTTACTACTCCAACTATTACATTATTTTTATTCCAATAAGAAGGCGACTGTGGGGAGTGCAATCAGTAGTTGGCACTTGATTGTTGAGTCAAAAAGGTGCAAGATCTAGCGTGTCAGTGGAAGCCAAAGAAGTTTAAATGTTGGTGGAAGAGTCAACTAGTATAGCTAATATTAAATGCACGAAACTAATAACTAGCCATAAGTGGTACAGTTCATTTCTTGTGTTTGTACCTCAAGATGAATATGAATGAGTTGTTGTTGCCCGCCAAATATGGCCCAAGGATGTTCTTGAACTACCGTATTATGGGAGCTTAAAGCCTGAACAGGTCCTTAAAATAATTATGAAATTGCTAACCAGGAGGGAGGTTCACATGGTACAAGAAGCAATGCGTAGCAAACAGCTCAGCATATTGTACCTAAAACGTTAAAGATTTTTGTATTGATAAATTTTTGCATCAGTTTCTGGCTTTCAACAAGATACTATTCCTGTGAAAGAGACATACTTTCATGAAAAAGTAAGTAAAATGTGAGTATTTACCCAATAATTGCATAGTGTAGAGAGCTGACAGAATTACAACTGATTCCGGTAAGATAATTGGTGATGGTTCTTTCATAGCAGGCGGCAAACGAATACAGAGTCAAAGAAGATGGGATTTGGAATTTACGGCGGATGTGTATGGGCTGAAGTGAGTATGAAAGATGGTGTCAATCTTCTGGTGTGCAATCATTACGTCAATCCAGTCACCAAGCCTGAAGAGATGGCTATGTATATTAATACCATTTGAAATATTTTAGAGATCTATCGCTGTCGGATTCTCTGGTGACTGGTGACATCAATGTTGCTGGTGTGACCACTCTCTAAACTCTAAATCATACTTTTGCTCAAGAAAGGCTGAGGCATTTTTCACTTGCATGGACGATTTTAACTTGAACCAATACAATTACTGCATCTCCGCAGGTAAGATATATATTTTGGACTTGGTTTTATCAAATGTTAAAGTAAAGGTCAAAAGGGAAACTGACTGACTTTTTCACTCTGATATTTTTCATGCCACCCTTCTTTTGCGGGTAATTGCAGTATTTATTTCCACCAAAGAAAAGAAAAATTTAAATTACCGGAAAGAAGATTATCTCGGGATCTATAATACTGTTAAAGCAGCTGACTGGACTATGAGTCAGCATTACTAGAAGTTTTCGGTATTCAGAAAGAAAGCATAGAGGCTTCTCTGAAGAGACAAGTTAAGAAGAGCAGCATGTGTAGAGGAAGCCCAACACTTGCAAAGCCCACAGACCTCTTTAAGTACGTCAAGTCCTTCTTAAAGGATTTTAATAATGTGTGTCCCTAAAAGCCAATAACGAAGTAGTGCCCGATGCAAATATTTGCGAGGAGTTCGGAAAATATTTTAAATCTGTATATCAGACAAATATTATCAGCAGAAATAATTTAAATAGTGAATGGATTGCTGACCATATAACTGTAATAACTGAAGGAGGGACATTAGGAGCTATTGCAACGTTTAGGGCTTGTTCTGCAGTTGGTAGTGATGTCATTCCTCCTTTTATTTCTAAAAAGTCTTGCCGAATGAATTGCACAAGTTCTAGTGTGACTATATTTTTTGAGCCTACAATCTGCAGATTTTCCTGAGTGGTGGAAGGTTGCTTTGGTGTCACCAGTTTGTAAGATGAGTAATCTGCATGACGCTAGGAATTATAGATCTGTGTCGGTGCTTAATACAATTGGAAAGATTTTTAAAAGTGTATTCATGATTATATTTATAAGGCACTGAACAGATTTATTGATGCACGTTCTTTGTTGCTCCAAAGATAGAGAATAGAAAGAAGGTGGATATAATATATTTTTATTTTAGGAAGGCTTTTGATGTAGTGTTTCATGGTATTCGTCTAAGGAAACTCGTTTGCTATGGTGATACGGGATCAATGTTAGCGTCAACCAGTCTTACTTTGCCAGTGTGTGTGTCCAAGCACTAAAAAGGACGCAAACCTGGAGTGATGAGAACTTGCGAAGGTAGACCGAGAATGACGTACTAAAGTCCGAGGGTCACAGGACCACCCCCGAACTCCCAGAAAGATCTGTGTTAGAGAAGCTGAAACAACCACAACCACCACGAAACCACGACCACCATGAACACCAAGTATTCATACTGTTCTGTGCCCTCTCTTCACAACAGAATACAGTCATTCCGCTTCACAGAGATTCAGTTGGCTAATAGGAAAGATGTAGAGGCCATCGATAAAAAAACAAAAACTAATTAAAAAATATATATATTCCAATATCTCTACTAGTAATGTGAAATCAAAAGGTAGCAATGGCGGCTTGCATCGATGAGATTCCATCATTATTTATTAAAAGTATAGGTGAAACTATTGCCTCGTTCTTGCCCGTTCTTAATTAGAGTTTAACATATAGAAAATATCAACGTCTGTGGAAAGTAGCTGCTGTTACGCCTATGCCAAAGAAAGGTCTTAATTTAATATATTATCTAACACATTATCTAAAATATATTATGACCTATTCTAGGTCAATTTTAGTCGTAGGTGTTATTCCCAAGATCTCTGAAAACATCATGTATAAGTATTTCTGTAGAGAAATATCTCATCTACTTTCTTACCAGCAACAAGGCTTTATAATGGATGATTTAGATTTACAAACTTGGCGTCCTTTCTGGCCGTCGCCAGTCCGGCAGTTGAGAGTCGTAGTTAGATGGACGTCGTCTATTTGGACTTTTCATTAATTACCACACGATGTTTTTCTGAATAAATTGACGAGTGTTGCCATTTGACTCCAGACTAATTCAATGTATCGGATCGTGCCTTCATCAGTAGTGCTTCCTAGTAAGATTTTGTGGAAATATATCTTTGAAGGCAATTCTGGAGTTCTGCAGGGTTACAATGTAGGATTTATCTTTTTCCTAATGTTTATAAATTATATAACACCAGTTTTATATTGGGATTTTTGAAGACGATATTAAGATCTCACTTCCTACCAGTGACAAGGATCAACTTTGATATTCAACAATGCATAGATAACGTTGTAGTGTTGTTACGGAGAAATTGAATGCCACTAAATCATAAGAAATCTGTAATATCCACATACATTCGTAGGAACAATCCGTTATACATTGGCAGACGATATGTCTGTAGAAAAGAAGCATTTAGTATCTGATCTGGGTGTTCTTATAGGTTCAAAATTTCTCTCCACTCAGCATGTTGGGATTGTTATCTCCAAACCCCATAGAAATCTATTCATTATCAGATGGGTTGAGAAATGCTTTAAGAGTAAGGCTCTTAAACTCTTAAGGCTCTTTAGAGTAAGGCGTGTGAGACCCTGTATAAATCTTAGGTCCGAAGCCAATTAGAATATGCTTCTGTCGTATGGAACAGGAACTGTCATTATTATTACTATTCTTCTTCTTCTTATTATTATTGTTATTATTATTATTATTATTGTTAGTATTATTATTGAAGTGAACCTTCTTGTAAAGCGTAGTGCATCAGAAAACCTGACCTAAAACTTCGTCCGTGACGAAAGTTTTGCGGTAGTGACGTATGCGAGGGAGGGATAACACTAAGCCAAAGCATAATTTGTATTTTGATAATAAAGTAGAAACAATAAAAGTAAGAAGGAAAAGTGAATAATAATTAATGAATGTAAAAATATTGTTTTAAATCAACATGTATTTTATGAACTGATAAACAAATAAATGACTGAAACACCAAAGACCTAATTAAAAATCATAAAATGAAAGAAAAATATTAGCAAGCGGCAAGAACATAAAGAAACAGAAATGAGTCAAATACTTCCTAAGTATCCGTCCAGATAATAAAAAAACTTCTTGAAAATTATAATGAGCCACTAACCCTTCACTAGTAAACGAAGCTACATACTGTTTTGTTAAAATGGTCGAGTAGCTGTACTGCTTTACCAAATAGTGCTAACAAAAAATGATTTTGTCACAAGTGATAAAAGATAATCCTGACTTACGATGAAAACCTTTACCTTCCTGGAAAAACGGTGTGCACAATAAAAGTGGATGTAAAATTTAAAATCAAAGTGTAAATTTGGTCGTAATGTCGTAGGAAGTAATAGTAACAAATGTAAGTAAATTAAATATGTGAAATATATTTTACTAATATTTTTGGTGATTGCGCGGATCGCCGTCTTTGACCAGTAGAAATCGTATAATTAAACACTAGATAAGTCGTATAATGACAGCTTCAACAAACAAAAGAATAAGCGCTCGTTTACAAAAATTCTTAAAGTTACGACTGTCCAACACAGGCTCATGTAACAAACAATAAGAATCAACTAATTACCAGTATTACAATAAATAACAAAAGTAACAAATTACAAAGGTTCTAACACAATGAACTCTTTCGTCTAAACGCCGTAAAACATATGCAACGCATTGCAAGTCAATGTTTCGCCAACAGTTGCCTTCCGCTTTCTGACCTGTGTTTGTACATCGACGCGTGATGATTCTACCAATTTCGAAGTGGTACATAGAGAATAATCTCATGTCCAAGGTGGTTAAAAGTCACTGACGTCGTTTCAAGTTACACATCGCTCCCAGAACCTAGGACGTACATCCCACGCACATTCCCTATCTCATACATTCTAAAATAAAAGTAGCTTTCTCAAGTTTTATAAATTTGTTCTTCTAATTCAGTTAAGTGTTTTATACATACATCCTAAAAACACATTTCAATTATAAAAAAATCAATCTATATAGTAAATTGACATAATTCTAGTAAAAAAAGAAATTTAATTTCAAACATTCGGGTTTTGTGAAATACTATACAGTTTGGTGTTGTTGTTATCTCTGTTTCTGAAATTGTTCTAAAACTTACTGTTTACATTTAATATTTTGTTTTATTTTTTTATTTACTTTATAGTAATTATATTACATTTTTTCTTTTACAATTTAATGAATTATATTTCTTTTATATTGTGTAAAGTGATTATACGGCTATCAAAAGTGTACAATAAAATTTGATAACAATAGCTGAAAATACTTAATTTCTTAGAGAACATGACACAAGTTAAAATTAATATTCAGGACACTAACCAACAAATTAAACACCATAAACAACGACAACGGTGCAATCAAAATGGCCCCATTAATATTAACCAAGAGCAGTATTCAACCAAACGACAAATACTTTAACAGACAGGACATAAACGTAGCTACAGATGAGTACACTGCTTTATGTTTGAAACGTGTCTCCAAGTATGAGAAAAAATATCTTGACCGTATACATACACCGTAACCGTATACACACACCACATCCAAAAAGAAGCTGTTACACTCTACTGGAACCTGAAACTGATGGGTTGCAAAATAACAGATACCAACTCCCATTGAAAAAAGTGGTCACCTCGGCAAAGGAATAAGATGTAGAATAACTTGTAAGATTTGTAAGTTTACTGTAAACATCCATAGTACATCAGTATTAATTTGTTAAGGGCATAGGGCAAAAAATGAGTACTCTCAAGGATTTAGAAAGTTCTTTGAATGTGAAAACGTTTTTTCAGATTCTGCAGTTATAACTTAATTTATTAGAAAACATAACAAAAATTAAAAATAAATATTAAAAGCACTAAAACAAAATTAATCACCATAAAAAGCGACAACGTTGCAAACCAAAATAACCCCATAATTATCAACCAAGATATTTTTCAACTCATGTTGAAAAATAATAACTTAGATTAATATTAAGTAAAGAAGAAGCGTTGAGTTTCCATTAGCTAAGAAGAATGCTGTTTTCGTCACATTTTTTCCAGGCCTTTGGAGACGCGAAATGATTACACGCGAAATGATGGCGCGTTCAAGATCAGCTATTGCAAACTTTCGTCCGCTTTTGCTTAATCTCAGTTTCTGTATTTGCTTAGAAACACAATACTGTAATAACGATTAGAAACCCAATTTACATTTAGACAAGCAAATTGTATTTGACATCTTACAATCTTAGTTTAATGTTGCAGGGTACAATTCCAATTATTTAATACACGATTAGGAGGAACACACATTATCGTTTTCTTTGTACTTCGTGACTATTTTTTCATCCTATTTTATACCTTCAGGTATTGCTCTTCTTCTCCTCCATATTAGGCTGCAGCATTAAGTAAATGCTGTTTGTGTCTTCAGTTTCTTTTGTCAATTAATTGACAAAAGTAGTGTTTATTGGTAGCGGATTCGCTAAGAAAATTATCAATGTATGCAAGATCTTGTACCATCATCAACAAGTTAAAGTAGTCTAAGACAGTGGCGTATCTAGAATTTGGCCTTGGAGGGGCGGTCCGGTCGAATCGGCTTCACGCAAAAGAAAAAAACAAGTTAAGACTAATTAACATTACTATTTTTAAAGTGGTTGAAACCGTCTAATAATATCCTGAAATCAGTCACCAATAGAGTAACGTAATAACACAATAAAAATAAACGTTATTAAAAACATTGTGTAGAAGATACGTACCATCAACTGAATTGGTTTTCCAAAATTTCATATTTCAAACGTCTACGCATATGCTGTGTAATAAACCTGATTGAATATTTAAAAACGAGTTACAACTATATAGCGTACATAACTAAAATAATAATAAAATAGTCTAAAGAGATTAACAAAATTCGTCGAATTTTTTCGACTATCTGCGAGGGGAGAACGAGAAATCCCGTTCGTTCTCCCCTTGTAAATACTCTCCTGGTCAAAGAACTCGGAAAGTTATGCACTCTTTTGAGCCCGTACGTAGACAACAAGTTATTCTTCATTAGGTCCTTGCGGTTTCAAAAACGCTAATACTGTGTGCATGTATTGATTGAAGATAAATTTCATCATTTTTACGATACTCTGCCTTTAGGCCAAGTCCGTGCACTGTATTCCATAAACGCTTCTTCATGTGGCATCCACTTATTTCTACGAAAGTAAAATGTGGCAAAGGGCTAAGATTTTCGGCTGCCTGGAAGGATATATCGATTGTCCTGAGAAATGGCTGCAAGGATGAGACGAAGTGTAAAGAACATATGTTTTTACATTCTTCAAAGCAGAACAAACGCACCAGGAAAGACATTCGCTCCATCACTCGTGTCTCCCAAGAGAGTGTGAATCATTTAAACTTAGGTGAATAGTTTACTCCAGCTTTTAAATGTCCCGTACCTAAAAAACTGAGCAGAAGATTTTCAGCGTTATCTCCCTTAACCAGAACCGAAAAATAATAGTTCATCTTTCGTTCTGTTCTCTGTTAAACAAATTTTCATTATCAGTTAGGTTTAAAAGTTCTTCCCCGATAACAATATTTTAAATTGTGTTAGGTTTTACTTTAGGTTTTTCCGAGCTTTACTCCTACGATGATGAATACATCTTTTAGGTCGACATTTCGGTGGCAAAACCATAAACTTTATTGTGTATCTGTCCCATTTTATTAGTCTAAGTTGCTGACAAAAAACTCGTTGTTCTGTGGCTTTGTTCCTCGCTGACTGGAAATTCTTCTTTACTTCAAGAGCCAAAACTTTTCGAAATTAGTAATCGATGACTCTTATTATTTCTCTATTCTTAGATTTCAGTGTTTTTTACAATTTTTTGTAGCAAATCCACAACTTACAGATGCAATTTTTGTTTAAATTTTAGTCAATTTCACGTTTTAATGCCCTCAACAGTTTTTCTCTACACCCGGTACGAGTAATACTGGTACACCTTGTCTAACAATAATTTTGTATGTGAATGCCTCCAATTATTTTGATTGCGGCGTTTGTGCTGTATAATGCCCTGTTAATTGCGTACTGTATCTAGACGTGCTTACTGTGATTATCAGTAATGTCCGACCTAAAGGGACGCTGGTTTCCTACTGTGGTATTAGTGTATTATACACTATTGACTTGAGCATTAATGTATGAATAGGGATTAATGTTGAACATACATAGATATGCTACAACTTTGAAATAGTATGCTAGTTTTGCATCGCAGGGCAGCAGGGTTTGGTTATAATATATACTGCAGAAAATTAAACAATGCCACTTAAAAATAAAGACAAGTAGATAATTGTTTATATTGTTAGAACATTGACAACCTATACAGGTCAGTACAATGGTGTTAAGGATAAACTTAAAAGATAATTTTAATGGAAAGAATACGTTTTATGCAGTATTATTGAGTGTTGTGATAATTTAGGGGACAGTTTCATTGTCTTGTAATACTAAGAGTTTGGGAATATCTGAAACAACAAGCTTTATTAGTATTTTTTGTTGTAGTGTTTTTATTTATTGCAATATTACAATCAAACAACAATATTCCGATGAAAATTTGATAGAAGGCAAATGAAATGAAGTTTCAAAATTTTTCCAACTGAGCCTCCTTGAAGCGACAACGTACTGAGGAATTTATTTATCGTACAAAATTTTAGTAATAGTGTAAATCAGTAGTGTTGATGTACATTTAGGAATAATATTTTGTCCAAACCTTATGAACATAGACAACGGTTGTCTACAAAGACGCAACACTAAGGTTCCATTGCGCGTTTTCGGGCAGTACATTCCTGAATTCTTATACAGTATGTTCTGAGAGGATAAAAACTGTTTCACGACGTGATTCTAGAGTAAAAATGTTAAACAAAGTTTATGTAATCATAAGCTTGGAAATACTTAGTTCTAAAGTTATGGCCAAGTAAACATTTAGCCTTATTTCCTCAATGTGAAATTTTATGGAACATAAATTTTTCGGCAATATTAGTGGTTTTGAATGTTGTATGACCTGAGATGTTTAAAAAATCTGTTATTCTACAATTTCTACTTACGTTTTTTGTTCGTTACACATTTAAGAGCGTCATTGCATGTTAAACATAAAAGTATGTTTTTTCAACTCAAAAGTCGGAACAACAACGAATGAATACATTTCGCTACAGGCTGAGTACCGCTGAAATAAGTAAAGTAAGACGCCTACTGGTCCTACACCCAGTAATGCGCTATGTCAGTGTTAACTGCACGTTTCAGACGTGTACGGTCGACTTCAACATATTTTTATTAAGTCTTATCTGTACTTACTCTGTCTATTTGGATAGTCAAAACATCTCTGATTTTTATCAGATTTAATAACACATTTTGACTACTGTTTTGGTGACATGTTTTTATGTGACACAACTCTACTAACAAATACACTTACTTTGGTTATCACTTTCACAAACGTTTCAAGGTGATGTGCCTCTTCCTCAGTGTGAGTAAATACTGAATGTCATTGTTACAGAATAACAATTATGGACTATAGGTGTGTGTGGTGGGAATTGATGGTGGGAGGGAATTGGCGCTGAGGTTCAAATTGTGTGTTTGGATCAATGTATCAAATAGTGTATGTGATCTGTAATGTAATTGTTCATTTAATATGTTGTTTGGTTGTAGTGCGTGATATCTGTATATTTCAAACTGTTCAGCTGTGTTTAATTTTCTACTTTTTGGTAAGTAGTGTAATATTTCCATGTTGTGTTCTATGTTTGTGTAACTATGGTTTTCATTTTGTAAATGTGTGGCAAATGTGGAATGTATGTAATTTGTGGTGAGGGCTTTACATGTTCTGAAAATCTGGAATAAAAAGATCTTCCCGTCTGGCCGATGTAGAATTGGTTACAATCATTACAATTTAATTTATAAACTCCTGTTTTGCTGTATGTGTCTGTGTCTTTGTTAATATTTATATGTTCCCTAATGGTGTTGTTGGTTCTGTAGGCTACTTTATAATTGTGTTTTCTAAATGTGTTAGCAATTTTGTGTGTATTGGAGTTGTAGTATGTAAGTGTTATGTACTTACTGGGTTGTGTGTTGTTGGTCTGATGTGTTTTATTTTTTGTGCTTAGGATGCGTTTGTGTATTTTATTTACCAAATCGGGGTTGTATCCATTTTTAACTGCTATATATTTGATTGTGTTAAATTCTTCTTGGTAGTCATGTGTGTTTAGGGGTATTGAAGTGAGTCTATGGAGCATGTAGTTGAATGCTGCATGTTTGTGTTGAGTTGGGTGGTTGGATGAGTTATGTATGACCATGTGTGATGTGGTGGGTTTCCTGTATATTTTGTATGTGTGTGTGTTGTTTGTTTTGGTGATTGTGAGGTCTAAGAAGTTTATGCTATTATTTAGTTCTATTTCAAGTGTGAATTTTAATTTATGGTGTATAATGTTAATATATTTGTGGAAATTTTCTATTTGTCTTTTGTTGCCGTTGTATAGGAGTATAATGTCATCAACATACCTGTGCCAATATATTATTTTATCGGTGTATTTGTTATTGTGCAATATGTGTTCTTGTTCTATGGTGTGTACAAATATTTCGGCTAGTATACCTGATATAGGGGAGCCCATGGGTAGTCCATCTGTTTGTGTGTAAAACATGTTATTGTGTGTGAAATAATTTTGATCAGTTATAATCTTAGTTAGATGTATGATCTCTTTTATGTGTGTTTCAGGTATGTTGTTTAATTTTAGTAATTGTTCTAATGTATTTATAGTTTATTTTATGGGAACATTGGTGTATAGGTTTGTTATGTCGAATGAATTGTGTGGAATGTGGATATGTTGAGTTTTATTCACTAGATCTAAATTATTTATGACAGTGGTGTTGTTAGTTAAATTTATGCTATTTCTGATTAATTTATCTAAGTGCCTAGCTATTTTGTGTGCAGGTGCTTGTGTGTTGTTTATAAGTGGCTTGATGGGAATATTTGGTTTATGTAATTTCGGTAGTGCATTTAGTGTAGGGGCTTTTGGTTTAATTTGTTTAAAATATTTGATGTTGTCAGGTGATACTATGTGTTTTGTGTTATTTAAGATTTTGTTCATTTGTTTGTGATAATTTGGGGTGGGATCTTTATTTAATTTAGTGATGTTGTTTTCATTAAAAAATGTTTCGATTTTGTTATTTAAAGCTTGTTTTTCTATTATGACATTAATATTGCCTTTGTCTGCTTTGAGTATGGTTAGGTTGTGCTCTTGTAATTTACGTTTTATGTTTTTTAGTAATTGGAATTCAATACTGTGTTTTTTATGTTTATATTGCTGTGTGTGTTGTAATTTGCGTTTGATATCGTGGCGTATGGTGTCTTGGTCTATGTTATGTGTGTGTTGTATGGCTGTTTCAGCATCAAGGACTATGTCACGTGTATGTCTTTTATTATTGTTGTTATTAGTTGGATTGATGCCTAAATTGTGTTTTAGACCTTTATGTAATAGGGTTATTTCTGCATTAGTGAAATGGGTCAATGTTGTATTTACAGTACGTGCGTGAAACTTATGTGTCGGTGTAGGCATGGTTTCGTTTCTGCGTGTTAATAGGTTATTGATTTTTCTGTTATGTCTTTCCTGTATTCTTAATTGGATTTTCTCTATGATATTTCGTGTATATTGTATTATGTGTTCTAATTCAATGTGGTGTAATATTTGTGTGAGTTTTACGTGTAGGTTGTATGCCGTTTTGTTTATTGTATCTTTTTTGTGGTATAAATCTTTGACGATGTTATCCAGGTGTATTATTTCTGCTTTACGTTTGATTTGTATTGCGGCGTGTGTGTTATTTTTTATTATGATTTGTGCATGTGTGGGTATAATGTTGTGTTTGCGGCATGTTTTGTTGTATGCGATGTTTATATATATTTTTATATATAATAATATTTAAAAAAAGTGAACGAAGAGGATGAATCAACAAGATATTTATAACAAATACAGTTTGTATTCTCTAAAATGTGATGCTTCTAGATGCACTGCAATTACTGTGTACTTGAAAATATCTATTTTTGTAGCGCTATTCTTTCAAATTGTTATTGTTTGTAAATCAAACGTTTGAAATAATATTTTAAGTGAGTCCTTTTAATGTTAAGTAAAAGATTGCCTGTTTTACGTGCATTATGTACAGGTACATGATGAATCATGGTCATTTTATTGGGAGTATTGAACATGATATATATGAAATTTGTTGTGGCAAGTATTAGACGAACGGGGATACCCACAACATCTTAAAAGAATTATATAAGGGCTATATAACGCAACAAGAATAGGTTTTAAAAATAAAAAATATTATTATGTGTTGGAAAAGACAACAGGTCTCGCTATATTGATTGACTGCACGAGTATTGTCGGTTTTTAAGAATAGAAAACGGAAAGACTGTAATAACTGTAAGGGAATATGTTTGGTTGATACTGTTTATAAAATATATATGCAAGAATCCGTATGCAGACTATTTCTGGGAATGTTATTTTGGATAAGAAAACGGTTAGAGGAAGACTAGGTCTTGTACAGACAAAGCTTTTAATATTACACAATTCATTAAGAAGCATGGTGCGTACAATAAAGAAAGGCATGTAACTTTCGTTGACTTTCAGAAGGCCTTTGATACAGTAGACAGAAATTTGTTGTGGCAAGTATTAGAAGATCGGGGATACCCACAACTTATAAGAACTATATAAGGCCTATATAACGCGACAAGACTAGGTTTTAAAAATAATTGTAGTATATCTCAACAAATATCTATTAGTCAAGGTTTTATTGAGGGGAATAGTAGGCCTATATCACCTAATCTTCTTAACATTATCGACGGCCGAGTAAGAAAATGGAAACACATGGTGAACCCTTGTTTTAACACATCACGAAACAGATATCTGAATGTGCTGTTCTTTGCTGACGACTTCAACATACAAAATCTGTTTTACAAAAACCTATTTTTAAGCTTTAACAGATTTCCAAACCACACAGTATAAAAATGTCTACTACAATAACAACTACTATATCCAGTACAGTAATATTTTGAGACAGGGAACTAATTAGAATAGAAATAATAGTTAGTGGTAAAATTATAGAACAGGTGAGCCAGTTTAATTATGTGGGAAATGATATTGGGTATGATAAGAATTGTGATATGAAAACCAGGAAAGTGAAATACAGGCCTCTAAAATTATCTTTTTTAAGAGAGGTTAAAATGTATTCTAAATTTGATAGTATAAAGAATGTGGCCGTAAGAAAAGAATTAAAAGTTTTTAATTTGAATGAAAAATTAAAAGGTTATAAACAATTGTGGAAAACAGTTAGAAAGAATGTCAGATTCGAAACTGGCCAAACAAATCGGGACAAATAAACCTATAGGACACAGGTGTGTGGGTAGACCCTGGAAGAGATGGCTGGAGGATCTTTTAAGGCGGAATAGGCAACCCCTTGCCTATGCTGTGATTTTAAGAAGATGATAATGGTTGCATGTCCATTGCTATAAACTTTCACGAATTTAAAGAAAATAAATAAACATGTTACGTAAAATTTATAACAATTGGTGATATACGTACACATACTCATCAATAATTTATAAATTATTATATATGAATGGAGGCCTATTATATATCCACAGTATCGTATGTGGGTAATTGATATTGCAGAATTGTAACAACGTACATTATCAAGGTTTTAGTAAGATTTACAATACTAAAAATAATTTTTGATTGTTTCTTACGAAGCACTTTATTACTCACTTTTTCTCCAAAATTTTCTGCAGATTACTCCATTCTTCTTTTATAATATTACTAGTAGCAACTAACTATGCATACTTTGTTAGCCTCTTTTGGTGCATATTACGGAGACTGCAGATCACGGATCTTCATGGAGCAGATATAACTAAAAAGCTTGCTTCCTATGCGCCCCAAAATACATATTCCAGTTTTTCCTTCATCTTGCTCAAATCTTAATTTTAACGTTCCCCAGGAAGCCGAAGAATACATAATAGAGGACAGAGATATAGATTCAATAACGTTTGAGAAACTAGGAACGGCACTTTTATCCATGAAGGGTTAGAAGACAGCTGCTTTGAATGGGATAAACTCAAAACTGTTGGAATACTATAGTACGGTATTCAAGTTTACAATGCTACATTTGCAAAATTGTGGTGGATGAGGTGACTGATACCGAATGAATGAAGAGTACCCAAGGTTATTTCTGTTTTTAAGAAAGTTAAAAGAAAAATGAATTTCTCGGTAACGCAACACAACAGATGGGCTTGTATGTCTGCTTATACAAAGACCGTGTATCTGAAATCCATCCAGTTAGTAGTTTTGCGAACTACTAAAGGTAAGCCTATTATGCTGTTGATTGCGATGCGTTTGTAACAGGTTATTAGAGAGCAGAATAGCAAAGGTTGTAAGTGTTTATCTGTTTATTTGTGTTACACACTTTTGTAGTAATTTAATTTTAAGAACTGTTATAAACTTAATACAAGTGTTTTTGTTTCATAAATATGTAAATAAGTATTGTGAGTACCGATGTCTCTGGTAATTTTTTCCACTGCGTTAAGATTACGATGAATGCAATTCTCGTAACAATAAGCACGTTGAAGTCACTAGAACAACTGCCTTGAGGACTTGTTCCTAAAACTGTTGTAGTAGTCGATGTTAAAGACGAGAAGTAGTTAACGTCATATGTCAAGTAACTTTTAGTGAAAACCTTTTAAAGACTATCCTTTTTTCTCTGTTAGGAGCTTTAATGCAACTGATACTCTGTTTGAAACATGGTACTGCTTTTACTCTGCCGCCAAGAATTGTTTTAACATACTTCAACTGCATCAATTCTGTTTGTAGTAGGAAGTGCACGATATTCTTTGAAAGTAGTAAATTGCCAGTAACCGTGATACAGAAACATGACTTAGTGTAAATATACAGCGAGAACTATTTGTTTTATTATTCAAACAAAATCTAGTTACTTAATAGACTGTTTCTTTTAAATAGTCGACTTTCTTCATTCCCATAAAATGAAATAAACACTAAAAAGTGTATTACGCGTAATATTTCCTGTAGTCAAAATTGGTTGAGGTTTCATTTATGCACACTAATTACATTAAATAGATATGTAAGATCTATATTTTAAATCAGATATAGTACTAGACAACTAGTTTGATATTCTTACATACGTGTCACAGAAAATTAATAATGAAAAATTTTTACTCAAGAAATCGGTATATTACTCATTCATCTAGTATTTATAATTTAAATTTCTGTGGTTTGTAATACTAATTACTTACATGTGCCTTTCAAATTTGATTTCTTTGGTACTTGAAATTATTCATCTGTTAAAAGGGAGAAAATGTAAAATTATTATTAGTACAATAAATTTTAAATGTACTTAACTTGCTAAGTGTTAATTGCATTTTAAACTATATATACACAAGAAAGTGTTAAAAAGTCGGTATATAAACGATATGTAAAATTGCATTTTAACAATGCTCACTTTTTGTGGTCTTCGTTATTATTATGTGTTGGTTCTTGATCGGCGTATTCCAGTTTTCTAACTGTAATTATAATTTTGATCGTTGTTTTTAATACAACTGTTCATTTCTCTCTTCTTTTTGTAGATAGCTGCAATGTTGCTATTCTCAATTTCCGGATCATTATGCTTGCTAGTGTTTGACATGTCAAAGCATTGAAAAGTTTAGTACTCCAACAATACTGTGGTCGATTGCATGCTATTTCCGTGCGTCCCCATATCCTTCATTCCTTGTCTTTTTCATGTATTCCTAGAAATAATTCGATTCCTATAGTCTTTATTTCTCCTTTTTGGATTTAAAATGAAAATATTATAGCTATAAATAAGGAGCCCAATAAGGAGCTCTGTAGGAACTTGCAGGAGGAATATGACTTCATTTTAATAGTGAGATTCTATCAACGACATACATAAACTCATGACGCGCGCGTAGAAACAAACACGTTTTGAAGTTTAAATACACTATAGCAAGTAGGTATTTGTGATGCTCAGTAGAAAATATTCAGTGTTCATTCTTTTTAAAACTGACTAACTTGTTAAATAACTTTTACTTTAAAAAAACATGTCGAAGGTAAAATTGAAGGATCAATGTTTTACGTCTATTAGTGAATAATTCCTACATACAAATTAATGACACATTTTTGTTTGAAAGGTTTTAAATCGGCAAACAGTCGCAATGTAGCCTTACACTCACGTAAAGTACTGACCTGGAAAAAATGAAACTAATTGTTACAACGTCATAGATAAATTTCAGTTTCAGTCTTCCTCAATTGTTAAAAATATTTTCGGTGTTACTAATATTTATCTATCTAATTTTTTTTGTGATTTTTAAATAAACGTTGGAAAACTTGAACACATAGTTAAATAAATGGATTGAACTCCAATGTGACTAACACATTTGGAAATAACACGTCTTTATATTTTCTTATTCTCCCTATCTGATTCAATATAGAACATTAGATAAGAAAAATTATTAGGAATTCAAATACAGCTGTTGTTATTTAATAAAAATAGCTATCATAGACTCCGATTTTAATATAATAATAATGGCTCCCATGTATACTACCGAAGTAGCTTAGGAGAAAGCAGGGTAGGCTGCCTTATGTGAGCCGTACGGCATACAAGGAAGGCAGTGTGGCCAGCACTACGCTTCAGCCGCCCATTATTATCACCAGGATGTTATCCCAGGTACTCATTTTCAACAGGCTGAGTCGACCTGGGGGCTGAAAAAAGCAACTTGATTTTATGGTGCGGGCCCGGGAATTGAACCCGGACCTCTAGGTTAGTAACCAGGTGCCATACCCACTGGTCTACTGAGCCACCTCCGATTTTAATATAAATTTCATTAATGTATTTCTAAAAGCACATACTGTATTTTATAAATTCACTTTTTATTTCTTTTTTCTTGATCCTCTACAGGAAAGCCTTGTCCTTAATGGCCTGTTTTTCTTCTCGCGGGGATTTGTTAGAAATCGATTCCAAGCCCCCCGTAGATTGCTTATGTGATCGGCCAGTATTCCGTTTTTCCTAACGATCTAGAATCACGCACTATTTTTGTTAATCAACCATCGCTTGCCCAGTCACCTTGGTCCTTGAATTCTCTTTATCGCCTTCTGAAAGTTGTGACTACATCTTCTTTTTGACACTTATGTTTTATTTATATTTTAGAAGTACAATTACAATTTGTAATTCGTATTTCACTGAAATACTGATTGTCAGTAAGAGTGTATGTAATAATATGTTTACTATTCAATAGGTGTAGTATGGGAACAGTGTTTAAAGCACACTCCCATAATTTATGGTTTGCTCTCTTCAAAACACTCTATTTTCAATTATTTTCTTAAGACTAAAGGTGATTTTACAACTGTGGTCAGAAACCTATTTTTGTTAAAATCAGTCAGTTACTAGTAAAATTAATAGTGTAACACTGAAAACACTGAAAATTTCATAAAAATTTACTAAGCATTACTACATAATAGCTAAAAATATGTACATGTTTTCTTATAGGGTAACATATGATCTTATGTCACTACCTTTCATACAGTACACATAGTACATATAGTACATTGTGTACATATAGTACACAAGAGCGTTCTTAATACTTGTCTAAGTATCAGCATCTAAATATAAAATATTTGCTTTAAAATGATGGTTTTGGAATATAATAATCAGTTTGCTAATATAGGGAGAGTAGTCTATTTGGTAATGAGGAATTAGTGTTTAATAAGAAAAATATAAAATGTATAAAAATATTAAAAAATATAAAATATATGTAATAATTAAAAGCGTGGTAGGGTTAGATCGCATAACAAATGGGTGCCAAACTTGTACGTATCTGAACATGCTTCGTGAACTTCCATACTTGGTCACGTACTCGCGTAACAATAACGTTTTCGACACCAGCTGTCACCGTGTCAATTTTATAACATCAACGTGTTAATGTTGATGCGTTGGCTCGGGTCATGTCACATTGCTCTGGAGCAAAATTGTGCGGACATGTGAAACAACAGAATTAACACGTTCGCTGTAGTGATTGTTATCGTAACAGAATTAGCAAAGGGGATTTATTGTCCCTTGTTATTTTTAACAAAACTTGAGTCTTGTTAAATGTTTGGGACACATTTAACTTTTGTTGCTTTGGTTGCGATTGTTTATAATTCTGTATATTGCTTTTGTCTGTCTGTTAGTAATGGACATTCCATAACTGTTACTTTCAATAAAAAAATTTATATTCAAAATTTATTTTAACAAAATTCTAAGACTTGTTTTTATATTATTTGTATTGTTGATTGCAGTGACATTTCTTACATATATTTCTTATAATATATATATATATATATATATATATATATATATATATATATATGACATTCAATATAAGTAGGTTTTGAGACTTGATGAAAACATTTGTGAAATATTTGAGTTTCCTGGCTATAAATATTTGATTAAAAAGCTGCTTTTATTGCGATGTTGTCTCAACTGTCTATGATATTTGTGTAAATTGGTAGCTACATTTGTTACAGAGCTTGCTTTTAATGTTGTGTAAACATTCCAGTAAACTGCTCTAACGTAAGAGAAATGCTGTAGACGGTTTTTGGTGATATTGGTATCTATGAATGAGCGGTTAAAAATAGTACAAAATCTAGTTAAAGATAGTAGTGAATGAATTGAAGATCATAATAGTTAAGGTATTGTATTCAAAGAATTTATGTCGGAAGTTGCAATAGTCAGGAAAGATTACTTCTTCTAGCACATTGTAATACTGCAAAGATATTCGTAGTAAAGGGTTAGATCTGTAGTCGTATAATTGATGTAAACTGCAATACGACAATCTATTGCACCAGCAAACACGTCATTGGTTGTTTAACAACAGTAGCCAAAAAATCGTAAAGGGGCCGCGCCTGCCATATTCGGCAGGTGTGTACCCATGCGACTTTTCGCTTCCCCAAAATGATTAAAAGATACAATGACAAGTTTTGTAACTGCTAAAGACAAAACAGAAAAGTAGTTGAGGAAACTCATTGCTAACAAGAAAATTCTTTTAGAAACGTCATAAAGACTGAAAAATGCTTTTATATAATAGCGTTTTGTCATATTAAATACAGATGAGTTTCCATTTAAGACAAAAATTAGATGTAGGTGATTAAAAATAATTTTAAAACAAACAGATATTGCATATAATTTTGCATTAAATTGTGTATGATTTCTTAATACACAAGTATGATTTCTCATTAAGAGAAATTGTTATTCAAATATTTTGTTGAATGACTTTTATGTAAATCACTAAATTTAAATATAATGTTAAATGTTAACAGTACCAATACCTCTAGCAGTTCAACATAAACTAATCGATGTTGAGATCATTCTATATTTAAGCGAAATAAACCAGTCTGCATTAGTTTTTTAAATATTAATCCACTGATCTCCATACTGTTCTTCGTATTCCAGTAAAATGGGGACTAATATCTTACTATGAAAAACAGTAACTAATGTTTCAGATAATATTATCACTGTTAAAATTATAAATGTTTTACTATGTTGGTGTGTTAAGTATTCTCCTAATGGACTAACTTTTAAAAGTGTCACATACAAGTATTTATAATTATATCATTTACACTTTATTTTTTTGATAATTTGTCTTTACACTGCATTGTACTTGTGAGAAGTATTTCATGTATAGTAGGTCAGTGATGAGTTAAAAAATGGCCGTTCGTGTTAAAAGAATGGCGTACATCAAGGTCTATGCCGTCAAGGGCATAATATATTACAGGCATGAGTACATTTCTCTGGGATTTACAATTTATGAAGGTATTTTCATACCTTTCACCAATCATAACTTTAAAAACCTTAAAACCAGTAACTAATATGTTTATAACAATGTGTGAGGGGTATTTTAGATTTCCCCTGTCTATGACGGTAAAATAATAGGAAAGTGCGTTTGAGCTGAGAACAGATGTTTTATCAAGTAACACAAAACAAGATTTACACCTTTCACATTCAACATATTTTAGTAATTTATGGCAAATGTACCCCCCTATATAAGTAATTCCAACTAGATCATTTTCAGAAATATGTACACTTTCGAGCTCATGACAAACTTCTTCAAACTCAGAAATATCACATGATTCAAAGCTTGTTTCACGCTCAGTATCTTTTTCATTAACAAAAATATCTCTTATCTCTACCTCACGATGTATAGCAGAAAATACCTTAATAATGCTAAGGGTTTCAAGCTTTTTCTCTGACTCGATAACCTGTGCAAAAGAAATATTATAACAAGCGCCACTCATTTGGCGATACTGCCCAAATCTAGCCTCTAAATCATCCGTTTGGAATTTTCCTAGTAGCACATACTTAAAATTTAAAACAGTTAATAAACTTTTAACTATTCCTAGAGTAGTACTGACAGTGTGGGTCAATGCTAACAGGGTGTCAGATGTGAGTTTGCCATTTCTTTTTATTATATTCCCTCCTTCTCCTTGAACTACAACATTATTCCATTTCTCTACCCAGATCAAAAATTGTCTTAAGAATAAAATACTCTCATGATCTACAGATGTTATTGGATGGCAATTACTATCATTAAACCTTACCCCTTTATATGCATGAGTTACATTAAATATTTTCCACCACTTGAGTACAATTTCTAAAAAGCAAATAGTACCCTCAACATTGGAGTACTTAAGTTCTAACTGGTATTGTTTTAGAGCAGTCACATTTTTTTGATCAAACAACCTTACACACAAATTTACATTTTGCCTTTCCAAGGAAGCCGGAAACAACACTTTTTTATTTAAAGCTGGAGCTAATTTAACTACACTTTCTTGCTCCATATTTTGAAGCATTTTTAAATCAGAAACACTTGCAGTAAGTATTTCATTATGATCTATAAAATCTGGAAAATGAAAGGTTTGTTTCGAATCAATCTGATTCAACCAGTTATTACGAATACATTTAAATAGGTGTACAGAGTCAAACATTACAAAAATATTGTGGGTATTATCAAAAGGATTCACAAATTTAGAACTTAAAGTTCCACCACATAACCTAGTAAACATTGATCTATTGATGCGGTTGTTATCAGATAGAATACTAAAAACATTGAATGTTTTAGTGGATGGTTAGTGAGGATCGGTCAATAATACAACTTTTAGTTATTTTGCGTCGACGTTTCGACAATATTTATTGTCATCTTCAGGACCTGTGTATGAAATACAATAGAAATATCAAACATAACGAAACGTCGTACAATATTTCTATTGTATTTCATACACAGGTCCTGAAGATGACAATAAATATTGTCGAAACGTCGACGCAAAATAACTAAAAGTTGTATTATTGACCGATCCTCACTAACCATCCACTAAAACATTCACTGATTGACGGTCACTAAAATTTAAGGATTTAACTAAAAACTTTGTAACCTACTTTATACAACAACTCCAATACTTGTAAAGTCAGTTCGTACAACTGATCTCCTGTTAAATCTTTACAAGGAAATAAACCTACCACTTCTTTATTATTCGATAATAAGGAGGATACCATAAAAGTTTGTATGGTTGTGGCCAAATTTGATGAATTTGCATTCGACTGTACAGCTAAACCTTCAAGCTTACCTCCTTTATATGTTACTTCAGGCCTGACATAAATCTCATCTAGTAGCAAGTTACAATGTTTTTCGTGTTCATTCAATGCAGATACTTTCTTTTGTAAATAATTTATATGAGATGAATCTATCCCTGAGCTTCCACTAGCCTACCTATATTACAAGTAAAGGTTTTTAGATATCGAGGATGTGGCATAGTCATTAATTTTGACTGTCTAATACATTTGTATGCTGCAGGAAATGAGAAAAAAATGGTTGCAAACCAAATTAATGTAGTAACGCAGTACCTAACTTTTTTTGACATGGATAGATTTATTTGTTTTTTGTAAAAACTTAATTTGTCACAAATATTTTGGTCATCAGTTTCATCTGTAATAGTGTCTAAAACGATATTTAAAACTGCTAATTTGTCACTTTTTGAAATCTGTAATTGGATGCCTTACTGAAATAACAAGTTACACATTTGTTTTAATTGTGACCATTTACAAATTTTAGAGAATTTACTTACTTCTAATACATGGGAGTTATCATTTATTATAAAATCGTCCTTAACGACAACAAAAGACAAATCAGTTCTGATTACTAATGTTAAGTCAATTTTTGGAAATTGTTTTTCAGTCAAAGTAACCGTAAAAAGCATAACTGATTATTACTTACTTTATAGTAAACATTTTTCAGTTCAGGGGCACATTTCACTGCAAATTTGCTTGTTATTTCTTCGTATCTGTTGATCTTCTCTAGAAGTTCCTGCTTATTCTTCGTATCTTCTATGCGTTTTTCTATCTCCTTCTGTCTTTGTTTGGAGTCTTTTCTATCTTGAGGCAGCACTTTCGATAAGTAAATTGGTAAATTTTCAAAAAGTGTGGGGATGTCATCATTAGATAATTTTAACTGGTCCCGTTTGACAGTCAAAACAGAACCATCAGGCCGAGTTACTGAGTCCTCCCGCACTATGTATCTCTCGTCAAAATGTTTGATGCACACTCTAGAAGATTTATTCACTTTATAGTCACTCCTATGAATAGCTCTAAGTCATGTTTGAGCTCTTGTGGAATCTTTGGGGAATGAAAATGTAGTAACAGGTTGTTTTGGATCATAGTTACAGGCTACAACCTGGAACGTAACAATTATAACGCATATTTTACCACTGTTATGCAAAACATACTTTATTAAACTATATACCACTTCAATAAAATGAGTTGACACTCAAGCACAGGTATGAAGTGAACAGCACAACACATGAAGGTCACTGACAGGGCCTTGACTCACCCCGTCGCTATGTCCGCTCGTCCACAGTTGTGACGTGGCATCTGAGGTGGTGGGGGAGCAGCACGGCCTGTATATATAGTGCAGCCTTGATTGCCCCGGTGAGTTTAAAATATCGCGCCGTGACGTCGTAGCAGAAGACAGTCAAGGTCGACGTAATGTAAACGCCACTCCGGCGAGCGGTAACGAGATTCCGTGTGCTGCGACTGTTTCACGACGACGTTAAGTGGGCGAGCGCGTCAACTGTTTTGTTCATTTTTCTGCCCTCGTGGGACGGTAGGCGCCGACATTCGGCCTCATTTCTTCTTTTGCACTCAAACGCGACACTGGTCTGGAGGCGTTATAAATTGAGATTCATCCTTTGAAATGAGTTGGTGATCTGTTACGGAGTTTCAGATAAACCACACGTGTTGCATTACAGTAATATTAATTAACTAAGCGCTTGCGGGGGTATTATATTATGATATATGTATGTATTTTTGTGTGTTGCGTCTTGGATAGTTAAGAGCACGTTGCCGACTTGCCTTTGCTTGTATGAAAATTAAATAGAACTTGCCGTTAG
Source organism: Magicicada septendecula (assembly GCA_034769895.1). Classification (NCBI taxonomy): domain Eukaryota; kingdom Metazoa; phylum Arthropoda; class Insecta; order Hemiptera; family Cicadidae; genus Magicicada; species Magicicada septendecula. The sequence continues at coordinate 273,041,849 of CM068374.1, forward strand.
AATTATATTAAAATGTAAAGTAATAAAGATTTAAGGTTAAAAATAATTTAAATTATAAGAGTTGACAATTTAAAAAAAATTGTGAGGAGTAATATTTCTTTTGACACTTAATTTTCGGAATAGAATTGTGACAGTGTGTGTCTGTGATCTGTGCTTACTGGGGTGAGAAAGAATTGTGTGAGGGTATTTTTCCTGACGGCTACTTACAAATAAAATGTTTTCCAGGGTTCACGCCTAGCCGGGAGGGAAAAGGGACAACGGAGATGGAGACAGAACATCAGTCATCATCTGCAGAATATCGCAGCACCACCCCAACGCCGTCAGACCTCAAGAAATCCCCCACACTGCCAGCCTAAAACGACTGCCCTAAAGATGAAATGAAGCACAGGATCTCGGAGACACCAGTTGTTGCATCATAGTCAGCATCATTGCGGATTCTGAGTAACAATAAATCTTCTAAACACAGGTGGGACTATTCCTTATATTTTAATCCACAAGAAAAAAACAGCAACCTATTGGATTTAAAACATGAAATTAAAGATATCTTCATAAACAGTAATTTCAGATGTTCAGTGACTAACTGTCTGTTGTAGCATGTCCGGTGGACATATAGTAACTAGTGTAATTAACTGAGTTAAAGAATCTACCTGTTGAAGAATGTCAATTACCATGCTGTATTTTATAGAACACAATTTCCCTTTTGTTGTGATTAGTTAGCTAGCAAAATTTAAAACTGTTAGTTGGGCAGTTTAATTAACTGTTCCTTATGAAGATAAAACGTCAGTAACAACTTATACTTAACGCATTGATAAATAACTATGGAGTAGTTCCTTCCTAAATGTTCTTGTGTGAACAAGTCCTTATCATGGGCTGTTACAGAACTGAGCCAGAATAATTCTTGTAGTATGAGACCTTAAAATTTTTTTAAAGTGGGCAACTGGTGTGTATAAGACTTGGTGATAGAATAAATATATATATATATATATATTACAACGTTATTTTTAGACACTTACTTTTACACATATGCTCTTACTCATTTGTGCGCATTTACCCACGTCTCGGAGGTATACTCTTCTTCTGCAGTATTTACCTTGATGTTCCCCGGCTGGGTCGCAGGCTTTGGTCGTTGACTGAGCACGTGAACGTCGTTATATAAGTTTAATACAAGTAAAGAGTACAGAGGATTTAGTACTGGTTGTGAAATTAGTACGACTGTGTTAATAAAATCATATTCATTTGATTTATTCTTTAAAAATTCAAATTATCATGTTATTAATTGTTTTGTGTGGGTTAATTATTATTTGAACCCTTATATTAAATCTGAATATAATGCACTTATAACGTGTTTAAATCTTATTTCTTATATTTCTAAGGCATAGTATACACATACATAAATCATATATGACCTGAAATATTACACAGACATATAATATATATAACATAAAATTATTATAAAACGTGATTAATACGTATAAAATTTAATATTCATCTTGTCTTTGCAAGTGTGGTTTTTAATATATACCACTTAATAAAAACTTTTAATTAATTACATTTATTAAAATATTAATAGAGAACATTTATTACTTTAATTGATTCTATTATTTAATGTCTCAATTAATTAACAATCTTTAAATTACGTAACTCTCATATTTGAATTTAATTATCTAATCAAATACAAAAATGTAATGAAAATATGGTTCTTCCTTGACCATTTATTTATGAGATTACTACAGTTATATTCTCTATTATTAATTATACTTTGAACATTTATTTATTCATTATGCAAATTTTAAAATATATTACTTTCTTTGTAAACTTGTATATGGAAACTAGAGCTTTTTTCGATAGACCTCAGGGTCATTTATAATATTAAATAAATGTCTGACTTCACCTGCATTTTTCTGCAACCATTTAACTTTGTCGTTACCGTCATCTGGACTCTCGAGTTTGTTGATCCTCTTCGGTATCACCTTTTCTGTCTCTGCGTCGTTAAAATTCCTCGCTCCGTCTCCTGGATGCTGAGGTCTGACGTGGACCTCTGGCGTGATGATGCACGGCTGGATGTAGCTGCATGTGGCTGTCCCTGCGTCCTCTAGTCTTCTTGTTCTAGTTCCTCTTCTCTTCTTATCTTGTCCCTCGTGGATGTCTCGAAGATCTATGTTACTTCTCGAAGTTCATTGACGATACGACTTCTTGTATATTACGATTTTATATAGTCTTTTAAAACAATCGTTTTCCACTATTACTTGCACCAACGTAATGCCGGTTCCATCACACTTCACGTTATTGAATGCTGTTTAAAATCCTTACATGATTTTCTAAATTCGCGGTTGCGAGATGCGTGGATCTTACGTGTCAAAGTGAGTTTATCTGAGTTTTATCTGAGAAAGAGAGTCTCGCTCGCTGGGGTTTTACACTGCTGCCGTCGTTGAAATTCCTGTTGGAAACTGTTTTGACAACATTGAACAGGTCGGCGCGTCGATTTAATTGTTACTTTCAACTGTTGCAGTTATTCGGCGTCCCTTGCGGAATGCAACAATCGTTAATTCCGTTTTAGTTAAAATGAGTTTAAATAGTCGCGCGACGGAGAATTATTCGTACTTTGGTCGGCGTTCCCTGACGTCAGACCCCCTCCGCCCCTTTTCTAGTAAAGCTTTTCACTCAACAAGTTCTGTCAGTCTCCCATCAAACTGCACTGTGAGCAGAGTCGCCCGTCGTCTCCTGATGGGTACCTTGGTTGAAAGCCTCGATTACCAAGGTAATTATGTTTTCTAAGCATCTTAAATTTCATAAATCAATGCTGGTGACGAACTGTGTTCATCTGTAACGTTTGTAAAATAAAAACTTGTATTTTGTAAAAATTTGTAACTTATAATCTACCAAGACGTATCTTGTTTCTAATAGTCAGCCTCGACTAAAACCAATTTTCAGTCAGTCAATTTAAAGAAAAAGAGCAAAGATATGTAATGTTCAATGTCAGTACTTGTTGTATATATAATTTGAAGTTGTAACTTTGTAATGTAATTTTGTAATTTTGTATATTGTGATTACGCACTGTATGGATGAATGTGTGCGTGCTAATCAAACGATGTGGGTGCATAAAGTATACTAAAAGATGTGGAACTTTCAGTTCAAAGCTTGGTTCGACGTACCGGAGTGAAGACACGAGAATATGGACTCCATGTAGTTTTTCTTCACACGTTCTTCCAGCGTGGACACAGCAGCGGTTCAGGGCATGAACTGAGGGACACGCACCCGTTGCGACCAGCTACAGCAGGTTGCGAGAGAACCTATCCGGATTGTCAAGTAAAATTTTACCATTAACAACTTTCAGTAGAAGTTACTGTATAATCACTAATGAATAGCGACATAAACCAGTTTACTCACCTTATGTGACAGGAACCAATTTTTTATAAATGTTTTGTGATGTAGAACAGTGTTAGAATTTTATGAGAGCAGATCACAGCTTGTACGCTGAACACCGTTTACTGTAAACTAGTATTGATTTATGCAACTGTCCTATATTTAGTATTTAATCTTTTCTATATTCAGTACATTTTGAGCTAAATTAACTCACTAATTGACTTTTGCTGATTGACTTATAATTACGTAAATTTTCGATGCTCATATTGTTTTAAAATAAACGGGTCGAACCCGACTCTGCTCACAAATCGAAGGTATTCAAAAATTTCTTTTTACTTACACCATAACTTTAGAGACATTTGAGAAGTATGTTATAATGTAGAGAGAGAGAGAGAGAGAGAGAGAGAGAGAGAGAGTCTTAAATAGTAATAAGCATTTTGGTTGATTTGGGTGGTATATTATGTTGTTTTGGTGTATTCTCCGTGGTATGCTTCTGGGGCCCAGCAGCAAGAAGTGTGCTACACAACCTACGCGTCTTTCTATGAAGCGCACACTTTTTTATTAATATTATTTCACCAATCGTTCGGTATGATATTAAACTTTGTTTATGCAAATTATGAATGTTAAGGTATGTAAATTATGGCAGTTATGGCAAAATTTCACACGGTGGCTGAACGGTTTCCACGATTAATGACCACTTAACGCCAAACTGAAGCGCCAGGCGTCAGCTATGTTTTTACATATGTCGCTGATTCGTGTGACTTATGGTTCTCGTTCAGTACTTACAAAAACTGTGTAAAATCTTCCACCCTCGTTTGCATAATTCAACCAAACGACGTTTGTGTCGTTTACACATGTACACATACACACACACGCAGACTGATACACAAGCGGCGGCAGGTCGCTCTGACGTCACATCTGCCGGTCAGTACGTGACAATTTTCTCCCCTTCGTTACTGCGTTTAACTAACTAAGCTATTTGATTCCATATGCAGGCTTACTTACAATATTTGATTTATTTAAAATTAAATACTACGTTTATTTCTTATATTATTTCTTATACCTAACGTATATTTATTACATTATTTTTATTATTTACATCTTATATATTTCATACGTGCTTTCGTATGTTATCATACCTCAGTCAGGGGTTGATACATATACTTATGCTAAACGTATCGTTGCAATATATATATATATATATATATATATATATGTATTAATCCTGTGATGCATAATTTATTTTAAAAGGAAAAGAGAAATATTTTATATGGCAAATATAAAACGGCATATTACATGTTCTTGTTAGGCATGATGTATCATTGTTTGAGTGTCAGTTTAATTCATAAGGTATCTACATATCCAATATTTAGTAATTGTTTATTAGAACTTATTTAGAAAAGTCATATGAATAAAGGTTAATACTTGGTGATGTCAGCTTATGTGAAGGCAATGCACTTAAATGTGTTTGAATAATTTTTTGTTGATTAATTATATGCAAAATTAATTGTTTGTTAATATTGCCAATTGTTATTATCAATATCTGAGAGATACACATTTATTAGTGAACATTGAAAATATAGCCGTGCATATTGTAATAAAGATGTTATCATTATAAAAATGAACACTAATAAAAGCTGTTATCGTTATGCAAGTGTTTTATTGCATGTCCTGTCACACTGGGCTCAGCGCATTTTTTCCACCTAGACCACGCATCTAGTTTTAAAGAATAAGTAACGACCTCTAAAAAAAAAAACTTTTACAAAACTTTAAGAATAAAAAGGTTTAGGGGAACGTTTCAGCTCTAACAAAGCAAAAACTAGTTTAGGCCATCAGGTAAAATGTTTGAGATTTTTACCAATAATAATTTGTAACCCGAGTCGGTAGTGTTATATATAAATATATAAAATTATTTAATAACAACGGACACGTCATGGACATCAAAACCCAGGATAAAATCTCATCCTCCCATTCGTCTATGCTTATTTTGATGTTCACACTAGCTAAATGTTTCAGTTTTTTAAAGGCCCTGAGTTTTTTGACTTTTTGATAAGGGTGGACCTCAACTTGTCATTACCCTACGCACTACTGCAAGGTAAAGCAGTAACGATTCCTTTGCTTTTTTATATCACGTTACTAACGCTGCCTTTTTTGGTGCTGAAGTTGTTGACGGCAAGAGTTTATAATTTAACACGGTCTCGTGACAATTGTAATCTGGTCTCCAGTAATTCATTCTTTGTCCAACAAGGCAGACAGTATTGCCTTGAAACGCCGCTCAACTGCACTTTATCTGCTTATAGAGACATCCCGCATACAGTTAGCTGTAGCATTCCAAACTTTTTCAATTAGTCTAAGTAACCGTAACTGGCTATAAATTGACTAGTTTTCTCTTCAACCTTTTTTTAAAAATCCAAAGTCTTTTCCTAAAGTAACCTTCCTTGTAAATCTTTTTTTTTACATGATTTTGCCACAAAGGTAGCGTTTCTTCAACTTTCAAATGTTCAAAATTTTTAATGGGTTTATGAGGCTTAATACCACTTTCAGACTCCTGATTACTACACAATTGCTCTATTTTACTTTTGTTCTTTTCCCAGTCCCCCAGTGTACATTTACCTATCACAATTCCAACACAATTTTCTTGGCTGATTCACCCAAATCTAATCTTTGAATTGCATAAACTTTACCTTCCACCAAAAGCAAAAGCTTTTTCACTTGTTTTCACTCATTTTTATACGATGCGCTCAAAAACACAGACACCAGGACACGTTATAGACGTTATGTTATAAAAATGTTAATCACTGTTTTAATAAACGCCGTGGAATGATGCGTGTGAACGTAACCAAGCGCTTCCGACGGCTGAGCAGGACTTCTGCTGTACAATTGACAGGTCAGTACAATATTTTTTCTGTGACTCATCAGAACCCAAATGGGTCACTTTACTAACACCATTTACACAGGTAAGAAGCATAAGCGGAATCTCATTTACACAGGTATCTCATTAGCGGAAACATACGTGGTATTAGTATTCTAAAAACTAAATAAGTCGGTAAAATTTTATTCTGCCATATCGAATGAATGTTTACGTTAAAAGTGTAAATGACTATTTCCGTAAATAAAACATTACATATTAGGGTCATATTGGCTAGTATGTCATCACTTATAACGACTGTGCAAACATATGATGTCATATGCAGGAAGGCAGTTGTACGACTTATGTTATTCTGGTCTCTCGTCATTGACTTGTTTTGATAATACCAATGTTTTAATTACATAAAAAGTAAAACAGGTTACATAAAACATTAGAATTCTTTAAAACACATAAGTGTATAAATCTGAAAGTTAACTTTTGTTTTAAACGTGTTACCTAACATTTTAAAAACTATTCAACCATCAGATACACGTATTTACGCGTGAAGTCACGGAACCGCGGGGATGGTAGTTTGCTAACAGTAAAGTTAGGTATTAATCAGACTCCTAAGTAATTCAAAGTCCGTAATCCTATTACAAGACGAAAGCTCTTGTACTCACAGTTATTTATAACTTAGAACAAATTGCAAGGTGTTTTAGTTAATACCTATGAACAGTAATACTGTATACATAAATATTTCTTACAGTGAGGTTCAGAATTTATATAAGTTACTTTTGTGGTCACGTAGGCTATGGTTGTAGTGACATTAACTAATTGGTTCCATACAGAGAAAATATGTCACTATCATCAATGGTAATTATGTCCGAGTACAGAATTTCGATGATCTGTTCTCTTCAGCTAGCATGCTAGCAATTCAGCATCTCTTTCAGATCTCTAATATTTTGTCATCATTATCTTCAGCAAGGATTAAATAAAAAACGGTTTGCTCCGGCAAACGACAGTTTAGTAGCTAATATGTTAATATGATTGGTAAGACGATGGTGGAGCTGCCATCTTCGGGCTTAACGTCCAGCCCAATATTCTGTTTGGGTTGTTTCCCATAACATGTCTTACAGGACTAAAGGGACCAGTTTTCCCTGCATGCTGTATTACAGGCGACTAATTCCAACTAAACTTTGTTCAACGAGTGTTTGCAGAAAATGTTGGCCTATTACGACACTGGCGAATGGTAGAGGCCGGTTCACAGGCGGACGTGCGGGGGGCGCACGGGCTACCGAGCATCTAATAAATTGATGTTTTGTGATCGGTGGACGTTAGTATTAATAAGCCTCCGAAGGAAACGTCAACCCCTCCACCTTGTCGGAGGTCACTCTTTTTATGCTAGGGGAAAAAGGCTTCCACAGGCCTAGATCACATAAACCTGTGGTACGGAGAACCCCGGACTAAAATTTTAACATAGGCAGGCCCATTTGCTATCACAATACTAAAATCTACAATGAAATTAATTATAAAATAAGCCTATTTGCTATGATAATACTAACATGCCATTTACTACAATATTTACATCAGCCTATCTACTACAGTATGTACGTACATTGGGCTATTTACAGCAATGGAAACTACGTTTATTCCAATTCCATAGCTAAGTCGGAGTCACTGCTACTGTCATCATTACCAACATTTATAATCAAAGGGCCACTCTCCTCCATTTCTTCTATTAAGTTGTCCAATTCCCACAGTTTCGCCTCTTCTTTCTTTACGTGCTCTATACACTTCTTCCAGTCTTCTTCAGTTACTTTTTCCACCCCTTCTTCCAACAGCCGTTTTACATCTGCAAGCTTAAATGTTGTGTTGTTAGCCGCAACATGATTTTTCACTTGAGCCCAGATCAACTCGATGGGATTTAACTCACAGTGATAGGGGGGTAATCTCAATACTGTCTTGTTTTCATTCTTGGCCATCTCATCAATAACATATTTGTCGTAATTTCCTTTTTCTTGTTCTACTATATAAAGAAGTTCTTTCTTTAGATAACTACTATCAGCGTTAAAACCTTTTTGTTTTAACCAATTTGCTATTTCATTTTTTTTCCACGACATGTTCGGAATTTTCTCACACTTTACTGAATGATATGGTGCGTTATCTAACACCACAACAGTGTTATCTTCCAGGGAAGGTAGGAGTTCTCGAAAGTAATCTTCAAATACATTCCCGGTCATTTCTTCGTGATAGTCAGCAGTAGACTTTGATTGGAACACCGTTAATCCATCTTTCAAAAAGCTCTCTTCACAGCCCATATGCACAACTATCAGGCGGCTCCCTTTCCCCTTCGGACTTCGTAGTCCTGTCGACAGACCTTTCAAAAACGCATCTTTCGGCGACTTAATAGTTTTATCTTGCCAAACCTTATTTTGCCATGGCCTGCATTTACCCAAGTTTCGTCTTGATAGTAAATTTTACGGCCTTCTTCACGAAACTGTTTAATTTTGCGTAGGTAATTCCGTCGCCATACAACTATATCATCCCTGTCACAGATAGACATGTTACGTCTTCTTTCATGAAATTTAAAATTCAATGATTTTAACAGTTTATATAGCGTAGACCGTTTGAAATCCGGTAAGTCTTTATCGTTGTTAAATGCACTCAAAATTTTATTTATTGTCGGTTGTTCATTTTTGGAAAAAAATTCGTGAACTTTTCTCCTAATAGCACATTTTGTAAATTCGTCCACTTTATCTACTGCCGCTACTCTAGATTTTTTATTTTTTGGTGAACTCAAGCCTAACGTTTTGTTTTTTAAATATACATTAATAACACTATAAACACTCCGCTTGCTAACACCGGTCATTTCAGCAACTTTTTCCATGGCCTTGTCCTTTTTTATGGTAGGATTCTCTGTACTTAAATGTTTAAAATTATTCACTATACACAATCTCTTAGCACTATGTATAACTTTGCCGCGTTTGTTCCTTGCTATTGGGGAAAGAGTCTCCATATTGTACAGATTTAGTCCAAGCTATTAATAATAACTAAACAGTAAAAACAGACCCAAATGACACGTTATTCAACGGTGAAAACAAGGAAGGAACTGATCTTCAGTAGATTACGCACAGTACCTACAGAACGTGACGAACAGGAAATATGAGTTGGCGGACTGCTGTGGAACGGGCGTTGGAATGTTACCGATAACAATAGAATCCGACCCTCGTCAATGTCATTCGCTTGAAATTTTTCTGCAAACACTCGGTGAACAAAGTATAGATACACACCTGTAATAACCCAAATATAAGCCGTTCCAGGATAATTTCCTTTACGCCGAAACTTGGTACTGGTGACTACTGCTGCCCTCCAGGAGGAATATTTATCGATATTTCTTCAGTCTGGATCCGTACTGTACAGTCTAGGTCAACAGTGTCATCTCCTGCAGGATGAGTGTCACCTTCTTAGCTAGAGAAACTGAGAGCTCTTTGGGAGCTAACATCATGCCATCCAACCCTTGGAATCGGTGAGAACGAGTGCCCAGATAACACGATACAAAGATACTACCTCTCCAAATTACCTCGACCCCTTTAATATTTTGTTCCATTAAAATAATTTTGACCCTGTTCAGGATTTGTGCTAAAAGAGTGCCTCATAATCTTTGATCTTCTGCCTCTCCTCCTCCTTGGTAATATGATTGTGTCATTTCCTTTTCCGTCCTGGCAGATTAAATCTCGGGCATTGGGAATCTCTGATACTGGGGCGCTTAATATTTTACTCACTAAAGGGCATAGTTGGTTAGGGCACTGTAGGGATAGTTGATGATATGGTATGATAACGTTGCTACACATACTATTGTAAAAAAGTATTTCTTAACAAAAATAGATAGTAATGTAGTAAAATAAATAAAACAAACATTTCCCACAACCCTTGAAAATTTGCTTCTTTGAAACTAAACGCGAAAGAATAACAGATGAATTTAGTTATTTACGGTTTAAGTAAAACCCGCGACACATTTATATGTATAAAGGCAGCAGAATAGTAAACTTATTTAATTAAATTTAAAATGTTAAATGTTATTGTATATTATAAAATCCATAAAATTATTTATCAAGTATATAACAACGTATTAGATAACTGATGGCAGATGTACCAACAATGTAGAGGAAACGTGCTATCGTTTATGTCCATGGAGTTTGTATATTAATGGATCATGACAACACCTTAGTAAGTGTGGATAAGATAATGTTTAAGCAGCACAGTGTCACCGTATATAAGTACACGGGTCTTATGCATGCGATTATCACTGTTAGAGCAGATTACAGCTATCGAAGGAAATGCTGCAGGTTGCGCTAGAGCATTAATATGCGACAACCATCTAATTCATGAAAGAAATTGCTAAAGTTTGTGTTTTTAAATAAAAGTTTATTGTTTTAATAAATTCGCCGTTTTTGTTTAAAGTTAATTTTACTGCTCCGTCTCTGCACAGAGTAGAGTTATTCCAATTTGTGTACTTTCATAGTACATCTGCAAAGCAGAATAAGGTGAGCTACCATTTACCTGAAGTAATTTATTGGTAAATAGCCTGCAGAGAGCCCTCTATGAATTGGAGCAAATGATCGGGATATATAGTCTGGAAATTTCTGTTATCAAGACTAAGCCTTTGGCTTTCATTTAAAGGTTGCTTTCCTGTAAGGTGTAAATTACTACTGAATGATCAACTAATTGAGCAAGTGGAATCATTCAGGTACCTTGTACATAAGGTGACTTGATTCATGTTGGTGAGATAGATGTGGATAAAAAAATTTAAAAGATTTTAAAATTTAAAAGATCACATGTGTGGAACGATAAGAAGAACACTGAATGGAAAGGTCAGAAAAGATACTATTTTGAAATTGTATAAAGTGATGACAGTGCCATGCTGTCTTTATGGCGGTGTGACTTGGACATTGAACGCAAAGACCAAAGCCGGATACAGGCTAGTGAAAAAAGATTTTTACGATCAGTACTGGGAGTATCACGGAGGGACCGGCTAAGAAATGATGATATAAGGAACGTCCTTGGAATATACAACCTAAACCAAGGGATAAAGCAAATGCAAACAAGATTGGGCAGACCATGTTGACACGATTCATAAGAACAGGATAAAAAACAAAGTTTGGTAGTTTGGTTTATAATCCAAATGAACGGCGAAATATTAGAAGACCAAAGAAAAGATGGTCGAATCAAATAGTGCACAACGGATCGTATGGTTCACAGCCTAAAGAAGAAGAAGAAGAAGAAGAAGAAGAAGAAGAAGAAGAAGAAGAAGAAGAAGAAGAAGAAGAAGAAGAAGAAGAAGAAGAAGAAGAAGATGTATTTATTATAATTATAGTAATTGTAATTATTATAATTTCTGCGCAATAGTATAAATAGAATTGTAAGTTGGTAGGTTCACATCATACAAAAAAAAAACAATGTATTAAAGAATGAATTGTTATCTATTACATGAATTACAACGCACAGAGAACGGTCAAAAGTGGTGAGAGCATTCATTCAGGTACTTACATTGTGACAATTTTCTAATCACATAAACATAAATTTTTAAATAGAATTTTGTAACCTAGTGGAAGCTAATATCCTTCCAGACAAGAGGGGAAGACATAATTAACTGAACACAAAGGTAGTCGATGTTACCGTTTGCGTTAATCGTGCAAACGATTACAACAACTGTTTTGTTCTTCATAATATTATTATTCATACAGTTTCAACAACTACCTTACTAAAATTAATAAATCAAACCTTTGTTGTAGGGTTAGAAGTGTTACATTAATATTACTTACACCACTATAAATGTATTTAACATTTCGTATGTTATGAAAAGTCATAAATGCCACGTGCCGAATCGTAGAAACATAAGTTCAAACTTTTAATATATGAAACATGTCATAAAGTAATAACATATATTTGTTATCCGTTTGTTTGAGTTTTGTTTTAATGTTCTTTTTCAACTCTTTTTTAAAATTGATACAAGCACAACATGAAGACATTTATTTAAAAATTTAACAGAATGTAATACTATTCCTTTTATTTAAAAACCTTTACAAAATAATTTTTTTGCAAATATAAAAAACGTTAATTAAATAAATTATATTTATGTAATATTATTTATTCTTTTTTATTAAATTATTAATTTTTAATAATTATACTTGTTTAAATCATTCTGTCGTGACCGAGAGACGGTCAGGATTTAAGATGTTTAATTTATTGTGAGAGTGAGGTGGGGATGGAATTTAATGACTGACATAAATACAGTATGTAGCATTGCAGTTTATTAATTTAAAGCGAGTTAAGCTCACTTACAGCATGAAGACAAACCGAATCCAGAGAAACCCTTATGTGCGTAATATATACCTGTCAACCTTTATGCTACCGTCCTTTTATGCTAAAAATGTTAATCATTTTTACAATATTATCTACCTTTTATTTCTCCTTGTCTCTTACCTTCTCTCTCTCTCTTTCTCCCCGCAGTTTTCTGTTCATTATTTCTAATGTTCGACGCCTGAAGATCTTTCCATTTCTGCTTGTTCTTACATCCTTTAGCAGGTAATCTCAAATGTGGTAAGCTTTTTTTTCCATTATGACTTTCGGCACGGATGTTAGTCTTCCTCTTTTCTTATTTATATGCTCTTGCTAAATAGCGAACAGTAATGAAAGTCCGCTATCTTCGTTATTCAGAAGATGTCTGTACCGTGCCAATTCCTACATTTCCTCTATTTCCTCTATTATCTTCTGATCCATATTCAAATTTACAATGATCCGTCTGCTTTTCACTCTCCGTCCGCAGCTTGATACTCTCGCTGCCCTTCTTAAGCAATCCATTTCCATTCTCCTTGTTGCTTTTTCTACCACTAACGAAAATAAAAACTAATGTCGGTTTCACTTATATGTATATAATCACATCAAAAACTAAATTTGTCAAAGAATATTCGACCTGTACAATTTTTAAAAATTTTTGTCGTATACTATTAGAGTGCAAATTAATTTTGTTTATCTTAAAAAACATACAATGTATGTGAGTTAACGGGAACATCAGAGTATATATGTTGTATCAAAAATTACCTGACCCTTCTAAGTAGCTTGTATGAAAATCGCAATATTAATATTTAAAACGCGTATCATACTTGCAGTGAAAATCGCAACTCAGTTACGACTGTCAAGTAAGTAAATTCAGTAAAAAGGACTCATAAATATTTGTTATATTGAAAACCGGTAAAACTTCAGATTGCAGACAAGTCAAATAAAAAATATTATTTTACAAAGATACAATAAAGTTTAAATAGGGTTATTGTAACATACTTTCGTGTAGTACTTAACGAGTAGCTGCAATTGAAACAATACTTTAATTCTTTTAATCAAAACAAATAAATTTTATTTTGTCTATTTACACATATATTGAAAGCACTAATCATATTAATGTAGCTGTATTATGTTTAATTACAATGACATATAACTTACGTATATGCATTGCAAGTGTATCCTACTTAATTTCTTGAATATTTATTGGTGTAGGTGCATTAAAGAATATTCCTATTATAATAATTTTATAGAATTTTTATAAGGTTGTGATAGAAGCTGCTATAACTGTACGCTGCTTTGAAACATTGTATTTCAAGCGTATTACAGATGCATTATTGGATTACTATATGAAGTGCAAAAAGTAGTATAAACTATTTATTTCCCAACCAGTCTGATAAACTCAGTACTTTAGGGTGTACTTCCTGTAGTGTTCACTATTATAAATTTTGAAAGATATATTTGTGTGTGTATCATCACGTGTGTGTGTGTGTGTGTGTGTGTGTGTGAAGGCACATTTAGCGTCTTTAGCCGGTATGAGAATTTTAGGGCTACAATGATATGATAAATGACATTATTTATTTTACAGAATTACAGCTTTTTAATAAATGTTGTTATTATATTTCTATTGTACGAATTTGAGTTGTTGGAACCACCCTTTACATTCCGCCTACTGTGTCAACATTGTAAACGCGTAAAAATTATTTTCTCTTTGATATGTTTTTGAATGTTATTTTTTCAGTTCACTTAGACACAGTTAAATAGCTATGATAGGAAACAATGTTAGAGGGTTAATATAGCTTTGTTAGTGTAATACACACACAAGGTATTCATCTACGGGAATATTGTAAAAATGTTTTAGAAGACACTTTTCAAGGTGATATACCTGATAGTTTTGAAATAAATACTTGCAAAAAAAGACTGCAAAGGAACTATGCAGTCATAGAAAGAATCAAGGCTAGAAAAGGAAAGAAACTAAACGTTAGCAACAAAGTCAGAGTGAAGAAAAATGTCTCAGAGTTTTGTTATAGAGTAGCGCTGAGTCTGATTTCAGTGAAATACTTTACAGTGGTTCTTAGCAAAACCATCACAGTTTGACCATAGAATGAAATATATCGGAGGAGTTCTATTGGAGTAATCATTACCACCTCTACATAGCGTTTGTAATATATACGTACGAGTTACACAAACGTACACTTTAAAATCAATTGCTGTCTTCACTTTAACGATAAAGACTTCATGATTATCATCCAACGAACGATTGTGACGCTTATTAAAAATTCGTCCCTTAATGCAACAGCTCAAGAAGAATTTCGTGAAGTTTAGAGTTTTTATGTTTGGGCATAGACGAATAAATTGTTTAGTATAAAGGACATAACATTATTTAACATATCTTCCACGGAAAACTAGTGATATCTGGATTCAACCTACAGGAAATGGACAATTTCTGAAATTAGGTTACTGTTACCAGATTCCAGTATACAAAAAAAACCAACAAAGTTTTAGTTGTGGGATTTGTCGCCTCAGTGGAACTGAAGATAACTTTCATATAAGTTATTCTTCTTCTTCTTTGTCTAGTACTACGGTCTCTGCCGAACCCTGGCCTGCTCAATGATTCTCCTCCATTTCTCTCTGCCTAGCCTCCAACCTGTCACTCGCATCTCCCTCAAATCCGCTTCCTTATCTTTATACCATCTCTTCCTCGAACGTCTTCTCCTCTTTAATCCATCCGGCTTCCTTTCCAATGCCTTTTTAGGTTTCGATCACTTGTCATTCTCACCACGTGCCCCAACCATTTCAACCATTGCGCCTTCGCTGCCGCAACTATGTCCGCTTCTCCATAAAGATTTTTTAGCTTACTATTCTTCCTTATCATCAACATCTCTCCGTCCCACACTGGTAAATAAATTTTTCTCAGAATTTTCCTCTTCAAAACACTGAGAGTTTTCGTATCTTCCAACTTCAGCACTCATGTCTTGCTTGCATGTGTTACTACAGGTCTGATTACCATAGTGTATATTTTCTTTTTGACACTTTGATACATTCCTCAATTGGAATATATTTTTTAATGCGTAGTAGCTTCTGTTTTCTGCTGCTGTTCTTGCTTTGATTTCTTTGCTTCTGTTATCATTCTCTGTAATTGTGTTTCCGAGATATTAAAATATTTGTACCTCCTCAAAACTGTGGTTGCTTATTCTTATGCTTCCTTTCTCTCTTCTCTCATTCCTTGTCATCAAAATATACTTTGCTTTTTCTTCTTTTATTTTTAATCCGGCCTTTTGCTTCTCTCTTTCTAATTCCTGATATGCTGCCACTACGTGCAAACAAATTCTTACCATAATTACCACGTCGTCTGCGCATGCTAGGTATCAACAGGATCTGTTATATATATTTCCTCCAGGGTATATTTCTATCTTCCTTATACATCTCTTTATTACTAGTACTTTCATGATAAAGATTCTTAAATTAGTAATGACCGTCAAGCAATAAACAAAGAAAAGTGCAGCGAGGATCGGCAGTAAGTATAAACACAATTGTTACACCATTGTCTACACAATTGTCGACGTGTGGAAAGTATTTATTGCCATCATCAGCCCCTGTGTATGGGCAATAGAGAAATTATCAAACACATATATAGACTATGTGTGAATGTTTGTATGTGTTGTTTGTGTGTGTGTGTGTGTGTGTGTGTTGTGTGTTAGGGGGAGAGATTGGCGATGGAGAGCTCACGCTTACGCGCGCGTGTTGGTATTTGTGAGACAGTCTGCGATATATGAACAAAATATCTACTGTTCTAACATTTTGTTATAATTAAATAAGTAAGTATGCCTGTAAGATTACTAATACAGATTACAACTTGATGTACTAAAACTATTATAATAACTTTTTCATAATTACGAATGTATATGGTGTAAAAATTGTGACTACGCTTATTCCCCAGTCCTGGCTAAACCTTTCTACATTTCATGATAAAACTTTGACAACTCTAAAAATATAAACTTTAACAACCATCCACCTGAAAAATTTACTAGCAGAGATAGAAGTTTGGGAAACAGAAACTCCATCGGAAAAACAGTCATCGGAAATGAAAACAACGCAAAGGAAAAGAAATACCTATGCCTACAAATAACACACTTGGAACAGAATTCTTGGCCATACGCTATGGAAATGCAACAGTAGGGAGAAAAAGCTATCTAATGATGGTATAATTAATGAACGCACATTAAATAGATAACATAATACGCACTAATAGATAGATAATAGAGATAGATAGATAATGCACTGATAAGCTCGATAACAGATAAAGTAGGGCCAATACAGAATATTGGTGGCAAAATACAAGAATCACACGGGATACGTTTTGAAGCTAGATTAGGATGTCCAAATTTGTCAAACACAATTTAAAAAAAATTGATTTCAATTAAAAAAGAAACGTGACTGAAAATATGCACAGTATTCTAAATTAAACACAGTATTAGATCTTTCATTTAAAAAACAGCTGATACTTGTAAAACATTTTTATGTAAACATTTTATTATATTAGAGGGGAAATTCATTCTGCAAAAATTATAGGTACGTTTGTCCATTAAAATGTTGTTTTAATTTAAAAGAGACAATTAGCTAAGGTATCAGCCTTACTACGTATTAACAATAACTTGATAATTTGCTGAGAATTTGAACCTACAGTAGCATATAGATAAACTATTCACCACCAACGAGCTTTCAGATCTTGACACCATTATGAGTAGGCTCTGCTCCATCTACTGCTAAAATTATATAGCGATTTGCATTAATCTAATTACAAAACTAGTCACACAGCATTATGTCCTGGCCGAAGGTATACCTTTCTGCAGGTGAAATGGATACAGTTGATGAAAACGTAGTGTTTGCCATACAAAACGTTTATGGAATATTCAACATTGTTTTAGTTGTGGGATGAGTCACTGGGTGTAGCTTAACGGCTTTGTTGAAGCTGTCTATGCAGACGGTAAGATGTCTCAACCGACGAACACTTTGTGGTAATGGACCCAAGAAGCTGATGTTTAGCAAATCTCCTTTTGGTTTATGACATTTACCTGCTACTTCATGAATGAGTAAAGGCTTGGGGCCTTCAACGTTTGACGATCGTACCAATCCTTCGTACCGTGTTGTTACGTACGAAGTCCTCCTTCAGTGTTAGATAACAACTGTTTTGTTGACCTTGTTGTTGTGCAAGTATTCGTGTGTGTTGTGCTTGGGTTTTTCTAGTGTTGTGTGTTTTTTATAGTAAGTATTTATTTGTATTATATTATGTTTTGATTATATATTGTGCGAACTTTTGTTATTATTATTTTGTCGACTCTCTATCACTCGTTGATAGAGTATTCACTATTTATTTCTTTACACGCGTTAGTTTACAATTATCCTGAAGACGGCTGCCGATTCTTTGAGTGGGCGAAACGTCGCCTTTCTACTTTTTCTGTGATGGCAAAAGTCCATCAGTCAGATGCAATTACAACCAACAGTAACGTTCAACCAGGCACGAAGAACTTAATTTATCTAATACAATTTGGTAAACTATAATTTTCCATTTATCGTCCGTTAATTTATATTACATGTAATTATACACATTGCATTCTACCGTGGATTATGTTTATTTGTAAATTATCTTTTATAATGTAGATATTCTGGTCATGGTTCTGCCCTAAGTAATATTTGGTGATTTTTTGACGTTGTTCAGGTGTTATTTTTTATTTCACAGCGAATATCTGAACGTTATTTTGGTCAGGGTGATGTTGATGAAAATATTTAGTCATGTGTCTATTGTCATGTATCTAAAAACTGCCAAAGTTTCCCGTTGTAAATTAATCTGGACATAACAGTGAACTAATATAACTACCCTAAATAGAATTTTTGTAATAACGACTTTAAGATAAAAAGGGTATTTCAGTATTAAAGGGTTACATTTGTTTGTTTCGTAATAACCCTATTACACATTTTTGTCGTTATAATTTGTAGTTGTTTGATGGAAAAATAGAAGAATGTTTAAAATATTTATTATTTTTAATAAAGATTTTGCTGATTCCAGACATTTTAGCATTATTGCTAATAAATTTACATGTTTTAATATTATTTGCATAATCAGTTAAAGACAAAAATTGGTTCAGATATAAAAGTTTACATTGTTATTAATTTCAAGTGTTGCGTAAATCATTATTTAAACAATAGACTATCTTATTTATACACCTATAATTGGTATGTGTTAAGAGTTATTCTCTTAGCTCTTTCTTGTATATCACTTTTTTTCTGCACGATAAGCGTGAATTACTTTCTCCTAATTTTTATTAACAGCTTACACCTTCTTCTGCGACTACCTACTGTTACTACGACGACAGTCAATTGATTTATTTTTAATTTGGTACTTTAAGTTTAGATGTATTGATAGATTTTTGTTGTCAGACATGAGATATGTTGTAGTAGATGGTATAACTTCTTGTGATTGTAATAACATAAATAAAAGTGATTTTAAATATCTGTACCTCATGTCATATGGGGTATAGTTTGCGTATATTTTGGTCAAAGCGACAGTAATGTTTTAAACTAGTTTGATACAGATAACTCGGGTATCAAATGCAATCTCTCTCGGGTATTTTAGCAACCTCTCTTTTGGCATAGTACTCAATTGTAAGTTTACAACAATTTTTCAATATTGTTTCCGTGTACGGTTTTAGTAATGAAAACTTCCGGGCTGCAAAACGTCAGTACCAACAAATATTTCCAAATAAGGGGCTACCTCATCACAAACAATTTTCCCAGGTGTTTCATAATTTACGAAGTAACGGGTCGTTTCCAGCGGTTGTTTATTCTATAGAACGCCCTTTACAACCCTCTGCTGGTAAATAAGAAAATATAATTTAAATGTGACAGCGCAGTTCTCAAGTCAACACCAGAAGGATTTCATATCAAACAGGCATACCTAGTTCTAAAGCCCGGAGATCACTAAATAAATTATTCTTATAATAGATACTGTTCTTATCATCTGCATACTGTTCAACATCCTCAAACTCATGACTGGGTTAATATTAAATCTTTACTAATGTGTACAAGAAAACTGAAATATTGTTAATTTTGTTTAATTACTGATCTACCTTGCGAGAAACGAAACACAAAACTTAAAAATTGTCACAGCTGGATAACTAAAAATCCAAAAGAAATAATAGAATCAGACTTTTGAAACCGGATATCGTTAAATGTATCCTGTGGTATAGGCCTAATTGGGTACCAGTTAATTGTACCTTTTATTATTGAAGATCAGTTTACTGGTATTATTACGATGATTTTTCACAGAATCAGTTTCCAATCTCGTTAGAAGTCACACAGCTTGAAAAAGGCTGCAAATATTCTTTCATCATGATGTTACACCACCTCATTATTTACATAAAGTTAGTTCTTAAATCTAATTATTAAAATTTTTTTATAACTTTCATTTATTTTTATTGACTTTACTTACATCAAAGTGCTTAGAATTAATTTTTTTATAAATTATATTACAAAATTACATGTATTTATTGGTAATTTAACCAAGCAAATTCTCATCAAACCTAAAGAAGGGTGTTTTTTGACACCAATTTTGCAGATATACAAAACTTTTCTATAAAAATACCAAAGATTATTTTTTCCCTCTTTTTTCAATTTGTCAGGTCCTAAACAACACGAAACTATGTAATTTCCTCTTTAATTTAAATTCGATGAATTTCAGTATCGGTTATGTGTAGCCTTGTGAAAGAAATTAAGATGAAAATTTTCGCAAGCCATAAGTAAAAAACGAAGCGTTTTCGAAACGTTTATATAAAATTTCTTGTTTATTTCAGCGTTTAAAATACATTTTGAAGTGTGTCTCATTATTCAAGAGACCCCCTGTATATTATAATTATAATGTTTAAAGTGGTAAACTTTAACACGCATTTTTTCAATTTAAACAATCTAAAAATCAAATAATATTAAATGACGCAATGCGTAGTAACTTCTTGTTATTCTATAACTAAATTAATTCACTTTTTACATTGTAAATTAATATTATTGTTATTGTTGTTGTTGTTATTGTTATAAAACATTATTGCTAATTGTTGTAAAGAATAATGTTTATTGTTCCCTTGTTGATACACTCCGTTACCTCAGAGTGATTTCACATAGTTTACGACACCGACGAGTTACGATGAGCTTTGCTATAAAACACATCCATTGTTGTGAATAGAGACAATATTTACAACCTCTCTTCATTTCCGGTAGTAGTTATAATTCATGTAAATGTGTAGGCCAATCCACACTTCATGTGCGTCACGCACTCCCGTGAGTGCTACATTACATACGCTACATTACAACCGCAGTCAGAGTCATAAAGTATTTGACAAGCTTCATCAATTGCACACCGCAGTATGTGTACTAACAACTGCAAGTTGTCATGAGTAGCGCTGTGAATGGCAGACATTAATTTTAGTAATTTTCTATTTGTTAAATTTACATTTTGAAAATTTTAAACTAATGTTTTAATTAACCACTGCAAAAAATTTTATTTCACTTTGGTCTCAGCAGGTACCTGGTGTTTATATGTAAATATATATAATAACTAGACGTTCTGTTGGGTCGGTTTAGAATTGTTATTATGAAGATTTAATTTATAGTTCAAGTTGTTTCAACAAAGGTTTAAATGCTGAAGAATGTTTAAGTTCTTTTTTCGAAGCACTGGTTGGTTTAGATTTTAATTACCACTTACTTACCGATGTCAATCTTCTAATGTAGATCTTCTCTTTCTTTAATATATTGAAAACAGCACAACATAATTCATATAATATTTACCACTTGTTTGTATGTTAAAATTGTGTAAATAAATTTAATCTGTAAATAAGACTGTTTTGAAATTATTCAAAATCTTGGCTGCTTACTTGCCTTACTGCCAATCAATGAAATAAATGCTCTGTTGTGTTTTTATTATAGTCTACCTTTAAATAATGGACTGACTCGATTATATATTAAAAGGTAACTTATTAACAATGTAATTCAATTAAAGTTCAATTTAAAACCCTCACAAAAGTTTTTTAAAACATTAAAACAATTCAAAATCGTTACAGATATTCTTAAACCTCAGGGCTGGTAACACTGATTTCTATGTTGTGATTCTCTAACATGATTTGGTTAGATTTCTTACTTATAATTAATAAAATCGTGAGTTCTTTGAGTATACAAGATACTTACTACAACAAATGCTTAAATACGATAATGACGTATTGTGGAGAGTGGTTACATAAAATAGAAAAAGGTCAATTATAATTGTAAACAATTGTACAAGACACGCTTGCATTCAAATTTGCAGGTTATGGTATCGCATGTGCAATACGATTATTATTTCTGTATATCGGAATAAAATTCCGCTAATGGTTATAAAAATTAAAATATAATGACTGATTTATAATTTCAGTGTAATTAAAAATAGTTTTGCTTTCTTGAATTGAAAGCATTGCACTGTATCAATTGTGTACATTTCAACAACAGGTAGGTTAGAATGAAAATTTTTCTAAGTTAATTGATTAAAAAAATATCTAAATTAAATTCATAAAATCTCATCGTTATACATAATATTAGTTAATGATATTTTTTAATCATTAACTTTATTGACAGTTCTCAAATATTATTAAGAATCGAATTGTCTTTCGTTATCATTAAAGTCAAATCAGAATCTATGTTCAAATACATTTGTGTTAATTAATTAGTAGTTTTTCATTTTGATTCTTTTTAAAATTTATAATATTTTATTTAAAAATATATTATTGAGAACTTTTATTCAATAATACGTTAATTCATAATTATTAGTTATGTTAGTCACGTGTGATCGCATTTGACTAACGTAGTATCAACACAAAAATTATTATTTTAAAATCAATTAAAATTCAGTTAAATATTGTTAATTCAATATACTCCCTTATTATCACTTTTCATTGATGGGATTATACACTAGCAATGATAATACACTAAGTCTAGTAGCACAATTAACACTTCACACGTTTTGGAGGTTATGATGTTAGGTTAGTTATCTGTCTACTAGGGGGGGGGGGAACGCGCACATCGTTATTAATATACTATCAGCGGAGAAACGTTCTGTTGGCGTCGATGCCCAGTTCTTTAGTGAAGCCACGCTTAGCTCCTTTGGCCGGCGTCTGCTTGGAATCAGCGTCTCTAATTGGCTGAAAGTCGTTTAATCTTGTCCCCATATGCCACAAGAAATTAATAATTTTTATTTCTCAGCGTCTGTTTTTAGGGTTGAGAGTATAAAAAGAAAGCCATCAATTCTTTTGTAATTGACTGAATAATTATGATGGCTCATAACCTTCTTAATGTACCTCCGATTCGAAAACTAATAGTATCATGTTATTTCGGCTACTTTGCTCTTTATTTTGAGTCTACACAAGCACTATTTTCGTTCATGATTAAACTATTTAGACTTTCGTTGATGCACTTTTAGTGTTTCTTATTTAAACATAAGTTTTTTCACCTTTATTGTATCGCGTGATACATATGTCACTTATTGATTATGCTTCAAGTTATTTTTTCTCATTAATTATTTCTTAAATGCTAAATATTTACAAAATTCAATAATAAACTTTTCAGGCAAGTAGGCCTTAAATGTCCATGCATTATTTCATATTATTTACAATATATATTTCACTCTCACAAATTCTATTGTGTTTAGTTTATACCTCAAACGGTTCTACACATTTGGTGCAGTTTTGTAGTTACTAACGTATCTTAGTTTATTTACAATAAATGGTTTTACCACACCATGTCAGGTGTCCTGTCATTCTGACACTCTTATTTTACAAATAGTTTTGTATTATGGATGTATTTTCTTCCATTAACTGGTATTTAATATTCGTTTACATCTTATTTTGGATATTTAGTATTCCCTGCTGGGCTAATTACTCACAAGTTTCTGTTGGACTGTTACTTTCATCTAGCTTCATCTGACATGTACTATTGTTTTTCATGATTATTACATAAATTTATGCATTTACTGTTTGTTAAGTGTTCTCAAAGAAGTATCGAGTATTCTTGAAACTACTGTTATACTATTTTACTCTTTCTGATTAGTTTTAATTCATAGTTTTTTATGTAATTCAGTCAGTTACTCTGTGGTTTGGTATTTTGGCTGCTATTTGTTTATAAAACTTAAAGTATATTGTTGTGTTTTCCAGTTCATATTTTGTTTATTCTACTCATTATTTATTCTAGTTTGGTTGTTGCGTTATGTAAATACTTTTATCAGTGTTTTTCTAATCGTTAATGATGATTGTTTGTTGCAAATTCTGCTCAGTTGGGGTTATGTGTATATCACTGTATTACAACAATGCCTATACGTGTTAGTCTGGTTTCTTGTGTATTTTCTTACATATTTACCATAATTGGTATTACTATTAGCTAGTACAATGGCTTTATGTATTTCGATTACTGACTATTATTGTACTATTATTATTGTATTATTATTGATGACTGATTATGTAACTCGATTACTGACTATTTGTTTACATAGTATTATCTAATTATAATTGGTTATTGGTATATATATTGGATGGTTACGTTTGGTTTGGTTGACTGTTTTTTATCTAATACATGTTGTTTTATTTCTGATATTCTAACAGTTACATTCTGTTGATTTTACTTTCCACTCTCCTGATATCTAAGTGTGTGTTTTGCAATGATTTTATATTTAGAGTCAGTCATGGTAGTTACAGGTAATCAGTTCCATTTACTTTCATATTTGAGCAATTATTTCTGCACTTGTTGTCTTTATTATATTATACTTTTTGCTCATAAATAATACACTTATTGTCTGTGTTGGTTTATTCGAGATTATTGTATAAAATTGTTATCACTTAATATTTCCACTTTCTGTAAATACTACACTATCATTGTTTGTGTTTGATTATTTCAGATCGTTGGATAATGATATTGTTACTTGTAGGCTTACACTTTCTATAAATCGTACACTATCATTGTTTGTGTTGGTTTATTTTAGCTCGTTGTATAATAATATTATTTAATTTACTTTAAGTAGCACACTTTTATTGTCTGTAGTTGCTTATTGAATTATTATATTGTCAAGAGTTTTGCTCTTGGTCACTTGGAATTTTCTCTCAGGTTCTTCCTGGTTCTGGTATTATTCCTCACTTATTGAGTACTCTTCACACTGGTAATATTTTCTTCTTATTTGTTGGATATTTTCCTCACTTATTAGATACTTTCCCTCACTTATTGGATCTATTGGATTCTGGTTGCTAACGTAGTTACTTGGTTTCACTTTTCCTTCTGTTATAATACTGACGATTTATTTAATCACAACTCCTTCCTTTCTAGGGTGCTTAGTTTCCTTAACATTATTTATTCATGGATATACAGGTTTGACTTTGACATTTTAGTGTTGTCTTTCCTCTTGTTAGTGTGTTTGGATATATTAGCTTAGATATGTTTATGGTAGATTTCATTTGGGTATTTTTTATTATATTTATGTAACGGTAGTTTTCGATGCGTTACAATATATATATATATATATTTTTTTTTAATTTATTGGAGATCTGTAATCTGTTCGACTAAGCGAACATTTAACAAATTGACTGACAACACACATAGAGGCTTATGAAGAGCTGACCATTGACAGTTCTTCTTGTTTTTGATAATAGATTAAAGAGGTACACAAATTACAAAACTAAACGACAAAAACATGTAAACAAATGAACAAAAATCACTTCCATTTGCTGCTGGCATGATACAATAAGTTCAAATGTTAAACACTGGGCTCATAGGGTACATATACACGTTGACATTAACACTTAATAATGACACGAATACAAAACATTCAGAACAGAATAGAACAGATATCACAGTCATTAGAATACAGACAATACAGAGAATAGGTTATTAGCTAAACCTGAATGGTAAGTCTAATAGTTTGTGCCTTTTTAGTCTATAAATATCTTCCCTGTTGTCTAACAAATTAATTGCCAGGTGGTTTGGATGCTTTTCTAAATTGGAGATGTGAGTCCTGCAGAGGCGCAGTATTTCTTCTCTCACGGTTGGAACTTTGAGGTCGTGGTGTATAGAGCTGTTGGAGACAAACCATGGAACGTCGACTATTGATCTTAAAGTTTTTGACTGAAAGCGCTGAATAATCTCAATATTACTTGTACTTGCAGTACCCCAAAGTTGAATACCGTAAGTCCATACCGGTTTAAGAACTGCTTTATAGATCAACAGTTTGTTGACGAGACAACCGTGATTTTCTGCCTATCAGCCAGATGTTTCTGACCTTGTGATTGAGTTCAATCTTCTTAGGTGTTATATGTTTTTTCCACGTTAGTCTCCTGTCCAGATGCATCCTAAAGTACTTAGCACTTTCAGCTTGCGGTACTGGTTGACCGTTAATTGTTACTGGAGCGCAGTTTGCCTTACGTGTGTTGAAGGTAACGTAGACTGACTTGGACGAATTGATTTTTATGCGCCATTTATCAAGCCATAACTGAACCCTCTTTAATGTATTATAGTATAAGAGATGCTATTGTGGGGTCAGAGTGTGTCGCTAGGATTCCTGTGTCATCGGCGTAAGTAGCAACAGTGGTTTCACTTGCTGACGGTAAGTCCGAGGTGAACAGGAGGTAGAGCAGAGGACCCAGAACACTACCCTGCGGAACACCTGACCCCACTGGTAATAGAGGAGAAGTAGCATCCTAGTACTTGACTTGAAACACTCTGCCCACTAAGTAGGAATGTAGATTACGGTAACAATTGTGTGGCAGATTTTTCTTTATTTTGTATAAGAGTCCAAGATGCCAGACTTTGTCAAATGCCTGGGAAACGTCGAGAAACACACCTGAGCAGAACATCTTCGATTCCAACGATTTATTGATAACATTTGTTAGTCTGTGTATTTGATCTACCGTAGAGTGCTTTTCTCGAAAGCCAAATTGGTGATTTGAAATTAGGTTGTTTTCTACAATTGTTGGCATAAGTCGTTTTAAAAACAGCTTCTCAAAGATCTTACCAAGTATCGGTAGAAGGCATGGGTCGATAAGAAGAGTGCTCTTGAGGGTTTTTACCAGGTTTTAAGACCATGATTACTTTAGCCGATTTCCAGAGAAGAGGAAAGTATTCAAGTCTGAGTATGGCGTTGAAAATGTATGTTATTAGTGCAACGCCTTTGTGAGGCAGCTCCTTTAGAATTTTCACCGATAGCAAATCAATGCCGGGAGCCTTTATACTTTTCAAATTATACAGGATTATTTCCTTGATTTCGTTAACCTTAAAAGGCTTAATAGGTAGAGTCAGTTGGAGAGGAGACTGTAAATATATTTGTACCTCTTCATCGAAAGAGACGTTCTTGCTGGCTTCAGGTTGAAAAACGTTGACCAAATGTTCGGCAAAAGTCTGGAATTTCTCTGTATTGCTTCGCGCCCAGCTACCATCTGGTTTATGTATTGGTGGTATTTGTAATAGTGGCCTTTTTAATCGTTTTGTAGCCTTCCAAAAGGAATAATCAGTACTTTCATTAGGTGACAGATTTTCTAGATAATCCTGAGTGCCTTCATTCTTTAAATTTTTCTAACAATCATTTTAGTTTTCTGGCCGCGGATTTCCACTTTTTTTTATCATCCGGATGATGAGTATGCTGCCAAATTCGTCGCAATCTACGCTTCTCTTCTCAGCTAATTTCTTTCGGACAACTAGAGGAAGGTTTAAGTGCTTACTCATCGCTGTATTGCAAGGTGTTGCTTCCCAGGCTGATTTTTGAAAAGTACTGGTGAGATAATTTACAGCCGCATCCAATTCAGCAGGCGTGTGGAGTGGAAGTTCTAGCGAGATATTATCATTTAAAATCTCTCTAAAGTAGTCCCAGTCAGTATTACGATTTGTGAGTGTTGGTAGACTTTCAGACTCAATTACAGTATTGGTAATAGTGGCAATAACTGGAGTGTGGTCAAAAGACAAAATCAAGGCAAGAATCAACTTTGTAGTATTTATGAGACGAGCCTCGTATTAAAAAGAAATCAATGAGGTCAGGTATTTTATTTGTATCAGAAGGCCAATAGGTTGGTTGATCAGTAGACAGAAAGGACAGGGATTTTTGTCTAATGACATTATATAAAATTCTACCTCTTGGATTAGCTAATCTCGAACCCCATTGAGGGTGTTTTGCATTGAAGTCACCTCCCACCATAAAACGTGCGCCAAGAGTTCTAATAAAGGAGCTGAAGTCAGATTCATTGATTCTGTATTTTGGGGGACAGTAGACTGCAGAAACAATTAAAGGGCCTCTTTGATCTTCAATTAAAACGTTTGTCGCCTTTAGGTGAGCAGTTTTGACTTTAGAGAAGAGATAATGTTTTATATTGTTTCGGATTAACAGAGCGGTTCCGCCACGAGCTGTACCGTCAGGATGGTGGGTATCATAAACAGTAAAACCTGGAATCCTAATATGGCTTCTGTCTGTGAAATGTGTCTCAGATATAAGCATTACGTCTAACCTGTTGTCAATAAGAAAATCCTTGAGTTCTACGGTGCGTTGAGAGAGTCCATTGGCGTTCCATAATCCAATCCTGTAATTGTTCTTCATTATTAATTAGAAAGTTTATTGACAAGTGTTGTAAGGAGATTAAGCACAACGCTATTTTGCTGTATGAGTTGACTGAACATAGTCTCAAATCAAGTGTGAAAGTGTGATGTCCTCATTTACTGTCATCAGGGGGCGAGGATTCTGAGTGTCGCTGTAGTCCTGCAATTTGAGCGTAAGTAGGAAAAGAGACGTTACGGGTATTCATGTTCTGTTCCGTGTTCGTAGTCTAAAAATTGAAGGGGTTCTCCTAGGTGTGGTGTTAGGTACGGGGCTTTTACTGGCCTGCAGATTTTGATAAAATTCACAGTCTTTATAATTAGCTGTATGAGGACCATGGCATAATGCACATGTGGCTGGTGTATCCTTAGGTTTGGAACAAGTTGCGGAGTTGTGTTCACCCGGTATGCTCGCTTGTCTTTAATTTGATATGTATGGTAAACAATTTTTTCGTCCACGAGGTGACGCATTAATTTTCATGTTTATATATGTTTATGTAAATATATGTTACAAGTGAGAATAAAAAAGGGAGTATTTTTTTATCTGGTTGCTGAGGTATCCGGTTGTGAAACGAAAGGCAGGTGACATTGCAAAAGTTAGTCCGTTCCTTATTGGAAACGCTGTCACCTAATGCGATGGATAAGCGGTACAGGAAATCAGAAATCAGTTGGACAACTTGTCGAGACAATAAACGATCAACAGGGTTAGACGTTACTGTAACTGCAGAAGGTAGGGACGCAGAGATAGAATTTGTTCTTCATATCACACTGAACACCACAAAGAGGGGTGGTAGTGTTCAGGGACCTGCTGAACAGCACAGAGAAAGACATTTTGGTTGAGCTCGCCTCACAAGGTGTCATTGTAGGTCAAAGGCTAGACAGACGCTACCATCAACGTCCCATGTCATAATCTTTAACAGGACAACTGTGCCAGAAAAGGTAACAGCGGGAATTCATAGGCTGAGTGTAAAAGCCTTCAGCCCTCAGCCAATGCAGTACACCGCATCAAGATGTGCTCGGGTAAAGACATGCTTCTGTGGGTGTCGGTTCATGGTGATGATCTCTGTGCTGACCCAATGAAATGTGTCAATTACGGTGGTAATTAATCCCGCAATTGCCCCGTCTATAAGCAAGAGAAGGCTATTCAGGAAGTACGTGACCTGAAAAAACTCAGCTACTTTGATGCGAAAAATCCTAGTATGCCTAGACAACCAGAGCAAAATCAGTTACGCACAAACCGTAAAAATCAAGAGCGTCACCAGACCCTATTGTAAAAGAGATATTACCTTCAGTAATCCAGTTCATTGAGCGTTACTTTTCTGAAATGTATACAGACTAGGAATCAATAAAGATTCCTAAATAAAGATCTTCGTGGCTGAGACAGACACGCAAACGGTGCAAAAGGATAGAGTAGACGGGTCTACCAACAAACTCATACTTCGTCCACGAAGGAGAGCGGGCGCAAACATTGTATCTGCGCCTGCAGGCACCACCAGTGACGGCGAGTCAGCGAGGGATACCGCCGTCTATCGCCCCGTCCTCCCAGATACCACGGAAGACTTTTTAAAACAAAAATCGAAGATTATACCTGTCCCTGATAACCAGGAGAAGAGCTTTGATAAAAGTGTTCTACGAAGCGTGGGGATTTAAAATCATACAACAATTACATGATTGTGCGAGGTAACCTGCACAAATTCATCTGTAGCTCTCAGAGACAGGATTTCCTGTGTTCGGGTCGAACAATAACTGTCGGCCCTTCACGAACTGGAAAATGGAGTGTAGCAGGGATCTCCGTTGAGCGGCATGCTTTTAACCATCGCCATCAACTGGATCGTTGAGGGTATAGAAACGTCAGTTTGGAAGTGCTTGTATGTTGACGATCTTGTGCTGTTCTACTTCGCCAAAGGAACGGCGATGATCAAGCATAAAAGACAAGAAGTTGGTAGAAAATGCTAAAACAACATAGGCTTATCTTTCTCAGCAAAGAAGACGACCTGAGTCCATGTCTGTCGAAAGTAAGACATAAAGTAAACACCTGACGCAACGTTAAACATAAATGGTGTCCGGATACTTTGTAGGCCCGTCATCAAATTTCTGGGCCTAACTTTCAACAGACAAATAACATTGAATGCACATGTGGGTAACCTGGCTGCGAGGTGCAAAACCTTTGTTAAACGCAATCAGGTGCATTCCCATATGTCCTGGGGAGCAGATATAGAAGTTTTATTGCGTCTGTACGCCGCGTTTGTGTTATCCAAAATGGATTACCGATGCGCGGTGTACTCTTCAATCAGGAGGTCGTGTTTGAAAAAGCTGGATCCTGTTCACAACACAGGGGTGCGCTACGCAACAGCGACGTTCCACACTAACCCTGTAAAAAGCTTATATTGTGCAGGAATGACTTCCTTAGATCTCCGACGTCAACTGCTGTTCCTCAGATATGTGGCAAAAAAGATTAACACTACAAGCCTCATAAATCACATGTTCCTAGCAAACGCCAGACTTGCCAGAGTATTCGACCGCCGTCCTACGTTCACCAGACAGGCCGGCATTCGTCGTCTCGAAATAGCCCGGCGCTACAACATTGAGGCGCCGACGGTCCAATCGTACGTTCCGTGCGGATTGTACAACCGCTGGATCCGCAAAGTAATTACCGACTGGATGTCATCAGTAGAAGCAAGAAATCGTGCCAACCAAATAAACTGCCGTTTACATCAGTCCCGGAGGAATACGTCGAGGAACACACCATTGTGTTGTGCACTGAGAAGTAGAAGACGGAGAGCGGAGTTGGTAGTGCGTTTGTCATCAAGGGCGCATCCCACTTGTGGACACTGGCAAAGGCGGCAAGCGTATGCACGTCGAGGTCTATGCGGTGTTGCACGGTCTTCGTTTCTGTGAACACCGAGGTGAAAAACAATTTGTTATCTGTACGAATTCATTGAGTTTTCTAACTGCCTTGGACAATTATCCGTTATTGCAGCTGATAATGGCGTTATGCTATACGCTACAAGATCGTGGTGTATCTTATACTTTTGTTTGGTGTCCGGATCATGTAGGTATTGAAGGTAACGAAGAAGCTGATGGTGCGGCGAGGAACGCTGCGGACAGTCCATGAGTCAATCCGAATGCCATACGACCTGATGACGCGAAACTAGCTGCCATAAGCACCATCATTAATGTGTAGCAGAGGTGGTACACACGCCAGAGCAAACGTTTTGCCGTGAAGTAGAGCGTCCGTAAATGGCACGTAGCAGGTAGTCGCAGTCATCGCCAGACTGCGCATTGTCCTCGTACCTCCTACAAGGACAAGAATGACTCGTATGCACTTGTGGCGGAGCACTTACAGTGAAACATATAATCGAAGACTACAGTGCTCTTGCAGAACTTAGGCAGAGGCACAGAATGAAAGATGACCTGAAAGAAGGCATCGTAAACAAAGAGTTAGCGGTAAACAGAAATTTGTCCTTCCTATAAGTAGCAAGATTACTGTATGGGCTTTGAAATATTGTCGTTTTGCGTTTTAGTAGGTACGAGTTTCGACTGTCGTTGAGTCAACTAAAATGTAGGTGAGAAGAAAACATTCCACCGAGCAACGCTCCTGGTAGTCGTCGTTGGGCTGCAGTCAATTACCGCGCCTCAAAATATATAAAGAAAATAATGGCTTTAAATTTTGCAAATCACACACACACACACACACACACAATAATATAAATATGTATGAATCATATATATTGCAACGTTAGAACAATTATACAAATATATTATCTTATTCTCAACGCAACTATAATATGTACTACACCGGTCAGGTCGCAGGATTTTGTTTCTCGTTGCGTCAAGTATAAGTGGTTGCACAATAATTAAATAATTTTTAAAGAGGAGTGAGATGTTGTTGACATGAAATAAACAATTAAACCCGTTTCAAAATAATCATTCTACGATTTATTACTTGATAGGAAAATATTTAACTATTAAAATTTCAAACATTATACAAATAAATATTCACCTTTATAAGCTTTACAAATCTGTAACCTGTTATGCTATTCCTAACATACAGTACAACAAAAATAAACACCCATATAATCTTACTGACTAACCAAACATGTTCAACAAGTTATTTAAATTCTTTTTATTTGTGTGTCTGAAATTAACTCAAATTTTAATTACTGATAGCAACTCATTTACCAACAAAATAATATTAAGATTCAAGAATGAATTTATTGTTGTTATAAATAAATAAAAATATTACATTTACTTCCAATCTATTATTGATTTATACTGACACACCCAAAAAATACAACAAAAGATTAGTATTTATTTTCTGCAAGTTGTTAAATTACACTCTCTTATCTAACTACTATTTTACTTTAAAACTCTAATTATTGTCTGTTCATATTTAAGTTCTTTTTCGAGAGCTCTCTTTACAATAAAATTTAATTGTTTTTTATCACCTGCGTATATCTGTCGTTACCGTTGTGTGTGTGTGTGTGTGTGTGTGTGTGTGTGTGTGTGTGTGTGTGTGTGTGTGTGTGTGTGTGTGTGTGTGTGTGTGTGTGTGTGTGAGTCCAGAATCCTGAGAGTATGATGATGGTTATTCTGCTGCTGGGGTCGTTGTCTCTAAGTGTTGTTGTTGTTGATACTCCAGAATTCCTTCTTACGTCTTGGTGTGAGTGTGGTAGTGTGTGTGTGTGTGTGTGTGTGTGTCCATGTCGATCTGCGAACGGGCAGCGTAAAGTCGTCGGTTGATTTCTTGTGTCTGAGTGTGTGATCGCCCAAAATTGCCAGTGGTACTTATACTGGTGGCGATTTGGCAGGAACAGGCCTGTTTTCGACAAGCTAGAGATGGTCTGTTCGCGCCTAAGCGTCCTTTTTATTACCCCCATTTCTTGGTTAATTATCGCGAACTCATGAACATACTCGTCACAAGAGCGATCTCATTGTTTGCGTAATTTTTCTCTGGTCTCTCACATATACCACACATATTAATTACTCTTCAATTACACTAGTAATTAATATTAATTAAATAGCATCTTTAATATTGCACCTCTGGAAATAAATTTTACATTACCATACTCGTTACAAATCCCTTTACGTAATGGTGTCTTTACGTAATTGGTGTACGTCTTTGCTTTCAGGTTTAACACAAGTAATTAGTTTATTATAATCCTGTTAAGACCTGATTAATTGGAACAAACAATTCGTAGCGTCACCCCATATTCTTGTTGCAGCTGGCTTCACGCACACAAACACACACACGCCGAATTTATAACTATCGAAGCAGGTGCACTCTCGACATGACAGAGCCTGCATTTTCTTGCACAACATTGTATAAAACTGTTCCTTATTCTATTTTCGCTAATTACAATATAAAACACACCACCCTGGGCAAATATGCACATATAAGTATTGTTGCAATATATATATATATATATATATATATTTCAATCACTTTCTGCTACAGTCCGTTTCTTGACGTATATAATACATTTAATATTTTATCATATTTTACCTCAAGATGTTATTTTTCTATTTGGAACATGTTTCGGGTACTATCTTGTATATCTTATATATATATTTCAATCACTTTCTGCTACAGTCCGTTTCTTGATGTATATAATACATTTAATATTTATTCATATTTTACCTCAAGATGTTATTTTTCTATTTGGAACATGTTTCGGGTACTATCTTGTTCCCATCCTCAGCCTTCCGGTTTTTTTGTCTGGTGAAGAACATATGTGTTGTTGGTTGACTATTGTGGCTTCCTGTTGGCTTCTGGTAATTCAAGTTGGTTTTATTGTGTGTGATTGTGGTGTATGTGTTAGTTTTTTATGTATTTTCAATGTTGAGTGCTTTGAATATTGTGTCATGTTTTGTATTGATTTGTATTTGTTCAGGTATTAGTTTGTTTTCTGTTTTATGTTTGTATATTTGTAAATTTTCCCATATGTTCATTATGGTGCCTTTGTGTGGTATATGTTTTATTAGTGTTACATTGGTTATGTCTGGGAATTCATGTCCTGTGTTTATTGCATGTGTGGCTAAATTGGATTTATATATTTCTGGTTTTTTGTATGCATTTAGGTGTTCAAAATAACGTTTTTTCAGCTGTTTTTTTGTTTGTCCTATATAACATTTATTGCAATCTTGGCATTCAATTTTGTATATACCGTTAGTTGTTGTATTATCTTTGTTGTGTGAGCTATTTAGATTTTGTAATTTAGTTTTATTAGTTTTGTATGCTATTTTTATATCTGTGTTTTTAAATAGTTTTGTTAGTTTTGTCATTTTATTATTTATATATGTGAATGTGGCCCATTTTTTGTTGTTGTTATTATTTATGTGTTGTTCAGTTTGATTAATTCTTAATTGTTCAGTTTTTATTTTGTATTCGATTTTATTTTCTATTTTGATCATAGTATTTTTATTGTATCCATTTTCATAACCAATTTGGTATATTATACTTCTTTCTTTGTCAGTTTCTTGTTTGTTTAGGGGTATTTTGTACATTTTGTTAAATAACGAATAAAATGCTGCCATTTTATGCTGTGGTGGGTGGTCAGAATGGTTAGGTATAATGATGTTAGTGGAAGTTGGTTTTCTATATATTGCATATTGTATGTGTTTGTTGTATCTTGTGATGGTTATGTCTAAATAGTTGATTTTGTTATGTTTTTCTTTTTCTTCTGTGAATTGTATTTTGGGATGTATGTTATTGATTTGTTTCAGTATGTTGTCTGCATTTGTGTTTTTGTTATTTGATACATATAGTCCATCATCTACATATCTTATCCATATGCCATTTGGGTCATGTGTTTTTATGATATTTTGTATTTTGGTGTCTATGTGTTGTAGGAATATTTCTGCTATTATGAATAAATATTAAATTTAATATATATATATATATATATATATATATATATATATATATATAATTTAAATATTTATTACATAAAAAAGATGTTTACGTGTATTTTTTATTTAAAATATCATTTATTTCAATTCAATAAACGTTGGTTACTGGGCACCATTTTAATTAAACAGAAAAAATTATTTTAAAACAAATATGAAAATACTTTGTAACGAATAATAATTTTTGTGGTTACATTATGTACAATTTTGTATTAATTTTTCAAGCTTTCAAACTTTGATGTTACTGTGGTGAAGTTATCGTTTTGTTTGTGTGTGTGTGTGTGTGTTTTGCTCCATGGTGAGATGTAATTTGTGTTTTTGTGGGTATCTTACCGGCGATGTTGATAGTGATATAGTCACCCCGTCGTTATTACCAGAGCCTCTCTCCCTTGGTCGAAACTGTCCGTGGTAGTTATATTGTGGTATAAACCGATAGGTCTGATTTTGGTGGAGGCCATTCCAGACTTTTCAAATTTTGTTACCTCATTCATAAAAGTTGGTTTTAACAAATCACTTTTATGTCTGTTTCTGCAGTAATAATTACATTGATATGGAAATCAGTAATTGTACATGATTTGTGATTTTTCACACGTTCAATTCATGTAAATTAGTTATTAATAACTTATTAATTAACAAAGTAATTAATTTATTTCTTTTAAATAATTCAGTTACTATCGTGTATATGCGGTTATGTTGTGTTTATATACACGTTCCGCTAATGACACCACTTGCTTCGCAAAATGCATTTTAAATGTTCAAATTTTATTAAAAAACATGTAATTATTAATCATTATTCATGTCCTAATATAGTATGCGCAGAAGCAGGATTTCCTGTCTTGCATAAATCAAGCCTTAGTTAGCTACACACGCGCGCGCGCGCGGACGAACACACACACAGCCTCGCCATCCTTATTTTGAAAGCATGGAACAAACCACTCTTAGTTTAATTTTTGTTACACAAGATGATGATAAATGTAATGTTTTGATACAAGGCTTTAGTTGTTGTCGAGCGTTTGAATAATTATTGAATGAGAGTAGCAGCGAAAGCAGTATAATTCGTTAAAGAAGATATATATATTCTTTAGCTTTTTATTCCAAATTAATTTGCGGTGAATCAGGAATTCGATTAGTTTTACCGTCATGTTTATGCCACAAAATGTAGCAAGTTCCCAATATGATGGAATTCAGTGTTGTTAATTATCGTGACTTTCATGGTGATCAGGGCTGAAGTAGTTCAAACATTTTGGTGTGATAAGACTTTAGGAATAAACAAATCGGCTATACATAGGTAAACATTAGTAAGAATAATACTTGGCCGGTCAACAGCGAATTTATAGTTAAACAATTGTTATTGACTGTCATAATGACGTGCTGTTTGAAGAACGTACTACAATATCTTACTAGTTTTACCATTAAAATGTTTGCAAATACGTTGTTTGAAAATGCATGAGGCATCTCAGGTAATTTGCTTTGATCAAGGAGGTTACAGAAAGTCCTTCATTTTTGACAGCTGATCTGCGTGGTTAGATCTTTCTTCGGGAATATAATAGTTAACCGTGTATCGGCGATGGGAGAGGCGTCGTTGTTACTAGTATTTTGTTGAAAATTAGTAAGTATTTTGTTCTAATATTTGAGTAGTCGAAATTTGGTTCATTGTTTTCATGATTCAAGTCGATCGGCTTGTCTGTTATAAATAACGGCAAGCGTGCTTTTTGTTTAAGGAGACATAATGGACAAAACTGTATCTATAGGGAGAATCTGATGACGTTTCATTTGCTATATGTGTGCTTAAGTACTAAACACACAAAACACGTACTATTATCAGTTGATACAGGAGTTTGCAGTAGCATTACGTGAGAGTCCGGAGGGTGAACTGAGTCACTACATGCTGAAAGAAGCCAAAAACGTGCGAAAAACCCCAACACAATGTACACTAAAACCAAGAAACAACCAAAGAATGTTGGTATATATAATCACGAGGCTTGCTTTACTCACCGTGGTGTTTAATCAACATTTTGTAAAGTTAATACTGTTAGATGTTGAATAATGTTGTGAAATGTTGTCTAATATCTGATTACACAATAGCAAGAGAAACAAAAGTCTTAGTGAAATCACTGAGCCGTCACAGTAGGGAAATCGACGGAGCCGGCCGTGTATCGGCAGTTAGTACTGGTCAACATCCGCTGTTTAAAATGTAAATACGGGTCTCATATAAAAAAAATCTAGTGACTATTATAACTACTCAGAATATATTTCACAATAAATCAAATTGTATGAAGTATTCTGAGACTAGGTTTTGATGATAATTCATGTGTACACTTCACAAAAACAGGAGAGTCGCTATTACTTTATGTCAGTAATGAGTTTTTGGCTACAACATATACAAAACATATTTACATAACAATGTACGTAATGCGTTACGCTACATTTATTATCAACGCACAGACATATGCATGGAGAAAATACTGCACGAACAACAAACAACGGGCCATTCAAGTGTTGTCATGTATTATTTGTGACCTACAATGAATTTCATTTTTGACCTCAAAAAAATCAGACTCTGACCATTAATTTATAGTCACATTTACATTAAAAATTTATTGTAAAGAATTTTAACTAACTGCAAATTGGCCATTCTCTAATGTCAACAGCTACACGTTTAGTGAATAATTTTTATCAAAATGTGTTCAAGATAGGTTTCCCTCGTCGTGTATTTTTTGTTCATCGTTAGAAGATATTTAGTATTATTTTTCTTATAATAGTATAGCTATTTCAAAAAATATTCAATGGTTATTGCAACACAAATAAGGATGATACTAAAATATTAATAAACAATAGAATAATTTAATATGTATAAAAATACAATTTTAATTTTATTTCTGGATTATTAGCATAACTATGTAATTTAAACGTGGACGAGCAAAGCGAGTTATCAGTTTTAATTCGACCGTTAAGCATTTATCTAGCTGTATGTCTGTCTATTTATAGAATGCCTCATGATAACTTTTGTATGTACAAAGCGATTTTCGTAAAACTTAAAATGCAACAGGAATACGGGTGGGTGTAAAAATATGTAGGGTGTGATTTTTATAAGAAGTTCGAAAAAATTTATGTGGTTGAAAATAGAGAGAATTTTAAACAAAACTTAAATATTGTTTTCAGTTTAGAATTTTCAAAATTTTGGGATACAGAGGCAGCAACATAGATTGAAAGATTGTAAAAATTCATACAGGGTAACAAATTAATAGAATTTAAGCAAAATCTGGAAACAGTGTTCAGTTCCAGAAATTTTTATTTTTAAGACCTAGAGCCCTAAACATTTGGAAACGACTGTAAAACTACATCCGGTTATCAGGCTAAACAGATTTAACCCAAATCAGAATGCTGTATTAACTTTTAAAATGTTTTATCTATTTATTCTAAAATTTTAAGGAAAATTTAAAGAAAACTGTAAAAGCCCATATGAGGCATCAAATCGTAATTGTTTTCAAAATACACTCTCTGCATCTTTAATTACTTGACAGCTTAATTCCTGATACTGAAAAAATTACATTCTTGTGAACACTCGTTAGGAATGTTGGACTGTTTTAAAAGATTGTAAGCTATATGCCAAGAAAACAGATAACGAATAATGGAATTGGTGCGTTTTAAGGGGATAGTTAATGGACGATCGAGAGAATTCCGAGAGTGAGTGTCTGAGAAATGCCCATGTACAGCATATTGCTGTTAAGTCTTCAATTAAAATACAATTACTACGTTTGGCTCTATAAATAACAATTAACTTGATATGGTTGGAGCTTAATAATTAAAATAGGAAGCATAAACTTTGGGAAACGAGGCCTGGTCACCTCCTTGTGTTCTTTCTGGGCTACACTAAAATTCGTACCTATCAAGAACTTCACTCGCAACCTAACCTTACAAATTTTAAATTTAATGAAAATTTTATTTAAATTTTCATTTATTGAATTTATTTAATAATAAATATATGTGGTTCAAAATATTGAGCGACTTTGTAACCCAAGGAGTCTACGAGTAGTTTTGTACAATCTCAATCAATATGACTTCCCACCACACTGGCGGTCTGTCAGTCTCGCACTCATTCTCTTTCTCTCCTCTCTCTCTCTATCTCTCTCCCCCATTTATTATTTAATTTATTCAGAGAACGCGATATACAATGGGTAATTTCTTTGCTCTTTCTTGGTCTGTCTATTTATATAACGTATAAATATTTTCTCCGGCGGTCGGGAGTTTACAATTTCAAGTTACATTTACATTGCAAGTTCGGACTTTAAACTACAACTCATAAAATAAACTGATTTTGTAGAACGCCACTTTATGTAATGTCTTTATCGCAAATGAAGATTTGCAAGACATCTAATCGTTGAAATAGTAATAATAATAAAAGCATTTTTGAATGTCGTTATATTTTTAAAAATATAATTGAATATCTCTAAAGTTTATTGTAATAAACATTTTTATGTTATTTTTGCAAAGGCATGAAACCTAAGAATTGTATGTTATTTGAGTATGTTGTTAGTTTCATAAATGTCTTTTTAAAGTTAAATGCGAAAAAGTTATTCACTACCGTAACCTGAGTTATTGTTACAAAGAAAGTTTAACTAATAATTTATAAAAATAACAGCTTGATTTAAAAATGCTGTGTGTTTTATAAGTAGCCTAATCTAATAAAGAAATAAATAAAGTAAAATATACATCGTCATCCTCCCTCACATACATACGCACTTGCACAGCTAAATCTATAAACTAACATGCCACACTAAACTGGTATTAAAAATCCCAGTTTCCAGTAACTGTTCAGCGAAACTGTGTGTTTAGCCTTTAAGGAATATATATCTGAGTCTACGTTCAGCCTGAGCGAGCTGTTAATGTTTTGGTGTAACCTGTAGGTCAATATGTAAATCGCAAATGCACGAAGTGAAAGTTAAAAATAAAGTTTCATTCTCACAGTTATTGTGTAAAAAAATAATTTATTATAGAAAATAAACATTAAAGACATTATTTTTCTGTAAATAATAAATTAAATGTCTTAATCTTAGTACACTATTTAACTATTTAACAAATTAAATTAGTCCGCTCATTGATGTTTATATATATTTACACGCACGCGCGCGCACATACACACACACAAAACACACATTTAAGAGAAGATGAACTATGATTACAAGCTCAGATTATTATGTAATTTAAGTAAACTTTAATTCTTGTACTATATTACTACGTTTTATTAGTGTTCGTAAATTTTATTGTTTAAATGTAAAACAATTTGGGCATTCTACATACATTGCTCCTGATGCTGCTGCTGCTGCTGCTGCTGCTGTGGTGACAATGTGCGTGAAGGCGTTAT
The DNA here is from genome assembly GCA_034769895.1 of Magicicada septendecula. Classification (NCBI taxonomy): domain Eukaryota; kingdom Metazoa; phylum Arthropoda; class Insecta; order Hemiptera; family Cicadidae; genus Magicicada; species Magicicada septendecula. The sequence goes on from CM068374.1 coordinate 273,082,300, forward strand.
AAGAGAATGCGACGTGCGTTGCGTCGTGATTAGGACGTAAAGTCCCCGGTGAACAGTTGTACGTATATAAACACAGGCGTATTAAGGGGAGCACAGCGCTATCCCCCTGAGTCGTTTACGCAAAACACTATTCCGTAGACACACACGTATGTATATATACACCTGTACATGCTCTGTGGTTGTACCCATGGCACATAACGTATTATTATTTAATTAATATAGCGCACACTTATGTACGCTATGTATTATCATGTTACCGCCCGTTGATCATAAAGAGGTTAGGTTATAGTTTATTGAAATGAAAATAAATGTACATCTAAATATCTGATCTACCTTGTAGGTAGAGTTATGCAACGAACTTACGAAGTTACACACCCTTTTTAGAAAATAAAATGTTTAGAGAGTGACTGCATGTTTTGACTCAACCTTAAGAATGCAACTAAATTGTATTCCAGACAAACAATTAAATGAATTATTTGCTGTGTTACGATACGTACTGTTTATTTAAAATAAATGGCATTTGGTTATTGTAAAATTTATTAGGCAATTTAATATACGTTCCTAGTAAGAAAACAAATATTCCTTGAAATACACAGCGGTGGTTATGCATTTGTTGTGTTAGCGGTATTAGAGCACTGAGGTAATGCCACCACATAGCCAGTTTCATAACTGGCACTCATAGGCTCTGTGTAAGCCTATATTAGTGAGTCACGGAAAAAAATTTCATTTTATTACCAAGGTACACTGTGGTACCCTTGGTTTAGTGAACGCCCATAGGTGTATGAATTTGTATGTTAGATATTATAGTAACATTTCGCATATTTCAGCTTATTATTTTATCGGACTTCAGCTGCATTGAGTGTTTTAAAACGCCGATGTGTTCGTGTGTACACATTATTTTGAAACAAAAAACTCCTTACGTAATTGCGAATTCAACGTGTTAAACACAAATAACACTTAGGCATATATTATTTGTTATCAATAAAAATAAGTTTCATTAGTATATTACAGTACGTTACTCATATTTCTATTCTAGATTTCATTTGCTAACAAATAAGAAATTTACCTGAAAGTCAATTCTGTATGTACACAGAGACAAAATAGAAAATAACCTACTATTTACATAATTTGGTGAAACGATTTTCATACGCTCTAATGCCGTGAATATTCCTTAAGCAAAAGGAACTGATCACTGTATCTTATATTTTGAGTTGAATAGTTATTACGTAAACAACATTAATTGATTACTAATTGGCTACGTAATAAATGCCTTGGTAATTCTATTACAAAAAAACATTAAAAAATATATTGAAACTTCTGTTCCAGTAACTACTGCAACGTTACAAGTATTTAAAATGAATACACTTTTTTCCATGTATCCAACGCAACTATATAGTGTTAGCACCGGCTAGGTCGTAGAATTTTTGTGTTCGTTGCGTTAAGTATTTGTGGTTGCACAATAAACGTATTTTTTAATAAGAGACTTTGATGACATGAAATAATTAATTAAAACATATTAAAATAATCAATCAACGGTTTATTGAATGTTGCAAAGAAATTGCTTGATTATTAAAATTAAAGTTATAGAATTCAAAAATGTTATCTTTTATAAGTTTACACTCTGTAAAACGTAACATACCTTTGCTATTCAGCACACATTAATAACTATAATCTTAAATGTCTAAACATATATGATGAACTAATTATACAATTACTTTATATTGCATGGGTGTCTGACTGTGACTCATTTTTAAAAATAGGTATTCGTTTATAAAAAAATATAAACTTTAGGAAAATAAAATTTAATTGTTGCTATTAATATTTAAATAAAATAAATAACATTTACTTAAAGAATGTTTATGTTTTCTAATGACACACCCAATTTGTAAAAGTGAACAGGAGAAAATTATTATTTTTAACATTTACCATTACGTCTTTTACTTTAGATGTTTACATTTCAGTCTAGAAATCTTTACTATCTCATAATTGTTTCTTGATGAGTTCATTTGCCACCTGCGTAGTGTCGAAGTTACCGTTGCGTGTGTACGTGTTTGTGCGTCATGAATGATGACAATGACGATTATGATGATGCTGATGCGTTCTCGTTACTCTATGGCTTGCTGTTGACGATGATCTGATGGTCCTCCATCAATCGTGGTGTATTGCAGACGTTGGTGATGATGATGATGATGATGAAAACGTGTGATGAATTCATGTCAATCGGCAGACTTACATAGTGATGGCGTGTAAAGATATCTTGAGTCTGTCTCCGCTCAAAATTTCCGGAGGTATTTATAGTAGACGGCAAACTGACATGTCAGATATTGTTTTGACATGTTAAACATTGTCGATTTGTGCGAAGCGTCCTTTTTTTACTGATCACTTTTTAGTTCGTTTTCGCGATCAAGTAAACTTAATCTTTTACGTAAGTGGTTGCATTGTTTTCGTAATTTTTCACTCATCATTTACATGTAACTCACTCCTTAATTACTAGCTAATTATGGCAATAATTGACACCAATTAATATAACGTCTTTTTATTGCACATTTTTGCAATAATTTTGCATCACCATACGCGTTTAAATGTCCTTAAAGTGTATTTAGAATTGCAATATGTCTTTGGTAACAGGTAAAAAACGTATTAATTAATTTATTTTAATTCTGTCAATAACTGATTTAATGACAAAACCAAGAATTCATATGTCTCCCCCCCCCCAGTAGTTAGTACAATACAGGTCGAAACTGGCATATACACACAGACACACAAACGTTGTATTTACACTGTCGGGGCAGGTGTACACTTTTGACAGCAACGGCCTGCACTTTACCGCACAAAAATTTTTAAAACCGTTCGTCATATTCTTTTTTTACACTAATCGTTTACAAAACGTACCGCCCTGAGTACATATGCAAATATATGTATTGTTGCACTATATTTGTAACATAAAATCAATTTGTTTGCAGATTACTTTTTACAGATTTATGCAATAATTCATTACGCTACGAAAACTTTGAAATTAATCAACATTTTGTTATAGCGCATACAAAAGTAGCCGTTGAGAAAGTTACAGACCCTTGATAATATTTTGCTCAAGTCTATCATGTTCTATTCTTTCAATCTATTTTCAGTACAGAATTGGTGTAAAATATACTTTACTGTCTACACGGAGAACACTGAGAGTTAAAGACCTCCTGCTTCCGCCAAACAAGATTCCGTTGTTTGAAACTGTTACTTTCCTGCATAAATTATTTGGTACTATTAACTATTTTTAACTTTTTTAATTTGTGAAATCTTATTATTCAAAGTTCTTAAAATTGTATTCACCTTTTTTAGTGACATAAAACTTTGACATACATAAACTTTGATTCTAATTCCAAAATATATCTACCTGCCTCAGAGTGAAATAGATTAAAATAAGTAGAAATGTTGGTTGAAAATATTATTTATTTATAACAACATATGTAACAAAAATGAATATGTCTGAATGTCCGTAGTGTCTAATACAGTAGAAGCTGTACGTAAAGCCATATTGTTCGTACATAAATACTTTGATTAAATATTATCAAATTATATTACTGCTGCAAGTTATTGACATGCCTAGATAATTATCCTGACGCACGTTTCACTGAGAGAATCAATATCTTCAGAGGTTATAAATTGTAACCTGGCAATGTAACCTACTTACATACTAATTACGGTATTATGACATATGAGGTATATATTTCGGGACTGTTTTTCGCAACTCATGGAATGCCCAAAACCAGTTCAGCGTCGGTTTGCTACCAGTATATTTCAGATTTTATTATTGAAGAATTACAAAAAAATTCGTTATTTCTTTATTCGTTTGGGTTAAGTAATCTTGCTAAATTGTCTTAACAATCATTTTATTTATTTTTTATGCGTATGTGCTGTCGTAAGAATTTTTGTGGTTCACAGCGGAAAGATATTCTTTTCCCCAAACCGTTTATGTCCTTAAACTATGTAATACGTCATTCTAAGAAGTTGTAATGTATGAACTAGGTTCAAACAAAATTCTGACAATTAGTTTCTTATTAATGTATTATGATGCTTTGCAGCTACCGACAGTTCACGAACATTTCCCATATACTTCTTCTTTACACATGTGATGTGTCTGTGATCCGTACTACTGTTTTCCTTTATTTATATCTTCTTCCGTCTCTTCTGTCTTTATTAAACAAGATTACGCTTGTATTCTAACAAAAGATATTTAAACAAAATAAGATATTTTGAGTGCTTTATATCAATTAAGACATTATCGTGACTTAGAGCGACACACTTTCCTCAGTATGTGAATGATATTTATATTGATTATTAAAATTTTTCCAAGTAAAGATTTATTTATTAAAAAGGTTTTAATTAGCAATAATTGCTAAGGTCATCTTATTTCTACATAACGTTTCAAATGTACGTCTATAAGTATAAGCAAAGTTACACTTCATATTTTATTGCAGGTTCAGTATTTTAAACTTAGTAGTCCATGTATTTTTAATTGTTATTCATATTGTCACGACGTTGCTTTGACATTGTATTTGGCCCTAGGAATAAGTAACTGAACACCAGAGAAGTTGGTGATTACGATTTTAATAAGATTTTAATTATTAAACAAAAAAAATACTTGTATACAACAACGGTTTAGTTTACAATTGTCAAACACACACACTAATGTAGCACGTACTCCCATACGTTGGTAAGTAATATAACTTATGCATTCCCCCCCTTATACGCACTGCACGCTCTATAAATAACTTTTTGTCTTATTTTGAATTATAATTACCCATACATACAGACCCCCTTTTGGCTAATAAACATTCATACACTCGCCATGTACTCTTTGAACAATTTTCATATCTTCATACTCTCATAAAAAATTAGAATCAGTTAGACTGTGTAGAATTAAATTCGGAAAATAGATTCAGCCATCGCTGAATTTATGTTGTCAAGCTAAAGAAAGTAACAGAATTTTAATTAAAAAAATGTATACTATCATATCAAATTCACGTATTACACAAATATTTTTGCTACACTTTCCAATGTTCAGTTCGTTTAGCTTATTATACACTCATTATCTTAAGAAAACGATTGACCTTAGTTTCCCGGTATAATACGATATATGAAAATGTACCTAGTTATCGAAGGATTTGGTTATGATAATTGAGTGTACGTATGCGTGTATCGCGTAGATACTAATTAGAAAAAGATTACAGCTCCGTTAATAATTAAGGATACGATTGCCCGGTATAATACGGAATCAAGTTGACCAGTAATTGAATAACCTCCCACAAAACAGGAAAACACTAAATATGCAGTAAAGAATATTCAAAAAAGAAACCTAAACAAGGCAAAATAATTTAAAATTTTCTCTTGCTTAAATTCATTCCACAACATAACAAGTGCGGAGATAGAAGAAAGATATGTTATTGCTGAAAACTCTAGGAGCTTTAGATTATTACAGCCGCTGAAGATGACGGTAGCCCGAGTTTTACCCCACGTCTGTCGTGGAGAGTGCTTTCAGATCACAATGGGAGCGACTACTTCCCTGTACAGATGCCAACGCAAACGCCAAAACGTTTATACGCATGCCGGTAAGATGACAGGCTTCCAGAGACCTACGAACGACTGTGGAAATATAGAAGAAAACGTCCACAGGTTTACAGCTGCTATCACTTCAGCAACTACGAAGCATATCCTGTATACCGGTGGTCATTCATACTGTGGTGAAACAACGCTGTGAAAGACGCAATAGTAAAGCGACGAGCCCTAAACAAGTATGAACGAGCGGTGACCGAGATAATCGATTGGCTTTTAAATGACTTCGAACCACCGCTCGTAGAACAATATTCGCTGCAAAATGACCGAGCAGGCAAAACAACGTCTGAACTAGGACACAGTCGTATGACAGACTACAACACCCCAGTGACAGACGTATGGACGAAGATCAGACTAATCGCTGGCACATCATTGTTTAAGCCGACCTCACGCATAGAGCACGATGGTGAATTGATTTGGGACCTTGACGAAATTGCTCAAAATTTGGCTACGTGATATGCCGAAGTCAGTAGTATAGAAAGTTATGTGCCGTTGCAAAGGTATTGCTCCGGCGAGTTTAAAATATCGCGCAGTGACGTCGTAGCAGAAGACAGCCAAAGTCGTCATTATCTAAATGTCGCGCTGGCGAACGGTAACGAGATTCAGGGCGCTGCTACTGTCTCGTGGTGATGTTATAGAGTGGGCGGTTAATCAGCTGATTGACTGATTGCTACAGGCTATTTTTCCGTGGCCTCGTGTTTTAAAGAATTCATGTTTTTCTCTCATTTTCTTCTCCATCCTTCTACGGAGCACTTCGAGGTCTGGCGGCGTGGCAAGCAAGGGATTCAACTACTAATATGAATTCGTAATTTATAAAGTGTCTTAGGTGAGGACAATTCTTTATTTACTGTTATGTATGCATAAGGGGTTACGTATTAAATTCTGTTTAATTAAGGGGAGAATGCATGGCAATTTTGTATGTGTGTGACTCATATTTTACTTCCGGTAGATGCGCGAGCACGTGGTAATTGTACTTAACTGTTTGAAAGATTAAAGGTAAAAGAAGTAAACTGAAAGTAAAAAAAGTAAAAGTAAGTAAATGTAAAGGCTTTGAATTGTGCAAATGTTAATTTAAACGTAAATGTGAATTAAAACTTCGTGATTACACTGACCAATATAGCTAACAACAGAGTGGTAGTGTGGAAAAAATTTCCCGCAGTGTGTGTGATTTCTTTGTACTGGAGCGAGTGAGATTGGGAGTAGTTATATTTCCCGACGGCATTCTACAAGTGAAATTTGTTCTAGGGTTCTCGCACAGGCCAAGAGAGGGGTGAATGTGACCTGATGATGACAATTACAACCGTCACATCGTCAGAGCTGGACACTGGAACACTCTCCCATCGCCGTCAGGCTTAGAGATGCTCCTCAACATCATAAGACAGCTGGATAGAGGGAAACGAGACGGAGTCCGGAACTAACCATCAACCTCACCCACCTTTCTTCACAGGATCTAACGGGTATTGCCAAGTCTCCAAATGTGCAGGTGGGCCGATTCCGTTTATAAAATCTCGACCTCAACACAACACCGGTTTTCATTTCACAAAGAAAGTATACATCTGAACAGTATTTGCATATTCTGATGAATGAAATTAGAACCAGTCTTGTATATATGTTGGTCATTTAGATTATTGACTGTGTTAAAGGACCTACCTTCTATATTGCTCAATTAATTACTATTGTTATTAGTATTGTCAATGCATTAACAGATATTGGATATATATATATATATATATATTGCAACGATACGTTTAGCATAAGTCTCCGTATCCAACCCCTGACTGCTGTATGATAACATACGAACGCACGTATGAGTCATGTAAAAGATGTAAATAATGAAAATAATGTAATAATTAAGCGTTAGGTATAAGACATAAATAAAAGAAACAAACGTATTAATTAATTTTAAATAAGGCAATAATTGTAAGTGAACATGCATATGGAATTGCAAGCCTAGTTGGTTTTAAACGCAGCGAAGGGAGAAGAAACACGCCTTGACTGGCAAGCGGTGACGTCATAGCGACATGCAACCGCTTGTGTATCAGTTTGTGTGTGTGTGTGTGTTAGTGTTAGTGTGTAAATGAAGAACAAGTTGAATTATGCATACGATTGTGGAAAATTTTACACAGTTTTTTAAGTGCTGAACGAAAACCAGAAGTCATACGAATCAGAGACGTATGTAGAAGAAAAGCTGGCGCCCGGCGTTGCAATTAGATACTAAGAGGTATTTGATCATGGGAACCGTTCTGCCATCTTGTGAAATTTTGCCATAACTTCCATAGTTTACACATCTTAATGTTCATAATTTGCATAGGTTAAGTTTATTAATGTACCTAACGATTTGTCGAATAATATTTATAAAAAAGTGTGCGCTTCATAGAAAGACGCGTAGGTTGTAATTAGTTAATAAATCGACGCGCTGACTTGTTCAACTCTGTCCGAACAGTTTTCAACAGAAATTGAACGCCGCGCCGGCAGGAGTATAAAACCCCAGCGAGCGACACACGCTTTCTCAGATCATTAAAAGACAGTACGTGAAATCCATGCATCTCGCCACCGTAAATTTTACAAAGTTTAAGTAATGTTTTAAACCGTATTACATAAACTAAAGTGCGATGGAACCGGCAGTACGTCGGTGAAAGTAATTAGTGATATACAGGATTTATTTGAAAGACAATAATACTGTAAACTACGAGGAGTCGAAACGTCGTCGATGAAATTCAAGAAGTCCACGTAGAACTTCGAGACATCCACGAGGGAAAAGACGAGGAGAGGAGAGGAACCAGAGCAAAATACTAGAGGACGCAGGGATAGCCACACGCAGCTACATCCAGCCGTATATCATCACGACCAGAGGTCCACGTCAGAACTCAGCATCCATTAGACGGAGAGAGTAATTCCAAACGACGCAGAGACAGAGAAGGTAATACCGGAAGGGGATCCAAAACTCGAGAGTCTAGGTGACGGTAACAACAGTTAAATGGTTGAAGAAAAATGCAGGTGAAGTCAGACATTTATTCAGTCTTATAAATGACCCTGCGGTCTATCAAAAGGAGGCTCTAGATTCCATATACAAGTTTACATAAACTTTATTATTTTTATTTGCATAATGAATAATTAATAAAAGTTCAGAGAATAATAATTTGTAACAAAGAACATAAAACCTATTAATCTCATAATTAGAGAAATCATATTTTATTATATTTTTATAATTTTATTATATAATTAAAATCAAGTAACTGTAACGTAAAATCAAGTATGAAAGTTACTTTAATTGTAGATTTTTAATTAATTGAGACATTAGGAGTATTGTTATTTAAAGTAATAGAATGGTCTCTATTAGAATTTTTATAAATGTTTATTATTTATTTATTTAATTAAGTGGTACATAAGAAAAAAACCACACTTGCTAAGACAATATTAATATTCAATTTCGTACGTGTTAATCACGCATTGTAAGAATATATGTGTTATGTATTATATGTCTGTGTAAATATTCCAGGTCATATATGTCTTATTTTTGTGTATAATGTGTCTTAGACTATAAGAGATAAGATTTTGCCACGTTATAATTATACGATATTCGTATAAGTGAATATAAGGGGTTCAATAGTAGTTAACCCACACACTAATTTAATAACATGACAATTTGCATTTTTTTAATTAATAAACAAAATGAATATAATTTTATTAACAAAGTCGTATTAATTTCACAACCGGTACTAAATCCTCTGTACTCTTTACTTGTAAAGATATTCACGTGCTTATCCACCCTCAATTAACTACCAAAGCCTGCGACCTAGCTGGGAAACATCAAGGTAAATACTGCAGAAGAAGAGTATACCTTCCAGACGTGGGTAAGTGCGCACAAATGAGTAATAGCATATGTGCAAAAGTAAGTGTTTAAGAGTATCGTTGCAATATATATATTATGTGTTATTGAAGTAAAGACTTACACATAAACCGTATTTTCTTTTATAATGATGGAAACTTTGTTACAACTACATGTCAAAATTTATAGTTTTAACTGTGTATCCACGTATCCACACGTTATAGTACTTGATAATTTTGGTTGTTACTGCTATTGGCAAATGTCATTGAGACAGATAGTATACATGCATATAATGATTGGTATAAAAGCCTAGACATAAACAGTATTTTCATATTCAGAACGATTAAGATTTTGTTAGAACTAGTTAGGTGGATATAGATTTGTGATATATATATTTTTCCTTTAAAATGGTGATAAAAGGATCCACCTGTTACGCTTGGATTATTTTATTGTTATCAGCATTGGCGATTGTGATTGATATGTACTGAATGTATATATGTATACATCTTTGTTCATAAAATGAAAACTAAGAACGGCTATGAAGTACACAAGATGTCAATTGTTAAACACTGTTTTTGAATACTGAATAATTAGTTATTGCCAGTAACATGAAACTTTTACTTATTGATTATATTGACTGTTCATATTCAAGTGTTTGAGTACAATATGTTTTGATCGTAAGATGAGTAAGCACCAATAAAAAAAATGGTTGTTACTCTTAACTGATTGTTTTATTTGCAAGTCCTGTCAAGATGAGTCCAGCCATTTTCTTGCTTCCGTCTAGTCCAAGTGGCTAGTTATTAAATTTTAAGTAACGCCCCTCAAAAAAAAAATGTACAAAATTTGGGGGGATGTTTCAGTTATGCTGTCAATTAGCTTGCAAGAAAAGATGAAGTCTAACACAAACTTGCCATCGAATGTGAAGGGTACAGGAACTACAGCGTGCCTTTCACAATAAGGGAATTACAGTCTGCTGTTCGTATTGCCGGCAACACTGCGGCGGATCCGGACGATATTACTTACAGGATTATACATCAACTGCCACACGCTACATTACTGGCAATCTATAACGCTATATGGACGCAAGGGGAGTAACCAAAACCATGGAAGGAGGAGACTATCAGTCTGCTTTAGAAGACCGAAAAGGATCCTCTGAAAGCAGAAATCTATCGTCTAGTATAGTTGACGTGCTGTCTAGGCAAGTTATTGGAGAGGATAGTAAGCAGTCTACTATCATCTAGTGTCTGGGAAAAACAAGACCTTCTGACCGCATACAAGTGTTGGTACCGGAGAAGCCGTTCTACTACTGATCAACTGGTTTATCTGCAAAACGCAACTCAAAAGAGTTTCATCAAAGGAAAACACGTGGTTGCAGTATTTCCGATTTGGAAAAACCGTTAGAAAAAACTTGAAAACATAACATCCTGCAACAACTACATGATTGGCGATTTAGATGTAGCCTATCCAAAGTTTTCTCCAGCATTTTCAGAGACAAGACTTTTCATGTTCGAGTCGGACAATCACTGTCGGCCCTACACGAGCTAGGAAATGGAGTACCGCAGGGATTATCGATGAGCGGCACGCTTTAAATTATTGCCGTCAAAGGAATCTTTGTGGGTACAGAAATGTCAGGTTGGAAGTGCTTGTACGACGATGTTGCACTGTTCTCCACATCCAAAGAAACGGCGATGATCAAGGCACTGCAGACATGTTGGTAAAAAATGCTAACCGCATAGGCTTTTCACTCGGCAACGAATACGACCTGTGTCTATTTCTGTTGGAAGCGAAAAAGGCACCTGGACTCAAAGTTAACCATAAACGGTATCCGGCTGCACTATATGTCCGCCATCAAATTTCTGGACTTGACTTCGGTCAGACAATTGAAATGGAATGCTCATGTGGACGACATGGCTGAGAGGTGCAAATTCTTGTTAAACGCAATCAGGTGGATTACCCTTTTGATCTATGAAGCAGATAGAGAAGTTTCATTGCGTCTGTACGCCGCACCGGAGTTATCCAAAATGGATTACGGATGTGCGGTGTACTCTTCAATTAGGAGGTCGTACTTGAAAAAGCTAGATCCTTTCACAACGCATGGGTGCTCTACGCTACAGTAGCTTTCCGCACTAGCCCTCCACATAGATTATATTATGGAGCAAGAATCGCGTCTGCCATCAGTTTCTGTTGCTGAGATATGTGGCAAAGTATTAGCACTCCGAGTTACATAAACCACGTGTTTCTGGTGAATAACCAACTTGCTAGAGTACACGACCGCTGTTTTACGTTCAACAGGCCAGCCGGCATTCGTGCGCTCGAAATATCCCGGCGCTACAACATCGAGGCGTCGATGATCCGTGAAAAGTCCCCCCCCCCCCCCAGCTGTTTCGCAAACCAACTTGCCGGTTGGATGACGCTAGTAGAAGCAATAAATCGTGCCACCCAAGTGAACGAAACCTCATGTTTATATCAGTTTTGGAAGAATATGTCGAGGAACCCCCATTGTGTACACTGAGGTGTCGAAGAGCGTATTGGGTAGTGCGTTTGTCATCAAGGACGTCTTCCACTTCTGGACACTGCCCAAGGCCGCAAGTATATTTACGCCGAGCTGTATGCGGTGTTGCAGGTTCTTCGTTTGTGTGAACACCGAGGTGAAAGACAATTTGTAATGTGTACGAATTCACTGAGCTTTTTAACTGCCTTAGACAATCCGGGCATACTGGATCCATTATTACAGCTGATATTGATGTTAGAAGTTAGATCTCAATATATCTTTAACTTTTGTTTTGCGTCCGGGTCATGTAGGTATTGAAGGTAACGAGAAGCTGATGCTGCAGTGAGAAACGCTACGGAGAGCCCTTGAGTCGATGAGATTGCCATACGACCTGACGACGCGAAAGTAGTTGCCACAACCACCGTTATTAACGTGTGGCAGCAGATGCAGAACACACGGCAGAGCAAATTTTCTGCCGTGAAGAAGGGCGTCCGTAAATAGCACGTAGCAGGTAATCGCAGTCGTCGTGAACAAGTTTGCATCGCCAGACTGCGCATTGGGCACACGAACATGACATCGTCGTAACCCCTACACTTCTACACTTTGTACGTCGTACAAGAACGGCCCTTCTGCACTTGCCGCAGAGCATTTACAGTGAAACACATAATCAAAGGCTGTTGTGGTTTTGCAGAACTGAGGCAGAGACACGGGGTAAAAATTAACCTGAAAGAAGACCTCGCCAACGAACAGTTAACGCTACACACAACTCTGTCCTTCCTAATCGCAGCAATACTACTGTATCGGCTTTGAGAATGTCGTTTATCGTCTTAGTGTGTGTTTGAGTTATCATTCTTGTTGAGTACACTAAAATGTAAGTGAAAACGAAACATGCCGTCGAATAATGCTCCTGGTAGACTTCGTTGGGCTAAAAGCCTTAGTTTCCGAGCCCCCAAAACAAAAAAGAATATATAACTTAACATAATAATTATAAGGTATGATGCCTCCGGAATCATACCTTATTTCCGAGCTTGAAACATCTTGTTCTCGTCGGGGACGGCTGCCCGTTTTAGGTAGCTAACACAATGGTAATAGAGTTTTGACGAGGATTGTGATCCGCTGTAAAACACACCGTAACTCACAGTAGAACCGATCGTGTTGGTAGATGGATGTATACGTTAGTGAGTCGCAAACGTACTTCAGGGTACCAATCCCTTGTGCGGAACGAATAAAACGCATTAACAACACTCTTCCAGGTGACTTTATTTATGTGCAAACAAAAGATAGTCATCTAAGAAATAAAAGCACTAAAAAGTCAGCTACCTAGAAGTTAAAAAAGTTGTTTGTTCTGTGATCCAGGGTACAGGCAGTTACGCACAGGTTTACAGCAACTGGTACATCTTCATCAATAGTGAAAGAGATACTGACTACAGTTACTCGCTATATCGAGTAAATTCTCTGAAATATATTCAACATTGCTAACAAGTCGCATCTAGCGTATGTACTTACAGCAAACAACAGCGGGTCTGTTGCCTGACCTACAATTCGCCCGCCTAGAAGAAGGGGGGATAAATTTGGTTATTTATTGTAGTTACTTATAATTTAAAGTCTGTAATAAATAAAACGATGTAACGACTTTGGAGTGACCTCAATCGGTTTTATTTGATTAGTCCTTCAAGACGAAAAATAAGAGTGTATTGTATTTTTCCTTTGTGTGTTGCGTCAGTCTCGACGCAAGAAACAAATGACACTGTCACGGAGGCGTCGAGTTGGTGGTGGCTACACTCTAATTCAGACAAATACGTAGTTTTCCTACTCCACTGTTTCTCCCAGCCACTTCTTTCTATTAAGGAGGTGTCCAGTTTTATTGCGTTAGTATATTTCACTACTGTTACAGAACGATAATTTCATACTTTAGTGCACTGTTGGAAGTTTGTGTGTACAAATTCTTACACTGCACAAATCAGTAATTTTAACATTTTTAACAAGGAAAAGAATATAATCAGAAATAATTTTAGGAAGGTTTTCTTCATAATTTCACGTGACTGATTTAAACGTGAATCAACAAATACTGTGACAAAGAAATTTATATTTATAATACATAATATTAAAAAATATATATTTCATATGATTCTAAATTTTATATAGTTTAAAACAAATGCATTACTAGAAACATTTATTTTTGCTTAATCACTTCCACATCATGTAGCAAAAACAGTGTTGTTATCCTGTGAATTTGAGTAATACTAGACATACGTTTCTTACTCCCAGATAAATGATTATATTATCATCACATAACTTAACGACTTTACGTATTGTTACTTTAGGTGCCCTATGGCATCATAGATATTTTACTTCTATGACACAATCAGATAAAGTGTGTTATGTAATACAGTAGTTAATGAAAAAAAGGTTTACTTCCTGTGCTAACTGATTATTAGTTATTTAGTACATGATATTATTTTAATCTGTAATATCATCGTAATGCAGTGATTAGGCTTTGAAGAAAGGCTGAGCTGTTGCAGTTGCGACTAAAGGCTGTTTTAACTATAATTTATTGTTTTAAATGTAAATTAGGCTTTCAAAAATTAGCACACAAGCGAAGAGATTCCAAAATGGCAACATGCTGTTAATGTGGAAACTTTCATTTGGGGATATTGTGGAACCAATTCCGTATTACCCACATAATAAATTTTGAATAAAATGCCTATTCCATATGTTTGAGATACCACAAAAGCAAACTGGCCTAAAGAAATAGGACAGAAACGACATGATAAAGGCGAGAACATCTGATCCAGATAAAGATGGGATTAAGGAAAGCAGTAAAACTATACGGTGTGCCACTGACACCATTGAAAAGATGTGTAAATAGCAACATACCACACCACCTGAAGCCTGCATTAATTTAGATGTAGGGCGGGAGCCTTTTTTTACCTGTTGAACTATAAAATTAGTTCATTACCTGCTTTTAATAATTAGCATACTGTTTAGTTGAAATGGACAGTTGTTTATACGGCCTGACTAGGGAAGATGTCACAAGAATGGCGTACGAATTGGTAGTAAAGAATAATATTCCACGTCCTTTCGGTTCTAATAAAGCTCCTGGTAAAACTTTGTCCAACCCAAAAACACTCACGCCCTTCAAGCAAATAGGGAACTCTTTTTCAATAGCGGATAGTTTTAATAGGGGAGCGGAAAATAAGGTTGCTGGAAGCATAGTATGAAAAGTATTGATACTCTGCCGACCAAGTTTGTAATATGGACGACATTGGTATCATCGTGGTCCAGAGCAAAATCTTATGTGTAACTGGGTTTAAAGGGAAAGGGGAAGTTGGTGCCATTACATCAGCAGAACGAGGTTCCTTGCTAACCGTCGTTTGTTTGCATGAGGGCAGGGGATACTTTTATATCTTCTATAATGATATTTATTTTAAAAAATATCACCGACATTCTCATAAAAGGAGCCCTGCCTCAGGCAATCTGAAGATACTACACGTCAGGATGGATTCAAACACAGCAGTTTACTGAGTGGTTTCTCTATTTCATTCAGAAGACAAATCGAATCAAGGAGTTTCCTGTGCTGTTAATACCTGAAGGACACAATTCTCACACAATAAGTCTCGAGATTGTCATGCTTGCTCATCAGAGTCATGTCCCCACGTTGAGCATTCCACTACTTACTTCACGTAAGACATGGCTTTCATGACACGGCTGGAAACATACTACAGTGAGTATGTTTGTCAATGGCTGCATCATCACGACGTTCTTTAGGCTCCTATGACATCACTGAACTTTTCAAAGAACCTACCTGGAATGACAAGCAGGTTTCATTGATCCTAAAGAATGTCTGTTTACAGGGATTTATCCTTAAAATCACAGTGTTTTGATGGCGACGAATTTATTTCTTCAGAGCGTTTCTTGATTTCTCACACCCCGGAAGAAATCCAGGTGTCAGATGACCAGTATAAACCCAGTAAAATCAATCTACAGGAAGCTGGTTGTTCCAAAGCCACATCCAGTTTTACAGAAGCATATCTTTGTGTTTCACCACGAGGTATATTGCCAACGCCTTAACCATAGAGTAAATTGCCTAATAAATTTCGGAAAGCAAGATTAGTAGCTGTCACTATACATTTTCTACATAAATTAATATTCGAAAAATTTCTGAGCAATCGAAGAGACCTGAGCTTACAGACAACAGGCCAAATAAAAAAATAAAACCTATCAAGACTTGCACAAGAAAACTTCAGCTCAGCAGTGAACTAGTTGAGGGGTCGACTGAGTCACCGATCTCATCAGGGGAATCCAAAACAGAACTTCCGACCGAAAAATTTGCAAGGAAAGAAATCGCAAGTACACCATCCTCTGGGTTGAGGAAAAAATAGGAGGTATTTTTTATTCTTTTATAAATCTTATTCATTTGATTCTGTAAAGAATAATGTTGAAGACATTATGAATCAGAACTACCACAATTCATAATCATGTGAAACTGTTAAATTAATTTAATAGATCTGTGCAAGACGTAGAAGACTGTTACACAATACTCCGTTAAACTGATGTGTTTGGCAGCCATTACGTTTTATTGAGAGCTGTTTAAGTTTTAATAAAGTAACTTGTTTAAATACTGTTAGCTTTAATAGTTTTTTGAACATCGTATTTGTTATGGTTCCGCAATACTAAAGCGTTGTTATTAATATACGTAAATCTCATTTAATTTTCATGTGTAAAATGCAAAATGTGTAATAATAAAAATATGTAATTTATAGTCTGTTTAAAACTGTATCGCGTAATAATATCTCACTAACATATACCCCACCAGGACAGGTTTCAAACAACACGAAAAAATTGAGCTTGTGTCTGGAATAAATTTCAAAGGCCAGCTGGAAAATTTTTCGTTATAACTTTGAAAGCATCAGTTATGAACGAACATTCTTCAAATATTTTGCCAGAATTATAAAATTACATTTACTTTAGTCTTTGTTTTGTACTTATGTGACACAAAAATTGACTAAGATATAGATTTTAAACGATTACATTTTTTTATTTGTTTGAGGAATTCTTATTTGTTGTTAGATCTTGAAAACCTTTAAAAGTATCAAACTATTGTTAGCAAACAATTGTTCTTATCATTTCGACAGCTTAAAAATTATCTCAGTTATTTTAGGTACGTCTTACGTTTTTAGCTAATAATTTTAAACCAAACACCGAAATAAATAACACATAGTTACAACATTAAAATTAGCTTTGATCTGTTTTTTTTTATCTATCTCTGTACAATATAATAATCGTTTTAAAGTGACTTGGAATCATAAAGCCTTTATATATTTACTGGAAACTTGATTTAACACAAGTTTCTTGCAAATGACGTAACACGTATTAGTTTTGTCAAAAACGCATTAAGGAGGGTTGCTTATTGTTTTTTTGATTACCGTTATTTTAGCCTGTTCTTATTAAATAATCATAAATGTGGCTAAACTTTGATGTTGTAAAAGGTGTGCCCACTATTCCATCAACCAATTTAAATTTTGTTAAAACTGCAGTGTTTAGTTTAATTTCCTTTATCTCAAAGTATTTTTTAGCCAGAATTCGACAAAACCGCAACTTCCACCTTGAACACGCAAAATGTAAACAAAGTCATGACGCTTGCCAACTGTACAAATTATTTTCCTAAAAACTATTTTCTTCAGTCAGTGCTGCAATCTGATGGCAGAAACACGAACTAAAATGCCAAATAAAACTCAGCATTCGTTCTGTGGCGTAGTAGTAAGACGCGAAGCATTTGAAAGCTTTGAAAAGTGAGTGGCGTAATATTAGGCCGCCTGTCAAAATACCAAGTCCACTGGCGGCGCAATATTACACCGTTGGTCCTCAAAGTGTTAAAATATTGAAATTCATTGAATTTATTTTCTTGTTTGTAATAGTCAACCGAGATTACCATCTCTTAGTTAACCGACCATAGTTACAGCTTTTTGCTACAGGTCTTCATGTAAGATTAAAACAATAAGCAATAATAATACAAAAAATATTCATTATTACGACTTGCTTCGTTTTTTTTTTTGTCTCGAAATAACAACTATCACCGTGTATAACGTACCAACGGATGTACTTTATTTACGTATATGAAATAATTAAAATCATTATCACACAAGGCTTTTGTAAAAGCCTTGTAAAAACAAAGCTTTTGAGAAACCCATTATAAATCTAAAATTTTGTAAAAGTGAAAAATACTCTAATTCTAAAACTCTGTATAAAATTGAAATTGAATTAATTTGACATTTACTTTTGTATTCGCACACTATTCCGTGTGTGGGAAACGTGTGTTTTACAAACATTTAAAAAATGTTTTTGCTTTATTGTGTAACAAACAATTAGACTACTAATCTCATAAGTGTGGCCATTATTATTTAAAAATTACTTGCAGGGTTTTGTTTAGTATGATTTGTTATTTGATAAGTTACAGTAGTCTGACTACGAGTATAAATAAATATTATATCCATGAAACTATCAACGTGAGCACATACATGCAAGTAGAAGTCATTTATGAGTCACGTGTATTTTTCTCCGCTTTAAATGGCTCTTGACGAACAATAGCGCCCTCTCTAGTGGCTGCGTTGCTTACCGTTTTCCCAGATATAATGTACTACTTTATATTTTATGACATACTTTTTAGTCACAATGTTTGCCTCTTTTATAGTCGATTTTTCCAGGGTTTGTGGTAAATAGTAAACGATTTACTGACAGTCGAGGTTTTTAATTATAACGTAGTATTTAATACTAATACTAGGCCTATTTAATAATATATTATCTATAGACCTAATATATATTTAATATTCTTTACCTTTTCTTAATGCTACATATTTATACTATAAGCTATATACTAGACAGTTAGATTCTACTACTTATGAACACTATCTGTCCGAGAATGCTTCTAGTAATATACTACCTATTTATTTTGACTAGTAAAATATAAAATAACACATTTTATATTTCACGTTTTATTGTCAAAAAGTGAAGCAGAATTTTAAAATTGTAGATAATTAAAAAAATATAAATTTTAATTTTACTGACAACCAAATTTTTCTACTTATACCAAAAATCTCAGTAAATGTTGAATGTGACGAAGGAGAAGATCTGACAAAAGTACCATAAGATAAGTAACAACTTGGCTTATAACGATGAAAGAGACAACCAAGATGTCCTACGTAATGTAGTTAGAGATAAAATGGTAGACGACTTAACGCAAATTAGTTAGACGTAGGATCGTAATAAACAGACCGAAGTCATTGTAATGAAATAAGAACATAAGTAATTAAATAAAGGTACAGATTTACTTTGGTAGTAATCTAGTAGCTACTAAAGTTTATATCCCCAAAGTCAGACATTGGGTAGAAATCTTAGGAGAAATAAAAATGCCCTTAAAATCTGTTGCTGGATTAAATATCTTGTATGGTCCTAGGCCATATAATAACTAGAGAAATATTACAGGTGCCAAAGACTCCATCAAGCAGAATAGAGGAGAAACAATAATTTATGATTTGGACACACAGGAACAATGAGCGAAAAGATTAACCATGGTGTATTTCAAACATACTACAGAGAAGTAAGAAAAAGAAGTTTTTCACAAAACATATTCGCGACGAGGGGGTTGAAAGAGCAATGAAATTTGGAAAATAAATCTTCGAACTCGGAGATCGGCGCCAAGTTGCAATAAAATTACAAATAAATGGAAAATAATTTTGGAAAAATTGACATAAATGGCATGGAATGACAACAGTGTTAATTATTATTAGTTTGTAGGCCAGTCAGTAAGGTGAATAAAAGAAATTGTATATCAACTATACATTTTATAAACTATAGTATATCTACATAATCAACTACAGCGTACGTATACTGTATTTATGCAAGATGACAAGATGTAATGTTTCATGAAATCTCTGTGTAGTTCTCAGCGATTAGCACCTACTTAACAAGAAAATAGAAACACCACCATATCACGCTTTAATATTACGGAAGATTAAAGTAGGCCACTATGGTTTCGATTTATTCACAAGGACATGCTTTAACCATGCCTAAAGTGGCGAAAAATTTAGAATGTCATTTACAGGTTTTCACGTGGTAAACGTGACATGAAACTGAAAAAGAGAAAATACAGGGATGTGCTAGAAAATTACTTACACATGTTAGGAGATGTCCAACGCACCCCAACTCTGGTGCTGCCTGTGACGACAAGTACCCGCGTAGAGTGAAAAGCCCAGTTCCCGGAGAGCAACACTTTCTGGACATCTTACAACCACGTCACAGGAAATATTGACAGAAAATTAAATTGCAATAACAGTATTGGCTACTTCAGATATAAACTTACTTTCAGTACAATAACTAAATTATCAACTTTAAACAACTTTTAAATGTACCCTACACACTACAATATATGAAGAAAAAATTGTGTTTTCTTATACAGCAGACATATATTTTGTTGAATATTCATTAAAACGTAGACATATAAAATGTACGCAAACTTAGTAAATTTTTATTCTGTGCAAATATATTAAACGTGATTCACAGGCAACGGAGGATCGAAATTAATTAGCTACCAATTTAACTGTAAACAGGGCACTGTATACTTTTGTGATAAATTTTACATCCAAACTATCATTAATGAATTGACTGCAACAGTGGCGTATCTAAAATTTGGCTTGGGGGAGGTCCGGTGTCGGGTCGGCTTCATACAAAAGAAAAAAACAAGTTAAGACTAATCAACATTACTATCTTTAAAGGAGCTGAAATCAGTCCCATTAAAATAAACGGACACAATAAAATGCGCCTAATGGACTAATTGTTTACAAGTAACTTATTGAATTAATTGATTTTCCTATATTTCATATTTCAAACGTATATGCTAATGCTGTGTAATAAACCTGTTTGTATATTTGGAAAAGAGTTATTACCATATTAGCGTAAACACCTTAAAAAATAATAAAACAGCCTAAAAATTAAAAGATTAAAAAAATTTGTCAACGTTTTCGACCCTCGAGGGGTCGGTCCGGTCCGGTTCGTTCGTCCCCCTCTTAATACGCCTCCGGACTGCAACCGCAGCGTCAAATTGTTTAAACCCAGGGAGGAATAATTTCAGAATTTATTCTTACATAAATACCAATCAAAATAATATTCTAAGTTTCGTTTTGGTGAAAACCTAATTTTTATAAATGTTAGCATTACGAGTATTTATTATATGATTATATCTTATACGTTATTTAACAGATATCATACCTAATAATTCCCAACTTCACCACTCGTGCTGGTCATATTCAAATAAGTTAAATTATTAAACATAAGTTTTTCATTATTATTTAGAGTTGTTTTTAATAAAAGTGAAATCAAAAGATAATAGAAAGATGTCAAAAAGTATTTAGAAAAAAATAATTTATAAACGCAGAAGAAGCAATTGAAACAGAAGTCTTTCGGGCAAAATTGTTCAAATGGAAGGAGTCCAGGGTAGAAGAGAGAAAAACACAGGTTCAAAGTAGACTGAAGACAGGAAGAAGAGACAAAGTGAAAAGTTGAAAGAATATTGGAGAAAAAGAAAGAACAAGTAATAAAGGATTGAAATTGGCATGTTGTCCTCAGATGACCGATACAAAAAAAAAACACATTTACATAAAATAACACACAAGACAAGAAAGAAAACTAAAATAAAATTGTATTTCCTTTAATTATTATTAATTAAAAATTAATTAGGGTTAGTAAGGTAATATAATAGAAATATTAATTTCAAACTAATTAGAGTAAATGGCGTAAAATAAAAATGCAGCAAAATTGTGAATTAACGTGACTTTCAGGGAAGACGATTCTAAGAAATTTTTTTCCAGTTTATATCAGTAATAAATTGCGGCTTACATATACTCATTTTTTGTATAAGTAATACTCAACGTACAACGTTGTAATTATACGTTTTATGAAACAATAGTGAGTGTAGTACTCAACAATTATCAGCAACCGACCACGAATTAGTGCACCACTGCCATTAAATGAAGCCGCTATACGAGAGTGTAAGAGTGAAACGTCATATCCAGCCAATGTTCAGTCTTTTGTGTTTGGATTAAAAAC
Source organism: Magicicada septendecula (assembly GCA_034769895.1). Lineage (NCBI taxonomy): Eukaryota > Metazoa > Arthropoda > Insecta > Hemiptera > Cicadidae > Magicicada > Magicicada septendecula. The sequence goes on from CM068374.1 coordinate 273,104,328, forward strand.
GCATCACACAGCGATACACATACACAAGCACGTTCCTACACAGAAATATATCCACCAGTTCTGTCGACATGTAGTAAATATGTTTTGTCGAATATTTACAACATTAATTACTGACGATAGCAAAACTTACAAATATATTGTAAATTACAGAGATGTAAATAAAATACAATTAATCAAAATTATTTAATTTGAGTAGACTTTTTTACTCTCAGAAGTTGTTTCAGCCCAGATTATAAAAGGATGGGAAAAGTAAACTATTCTGAACTAACTCCCCAAAGGAAAATATAAATTAATTGAAATCAAAAAATGGTTAAAACAATTTAAGTAACGACAATAAATTTAAGGGAGTACGTTCTGGTTTAAAATATTCAGGCACATGTTATTCATAATTGTTATTTCTAATATAATTTAAGATTGCTTACAATCCACACATTATACGAAAAGCTTTTTTTGTTACGTTCAAATAGAAGACATTTCACATTGATCATGTAAACGTAAATTAAATATCGATTGTACGTTGGGTTAGTGGTTATAATCACAAAAAGTAATTACATTATTGCAGGGCACTGTAGAAAAAATTCCGGATTAGCGCTTTCAAGCTTCACAGCTCATCATCAGATCGGGATATCCGATACCAGATATCGGATCCAAATATCAGATAGTTACGATCTCATGATGAGCTGTGATGGTTGAAATGGCTAACAGGGAATTTTTTGTACAGTGGTCTGCAACAGTGAAAATTCTGTTTATAAGTTAAAAAAATTAAATAATACTATAATTGTATTCTTTAATAATTTTTTTAGTGTGAAATAATAATTATAATATTATTATTATTATAATTGATAGATGTAGCATGAAGGGAAAGTCACCTCCTTTCAATAATATATTTTTTACACAATGACTCCTTCGAATGCTGCCTATTACTGTGGCCTGAACATTTTTACATAAATTTAAACCTAAGAAATACAACGTTTTACTAATTCCCAATGTACATCCACAGCTTAAAATCTCAAATTATCCACCTTTATTTAGTATAAAACGAGTCCAACAACACGTTAAACGTAATCCTCGTTAGGGATCAAAATTATACAATTTTCAAAGGCCTTAAATTTTGTTCACAGAACAATTTCCAGGCATCAATGTCTGACCTAAAATTACTCAAGAAGAAAATAAATATTAAATTAAAAAAGGGAGAACTATTAACAAACGACAAGGAAATTATCTGCAATCTGTAGATGGAAGGAATACTCACTCTCAAGCTGTGCTGTGTGTTTGTGGGGAACACATACAGAACGGAGAGATTACGAAAAGGTCAGAGTAGAAAAAAGTAGTAAAAGTGGATTAAAGACTGAGAAAGCACCCGTTGGAAAAAATTAACTGCTGAAGAGATTAAATATATAGGACTAATAGAAACAGGGGAGAGCTTAAAAATATATATAAGAAAATGTCAAAGAAGTAGGAAATATCTGAGGACTGACGCAGAGCATTGATATTGGCAACAAATAATTAAGGAGACAAATGTGACTAACAATTAACAAATGTAATTTTGTTTGTGTGCTGTGATAAGCCTTACAGTATATTTTACTTGTGGAAGGAATAAATGTTTTGTGTAAAACCTATTTATGCATCCGGTATTAAGTGGTTTGTAATAGTATTCTTAAAAATCTGCAACATGTCAAAAGCAAATTGTACAAAACATGAAAATCTCTTTGTTGATTATTACGGTTTTTATTGTGATTGAAACTTTTCCTAATTTCTTCAAGTAAGTTTATCGCTTATATTATTTTGAATTATCACTTCTTTCACACCACTTTAACAATTAATAATTTAATGCACTTTCACTTGTGAAAAAACCTACTTTTTGTTATATCCTCATACGCACGTTTCGGAGTGGTTCGCTCCTTCATCAGTGAGGTATAAAATCTTATTATCTGTTAATAGATATAAAATCTAAAAATATAAAATCTATTAAAATTTTATACCTTACTGATGAAGGAGCAAACCACTCCGAAACGTGCGTATGAGGATAAAACAAAAAGTAAGTTTTTTCACAAGTGAAAGTGCATTAAATTGTTAATTGTTTATCGCTTCTTCTTTACCTTTGTTATGTAATAACAAAAAGTTATATGTTTTACAGTGTTTATTAGTAAAGCTCGTACTTTATGTGTTTAAAAAAAATTAATAATATGTTCTAAAAGACGATATTACAGTATCGGTACTCAGGCACACTATCCGATATAGAGTCGCATTTAACAAAAGTAGAAGTTTCAAATGAGACAATATATACGTAGATTATAAGTTTATATTTTTTAACATTGTAGTGGTTGGCGGATGTCGCTTTAAACGGAATACGTAACTTATATCTTGTCACGTACACGAAAGTAGACTTAAAAGCATTGTTTCTATACATAGTCTATCTACAATTGTTTCAGACAGTACAGCTAAATGTAAGCTCTTATAGTTTATGTAATCTTACATTTTGAACAAATTTAATTAATTTCAAAATTAAGTAGGTTAATTATCTACCTGTATAGACGTAAGTAGAAACTGACACAGCTTCTAGAGTGTGTTTCTCTTATATAGTTTTATTACATTTAAGTTAGGGTAGTCATCAGTACAACTACTAAATCAACTGCTAAAGTTTTGTAGGAAACCATAAAGGTTTTAAAGATAAGTTGTGGTAACAATTATGTAAGAGACGGATTTATTTAAAAATGGAATCTTAGGTTTCTCCTAACACATAACGAACTGAGGCCTGCGTTTTAAATTTTCAAGCAGAATTATCACTGTTCCACACCACTATATAAAAATTATTCCGAATAGCGCTTTCAAGCTTCACAGCACATCGTCAGATCGGAAATGAACAAACAGACATGAAAACAACCCCTTCACCCCTACCCCACCCCACCAAGCTCACACACAATAAGCTATAATTCAAATAATGTCCCTCCTCCACCCTCTGAGCCCTGTCACCTCCATCTGGACAGTTACATATTTTTCTAGCAAATTCCTTGTGTTTCAGTGTTGTGTGTGTGTGTGTGTGTGTGTGTGTGCGTGTGCGTGTGTGTGTGTGTGTGTGTTCATTCCTTTTAAACCTGACCGTCTTTCTCATTCACACTTGTGGGCCAGTCACACACCCTTATTTTAAAAACATCCAATTAGTCCTATGCAATTTAATTCTTAATCTTATCTATCTATCCTCTATCTGTACACACACACACACACACACAACACTGAAACACAAGGAATTTGCTAGAAAAATATGTAACTGTCCAGATGGAGGTGACAGGGCTCAGAGGGTGGGGGAGGGACATTATTTGAATTATAGCTTGTTGTGTGTGAGCTGGGTGGGGTGGGATAGGGGTGAAGGGGTTGTTTTCATGTCTGTTTGTTCATTTCCGATCTGACGATGAGCTGTGAAGCTTGAAAGCGCTAATCGGAATAATTTTTATATAGTGGTGTGCAACAGAGATAATTCTGCTTGTGATTTTAACCACTAACACAATTTTCTTCATTAAAAGTTTTAAATTTTGTTAATTAAATATGGCATTAAGTGTAGAATGAATTTCCTATACAATGTTTATTCAGTCGACCCAAACATTACCTTGTAGGCCTATAATTTATTTTTGATATGTTACAAATTTTACATGCCACATTAATACAGGGTGCATTATTATTAGGGTTTATACATAGGATCATACATTAGGGTTTATACATAGGATCATACATTAGGGTTTATACATAGGATCATACATTAGGGTTTATACATAGGATCATACATTGGGGTTTATACATAGGATCATAACTGCCACAAATAAGTTGAGAAGTTTCAACTTCGACGTTCTCACTCACGTTATCCCCACCAAAGCATAGATTTTACACAAAAATAAGTTCAGACATAAGTTATAATTACTTTAACGTACATAATATTCTTACAATAACTGGAATTTTAGCTAACATTTTTCCGTTATATTAAGTAGATAACAGACTATCTGCTGACAACAGATTAAAAAATAATTCTTATAACAGAATATACATTTTTATTGGATTTTTATTTATCAACAATTATTAAGACTTTCTATTAGTAGTACACATACTATAATGTAAAATATGCTGTACTAAAGTAGATATATTTTGTGAAAACTGAAAGATCAGAAAAGGAAAACATGAACTACTGTAAATATTACTTTATATGTGTGTCGATAAATAATTGTTGGCTGTCATCTAAAATGTCCGCTAATATAATAAACATACGCATATTAGAAAGACGAATATAATAAAGAAATACACACATTTTACAAACCGACAAAATGTGAATAGAAATTGTACATAAAATGTACATTAGAAATATTGTAAAACGAAGGTGTGGACTTAACAAATACTGAACGGATGCCAGGGTGTACAGTAACTTTTTCAAGTACCACAGAGACATAATATATTTATTGGATTTTACCATGTATGAAAGTACGGAATGCTATTTTAATTTTAAATGTTAACCTTTGTTAATAACAGAGATCTAAGTTTTAACAAAGAGGGTCGTATTTCAAGTGACCTTGCTGTTGTGCGCAGCAACATGACGATATTCATAAATATTTTCGTATATAAAGGCACATAGGCTACACACAAGTTACTGCCTCAGCAAAACGGACGACAGACCCAAGCCTTTGGCGTAACAATATGTTCTCAAAAAGTGTATCATTGTTCCGATACAGTATATGTTCACGGAACAGACTGTCCCATTAGTGAAGTGACGTTATCGTGTTTAGTCCATGTGGCTCGACGTTGTCACAATTAGTATTCAGCAACTGCAGTTCGTCGTATCATCGTCATTCTGCTGTCGTTGTATAAGTGATATGCAGAAATATGACAACAAAGTAACTAAACTGGTCGAGACAAAAAATAAATTACGACTGATAACGGTTGCTTTGATTGCTATATTAAACTTGATTTTCCAAACAGAACAAAATTTCTTGGTTGAATGTCGTGTTTTATTAATTATGTTATTGTTGAACGACTTAATAATCCTAGGCTCATGGTCATAATTTATTGACAAATATGACAGACAGGCACAGTTTAATGCTTAGCTCAACAAAATGTGCATTAAGTTAGTTAATTTTAAGAGTTTGATTTTGGGCAGTAATATTTTTTTTTACGATAACTACCACCAGATAATCATATTTTGTGGTAGTATTAACGTGTTTTTGTTTTTGACTATTACAGTTGGCGATCCGTTCGTAAAATGTATGTTTAAGTTAACAGTAAAGTAAATGACCAGAAAGTGACCAGCAGATCGACCAGGTAGATTCCCGGTTATATTTAGACAATATATTTATAACTGGTAAGGAAAATCAACGCAACAAAATTATTTAATAATTGCTGAAAGAGAAAGTTTTGAAGACGTGCATTTATTTGTACATTGAAAAAATTGCCAGTACACACTGAAAAAATATGTAACATCTACATATTAACGGTATTCGTTTACATGACTGTAGTTTGACATCGTTTTGTTACATCATGAGAAGCTACTGGCAGGTTATAAGCTGGTTATGTCACGTTTGGAAGCAAAACGCCAATTGGGTGTGAGAAAAATATTATTATTACACTCAGAGGGCAAATTAGGAAAGAAACATGAAGTTTGATAATCGTTTATTCTGTTATACAAACTAACAGAACTGTACTATTGTGACTAGTTGTTGATTAAAAAGCAGAAGTACGTAATTAGGCTAGGAAACCAAGTACCAAATTAATTATGAAAAGAAGAAAGGGTGGATACACCAACAACTGTAAAAAGTAAAGGAGCTAATGTCTTTTTTGTCATATTTTTTTGTTAATTTCAAGTTGACTCGTTGTCTTTTTGTAGAGCTTGCAAGATGTAAATCAGTAAAATGTAACCAGTAGCGAAGAGAAATTCGGGCGAGGAACTGAAAGTAAATTTTGTTGACTGTAACTGATCAACAATCATGTTTTCCAAATCGAGTCAATCCGTCTGTGTCAGTAGCTATTTTCTTAAATTTCTAACTTCCTCGGTTTAAGTGTTTCCACTCTTTACAAAGCAAAATTGTTTTCGTGACCAGCCGACCTTAATCGTGCTGAGCGTCATTTAATTCCATTTGTTTTGCAAAAAAGTTTCTCGTTTCCCAGCGGAATCGCTAAGTTGCGATATAGAAACGGTGGAGTAAATGACAAATAATTCAATTCCGCAATTTTTATTAACTTTCCTATAACATTATTTATATTTGAGTTAACTAATGATTAATTAATTCTTGGCCTTATCCAATACAGTGTAAACATAAAAATTGTAGGTGTTACCTAGTTCATAAATAACAGAATTATTAAAACATACTTTGGAACAGAATTATTAAAAAGCATAATAAACAATATTTTTACTAAAGCTGATTGTTGTGCAACCACCTGTGAAATTGAATTACTGAATTTCAGCTGCCTGAATTTATAGTTACAACTGGAACTAACCTGACGCGGATAGATTTACACGCTTACAATAATATAATATTGTAATTTATTCTTAAAGATTTTAGTAACATTCAATTATGGTTTCCCAGCGTAATCAAATCATGTTTAATAATTGCGAGGTGCAACGTAGGGCTTGTCCAGTCCCAGTTGACGCTACATACTACTCTGTGTTTTAGGAACGTGAGAACGTGTGGTCGTTGGTGCTGATTCATAAGGTCAAACTGCTAAATTTTGAATCAGCACTTGAACAGTATTTACGAGTGTCAGTAACACTGCCTTTTTGAAAAGCTTATTTGTCCCTAATTGGCAATACTGGACGACGTGCTTTGGTTTTAATTTGATCTTGAATTCCCCTTTCTTATTAATAAAAGACATTTAATCAGTAGCACAATCCACTCTGCCTACTACTTCTCACGCATACTATACCTCTCTGGCTCTGTTATTTCCCAGTTCACGTACAATCTCTTCAATGTCTTGTGTGGTATCCTTTTCAGCGTTCCTCGGTTTTACTTCGACTAGTCTCTTGTCAGTGTTTATCTCTTCAACTTCCTATAGGCTACAAACGATACATCTGCTCCTCCTGCTCCAAAATATTGCTACATTTAATTCAATTCATTCTATTTGAAAGCATCTTAGTGTGTGTGGAAGAAACATAGCCTAAACTAACCTCACCTTCTTTCATCTTAGGAACGCTTACTTCCTTGAAAAAACACCTCTTCAAGTCAGTTACCGCTAACTCTTTATCATTCGTTCAATCGTCACCAAAGTTGATTCATTGTCTTCCGTTTCTTTAACGATAACAAAGATTCCTCATGTCTGCACTTTTTGACCCTTTCTTCACCTAGCGTTACCTGCTATATCGTATATATAAATGTGTTTGCTACATCGCATATGTAGTTTATCTTCTTGACCAAATCTCAGAACTTTACCTTATTATCAAAAAATATATGTTGGTATTCACAGATCCCTGTCAATGGTTATTTTACAGACAATGTCTGTAACTAGCACTTGGTGGCTACACTCGAGACCTGCATGTTGTAATTTTAAGTTTACAAATTGTTCTAATACTTTTGTTGCTCGAACAGTTACAGTCAGTTTGGTAGAAGAATAAACATTTCACTATAGACAGTTGGTAGTTTGGTAGACAGCACATCACATCAGGGCATCAGGGCGATTACTTTTGTGCCTCTTTAGCACTATCGTGGCTGGCTTATTTGCAATGAATTCTTTATCAATTAGATCCCTATGATATGCTAAACTAGGCGGTGTGTAGTTCATAGCCATTAGCTCTTCAGTTAGCCCGTTTACCCATTTTTCTTGTTTCCTGATCCCCAACAATTTGCTGGAAGATGTCATGCTTCCTACAATTTGTAGTATTTTTTCCTCTTGATTTTATCCCACGTCTCAAAAATCATGATGATTCTGCTGACTTTTGTTTTATTTTGCCACAATAATTTCTTTAACGTGGATTCTGTAATGTAACAATCTTGTCTTCCCAACATATTGACTATTCTTAGTTCCACAGTCGAATGAGACAATGGGATAGATAGGGAAATACATTGCGCTTACGGGTTTTACGTTCACTACTATTGCGGGACTTAAAAACCTGGATCTATAAAAATGAAGTACTAGATAAGTTAAGATGACAGTAGCAACAGTATTTTAAATTTTCATATTTTTGTGTATTTTAAATAAATCTAACGTAAAAACTGATTCGGTAAAAATAAAAAAGAACGTAATAAAACCATCGCACACTCTATTTAGGACGTATTAAAATATAAACTGTACGTACGCAAAACGTTCTTGTTCCTTAGCAATAATTTTTACTGAACATGTAGTCCAGGTCATGATGTTCATGTTATTAAAATTTAATAATATTCTTGTAAAAACAAAATAAAATTTCATACCAAATTAAAAATGTTTCAGCCGTGAGGTATAAAAAATAGCCCGCGAGAAATTTCTTTCCTATCTAAAATAGACTAACACATTAAGCAAGTGAATTGTACAGAAAGATTCAAATTTAATTTTGATTTAACTCTTAATGCTTTATCTTTATTGGTTCCCAAATTATTGAACGAATCGTGCAAATGTACTTCAGCGGTCGCGCTGCGTACTGACGCATGATTGTTTCCCGTGATTCTCATATTATGTTAATCATGACGTGTTCCAATTAACGGGTTGTACTGTTACAGAAATCGTTAGAAATACATTTGTTGTAATTCAAGACCTAAAACAGTAAATCTTGTTAGCAGCATTTAGAAAATCGCAAATTGAATTAGATTATTAATTGAATACAAACAATTACTACTTGAAGGAATGGCTTTTAAGTTAACGAAAAACGTGTACTGCTTTTGTTGAGGATGGTTATGGTAAGCGTATTTCATAATCAATAATACGTAACGTAATAACACTTCAAATAATCAGTGCTGTGATACATTGTTTTGAATTGACAGAACATGGCAATTAAATGTTTACACGAATGTCCACATGGCAACATTAGATGTTTACATGAATATTTAGAAATATTCGGGACTTTTGCTACGGTGTACATTTTGTAGTCTTATCTAATACTTCATTTTTATCGGTCGAGGTTTTCAAGTAGCATAATGGTAGCGAACGTAAAACACATATGCGCAATGTATTTCCCTATCTCGCCCATTGTCTCATCCGACTGTGGAACCAAGAATCACAATGTCATGACCTCATTAATGTCATCACGCCAACGTGGCAGCGTCTGAGATTGGAGAGACTGGACATGAGCACTAATCTGATGAGTGCTATAAATAAAATTTCTGTGCCTCATTGTCTTTAATCCACCCATTTATACGGTGGGGGGGGGGGGGGCGCTGTTGAAGTACTCTAGCAAATGTTGACCCCCATACCGCAGATTCAGAGCCGCTACGAATTTGTTCTGTTTGTATGATCTTCTACTCTTGTAGTAATGATTTAATGGCCTTGCTACACGCAGGTAATAGTCAAGGGCCTGGAAGGTACAGTGTTCAAAACATACTTGCCTCACTTAAGTTTAGTAACAACATGTATCATTATTACGTTTGTGTAAGAGCTAAACAATAAATATCAAATTAAAAAAGTTGTGTAACGTAAAGTCTTCATTCATACACAAGCGTACAATATGTTAGGTGTTTGTAAAAGTATTGGTGTGTGTGGGGGGGTTTGTGTAATATTATAAGATAAACATAATTATCACTGTTGCACACCACTATAGAATAATTATTCCTATTAGCGCTTTCAAGCTTTTCAGCTCATCGTCAGATCTTAAATAACAACAACAATACAAACAATCTCTACACACAAACATCCACGCCACTGCACCCACCTACACCCGCAAACAAGCTATACTTGATGTTATTTCCGATCTGACGATGAGCTGAGAAGCTTGAAAGCGCTAATCGGAATAATTTTTCTATAGTGGTGTGCAACAGTGATAATTCTGTTTGTGATTATAACCACTAACACAACTTTCTTAATTAAATTATAAGATAATACACGTGAGAATGAAATTTGTATATATTTAACTACATTTTGTCTTGAACATGTACACATCAACTGCAGATATTACTATGATAAACAAATACAAAAGATTCGATTAAAATAAAAATGTTACCTTTGGGACTCTAAGAGGTACAATGCTTTTATTTTGCGGAAGGAGAAAATAGCTTCCGCAACCCGTGAACAAACAAAAACTGACATTCACCGTAATTAAGGTCTCCCGGTCACAAAAAACACTTTCAATAAGAAAAAGAGTTTAACTGTTAAACTGAGTGTCACTAATACAAGGAAACAACTACTGGAATGAAGGGAGGAAATTGATTTCAAAAAACCATCTAAAGTTTAGAATAATTTTACTCTGAAACTAAGACTTTTAGCAGCATTGTGTAGCAATGTTTTAAAATCTACAGTTGTTCTTTCTAGTATCCATATATTTTATAATCATTGTTTCAAAGTGAATTTACAAGAATGCGTCTCTTCATCGCTTGTTGTCTTGTACAAAATTACTATTGTTTGTATCAGGACCGAAAACGCACGTCGCCAGTAGTTTATTGTTTTGTTTCAATTGCAGTGCAAATGAAATAACTTTTTTAATTTTGAGTATCAATACTAGTATTAATCGTCGACTCATTTCATCTTTTGTGGCTAGTCTCTTCTAACTGTAACCGAATACTTTAGACAGCGGTAGGCTAGCTAGAACATAAATACCGTTCTTAGAGAGGAATTAACAAATATTCTTAATGCGAAGGTTTCTCCTTCCTTCTTTTATCCTATATTGTTGCCCAAATGATGGGTCATCCGCCTTTAACGGCACTCTCTTACCCCAAGGGGAAGAGAGTGCACTAACGTCTACCTGCAATAACAACCAGAGTGTGTCATTTGGTTTCCAGAGGCGAGTTAGACGCTCGTATCTGTTGCCCTTTCCCCACCCCGAGAAGGTGCGGTTGGATTTCTTTTCGTTGAGGAGTGAGCCCATAAGGCGTTGCTCATCCTCTCCAGTACTTTGGGGGGCATTCCGAGAGTATTAAACATAATCTTTAACATTCTTAACGTAACAGTAAAAACCGTCTTTTAAAATCGTTTATTCGCAGTCAACAGGAAAACCTGTGTAACTGATTTGAGACATATCTTCTCTTTCCGTGATATTCTCTTGCCTTATTTTCATCTTTATATTACCATGACATTACCTCTTCTCTAAGGTTGTTAGTCGAAATCTGGTATCTCTTAACCATAAGAGAGAAGTTATTTCGATGAGAATAGCGATAGTCAATGACCTTTAATTAATTACCTTAAATTTAATTGGATCGATTTAATTGTTAGTCAAATGTTGCTTTAATAATTGTTTTACCAATTTCAATTAATTTAAAAATTAAAATAACAAAACGAAGATTGTTTGTGGTTTTTTAAATATATTTTTCAATTATAATATTGCAGCTCTCTTAATCAACAATTATTATCCTTATGTTAAATATAAAAAGAAGGCGTATTTTTGACATGTTTGGCGAACATTCCAACTCAGTCATATAGGCTACTGTACTGGCACTTAGCACAATATCACATGTTTACTGCGAATTCTGGAAGTGAGCGATAAGGAGATCAATATAATATGCAGTTGGTTTTGTAAAAAGCTATGTTAAATCGTGGTTGTATAAAATGTGTATGTTGTGAATAATATTTCAAAATAAGTGTAAAACGTTGATGCAAATATTCCTGCCACAACTTAATGAAGAGTCATTTAATAGGTAATATTTTTGAACATAGGGTCTATTAATCTTCGTTGGATTAAATTTATCTGTGAATATTTATTACTCTCACGGCAAAAAAATATTTGGTTCAACGTACGATTTCTTTTTTGTAGCATGTGTCAATAGTGTATCTAATACGGCATACTTTGCTCAATGCAGCCTTTTAAATGTTAGTTGAAGCCAATAAGTCAACTGAAATTCACGGAAATATTCTGGTAAACGTTTACTAGCCACAATTGTGTTGCTAGTCACGCGTCAGCCATTAAATTACTTATATGTGTGACCTCTAATTGACTGGAGATAGACCTTCAATTCGTAATCTTTTACGAATTAAACAGAATTCATAAAATATCTTAATGATACAATTATTTATAATTACGTAAGCTTCTCTGTATTATACACATATTTGGACTGTGAGCGAAAAATGTGTTTACTTACTTGTATAAATCTGCCCCCCCGTCAATGGTACTTACCTTTTATCCATATTATCTACCTTTTATAAAGTCAAAATATCGATTTCTGTTTGCTCACAAAATTACATAATACTTATTATAAATTGCATATTAAATTGTAAATTAACCTTACATTTGCTAAAACAAAAGGTTAAGAGTGTACAGAATTTTACGTAACAGAATAAATACAACATTTGACAGATCACGGCAGAAATTATTGTTGTTGCCAAATTTAGTTGTAACTTCTCACTTGTAACAAATGTCTGAACAGTGTACAAGCCTATGTAATTTTGTGTTGCCATTATTGCATTTATGGGTCGGTTTCAATTTTGAGCGGCAAATTGAAATAGCATTTTCTAGAGCGTTGCCAGTCGCTGACTGATGACATGAATTAGATATTGGAATGTCCCCATGCAGTGAAGTGATTAAAAAAGTGACAGAATTATAACTTCTAGTTTAGGTGGCTCATATATACATACCAGATTTATACCTGTAATACTTGCAATAGGCTTGTGATACATTGTAAGTCACCAGGTAGAATTACAAAGCAACTGTCAAAAAAAAAAAAAAAAAATCAAAGTGCTATTACAAATAATACTGACACATCAGCCGTTTAAGTTTATTTTTGTTGTAGTATCGATGTTGATATTACATTTGTAAAATTGAAAAACTTTTACATCTGTTACAAAAGATATATACATAACAAAATGTATATGTCTTGTATTCAGAATTAAAAAATAAAACACGGCAATAGTGATTTTATATAATTGATTACAAGAAGCGTAGTTAATTACAAGTAACTTAAAATACATCCCAAAATTAGGAAATCATGGAAGCAGTGGAAGAAAAGCATAAGGCTTGGTTTTTCTATTTCACGCTAACTAACTGTTGTAAAACAAAAGGAATTTATGGACTAAACAGCTGTACGATATAAAACTAGATTAATAACCTTCATGCCATTAAAGTTAAACCTTATTGATGGTAGATTAGAAAAACAAATATAAATAGTACATATTAGGTACCATGGGTATCATCATTTATGCCAATCCTTTACTGGCAATTGTTAATTCTAGTAAACATTGCTTTGATTACTTAGCTAGTTATTCGTCTAAAATCTAATGTCCCCTTCTAAAAATGTGTTCTATACAAGAAAGGTTTGTCAAATTTATTCACAAATACTATTAAAAATCTAAAACACATTTGTTTTCAGAACATAATATATTTTAAATTTAAATTAAATGAAATTTGAATTAATTGATTTAAATTATCAAATCTTTTATAGGCAGGCAACAAGATGCCGTTGTTACAACCAGTATTTTGTGCTCTTGACAACATAAATATGATGTATAATTAAAGTACAGGGTAAGTAAAAAAGTAAAGGCAAATTTTATTTTCCCTGCTGCAATGGATGGCAGCACTGACTGAACAATGACATATCATAACCTCAAAGTTTTTTTGTTCTTTAGCTGTGTTGTTTCAGTGCTCAGCTCCATTCGTAGTGATTTCAGGGCATTTTATTATGAGTGCCCCGTTGTCCGTGTGCACCAAGGAAGAAATGAGGGGAGTGGTACGTTTTCTGCACTCTGAAGGGACTAAACCTGCGGAGATTATTCGCAGAATGCAGCAGCAGTACGGTGAGAGTTGTCTTAGTGAACGCAAAATTTATGAGTGGATAAATCGTTTTAAAAATGGTCGTGTATCTATCTGCGATGAAGAGCGTTCAGGTAGGCCATCCACTTCGAAGACGGACAAGAATATCGAGACAGTTGAGCGAATGATTCATGATGATCGTCGTGTCAAAATTGATGATATTGCGCATGCGTTGAACATTAGCCACGGTTCAGCAGTTGCAATCATCCACGAATCACTAAATTATCGCAAAGTGTGTGCTCGTTGGGTACCACATCGACTGACAGACCAGCTCAAACAGAAACGTTTGGAAATTTCGAAATCACATTTAAGGCGTTTAGAAGAGGAAGGAGAAGAGTTTCTCAGTCGCATAGTAACCGTTGTGAGACGTGGGTCCATCACTTCGAACCACAGAGTAAGCGGCAGAGTATGGTGTGGAAACACCCATCCTCACCTACAGCAAGAAAGTTCAAAAGTCAAGTTTCTGCATGAAAGTTGATGATGACAGTGTTTTGGGATATGAAAGGTCCACTTCTAATTCATTACACACCTAAAGGTCAAACAGTGAATAGTGACAGCTACTGTGAGCTACTGCGAGATCTGAAACCCAAAATCAAAACAAAGAGGCGAGGAAAACTTTCAAAAGGTGTGCTTTTGCTTCAGGACAATACCCGTCCTCATACTGCGGGGAAAACGATCCAGTGCATTCAAGATCTTGGTTTTGAGCTGCTGGAGCATCCGCCGTACAGTCCTGACCTAGCTCCAAGTGATTTCCACCTTTTTGGTCCGATGAAGGAGCACCTGCGTGAATCCAAATTTTCGTCGGATGACGACGGTGTGGAGGCGGTGCGCGAGTGGCTGTGCACGATGCCACAAATCTTAAATCTTCTTCCAGGACGGAATTACGAAGCTTGTCAAGAGATGGACCAAGTGCATAGAAGTTGAGGGAGATTATGTAGAGAAATGATGTTACTTGTCATCTTGTTTTCACAATAAGAAGTTCCTTTTTAAAAATTTGCCTTTACTTTTTGACTTACCCTCGTATATGTATTAAGAAAAATTCGTCTAAATTAGTTGCTGTCTGTGTTCAACAACTATTAAAAATGAAAATTGTTTAAAACATTTTTCAATGGCATAAGTAAAGGTTCTTAATTTTTAAGAATATGAAATGAGTTGTAACTTTAATTATGATTTAGAAAAGAAAATATCCAGGTTTTAAAATATATATGGTATAATTATAAGAATTTCTAAAACGAAATTGGGAAGGGATGTTTTATTTAATTTGTATAGTAAAACAAATTAAATTGTTTTACTTTGTGTCTTATCATTTTGTAAGGTAGAGGAATTAAGAAAAAAAATTAATTGTTGCAAGCTTTAGAGATAACATGTACAAGATCAGTAGCAGGACATATATTAAGATTGTAAGAAGCATATGACCATAATATTACGGAGGAATTAAACGTATCTTAAGTAAACAAAAAACCAAATGTAAAGAATCAGATGGGAAAAACGTTTTAACAGACAGTCCAATGATAACAACGTCGGTAAAGATTTAGAGTTTACTATAGAGTCGGCTGAAGAAGGTACAACCGTCTCACGGATCGTAGGAGTATTATCAGTAGTTGTAAAGCTATCTGTAGTCTTCACACTTACATACCTGCATAAACAAAGTTGTGCGGCTTCTTTGTTGTACCCAGTGATTAAGTGCCATCGTAGGGCAACATGGATTCAGGCCACTCCCCAAATGGAAATGTGATGTAAGGACTTCAAGTAATTACGTTAAATTAATTTTTACTTTCAGTTATAACACTAATTAAAATACAAAACTTAATATAAAATCTAGAAATCATGTCCAATCACATATGTGTGCTTTAAACACATATGTGTGTTTTACTTTACATGTGTGCTTGAGTGTAAAGAAAAAGAATGTGTAAAACTGAAAACAGCCCCTAAAAAAAAATGAAAAATTTGTTATTTCCAATTTACTTATTAATTTATATTCTTTCTTTAGAAGGGATAAGCTAAATAGTGACATTCAATGTAAACTCGATTGGTAGAGTTTTGAGGTCTATAAATACTACTAATACTGCCATCTACTATCTATTACTATATTATCGTAATAGATAGTGTTTTCTACACGTATGTGTATATACTTGTATAAAATAAGTAATACAGTTTCTTGGCTTTTATCTCAAAACGGCAGTACATAAAACCGCAGGTCATCAAAACTGCATTGTAGAATTGTGTAGGACTTAAGTCCCAAATCAATAACCTTATACCATACGACTTTCTGTATGGCCGGGAGTAAATGTATTCTCTATTTAGTTACAACACTACAATCATTTATTGTTACGTTGTACAATCTTACAACTGTTCCACAATGACCTCGATACGAGTCAAATCTTAAAGTATTGTTGTTCTATATACGACGTAATTTCTTCAAGCATAGCAAAGATTATTTCACTGTATATTAACGAATACTAAATGAGTTCTGAAAAGTATGTTTTTTTAAATCTTATTAAGAAAATTCATTCGCCTGTCACAACTTGTGTTCTAATAAACACTATGGAATCATGGCCTTTTTAGTAGACGCGACATGAGTTATAGTGAGACAATATTGTGTACTGTTTTAATACATTTTTAATCTAGTTATTATAATGGAGAGGCGATGAATGAACTTAATGCAATGAATGTTGTATGCCACATAACAGGTTAAATCAGGAACAAGAAAATAATTTTGTTAAGTTTATAACACTACTGGTTATATGGGTTGCTGCCTGGTTTAGAACTTATTTTATATATTTAGCTTAATTAATTAGGGAGTTACAGATACGTATGTAGGCCTATATGTGTGCGTGTTCATTAGAGGATTAACAGAAGGCGTAGATATAACCAATACCAATATTAGTGTATAGACACTATCAACATATTGCAACGAAATTACGCAGCGCTCTCGAAAGGTCAGCAGTTGCAGTTACTTTCTGCTCGTTTTCCGATTAGTCGAGCAGGTGCATTGTCTCTGTCAAGGCCGTGTACTAAAGTACCGTCTAGACTGTTCAAGTACTCTTAACTACGTAAATTATGCTGACACGACGCCAAAAGAATGGAAAATTATTGTGGACTATCCGCGGGATAGCAACATCTTATATCCTATATAAGCAACATAGAATTTAGTTACACCTGGCAAGAATGTTGAGTGAGGATGAAGTATTTTGTGAAAAGTGATTACTGTGTTATAATTAGTGCACAACTTGTAATAGTTGACATTGTGATTGCGTGTAGGCAAATATATCTTGAAATATTGTAGGAGAGTATCTTGTTGATTTCACATTGTTATTTGTTACTAAATAAATAAAGGTGGTAATTAGTGACTTCATTGGTGTCTGTATTTTGATTCCACTGTACAATACCATGATCGTGAGGGTGTCAGGGCTACAGGTTATCTGTTAATTACAATCAATGTCTTTTCCTAATTATAAAGCAAATAGTTCTTACTGTTCCAGGTTAACGGGCTGTTAAACGAACTCACTGATTCTCTGTCTCTGTCTCTCTTCCTCTTGTTGTTTTTTAATTAGTTTCCAGACAGGTCAACGTAATACTTTTGCACGTATAATGTTTGTTCACGTATACAACAACAGCGTTCACGCGAAGAGAACATTTTTTAATTACTGAAGTTAATTAATACCGCCATCGTTAAAAACTTGACTCATTATGTGGGGTAAAAAAACTATAGCTTCATTGAAAACTATCAGCATTGTTGATATTCCCTCACGCCATAATACGTTTTCACGCATTAATAACATAATTTCCATCCAGTAGAATCGGATGATTATATTTTTATTCAGCATATTTTCTGCGTAGATGTTTGTGTGTGTGTGTGTGTGTGTGTGTGTGTGTGTGTACATGGTTTTGTTAAATAGGAGTTAACGAAAATTCACAAATTTTTAATAGTGAATAAACTTTGAATACCAATGTAAAATAATTTTATATTATTTGTATCTATATACATCCCAAAAGAAAAATACAGGAACGACTAAATATACTGAAAAAATGTAAATAAAAGGAATTAAATACGTATTTTACTTGTGCAAACTTTCATTTATAAAAGAAATTGTCAGCTCCAACTAGCCGTTTGTTTCCTGTGTAGTTATGTTTTTTACTAAATGCAAGGTAATATTTTTTCTTTTTGAGTGAAAAATTTAAATACAATAATATTGTTACGACAGTCTACCGATCGTATGGTACAGTGGAAAACAAAATAGAAGACACCAATAAAGTCACTAAAACCAGCTATACTTATCACAAATAACAGTTTATAATCAACTCGTACAATCATTTCAGTTAGATTTGTCCACACGCAATAATAATGTCAAATATAAAGAATTCCACGCTATAATAACTTTCACTAATACACCACTTGCGACGCACTGTGTAAATCGCCCGACGTAACACTTCGCTACAATACTTCGAACCGCACTGTGTAAATCGCCACTTAACCGCATTGTATAATCACACGACGATAACTGAAAACTAAGCAGCAGATATGACCTAAGCGCGACCTTTGCAAAAACACGCACCGTTGGCTAATTGAGAAGCTTCTCGAACAACGCTATCGAATGTACGAGACTGTTCCGTATTATGTATTATGTAGACTGTGCCTCTTGTGTTAAGAGTCACGTACACACACAGAAACATTACACCTAGACTCTACTGGGATAGCCGAGAATATGTAAAACGTTGTGTAATGGCGTAACAATATATATCCTTTGTAAGAATTCGATATTTGCATAATAAAGTAAACAAGGGTTATTTTAAAATAATTTCCACATATATCTCTAGCAAATAGTTTTCATTGTACAGACGTGATGGCACGTAATATTGTGTTCTAGAAGATGTGGGGCCTACGTAAATAATGATGGGAAGAGACCTGTGAACTACAGTACTAGCTGCAAACGTTTTAAACACTTGACGTAGGCGCTCATTGTTATTCACAATGCAGGCCTGAAGAAGGATTCTGAAAAGGGGAACAGGTGTCTACGCCTACTCCTGAATGTAAGAAGAAAAACAAGAAGAAGGCGATGAAGAAGAAGAAAAAAGGAAGAAGAAGAACACGGAAAAGAAAAACGAAGAAGAAAAAGAAGAAGAAGGAGAAGAAGAAGAAGAAGAAGAAGAAGAAGAAGAAGAAGAAGAAGAAGAAGAAGAAGAAGAAGAAGAAGAAAAAGAAGAAGAAGAAGAAGAAGAAGAAGGGTGTATTTTAGACGCAATACATGCTAAAATTTACATGGATTTTAGAGCAACCCAGTTTGGCATTCTCACTGTACCTTTGGAGAAATTCAGCTTGCTTGATTACTCTCCAACCGATTCTAAATTCAACTCATCCATACTGAGCTTCTTAATGTGGCGTTACACAATATTATACTGTTCTACTGTGTTTTGTAAGGTACAGTTTATCTTTGACTAAATGATAAACTGTAAATAAAATGTCCGTCGTAAATACAAAAAAAAATTGTATACATAAAAACTCCTATATAATTAATTATTTATATTTATATTTTTCTTAATTATTTATGAATTAAAAACAAACATTTTAAGTGGAGGTAAAATATGAAATACTTACCAGTACAATCCAAAAACTTGCTTCAATTAACCTGACTGTTCTTTTAATAAATTATAATTTGTCGTAAGAAGTTATAATATAATAGTACAATATAGCAATCCAAAAGCATTCCTAACGGACATCAGTGCAGGGGAACCGCTTACTTATTGAACTACTTACATGGTAACGATTACTGTATACAGCTAAGACCACCGTATTTTTTGAATTACTTATTGCTGTAAAAATGTAATTTATCAAAAAGATGTAACTAACTATTGTGACAAGACCTCTAATTATATTAACCTGAAAGGAAGTATTCACATCTAAGACTGTATATAACATTTATATCAGTTTAAATTCAGAGTACATTGAATTTGTTAGTTTTTTATTTGAGCAATATAACTTCATTTAAAATGTCGCTTAGTTAGCGACTCTAGTGAGTGATTTTATAGGCCTACTGTAGTACACAGATTATGCACCAACTCCAGTGCATCCCTTTTTCTTTTAATTGGCTGAGATTGACCCAACTGAACATACAACATTTATAAATTTTAGATATTAAATCTAATAAAGTTTTAGTACCTGAAAATTTGTGTGTTGGGAAAACTTTTTCCCAAGGCCTAGTAGACTAATAGGTTAAATGTTTACCTCTATTACGATAACAATATTTTAAAACTAGTATTTTATTATACTACCAGTTTAAAGGAAAATTGGTAATGTGAAACGTATACCATTTTTGACATAATGTAAGTGAATGCCATTATAAAATATAAATTATTTGGGTTAAAGGATACGTGGTACATCCAAGTAGAAATTGAATGAACGTAACACTAAAAGGTCGTTATTAGATCTGCGTCCTGTTGCGCCCGTGGCCTTATGTTCCACCACCTCCAGAGAGAATCGGTCATCGAGTAAGTACGTGCGGTCGCGAGCCACACGGTGGATGGGGAGTTTGTGTGTGTTTGTGTTTGTGTTTAGCGCCTTTTTTACTTACATAGTCCAGGCATGCCAGACGAGGCCGCTGTAACATTTGTGTCAGAGATGGAGGTCAGCAGGCAGACCGAATTGTGGCTTGCCTCGATTACAAAATAGCAGAACAGACATTGAGAAAGCCAGTCTCAAACGTTACCATTATACCGGCCCGCACAAAACCTTCTTACGAATAGTGCTTACTCTACTCACGAAGAACACTACGTCCTTCTTTGGTTGAATAATTGAGTGTATCTGAAACAATCTATGCAAAACAGAATTTATGAACTGCTTTTAACAAACACGAGAAACACCTTCTCTATCTTTACATGAAATCTTTACAGTTAATAACGCTAATTAAAGTTACAAGAATGCAAGAAATGTAAATACATGTATTATGTAATGTGAAAATTTATTCTAGAGTTTGATGTACTGACTTCACTAAGAATCTTCCTAGTTTCCAAAAGTTTTACGTGTGAAAATTTAATACGTTTCTCGATAAATCGTAGTTGCTTTGGTTAGCGTAATTAAACACCATAAGCTTTGTAGTTTCAGTACTTTGTGGCTTTGTTTTCATTTCTTCAGTGAATATTACAACCTGGAATATACATATTAGGCAATATTTATAATATATAGATCTACTACTAGACCTACTTCTACCACTATATTTTACAGTGAATATTTGGAAGTAGCTGTGGTAGCTCTTAAAAAAATAAAAGTTTCCTTCATATTGTTCTGTCTTTCCGGAAAACGTAAATCTTGTTCACTAGAAAAATTTTGTATTTTAATAGGTAGATAAGGAGGATCCTACCTTACGGTATTCATCTTATCTTAAGTTTTTTTCAAAATTGAGCTATTATTTACATGCGTCTGATATCTAATTAATATTTCACAATGTGCACAATATAATTAATTTGCCTCAGCTCACTTTTGTTCTCAGATATAGCTGATTCTGGCATTCAATATTTTTAGCGTAAGGTTTTGTAAGTAGTTTTAAGATATTACTATTAATGAAACTATAAAAAATTACAAAGAAGAAAACTTGTTGGAAATACATGGACATTTTTAATGATAAACCTTAGATTAAACGAACTTAGTGGTAACAAAAGTAATAAAACTTACAGTATGTTATTTTCAAACCCTAACAAAACATTTAGCGTTATATTTTGTTATTATTTTTATCATATAATAATAATATTTAATTTTTAATTAAATATTTTTAAGATGTTACTCCATTAAATTTTTCCTTAAACTTAATATCATATGAAATATTTTATTAACTTAATTTAAGTTAAACATAATTGTCTATAATATCTCTTAATTTTAGGTTAACAATGTACAATTTTGTTGAGTTGTTTTTTGTTACTTTGTATTTGATCGTTAAAATCTAAATAAATATAAAATAGTTAAATCACAAATGTGTACGCAGTAAAAAAAATATATTGTTTACAGTATCACAATTTTCCAGGATGTTAGGCCGTGGTGTCGGTTGTTGATGTTTATCATCAGACGTTTCGTTTGTACCAATGACGGACATCTTCAGTGGCGCGGGAAAACTGATCACATCAAACACGAACAACTTAGACCACGGTTTAACACCCCGGAAAAAATTAATAATGTAAACACCGGCCGTGAAGGCTTATGTTCCTTTACCAAAATATATCGCTGTTCATATGTTGTTTCTAGATATTTCGCGTGTTTGTACTTCCGGTTACTCTCTATATCTGTGTTCACGGACTTACATACACTTTAATGTTTTACTTTCACTACTAGATATGTAAGTGATATGTAATTTTCAGTTATCTCGTATTTACACTTTACTAATATTCTGCAATATAAATATGCCTGTAATGTCTTTTCAATATGAGGAACGCATTTAAATAAATTCGTTACTATATAAAATTAACTGTTGAAAAAGCATTGAACTTAATTTAAGGTAAATTACTTTTTGATGAATTTAGAGATTCTTAAATTTTTGAGAGAGATAGTTTATTGAAGTAGATGTGTGTGTGTGTGTGTGTGTGTGTGTGTGTGTGTGTGTAACTTCTTATCTTGTTACTAACGTTTCAAACCTTTTTTTTGATCCACTAAAATGATTACAATCAAATTAATTTAACCATGCTCTTGATCAATAAATATTAAAAGGACTAAACTGGTTAGTGTAAATTAAGGCTTAAATTAGCGTTCTATTCATTAATGTTTAAATATAAAATATCGTCAAATCCTTCAATACGTTATTCAGATACAGAGTTAATAGCTATATCCAGTTTCCTTGAACAAAAAAAAAAACAACTTTCAAGTGAGATAACAGATGACAAATAATGGTATAATATGCATTATGTCGCACAGACGCTGACTCTACGTTCAGTGTGCTGCAACATTAAAACACCGCTGGAACTCAGAGACTAGGCCTACTCCGCTTCCAACATACATATAAATAAAAAGAGGCAAATTGTGTATTTTTATACCTAGGTCGCTACTACGTACTTTGCATTAGGTGTCAAATGGAGGATTGTATCCTTAACAATACTTTTAATTCTACACCCTATAGTGCGGGATACATGTGATTTAGAATAAAGTTGTGGTAAGTGCGCGTAAAACAGTAAAACAACAACTAGCTTGAAATTCTTTAAAACAATGCTCGTACAATTATTACGTCACAAGGAATTTGAAAATGTTGCACACAAAATGTTACAAAAACTACTGCACTCTAGAAGTGTTGTTGTAAAAACTTAACGATATATCATGTGGCACTGCAAGGATATATTCAGAAAAACTTGTATATTACTCATGTAAATATACAGACATAATTATAAACTATGTGAAAATTTTAGAGTTTTGTGGCATTAAAAACTAAAAAAGAGCAAAAGTAAAAATAAAACAAATTCAGTGATGTATTCTGAACTGTCATTCTTGTCAACAGATCTTAGCTGCATAAACAGTGAACACGCGTCAAAACAGAGTAAATTACTCTGGAGACAAGGATACTATATTATGGCGCAGACATCTACGACAGGTCGTTTGTCACTTGAAAAACCGTAGCAGAGTTGTGTGCACAAGGTTACCGGAACCTGGTTCTGATTACATCCATCTTCTGTTGCTTTGATGTGAGTTACATCTTGTCTCGTGTCGTCTGAAGGAAATTAAAAGTTCTGAATGTTCGTCAGCATTGTATCAACAAAGTTAAACGTATGTTTGTAGTCAATTTTATAAGCACTCTCTAATAACTTAAAGAAACAATTTCCAAAATTATTATAAATGTGTCTTTTAGAAATGCGTAAAAAAGCCTCAGTATCATATTGTTAGAATATTAGCGGATTAAACGATATTAAAATAAACTCAAATTAATGAAAGAACCTTTTTTTATAACTGAATCTGAATTAAATTATAAAATTTAAATTTCTATTTTTTTCTATAGAAATGACAGGTACCTAAATAGAGATAATAAATTTAGATTAGTCATAAATTGTAAAGTATTATGATTCCCCTTCGTCAGCTTAGAAACAGACTGCCAGTACTTAGTAACGGTTGTTGCTTGGAAGGTATAGTGGGGGTGGTGTGTAGCGGAAGGGGATTGGCGCAGGGATCCAAATTATTGTTTGTTTTTTGTATGATTGTGTCGAAAAGTGTATGTGATTTATATTGTAACTGGTCGTTTAGTATGTTGTTTAAAAAATCATACAAAAAACAAACAATAATTTGGATCCCCGCGCCAATCCCCTTCCACTACACACCGCCCCCACTATACCTTCCAAGCAACAACCGTTACTAAGTACTGGCAGTCTGTTTCTAAGCTGACGAAGGCGAATACGACGCCGAAACGCGTTCGACGAAAAAGACAAGTAAGTTTTCACAAGCGAAAGTTTCAATATTATATTAAGTGTAGTGCTGTGAAAGAAGATGATGAACAAACAAGACAACTATTATGATTTGTTTGTTACTTATAGGCTGGTATTTGTTGTAAGATAGTAATCATCAAATATGCTAGTCGTTATACTAACACACACACTGGTAGTGAATTTTTCACTACTTTGTACCAATGATTCACTCCTGAATGCCAATAGCAGTATGAAAATTTGCTACTCTGTATGTCTGCTTCTCACCGTGAAAAATTGTTTGTCGGACTTTGTATTCAGTCTATTGCATTTTATTCTAAATATCCTATTTAACAGTAGGGATTTTTTACAAAATATATTAGAAAAGGTTTTGAGGTTATAAATAACTTAGATTTTATAATAAAGAGGTTAGTATTAGAAAAGTAAGAATAATATTTACCTACTTATATACCTCATGGTTCATGAACAAAGGATTTGTGTGTATTTTTTGAATGTGTCCAGCGGTCAAATACGTGGTCGATTCAATGAATTATTGAAATTGTTTTAATAACAAACTGATTTTGTTGTTGTTTGACATTTGTTTGATAAAGCCTGAACTTGCCATTTTAATTTTTGCTGATGCATGTAACGGGTTAATATTTTTCAGAAAACCTGGACTCCACTAAAATTTTAAGTTTCAGTTTTAATAACAAATATCGCAATTATAAGAAACGTATTATATTGTACTTAGAAAAGCATTACTCCTAAAAATAAATTAACGCTCAGCAAACACCAAAACGTAATTACTTATGGAGACAATCTTCCCACAATGTATCGTCTGGTTACATTTTTCACAATTTTCTCATCCCATTTAACGTGGGTAATAAGTTGGTTTCTTTGATTTACAATATTTGCACGTTACTTTTACTTCGCTTTCTATGGAGTCTGTTCGTTGCAGACTTTGCCGATTCTGCTGATTTTAAGTCTTACTGTAGCACTAAATTTTAAATGGCCATGCTACTTGTTTATATTACACAATACAGTGTTCTTTCCGCTTAGTTGAAATATATTTATTTTGGCATTCTTGTAGTGTAATTTATTTTATTCTTTTATTATTATTTAAATTATTTAGTAAATAATGAAAACGTGGTTCAAAACTAGAACTTTATTTATTAGTTGGATCAAAGTAAGTGTTAGAATATGACAACTTACGTAGAAAAATTTTCCGCCTTACGATTTTCATCTGCATGTTTGTGCGTGTACATAATTTAAATTGGAATCATGTACGGTAACAAATTGGAAAGGTCATAGGTCATAGTAGCAGAGTGGGAGCTTGGAATAATCATGAAAGTAAATAAATCTAATCGCCAACGGTATTTTCGGTGCGTGTAGAGACAGGTGTCCGGAACGTTCACTTTTCGTTTGTTTACACAACAAATACGTAATAATTGTTACAGCGAGCAGGTTGGTAACGAATGATGTATAGCCTTGCCGTTACCTCCGTGATATATGTATTTGTTTTAGACAGGATGAATAATGGTCGTATTGAAAAACGGGAAGAACGATTAATCCAGAAAGTTAGAAATCATACCTACCGACATGATAACTTGTCAGCTTCGATAAATTCCTTGTCAGAAACAATTCCTTATGTACGTGAAAATTCACAGTTTAACAATAGCAGCTAAAGTAATTTATAAGAGAAGAAAAGTCACGTCACTTATGTTTGATGTTATGTTTCTCTGATTTGGTACATAAAGTTCAAACTATTCGTTTACATATCTTACAATATATTGCTCATATACATACTGCAGTATTTGCATTTGTATCTTGCATTTGTTATAAATTTGACGCTAATATAGAATCAACCCAAATTTACTAAACTAAAAGCGTAATTATGCTTAATAACTTACAAACGCACTGTTGATTAGCTTGTATATGTTAGGTAACATTTATTTCTTGATAGTTGCTTTCAAGT
Source organism: Magicicada septendecula (assembly GCA_034769895.1). NCBI lineage: Eukaryota > Metazoa > Arthropoda > Insecta > Hemiptera > Cicadidae > Magicicada > Magicicada septendecula. The sequence continues at coordinate 273,130,490 of CM068374.1, forward strand.
CGCTCGTTAAAGAAAGAGAAAATTTTGTCTTTGTGAGATTCATGTTTTCTATAGTAGGGCAAAAAATTAATTTCGTTGTTTAAAACTCCTATTTATGTATTAAACACACATTAACGGATAGGACAATGACATTACTATTTCTGTGGGCTTGCAATAGAATCTATATAAAATACAAAATACATAATAAGAATTATTAACATTAGAATATTGAATTTATTCATAAAACAAAAATCTTATAAGATTTCAAAACTATTTCCTTTACCTTCACAATTATAACAGTATTCACACACACACGCGCGCGCGCGCGCTTGAGTTTTATAAATTAGTAAAAATATTGATTGACGCTATATAAAGAGTTATTGTTTGCTTGTATATGTGAGTGCCTGTGTGTATATTGTATAAATTATATATTGTACAGAATTACATCATATGAATATGTATAGTTATTATGACTTATGTTTGTTTTTACTTTACGCCTGTAGTTAATTCACCTAATATATCCCACTTACAGACAATTGTATCTTTATTGGACAACTACAGACATTACAGATGATTTATGATACAGTGTTGTTGGTATACACAGAAAAAAAGATTTGGTTGTAATTACCAAAATAGCTTGGTTAAGGTATTTGATTAATTCTTTTGCTTGCAACTAACAAATTTTAGTTATTGTAACAAAAATGGTTTGGTTAACTGTTCAAAATTATTTGGTCACAATGCTTGGTACAACTAACCAAAACATTCAGGTTATATTTAGTTTTTACAGACACTTGACTTAGGGGTGCAACTCCCTCCTCATCTTCACCCCCCTCGCACTGTTCCCACAACACATACCCTAACCAGATGTCCACCTTACATCCTGTGTTTAGTCTTCCTTCACAGATCTTTGTTAGCCTCTTTAGGTCAGCGTGGTTTGCAAATACAACACACGTAGTTACGATGAGTTACGAGTTTGTTCAAAAGTGGATGGAAGAAAACGGATTTGCTCAGCTTGTTCAGGATTTTAAAGGTAAGTACCTACATTACTGAAAATGTAATCCGTTAAAGATTAGATGTAGCGTAACGAATTACCTATTGGTGCTTACCACTATCTAGCGTGAACTTAAACGTTACCGAAACAAAATTGTATGCGTTTAGACTACATAATCTATATTATGCATTTATTGGAATCGTATTTCTGCAAGAATTGGTACCGTTTTCAATATTTCTATCGTATAGGACAAAATATTTTCAGATTATTTTTATTATTGTCTGTAGCCCTAATTAAGGTTGGTCGGTCAATTAAGGTATATAATAAATGCTGAATGTTGTGAAATACAGTGTGCCCACAGGACAATAAAATTAGGTGTCTCTTGTGTTCAGATCTGTAAGTTCTTTTTTTAATCTAGAGGAGGTAATCAAATGTAGATGTGGTTAATATAAAAGCTAGTGTTTTAAGAAACAGCCCGTTCGAGATATTAATAATATTTTTACACTTTCAGATGAAGGAATTGATGAAGAGGCATTCTTAGCGTTAAACGAAAATATGAAAACGAAAATTTTAGTTAGTTTGACTAAGCGTCTGGTTAATAAAACTGAGTGTTTGGTTCATCCAACCAAGATTCTTGTGCTAAGGTGACCACATATTTAGTTAGAATGAGTATAATTTTGGTTATTTCAAATAAATTATTTTGTTAAACTGACAATGAATTTAGTTGAAATAATTACATAATTGGTTGATTTAACCAAATCCAAACCGATTTGGTTACATTAACTAACTCGGTTTTGGTTAGGTTTTACCAAAACATTTGGTTAGCACAACCATAATAGACCAATTTGGTTGGATTCACTACACTTTTTTTGTAGTATCTTTTCAAAAGAATTTGACTAAATATTTTGGATCCGGTAACCAATATTTTCGTCGTCCCTATAGTGACCAAAAATATTGGTTACCAGAAACTATTTTTTGGTTTTTCCAACCAAACAGTTTTTTGTGTATACACATCACATAAACACTATTGAGTTTACCTATTGCAGATATGTAAGCCTAGTTATTGACAAAATAATGATATTATAAAGTTTACAAACTACAGATGTCTCGAACGATTTTTAAATTTCAAGAACACTTAATAACACAAAACTCTCTGCCTAGTATTCCAACAAAATGTAATATTTAGTTTTATTTATAGTATTGTTCTTAAGTGAAGAACTCATTTCACTTTAACGATATAAGTCTAAGTACAATTGGAATATTCATATTATTACGCAATTACGGAACGTTCTCGAACAATGGAGAGTGTCGTTCTACACGTATCTCGGCTAGCCAAGCAGGTGTGTTTCTTCAAGGCCGCATTCAAGTACGCTCTAGAGCTTTCAAGTGCCTGACGACGCGGATGATGGATTATTCGGGACCACTTGTGCTACCTATTTAAACAAAAGCAGCTGGCTTTGTCAGCCAGTTTATCAAGTGATATCAAGTGGTTGTTGTGTTATAATTATTGCGGAATTCTTTATAGTTGACAATATTATTGCTTGTGGACGAAATTGATTTGAATCATTGTACGATTTGATTGCAAACTGTTATTTGTGATTAATTAAAGCTGGTGGTAAGTAACGTCATTGGTCTCTGTACTTGTTTGCAATGTACCATACGACGATCAGTGACACAGTCGTAACAGTATGTTCCAGATACTTGTCTCTAGTTTACTGCTTAGTGTAGTTTCCAGTTTTTAAATAACTACTTATTCACTTCTCTAATTATACGAATTAAACTAAAATATCCTGTCCATCTTGTAGAAATGACAATTGATAGAGTAGATGGGTAGTATAGGCTAGTATACGTAGTATGAAACACTACGCAAGTGTACTATACAGTAGCATAATTCTATTGTATACAGTAGCATCTCTAGTATAACTAACTATATAATAGAGTATCTCCCTAGTGTAGTAAGCTAAAAAGTGACAAACGTTTACGTAATTAAATTTTTAAATCTTTTTTCAAAGCGATAGTATTAAGTAGTAACATCTATCTGCTTTTAAAATGGCTGAAATATTAAATTATATCAAAACGTTAGCCTTTCCAACTAACTACTGCAAAGCGATTATGATTTGTAAATTATTTGTTTGCATTAGCTTGTTGTACTAAACAAACCCCCTACATAATTCCGGTCGAATAAAATACGTAAACTACGTATTTAAGCGCAGTGAAGTAGTAAATTATGTTGTGTATCAGTGTGGCTTAGAAATCAACATAGTAAGATCAATTGAAATTAAAATCGAATATAGAGTTATGATGTTTACAATTGCGGTTAGTTCTTTATTCTGCTAACGAGCAGTGATAACCCTTTTGTCAGAAGGGATTCCTGACCCAATCAACGAGTACGCCAAGCATCGGCTCTAAGGACAATATACGCACATGTACATACAATTCCAATGCTAGAAAATCATTACAAATTATTTAGGTACCGGGTAGGCACTTATTTTGGCTTGACTTGCAATACAAAAATACAAAAGCTAACCCCAAACAGCTACAAACAAAACAAAAAACAGGAGGAAAAATTGGCCGCATTTTCACCCAGCCGGGATACTGCTAGCGCTCCTAGCGGCTTAAAGCACTACTAAAGAGTACTTGCTTTTTGCGCCTCTGAGAGCCAGGTACAAAGAAGTTTAGCATTCTACATAGGTACCAGCAGCTTACTCGTAGTTAGGTTGGATTGTTATATTTTTGAGTATTTCTTACTGTATCCCAATGTAAAGAAGAAGGCTAAATAATGAAAGCTTAGTTGTGAAATCCTAAATAAATCTAACATTTCTGAAATTACGGCCAAGTCATTGTTAGGGGACCAAAGAATGTTTTAAATGATTGTCTTTGGGGGCGGAGCAGTCAGTCAGGTGTTAAAACAAGACACAGAACTGGAAATGAAGTGATATTAATGATTTTGATGAAACCAACTCATTCATATCATACTGACTAGAAGATAGGTTACAAAATGTGCCCCCGATTTTCAAAAGATAAAGGTTAACAAGGCAGCTGAAACAGTTTTTTGTGACAACAGTAATACCTTTATGTAATCATTTACTTAATTTTGGTTGATTTTCTTTTGGCAAGGATTGTTTGCGTTGCTTGCTCTGAGAATTCGTCTCTTGTTCCCGTAAAAAAGAGACACTGCAAGATTTAAAGCAATTCTGTATACTGTGGAACGCTACTTATTGTACCCCGTAGGATTCTTTTACTGATGTCGTACTCTTTACTATGGAATCTAAATGGTACTCTTCACGTGTCTAATATTTGTTACTGCTAGCAGACAAACTTGCGTACAAAGTAAATATCGATTTACAAGAAACTTCGTTGTTTTATATGTATTCAAACACTTTTTGTTACAGTCTATTTCTTGATGTATATAATATATTTTAAATGTAACTTTACTTTATCTCAAGATGTTATTTTTCCCATATTTGGAACACAAAGGGTCCCTAAAATTTCATCTTTTCGCCTAAATATTATAATAGTTATTATTTAATGAACACCCTAAGCCATCGTGTTCATCTGGAAATACGGGAAACCATCAAGACAATTTTCAGTTCATGTCTGTTTACAGAGTGAGTTCTGAAGATATGCTTGTACAATCTGATTATTTGTATTTGCAGTTTATAATAAAAAAGTAGCATAACCATACAGAAGTAAAACGGAATGATCACTGCTTTAACAACATAATTCACATTTTTATGTAAGGCATAAACATTTTCTTAAAACTTATGATTAAAAAATAAAAACTTAAATAAAAAATGAAATTTTCTTTAAGAAAATAATACATTTTCTTAAAATATCAAAACTTAACAATTTATCTGATCACTATATCTGTTGTCCCTCTTGGCAAAAAAATTAAAAGCTTGGCTATACATTTTAAAGAATGTGTTATTTCTATTTAGAACACACATTCACTTCTATGATTAGTCTAAAGCATTTCCTTCAGCAGCTGTAACGTGCTCCGTTGTAAAAATTTATTGCCCCTCGTCAGTATCCGGTTGAGTGCTTTCTGCAATAACACTGGCTTTACGACATCTATGGCTTTTCTAACGTCGCTTTGACGATATGGTTTTAAAGTAGCTTTCATGCGTTTGAACTACTAACGGCTAATGACCTCTAAACCACGAGTAGATTTTACTACGACGCAAGTACCTGTATCAGCAAAACCGTTTGAGATAGTAAAATTTAACCTATGTCCGTACTACATCAAGTTGGCACTCACGCTTATTGCAAAATTACTTACCTACTTTTAATAACACGTTTTGTAGCATTTTAATGAACAGTCATCTTTTTGATTAAATTTTAAACAAATGACGTTTGGTCGGTTTGATATAACTTTATTATCTGTTATTTGTATAAAACAAATTATAATTTATATAACAACATTAAAACTCTTTAGGAGAATCTTTCATGTGTAACTAAATTTATTGCCCGATAAAATCTCTTTATTCCGTTCTTGTCGATTGTTGCTTTATCTTCTGGATGACTATCTCATTCTCCTTTTTTAAGGAATCTGTAAAATAACCTGTCCTACCAACGTGTTTCTGTCAGACCTGTCAGTGTTGTGGGATTGATCGCCACAAGAGTGCCTGTAAGGCACTGTGGAAATTAGAAGAAAACTATCAAGCACCAGAAATTCAACCGAAAGATAGTATCATTTGCAAACATAGTTGCATTTAGTTCCTTCGTAACAAAACCAGCCCACATTTTAAATAGATTTTAGTATCAAACGTAAAATCTATTTTACTTTTGATACTATTAATAAAACTACAAAACTATATGGTAAAGCGTAACGGAGATCGGGCAAATGTATGAAACGCAAATATATTATTTGCGGTCCAGAGTTCGTTGAAAAATAGCTTTTGCATTGGACTTACAGACAAGCAAATGGGCCCATTTGCTTCTTTATTTTAAACTTGTGGTGTTCAAATAATTAAAAGTATAGTTGTAATTTAATGTTGACGATAATAGTCATTTGAATAGCAGACTCAAAAACTATGTGTGTAATACATACGTGCCACCAATGTGTTTTATCTGCTCAAGTAATCTAATGTTCCTTGATGGTGAGTAAAACTGCACGAGTGACATCTGAAGGTTTATAAACGAGTATAATCTTCAAATATGTCATTTGTGAATTTGGGAAACTACTTTGTTAAAAACAATAAACAAATTTTGTTAATGCCAGAAATTTGCAATCGACTAAAATCAGTGTCAATTGCCTTTTGACTGATGACTTTGAGTACAAGTACGAATATCACTAGGATTATGAGTTTTAAAGAGTGGAGTAAATTATATAGTGCAGAGAAATCAATAAAAACAATTCTTGTTACGCTTTTCTAATCAAAATTTAATGTTACAATCGTGTTATTTATATAACTGTTAATATGCACTATACACAAATGTGCGTGACCAGACGGTTTTTTGTCTTAACTTTACAACTGTGGGGCCATAAGAAAAGAGTTACAACTTTTTAACTTGAATAAAAACTTAAAAGGTTACAAACAACGGTGGAAATAACACTTAGAAACAACGTCAGATTCCAGACTGGAAAAACAAGTCTGGAAATACAAACCTATAGGACACAGGTGTGTGGCTAGACCCAGGAAGAGATGGCTGGGGGATGTTTAGAAGCGGAACAGGCAGCACCTTGCCCATGTCGTGTTGTGAAGATGATGATGAACTTTACAACTGAGGATGCCGATCTTTGAACAGCCGAAACGGGTGGTAACAAGTAAATAATGAGGTTTGATACTGCTCGTAAAGGTATAGATTTCATATAAAAAATATATACGTCCATCGTAAACTTCATGCACTATATGCTACAGCGTTACATTTACTAAAGGAGAACAAAGTATAGCAAACGAAACAGTGCCCAAGACTAAGTGCGAACTGAATATGCTGACATGGTACAAAGATATTTAGACCATTGAATAAAGATTTTTACTGGAGAAAAATCCTCCAGACACGAAATTTGGTGGAAAGTTAGGTTTTGGGGTCACTTCAATTGGGGAAAAAATCGGACAATCCAGCTCACCGCTTTGTTTGTATACTTGATTGTTTTGTTAAAAGAGCAGAAATATTTTTCATATTTTAATACAGTATATTATGGTAGAATAAAATAGTCATATGTAACAGAATACATGAGTGATAATATAAGCAAGAAAAGGTAAAAGAATACAGTCGTAATTTTACAAATGCCATATGTTTTTCTTAAACAAAACATTAGAATTAAAAATGAGCTTCATCGTTAAAGGAGGGATTCATTCAAAATACTATCATATAGCAATAAAGTGAATTATTTTTTAATTGTTCGTCTAGTCTCTTGTTGTTTGACTTACGAGCTATATACGTTAAATTATTACTTAGAATAAAATAAGAAAGTGTTTCAGGCTTTCAACTATTGTGTTATCCTTGGATGATTAGAAAATATAAAAAAGTTGACTACGAATAAATGCGTTTAGTAATCCGTTAGAGACTTTTACTGTGTCTAGTATTCAACTTGTGTAAATATCTCAGATATAATTGAACTGGTTAGTGTACAAAGGGAATAACTATACTTTTTTGATAAGTTAAATTGAGGTAAGCATTTTGTTCATCAATGATAGGTGCAAAGAGTGGGCCGATAAAGAGAATGTTACTAACATTTCCAGCCAGTCAAAACTTCCTGCTTTCTCATTATTGAGCAGATAAAGGGGATAACTGGCGTAGTGGGCGTAGTAGGGTCCTTTTCAATAAGATTGTCCCAGTGTCTGGTGCAGGTAAGTCTCGGCTGGTATTCATCATATTAGGTACACAGCTTTTTTTCACTATTCAGTGGAAATATTTGCGTTTATTACACCTAATGAGTGAAATTTAACATGTCCGTATATATGTACTCATTTTTAGTGTGGATATATATTATTCATAACTGTTATGCGATAATAATTCCCAATAAGAAAAACTCTCTTTTTTGTGATATAGATAAAGACAACTTTCAGCTGAAATTGAAATTCATTAAAATTACGTGTAAATGGTTTAAACTTTCCATCTGGTAAACGGTAAGACGGCTCAGTATGTATGAAGAAAGAAAAGGTTATTGATGTTATGATGATAATGAAACCTTTTCTTGAAGAGTATGAAAAACTATACAACAGTATTTAATATTGGAAAATTAAGGATGGCGAAGGAAATGGGTGAGTTGAACAATGAGAAGTTAAGATCACATGTAACTTTTACAATTTTGTGAGGTACACCATTGTAACTATAGAAGACATTGTAAATAATAATAAAATATTATTCTGTTAGAAACATAGTTAGAATAATAAAATATGTTTTGTAAAAAATAATCTAGTGTGTTATAAATTTACTTTAATTTTTAAATATATTAAATCCTTAAATTTTTAGTGTCCGTCAATCAATGAATGTTTTAGTGGATGGTTAGTGAGGATCGGTCAATAATACAAATTTTAGCTATTTTGCGTCGACGTTTCGAGAATATTTATTGTCATCTTCAGGACCTGTGTATGAAATACAATAGAAATATCAAACATAACGAAACAATTAAATATTTGGGTGAACGTGTTGGTGATGTGAATGTGTGCGTGCGTATGTATGTATCACTTTATATGTGAAGATTTATGATAGTTTGTTTACATCTTCAAATTATCTTTAAGAAAACGAGCAAATTATAGTATGAGAGAACTTAATTTATACAGTACTACAATTTAAATTACTAAATGTAATGTTATTTTAATTAATATATATTATTAATTAAATATATTAATATATTAATTTAAATATATTAAAAAAATGTAAGTAGGAAAAACCTTAAAAAGCAAATAAACCAAAAGTTATTATCGACAAGTAGAAAAAAGGAATAACTTTTAAAAATAAAAAGAAATCATACACAGGATACAATAGAGGATGAAGCAACGTTTGGTTTAGAGTTAATCTTTGATTAATGGTGAACATTTTCCTTGTTGACAGTATTTAAATCAGACCAATAGGGAAAGCTCCAGAATGTTTTCGCAGTTTCCTCAAAAGTAATGACACGTAGTTATTTCCTTTTTACACTTGTCTGTTCAATTATTATCTGATATAATACTCAGGTAGAAGAATAAAACAAATTCATTTTACTAGCGGAAACAAACTACCTCTTATAACTACTCCTGTAACTACCTGTTTCATTAATATGATTTTTGTGTTAGTATCCGTCTATAGGTAGACACATCTTCCAATTGAAGCTAATTGTCCTATTCAGCAATATTCTGTTGTTTTTTTTGCACCGTAACCATTTTACTAAACGGTGTTAAAACGTTTATGGAGTTTTTCCAATAAGCGTATTGCGTTATCAGCAAGATATCGTACATAAAAACCGCTGATAAAACACGGAAGGTAAAACCGATCGTTTTATGGAATGCTGTGATAAGCTTTTTTAATCAACAGGGTTCTACGTTGTCCTAGTAATTATGGGGTTATAAAATACGGGACACACATTTACTTTTCCCACTGTTACCACAGATTGCGCGTACAGGCAATGTCTGTTCATACAATTTAAGTTGATACGTATTAACCACGGTGAGAGGAACGATGTATAGGTTATCGAACGATCGCCTGTAATATCAAATTCATTAAGTAACTGCCAAATTGTTTCCTTGGCATCTTACCGCGTTACGTAGGTATGTTTTATCACATTTCTTAAACACAGTGCATAGTACTTGCACACCTGAGTATTGTAAAAAAACATTCATTTTTTTGTAACCAGATCACGTGTAACTATTTGTAACTATTTAAAAATATAACGTAACTCTTATGTCAGTCAATTGTATGAATGCAATTTAACAATTCATTTTATAATCGATTTAAACAAGTTTTCGCTGTACAAAATTTATAAATGTTGCGTTTTCTAAGTGTTGATAAAACGTATGTGTATTCTTAAATATATTCCACTATTATAAGATGCATAGGGTCATCGTAACAATATAAAGTATTACACGAAACATTTTAAGCTTTCATATGTTTATGGTACATTAGGATTTCTAATCAATATGGGGATTTATGACATATGAATCGCAATAATCGTTAGACGTTTTATTCGTCATGCACCCTAAAACCGGGTATTGTGATAATGATACACTAAAGCCACCAGGACTCCCAGTTTATAATACTCCGTTTCAAAATACCTACATTTTTAATGATAATTTCTCAAACAACATGATTCATAAAACTGTGTCTGTATGTAAGTTTCTTTTTGTTTGCGTCGCTTGTCTCTGTTGCTTTGTTTCATTTTGATCAGTTGTCTGATTGGTAGAAGCAGAATACCTTCTTCAGACTGGTCGCGGAGGCATAAGCAATGAGTGAATTTCTTCCTATACTTACCGTATCATAATTTTCCCCTTACCCTACTCACGTGTGTATAGGTAACTAAATACTGTTTTTCTTCATGATAGTTGTATCACTATTACTGCTTTATTAGGGTTGCACTTTACACATCAATATTTTTATACTAAATTTAACTTTGGTCAAGTATGTGTCAAACGTAGTAAGTTTCCTTTCACAATAAATAGACAGCCGTGTTGACGACTGTTAACTGTCGGGATGCAAGACACAATCTTCCTTGGTTGGATCCTTATAGGTTTATTTTAGAAACTTTCTTCTAAGGTACTATATAGGAACTTCTGTTACTTCTATAGAACTCTCCTGGGTAAAAGTATATTTTAAAAGATGTATTAAAATTACTATTTAACGTACTATCTTAAAGTGACACATTGATTAGTCAGAAAAAAAATCCAATAATAATTTTTAATACGGTCTTTAGTGATCCAACGTTTGCCCATCACAAAGAATGCATAGGTAGTTCTTTTTAATTTCATTTTTACAATAAAAACAGCCAATAATAAGGAGATCTTCGTAGACTTCATAATTAACTATTTCTGTCATATAAAATATTTAAACATTTTATCAAAACTTTATTAAACACTATGTTTCCAGGAATCACGTAGAGAAACAATGTTAAATATTTACTGAGACAGACATTAAAATTTTTCACAAATACTACATTTGCTTTGTATCCGCTTTTCTTTTGTTTGGGTTTATTGTGTACAGACGCTCGTAATTGTCTTATAAATATGCTAATGAGTGTAAGCAATTTTCTTTCAGTTCATTCACTTAGTAACTTTAAGTAACGAGAGCTTCAATTCATGAGCTATTTAAAAACAATCTTATCACACACAATTACATTCTATCACGGGGTTCAACAGTGTTTCATAACAGCAATACTGGTCAATATTGGTAATATTTTAAGAATTACATATAATTTAAAATTTTTTTAAATGCATTATTTTTACTCCTATCATACCTTAATATTATTTTCGTTTTACGTTTTATTTTGAATTATTTTATGCACTTTTATGGGTTAAATAATATTATAAATTTTTGTTGTACAATTTTATTTTAATTTTTATTAAGCTGGTGATTTCTATTTCAACTTTATTTCTATTTCAGTTACAATTTAGAATATTATTTAAATAAAATTTAAACTGTTTGTTGGACGACTGATACTTTTTTAGATTACTGGAAGTGTGCAAAGGCGGTTACCTCCTAATTTGGCAAATAAGTTTCTACTACTCATTTTCATCTTTCTTCACGTTTATTGAACAGATCTCTTTTATTGAAAACATCCTAATAATCAAACACCTAATTATACTTTCAATGTTTTACAAACTATCCTTAGTCAAAAGAGGACTTATTACTTTATGGCGGGTAAGGCAATTGAAGTTACTGTGTTTAGGTCAAAATTGATATGTTTGAAAAAAATACGTGTTGTCGTAGTATTTCGCCACTTGGTGATTTATAAAAGTAGTTAAAAATTGTAATAATCTACCATTATTCAGCACGGTACCACTCAGAGTTTGTAAATTTTGTACAATTTCTGTAGTCCTTAGCTGCTTTATTTCAAAAAATATTTTTTTTTTTACTAAGTATATATAACATTTTTTACTTTACAGAACATACAGGGAATAATATTTTCTTAAACAACATAGTTCCCTACTACAGAATTTTGTGGTTAATTGAATTAACTATTAACCTGAATTCATATAACACGATGAACGGTCGTTATCTGGTAATTTATTATAGCACAACGTAGTCAGCGTTAGTGACAACGCCACTTACAGGCTAACACGTTGTACTCGGAACTGTGGTTGTTAATATCTGAGATAATCTCTCAGTTTCTGCTTGACACAAAACAAATACTGTTCAAATCAGAAAGCGGAAAATGTTTATTTGTTACGTGCATGCATTCATGAAAACTAAAAATTGTTTTTAGTAAACAAACGAGAAAGCAAGTGTATTCTATGAAGTGTTATCTCTACCATTACGTAACTTATCGTTTTTAATAATACAAAATAAATAAATGTAAAAACAACGCTTGAATTTGTGAAATACCTATTTTCTTGGTGGTACTTTTGTATCTCAGACTTCGTAGGATTGCCAAGGAGATTTGCAAACCAAAACTGGTCCAGGACTCGAGACAGTTTAATTATACCGTTGTCCTTATCTTAGTTTTTTGATGTTTGAGAACCAACGCTAACATATGTTTGCCTAAACATTAAAGCGTTAAAAACTTAGTTAATTACACAAAATAAAATAAATAACAATACCACGACCCTTTGAGTACTATTTTTGGAAGTGAATAATCCATTTGAAAGTAATTAACATTGTGTAATACATTAAAAATGTTTGTTGCCACTGGTAAAGTACAACTGTCCAACGAAGTACAACTTGGAAAAGCTGCGATTTCACTATCATGATTGCAGTTTGCCCTGCACACGTTGACAACATATGGTTAGTTATACATCAAAACAGCAAGGCTGAGATTCTTATGAATATCAGTTTTTTAGTAATAGTTTCGAGACAAAGATTTCACTCATAGGATGCACATGAAAATAAATTAAAATAATTGAAATAAATTGTCATTGAAATTAACTATAGTTTCATCATGATGAATGAAATTCATCATATTTAAATGATTTTATTTAAATACCTAGTTAGAATATATAATAATGATATAAGAAAAATTCTCTATTTTACGCTATAACATTTCTATGTTTCAATCATTTAAATTACTAACGGTTTTGCGAATCCTAATTTTCAAATAATGACTCTCTTTCTACAAAACATATCGTATATATCAAAGCAAATAGTTTGAAATAAATATCAAAAGAAAATTTTATTTTTAATTTTAAAATACTTGTAAGCATTGCGGTGTTTACCGATTTTTACTGCCTGCTCTCAGACAGTCTGAGCTTTTATACAGCACGTTGTTTCAGTGTAGGCAGTCATTAAAAAAAAACTGTGATGAAAGAAATTATATCGGTTTTTGTTTGCTTTTAATTAATGAAAGCTTTAATCTGAGAGCAGTTAAAACATATTCGTATTTTATTCAGAAACAATTTAATAGTCAATAAGGTGAAAAACGTCTTCATTTTTAAATATTTGATTTCGATATTTGATTTGATATTTGTGAACTAAGTGACAGTGTGTCGTATTTAACGATTGTAGCATGTGGAGTTGATTTCTACTTAGAATTTACAATAATTAAAAATAAAACTTGCGGTAAATTATTTTACGCAATTAAATTTTTTCTTTCTAATCTAGTAAACGATATACCATTGAAGTGTTGTATCGCAATTTAATAACTTCCAATAAATAACTGTTTATACTGCAAAAAACACGCGCAAACACCCCCCCCCACTCTCCCCCCCAACACACACACACACAGAGAAATCATTTACATATAGGTCAATTGCGTAGACAAGTTACACGTTACACATACCTTTTGCACAGATATTTAATTGCTTCTTTCTTGACAATGTGTAAAGCAGTTAAGTCAATATTTACAAAATTTTTAACATTTTAATAATTTAACAGGATGTACAACTTAATACTTACTTTTGTATTCATATTAATTAATTATTAAACCTTTAGAATCAAGATCTTTAGAATTATTAAACCTTAAACTCACAGACAAAATACTTTTTTGAAAACCATATTCCACTTATTTTCTACAGAATTTATACGTGAGCTAGATTTAAAAGAAGTAGTTTCTAATAGACAACTTTCTAAATACAGAAAATGAGGGTTTTCAGTTCACTAGTGAATCCTAAATATCCTACAAATCTTCAACATACATATTGTACATGAAGTACTTTCTTGACCTCTTCTGTATTAACTAGTGTTTGTACTGCGGTGATAAAGTCCATGTATTTTCCATTTTCTTCATCTCTCGTTAAATGAGGTTATGAACATGTTACCCCCAATGCGAGTATAGTCCCTAAGCTAACATTCTTGACCTCTTAATTTTGGCTACATATTCAACAACCAAAAGTAGTTTTCATATTACTTTGCACACATCCATTTTCTGTCCAGACTGTTATCTCTTCTCCGTTTAAACTTGGAATCACATTATCAGTCTATTTATTATGTTGACTCGCTTTCTTTCTTCGTTGACCTCTCGCTTCATCCGACATTTTACGTTGCTCTGTTGAATCAGAAGATGCGTAAATGATAAAACTTTAAGTTTCCATTAGTTTGCTTTTGTAAAAACTTACTGCATTTATTAATAATAGAGTTGTAAAATACTTTATGTAACTGCCTGCTGAACTTTTATTTCTAGATATATTGTCAGAATGTATCTTTGTTTGCATCACACCGAGTTTTCACTCTCAACATGCGAGTCGTAATCCGCATAAAAGAATTTTTTCTTGTTGAGCTAAGCCAAGTTTTAGTTGACCTTAAAATGAATCAGAAGTAACAAATGTCTATATTTTTTAGATTGAATGATAAACTAAAAATATCATTAAACACATCAGCATAGTGTCATTTTTAACCACAAAATTTGTATTAAAGTTTTTTCGGAAAAATTTAAATATAATATATCTATCTCGTGGTCAGCTCTAATCCTAAACGAATTCTTTTACACATATCTTTACTGTAATGGCTCTTAAAAGCTGTTAATGTAATGTGCTACATCGTATTGTCATTGGTCACTTCTAACGTTGTATTGCTGAGAGCGTGTTTGCATTTTTAATCTTTGTATACTAAACCACCTGGCTGATGTTTTAAAAATGTTGACTGCCAGTATACTGCAAACGAACAGTAGACCTACGTCTCAAGAATATTAGACATTTGAATTCATATTTTATTTGTTTAATGTAAAATAATTAGAAATGATAATTCTCCTTGGGTTGAATAGATTTTGTGTTCCATCTTCAAATATCTGTACATAGCATACTGTCTTTGAAGGTTTCCTCTCGTTTCCTGATCCCAATATCTGTTAAGATATGTTGTCTTTTCAGCAAAATGTTTATAAAAGAGAATTGAGTTCTTTTATCAGTAACAATTTTATCTTTTCTTCACATGAACTTTCCAAGCAAAATTCCCCTTACAATTATTACGTAACCAGGCATATACGTTTCTTCCTCCTTTTCTGCGTTGTTGGTTATTAACTTAGTTGTTTTGTGTTTCACTTATCTGACAGGTGACTGAGTAGTTATCAGTAACAGGATTGGTTTTCTCTTCTTCTCACAAATAAAAACTTTAAATTATTCAAGTATTCTCTACATTAACTTATTTTCTTTGGCATCAATCATAAACTCTATTGCTACACAAATACTGACCACTTACCATAACATTATTAAGGATTTCACCTAAACACAATAAAGAACAATTTTATAAAGTTGTGGAGTAGGCCTATATCATCAAATATTGTTCAATTTTGTCATACATTTTGTAAGCAGACCCTGTATGCCGGTCTTTACAAAAATAAAATAGTAGAGACAAATTTTATAAAAAATAAAATTTTCAATAAAAAAAAAATAATTTTGTTTATGTTAATCAATGTGTGTAATTAAGAAATAAGGCTGTTTTAAAGATTTTGTAAAAATTTAGAGAATTAGGAAGGTATTTATTAACTATCGAGCACTTCTGGAAGATTTGAACCAAGTCTGGAGTTAAATAGATTAACTCCAGTCAGCAATCGATCGATGATTTTTCTTGCTGGTCCAATATCTCACTCAAATAAAATATTTTCTTCTTCTTGAAGTCCCTTAGCCTTAATAAATAACCTTAAATTAGCCTGTGAAATAATAACAGATAAAAAACAATTGAAATATATGGATTTATTGAACAATTTAATAAATAATCGATTTTTTATCGATTGAGAACAATTATCGACTCCGTCTCAGGGAATTATCGATTGTGCATACAGTATAAAAATTATTATAGGTATTATATAAAGGACAGGTTCTTTGAGCGATTAAATTAATAGTCTGAGAAGGGTAACGAGAAAGTATAACATTAACAATTAAAGTAAATTCTATAATTATTATTTAACAGTATTTAAATAATTCTGATATATAATGTTTAAGAAATTATTTTGTCAGACCATATGTAGCTTCTATGACGTCACTCGAAGTAGGAAGCAGATGTGTAAATTTCAAAGATGGCCGCTACTAGATTTGGATAGGTTACTGCAAAAGTCGTCTTGTTAAAAACTCAACAAAATTATCTTCATGAATGTTTGAAATGTCCCCGCACTGGTGTAATTTGTCTATTAGGTAGTTTGGTGTGTTCTGAAGAAGTGTTCCGTGTATATTGGTGTTAATTAAGTTATTTGGTATTGTTCACTTCTGTGGGTTAAGTTTCTCAAAATGTGGTTAGGATTTGTAGCGTGAATTAGATTAAATATATTGTTTTACTGTTTTATATCACTCGTATCATGAAGTTAGGTGTTATTTTTCACTATTGTCGTTAAAGTTTTGGTAAATTTAGCTAAGAAAGTGTTCAATTCATCTAACTCTCGATGCACTGACATTAATGGCATTTTGTCGTACCATTTTCTACTCGGTTTTAAGGAACGTTTTTTCACACAACTATTCAGCTTGATATTCAACAAAAGACTAATTAACTTGGTCAAAATCTGGCCCAGTTAATCTTTGAAAAAGTATTGTTAACATATTTCGATTACCTATACACATGATACAATATTACATTATATATGGAATTTATTTATTTTATTCATCACTTTCATGAATTATGAATATTATCATTGGTTTAATCATCTCATTCCTTTTAAATTGATATATTATAGTCCATATCTGTGGACATTTTGTGGAAATTAACAAATTTCTTTCCCTTTTGGAAATATAGGCTCAAAATCTGATTTCCGCCTTCATACAACTTTTCTTCCATTTTAATTGTTATCAATACTATTATAATAAATTTTAATTAGTCATATTTCTCTTCCTTTCCTTAAATACATATAAATTACACCTTTGAACTGGTTTTTGTGTTAGTCTCTGAATTTTACATTGCTCTTTAAAATTAATTAATTTATATATTTTGAAAATTTACAATATTTTAAGGTATATTTCCTTATTATCATTTTAACTAATAGGATCATTCCCAGTAGTGGTTAACTGATTTACCTTATCTAAATCTTGCTAGTTTACAGGATTTATAAGTGAATTATACTGGTTTATATGGTTTCTGTGAATTCACCAAATGGCCTAGAGTTTAGAATTTTACATTTCTGTTTTTCTCATATAAATTTAATCCCACCACTCCTCTGACTTTACATAGTTACTATTACATGAAAATAAAATGGTTTATAACTTATTGTGAGGTGTAGTATTTAATTAACATTACTGTTATAAAAAAAATAATTATGAACATGATTTAGCCATCTGTACAATTGAACTTATTGCTGACATGGTTTGAACATATACATTTAACTCCTTTTGAATTAACACAGCATACCTACTGAAACATTATTAATGGTATATATGCTGTTATTTAGCAAACATAATTCATTTTAAACACATAATATAAATCTTATTTTCTAATAACTCTTACAAATACATTGATTTTATGGCTGTGAACAAACAGTCTATTTAAACATTTTAAACCTATAAATACTAAATTAATGCCAGTCCTTTCTGGTCTAAACCATTATTATATGATCCCCTTCATCAGTAAACATGACCACCCATACTCTAGGTATTAGCATTTTTTACAAATGTCTTGTAAACAAAGAGTTACATTAAAATAATAAAATACTGGAAATCTTCCATTTTATTATTTTATTATGCTGTTTATTATTGGATATTAAAGTTGTTATATAGCATATTGATAAGTCATAGTATCACTAACCTTAAGTTTATTGCATTTCCAAAAAACACTTACACAAATTCACTTTCACTGGTGGTTCTGATATTTTGAGTCTCACTATCTCAGACCAGACCTTTAGTAATCATGAACTGTTAAGACTTGTTTATTTTCTTTATCACACAATCGCTTTAGTAGGTTCACTTCTTATAATACTATACAACACTTTAGGTTTCTAAATAATTACATTTTATAGGATTTTGGTATGTTATACTTTCTTTTGAATCGTTTTGGTGGGTTTGGGGTTGATGGTAGATAATAATAATAATAGGTTTTACAACGGTGTTTCTTTCATACTATTTCTTCCTCTCCTCCTGTCTTCTTTCTTGTCCTTCTTCTTATCTTCTTTCTTGTCCTTCTTCTTAACTTCTCTCTTGTCTTCATTCTTCTGGTCTTCTTGTCTTCCTTCTTCATTCTTGAGTAAACCAAGGTACTTTGTGTTATCTCGACTGATGTTTAGTTTGGAGCATTGAAGTTATTTACTGACACGGACCTTGCTCTTCTCTAAAGGTTTCAGGGTATTGTTTTCTTCCTGATCACAAACTTTATTCTTCCTTCTTCTTGTTTTTGGGGTATTTTGGTGTTCACCACTCTTAAACTGATTCTCTTTCTTCTTGATATGGTGTTATTTAATTTGTTTACTGCTCCTAGCTTCCTGGGTAAATTACTGATCTTATAATATGAGTTGCTTTTAATAATTTCTTTGATATTTAAACAGTGGTTTTTTATATAATGTAATGAGGATTTTTATTTTACCGTGGTTCATTCCTTTGATTTCATTAAATCTCATTCAATATTATTTTAACATATGTGGTGTAATTAATTTTTATGATTTTATATGACTTAATAAGTAGTGGATTTTCTGTCACGCTACAGAATGCCCTTCTCCAGAAGTAATTTTTTCAGACTATACTTGCTTTGTCTGAAACAATTGCTTATGATAATTACTCTAGGTTTGTTATTATTCTGGACTTCCTTCCATTTTAAAAATTTTCTTATTTATATTTGAGTTTATATCCTTCTCATTCTCACTTGATCTTCCTTGATAGTAATAGTCATCTGAGTTTCATATTTATTATTTCATTTTCATATTTCTTCTTAGTATTTTCTCCTTGGGATATTTCCTCCCTATCGTTCCCTACTTTGTGAGCTGGTTCAGTTCAGAGAGGCACTGTACGCTACTTCCTCTGCTGTCCAATACTTCACACATATTTGAGTACAGAGGCAAATCATCTCTGCTCAAAAAACATATTAATACTGCTGGAATTATCTACAGACAGATTAAAAAATTATTCAGAATAGTACACATTTGTTACTATTTAAAAAAAAATATCTTTGGGATACTTCACTTATTACTTATTATATTTCTCAGAGATTTTAATATTCCTATCTCAGTTGTTCTTCTGACTCGGTAACTGGATGTTTCTTTCATTTGATATTATGGTAGGAAGCTCTTCTATTATTACATTTTTTAACTTTTCTTATCATATAAAGCTTTTGGTGATAAATTCTTCATTACCTTCTGGTTTTTATTCTTTTACTTTTTTTTATTATTTTTTTTTTTTAAATTATAATCTGCATTGTTTATAGTAGCATATTTTTATGACATTTTTAGACTGTTTCTTTGTTCTTATTATTTCCACTTGTTCTATTTTCTAGAACTTTTTATAACTGTCATTATCACAATTTACATTTAATTCATAAATCATTTTATATTAATTCGTTTAATTACATATATCTTTAATATTATTTTCACATTATTCCTGTCATGGCTATTATCCTTTCGAATGAATGTTTTTTATTAATTTTATAATGAGGTCATAATTTCTCCTCATACCACTTCAAAGTTTCATTATCTCATAATTCCGCATAAGTTTTTGTATTTTATTATATTCAACCACTCAAATCGTATCAACTCAAATCGTATTAAAAAAATTTTTTTTTTTATTTCCTTTGGCATCATTTTATGGAAAGGTTTTTACTCTTTATATTGAAATTAGACATGATCATACCTTCCAGAATTATTTGTTTTAATTCTAAAGTCTGTTTCCTTTATTCATCCCATTATGATCCTTTATAAACATGGTAATTATATTTTATGCTTACCATAAATATGGTATTAAATCTCTTCTGTTTATCTCACCAAAGTGTTTTATTAATAATTGGTTGGTAAGTGGTACTTACTCTTGGTTTGGAAACTTGATTTATACACAATTCAAAATTCACTCTTCTTATATTATTCCACAAAGTTTTCTCCAATAATTTGTATGTAAGGTGGGCTTGCTTTCTTTTTAAATTTAGTTGTTTTCAATTCAAAATTCTTTTTATATTTCTGCAAAATGGTTTTTTCTCAAATTCTTGGTTAGTAAGGTGAATTTACAATTGCTTTGGAATTTGGATTATTAAGTCCAAATTCTTCTTCTTATATCTTTCCAAATAGTTTTTCTTAAAATAATTGTACGTAATGCGGTATTACCTTATTTTTGAATCTTGAGGGTTATTTCAAAATTCTTCTTGTTATATTCTTCCTTCCAAATAGTTCTTTCAAATAAATTGTATGTAATTGTCTTACATTGTTTTTAGAATTTTGAGGGTCTTTTCAAAATTCTTCTTGTTATATTCTTCTTTCCAAATAGTTTCTTTCAAATAAATTTTATGTAATTGTCTTACATTGTTTTTAGAATTTTGAGGGTTTTTTCAAAATTCTTCTTGTTATATTCTTCTTTCCAAATAGAAAGAAATAAATAAATAGATTTATTTATTTTCAAATAAATTGTATGTAATTGTCTTACATTGTTTTTAGAATTTTGAGGGTTTTTTCAAAATTCTTCTTGTTATATTCTTCTTTCCAAATAGTTTCTTTCAAATAATTAGTTAGTAAGCTGGACTTACTTATTTTTGAATTTATTCATTAAAATAAATTCTTTTTCTCTAACTTCAAAATTGTCTTCCTAAATACTTGGTTGTAAGATGTGCTTACTATGTTTTTGAATTTCGGTGTTTGAAATTCAAAATTCATTTCATTTTTTTTCCATATAGTTTCTTTCAAATAATTAGTGAGTAAGCTGGACTTACTTATTTTTGAATTTATTCATTAAAATAAATTCTTTTTCTCTAACTTCAAAATTGTCTTCCTAAATACTTGGTTGTAAGATGTGCTTACTATGTTTTTGAATTTCGTTGTTTTATTTCTGAATTCCTGTTTTATATTTTTGTCATAAAGTTTTTCTTAAATAATTTTTATGTAAGGTGGGCTTACATGTGTTTTAGAATTTAGATGGTTTATTCATAAAATTTCTTCATGGATACCTGGTTAAAGACACCCTTAACTTTATTTGAATTCATCTCCTTTATTTCGTATGTGTTGTTGTTATTGTTCTTAGAGACAATATAAGGACCAGTGTACAGAAGCAATAATTTTTTTGTTATCCCCTCTAAGGAACTGGGTAATTCCCTATTCTTCAACAACACCTTCTCTCCAACGGTATAATTAATAACCTTACCCATGCTTTTATCGTACTTATTCCGCCGTTTCTCCTGATCTTCGGCCACCTTATTATGAAATTGAACTCTATTAAATATATATTTATGCTCTCTGGGGAACTCCAATATATCCTCGATCTCCCTACGGGGTTGTCTCTCGTACATTGCGGAGTATGGGGT
Organism: Magicicada septendecula; assembly: GCA_034769895.1. Taxonomy (NCBI): domain Eukaryota; kingdom Metazoa; phylum Arthropoda; class Insecta; order Hemiptera; family Cicadidae; genus Magicicada; species Magicicada septendecula. The sequence goes on from CM068374.1 coordinate 273,152,364, forward strand.
TATTCCTATGGCTGGATAGTATGCCAGGTTGAGGAATTCTTCAGTGGCCTCCAAGTATTCTTGCCACCTCCTCTGCTGATCGTGGCAATACGTTCTTAATAGGCGCCCCACCTATCGCAAGACTCTTTCGGCCGGGTTACTGCTCGGGTGGTATACTGATGTCTTGTATGTATGAACCCCCATAGACAGCAGTGTATCCCGCCATTTCCTCCCCTTGATTTGTGTTCCGTGGTCGGTTATGATCGATACCGGTTTCCCGACGGTTGGGAAGTACTGGTTGATCAGGATTTCAAGAACGTTATTCGTAGTCGCCCGATTCGCTGGGTATAGCTTCACGAACTTGGTATAATGGTCCATAATGATGACGAGATATTTGTATCTGTGGCGGCCTCCACTGCGGGGAAATGGCCCACAGATATCCAGGAATACCTTCTCAAGTTTCGACTGATGGGTTATCGGAATCATTTGCCCCTCTCTTTTCTCGTTGTTGGTTTTTACGAGTTGGCAAATGCGACAGTTTCTTAAGTACTTTCGTACTTTCCGATTTATGTCTTTGATATGGCAGCTCTCTTCCAGGGCCTTTACCACCTTTAAGGCGCCCATATGCCCATATCGAACATGATAATTAAACACTATCTCCTTCTCGATATGGGTCGGAATAGTAACCTTCTATTCCTCCTTATATAAAGATGGTTTTGAAAACAGGATTCCATTATGGATTTTATAATATTGGGAGATTGTCTCATCCCCTGCTTCCAATCTTGTGATAATAGAGATTAACTTTGGGTCAGCCTGTTGGTGTGTGCTCAGGTGTTCCAAAATTGATTGTAGACCGGCGCTGCTGCTTAGAATGTGGTATACTTTAAGAATACTCTCCTTCTCCCCCTCGAACGTCTATTTGTCAATGTCTACTCTAGAAAATACGTCCGCGACGACATTCTTCCTTCCGGGGATATACTCCCACTTAAGGTCGTATTCTTGCAGCAATAGTATCCACCGCGTTAACCTTCCATGGCTTAACTTACATCTCTTAAGGAACGAGATAGACTTATGGTCTGTCCGGACGGTAACGGAATAACCAAGAATATAATTGCGGAACTTTCCGCACGCGAACACGACACTCAATAATTCCTTTTCTGTAACGTGGTAGTTTTTCTCACATTGATTCAATGCTCTGCTGGCAAAGCAGATCACAAGATGTTCGCCCTCCTCATCCTCTTGATATAAGGTAGTGCCGAGGCTGATGTCACTGGCATCACAATTAAGAAAGAAAGGCTTGTTAAAATCTGGATGGCGAAGTATAATGGGATCAAGGAATTTTTGTTTTATTAAAGATAATATATTCTGTTGTTCATTACCCCAGATCCATTTATTTTTAGATGACAGTTGCGGATGAAATCTGGCAGTCAGTTCTGAGTACTTTTCCTGGAACTTACGGTAGTAATTACAGAGTCCCAGGAACGACTGTAACTGCCTTCGATTCTTAGGTGTAGGAAAGTTCTGAGTCGCTTCGACCTTTTCAGCCGACGGTGAGATTCCCTGATCATTTAAGATGAAGCCTAAGAATTGTATTTCCTTAGCAATGAAATGAGATTTTGCTAATTTTAGCGTAATATTATTTGTCGCCAGCTTCTGTAATACGTGTTCCACACGGTAGCAGTGTTCCTCCCAAGTTTCTGAGGACACTAGCAAGTCATCGACATATACGGTGGTGAATTGTAGTGCTTCTTGGCCAGTATCTGGTCCATGCAGTGCACAAAGACTGCGACTGAGTTTACCAGTCCGAAGGGCAACCTCTTAAACTGGTAGTTCCGCCCTTCGAATATAAAGGCCAGATACTGGCGACTCTGTGGATGTAATTCCACCTGCCAGTACCCGCACACCGTATCCCAGGTACTGAAGTACTTGGTACCGTGGAACCGTTTTAAAATCTCCTCAATCTCACCGGGCGAAGTCCTGTCATTAATGATCATTTTATTTATTTCGCGCGCATCTAAACACAAACGAACTTGTCCGTTTTTCTTAGGAATAGCCACGATAGGACTTGTATATGGGGAATGGCTACTCTCTATAATGTCACGGTTAATCATTTGCTCTATTTCAGCTCTTACTGCTTGCTTTCGGGATTGCGCAATGGGGTAAGACTTCCGGTTAAAGTCCACTGTGTCTCGGAACTGTAGAGTACACTGGAAGTTTTTCACTTTACCGGGCTCATCAGAAAAGACTGATTTATATTTGTTATATATGTTTATTAATTTGTTCGCTTGGTTTATTGTTAACTTTTCGCCAGTTATACCGCTCCGGAAATCCCTGATCTCCTGGATTTTTTTTGTGACCATAAATCTTCATTGGAGGTGTCGTCTATCCTTTGATCAATTATAGATGTTGAATGGATGTAGTTAATTTTGCGGATTTGCTGGTGTATACTATCGGGAACGACTTGGTCACTACCCACCAAGTTCGCCGTCCAAGTATGTCCGTTAGTATACAGCGACAATGTTTCAGTTCTCAAATCAATGATGGCGGAATTCCTCCTGAGCACATCGCACCCGACCAGTATATTAAATGGCAGACCGCTCGCCACCAAGAATTCCATATCAATTGCTATACCACAGCTCATCACACTGGCGGAGACTTGCCTACGTATTGTTTTATTTTGTCGGCCGGTTGCACCCAACAAAACAATATTATTCAACGGCAACGTTGGTAAAGTTCTCCCGCACTCTTGCTGTATCCTCTCCAACTCCATCGTACTTATGATTGACACGTTCGAACCAGTATCGATCATTAACTTGGCTGGGATGCCTTCTACCTCGGCGTCGACATGTATTATTTCATTATTGAAGTTATTGGTGGGATTCCTGTTATCCTCTTCCAATAACTCATGTCTGATGTCCTTTAGGTAGTTGCACCCTATGACTGTGATACGATTGTTATTATACTTATGATTGCACTCATTATTATGATTATACCCAGTATTTAGGAGCAGTAACGGGTTCTGGCGATTTATTACTGCCTGTGCCCGTTTAAAGGCTCGGCATCATTGTTCCTTGGAGCCATACTAATTGATGCCTCATTTGGGATGCTTAGAGTGGTCCCCTGTCGATCTGTCCTATGGTCTTCCGGTCGTTCGTGGTTAGACCTCCGTTCAGCGTTGTCTAAACTATTACTCCTCCTTGCCGGATAGTACCTTGGTTGGTCCCGTTCTAGGCTCCTCCGCCTTTCTTCATATCCGCGGTAGCTGTTTCTTCGATTGTGGTCGAATCTTCGCTGTCGTCCATCTGTGGCTCGTATGAAGTTCACTCTAGGGCGAGGAAACCTATTATTAACGGGATTACCATTATTGGGACCCGCACGATTATTATTATTATGGTAACATCATTACCATAATTGGGGCTTCTCTGACTATTTGTGTTATTAGGGTAGGGATTGCGGTTACCCTGATAACCATTAGAGGGTCGACTCGGGTTTGGATGGTTTGAACCCGTATTATTATTATTATTGTAATTAGAATTGTTTACATTATTATGATTATTAAATCTGTTATTTTGCGGGTATGCCCGGCCTCCTTGGTACCCAGTGTTTATGTTGTTCGTACCCTGGTTGTTGTTCTGATACGTCCTTGGTTCGGGCCCATCACTTCTTCTACGACTCTGTCGGTAGTAGTCTTCATTTTCATAGTTTTCGAGGAGTTCGGTCATTGCCTAGATGGTTTTTATTTGGCTGCCCCTCCTCGCACGAATTACTTCTTCATCATAATGATATGATAACTTATTTATTAGGCACTCCTCAGGTTTGGCCGGTTCTAAGTGCTTGGCCATACATACCTTGCCGAGGAAATAAGCTGTCATCGAACTACCGACTTGAGGTTTGTAGTGGCCGTGGCATATATTGTCTCTTATTAAATTTTGAGTTGTCTCCGACCAGTACTTGGCCTTGAAAAGGCTCTTAAATTTTTGATAATTGTCGATGTCGCTCCGGTTGGCCATCCACCAATGGACATTCACCTCCCGAAACGACTTGTCAAGGATTTCCCTGTTCTGGACCCATCGGTTCCCTCTGTGTTTTTCGAGGTATTCCTCTATGCGTGCCAAGAACTCCATGGGCTTCCGTTTATATTGCCGGAAATTGAGCCATTCTCTGTTTTCTGACATGGGGAAATTATGATATCCAGATGGTCTGTTCCTTATTAATTCTATCTCCTCCTGGCTCTGACGCACCTGTCCGGTTATGTTCGACATAGCGGCTTCCACGCCGTCACATCTTTCGGTTACCTGTGTCCGCACTTTATTCACTTCTTCCAAGGCAAATTTCTTGGTCTCCTCCATTTTCGTTTTCTGTTGTTCTTGGACCTGAGTAATCTCCTTAGTTATTACTTCCCGGACTTCCATCACTTCGTTTTCGGTCTGAAGACATCTTTCGTCTACTTCTCTGATCTGCTGGTTAACAACCACGACTTCCTGTTCTAATTTCTTTACGATGGATTTCTTCGTCTCTGTCATCTTTTTATTCAACTCCTCCTTTGCCAATTCAATCCTCTCGTCTACCTTATTCATGTTCTCTTGGTTAACTTCCCTTAGTTCTTCTCTCAGCAGTTGATTGTCCTCTCTCAATTCTTCCAATCTTTCCCCCATCGTCTCTTCCATCTTCCTGTTATTTTCCCTTAATTCTTCTTTAAATTGTTGGTTGTCATTCTCTATCTTCTTACTGGTTTCTTCCATTTTCTCTTCCAAATTCTTATTATTTTCTTCCATCTTCCTTTCCATCTTCCTACTGGTTTCTTCGATCCTCTTATTAGTATTTTCTATTTTACGGCCCAATTTTTCCTTTGTGGATCGGTTATCTTCCTTCAAATCCTCTAGTTTTTCATTTAATGAATGGTTGTCGTCCTTCAAATCCTCTATTTTGGACTCTATGTTTTTATTCACTCCTTCCATTTTAGACTCCATATTCTTTAATCCTTCCTTCGTGGACTTGTCGTTGTCATCCATTTTCTTATTCGACTTTTCGTTTGTAGATCTGATTTCCTCCATCATCTGCCTAAACATTTCTTGCATTGTCATTTCCTCTGGTTGTGAGGGTTTCTCCTTCTCTGGGACATTGACTTCCCTTGTCTGCGTTGTTACTTCAGGTTGTCCCTCTGGTGGTGCAGGTTGTTTCGATTCCACTTGGGTTAGTAACACTTCCGGATCCTCCATGGGTGTTGCCTCCTTGTCCCCCATGTCAACTTCTTTTTCGGCCTCTGCCGCCCTCTTTTTCGAAGTAGCTCGTCTTTGCATTTTTCTCTCTTCTATTAATTAACCGCTGCCAGGCTTATCTTATCAAGCCCTCTAAGTTAGACGCCACTTTGTAAGCAGACCCTGTATGCCGGTCTTTACAAAAATAAAATAGTAGAGAAAAATTTTATAAAAAATAAATTTTCAATAAAAAAAAATAATTTTGTTTATGTTAATCAATGTGTGTAATTAAGAAATAAGGCTGTTTTAAAGATTTTGTAAAAATTTAGAGAATTAGGAAGGTATTTATTAACTATCGAGCACTTCTGGAAGATTTGAACCAAGTCTGGAGTTAAACAGATTAACTCCATTCAGCAATCGATCGATGATTTTTCTTGCTGGTCCAATATCTCACTCAAATAAAATATTTTCTTCTTCTTGAAGTCCTTTAGCCTTAATAAATAACCTTAAATTAGCCTGTGAAATAATAACAGATAAAAAACAATTGAAATATATGGATTTATTGAACAATTAAATAAATAATCGATTTTTTATCGATTGAGAACAATTATCGACTCCGTCTCAGGGAATTATCGATTGTGCATACAGTATAAAAATTATTATAGGTATTATATAAAGGACAGGTTCTTTGAGCGATTAAATTAATAGTCAGAGAAGGGTAACGAGAAAGTATAACATTAACAATTAAAGTAAATTCTATAATTATTATTTAACAGTATTTAAATAATTCTGATATATAATGTTTAAGAAATTATTTTGTCAGACCATATGTAGCTTCTATGACGTCACTCGAAGTAGGAAGCAGATGTGTAAATTTCAAAGATGGCCGCTACTAGATTTGGATAGATTACTGCAAAAGTCGTCTTGTTAAAAACTCAACAAAATTATCTTCATGAATGTTTGAAATGTCCCCGCACTGGTGTAATTTGTCTATTAGGTAGTTTGGTGTGTTCTGAAGAAGTGTTCCGTGTATATTGGTGTTAATTAAGTTATTTGGTATTGTTCACTTCTGTGGGTTAAGTTTCTCAAAATGTGGTTAGGATTTGTAGCGTGAATTAGATTAAATATATTGTTTTACTGTTTTATATCACTCGTATCATGAAGTTAGGTGTTATTTTTCACTATTGTCGTTAAAGTTTTGGTAAATTTAGCTAAGAAAGTGTTCAATTCATCTAACTCTCGATGCACTGACATTAATGGCAATTTGTCGTACCATTTTCTACTCGGTTTTAAGGAACGTTTTTTCACACAACTATTCAGCTTGATATTCAACAAAAGACTAATTAACTTGGTCAAAATCTGGCCCAGTTAATCTTTGAAAAAGTATTGTTAACATATTTCGATTACCTATACACATGATACAATATTACATTAGATATGGAATTTATCTATTTTATTCATCACTTTCATGAATTATGAATATTATCATTGGTTTAATCCTCTCATTCCTTTTAAATTGATATATTATAGTCCATATCTGTGGACATTTTGTGGAAATTAACAAATTTCTTTCCCTTTTGGAAATATAGGCTCAAAATCTGATTTCCGCCTTCATACAACATTTCTTCCATTTTAATTGTTATCAATACTATTATAATAAATTTTAATTAGTCATATTTCTCTTCCTTTCCTTAAATACATATAAATTACACCTTTGAACTGGTTTTTTGTGTTAGTCTCTGAATTTGACATTGCTCTTTAAAATTAATTAATTTATATATTTTGAAAATTTACAATATTTTAAGGTATATTTCCTTATTATCATTTTAACTAATAGGATCATTCCCAGTAGTGGTTAACTGATTTACCTTATCTAAATCTTGCTAGTTTACAGGATTTATAAGTGAATTATACTAGTTTATATGGTTTCTGTGAATTCACCAAATGGCCTAGAGTTTAGAATTTTACATTTCTGTTTTTCTCAAATAAATTTAATCCCACCACTCCTCTGACTTTACATAGTTACTATTACATGAAAATAAAATGGTTTATAACTTATTGTGAGGTGTAGTATTTAATTAACATTACTGTTATAAAAAAAATAATTATGAACATGATTTAGCCATCTGTACAATTGAACTTATTGCTGACATGGTTTGAACATATACATTTAACTCCTTTTGAATTAACACAGCATACCTACTGAAACATTATTAATGGTATGTATGCTGTTATTTAGCAAACATAATTCATTTTAAACACATAATATAAATCTTATTTTCTAATAACTCTTACAAATACATTGATTTTATGGCTGTGAACAAACAGTCTATTTAAACATTTTAAACCTATAAATACTAAATTAATGCCAGTCCCTTCTGGTCTAAACCATTATTATATGATCCCCTTCATCAGTAAACATGACCACCCATACTCTAGGTATTAGCATTTTTTACAAATGTCTTGTAAACAAAGAGTTACATTAAAATAATAAAATACTGGAAATCTTCCATTTTATTATTTTATTATGCTGTTTATTATTGGATATTAAAGTTGTTATATAGCATATTGATAAGTCATAGTATCAATAACTTTAAGTTTATTGCATTTCCAAAAAACACTTACACAAATTCACTTTCACTGGTGGTTCTGATATTTTGAGTCTCACTATCTCAGACCAGACCTTTAGTAATCATGGACTGTTAAGACTTGTTTATTTTCTTTAACACACAATCGCTTTAGTAGGTTCACTTCTTATAATACTATACAACACTTTAGGTTTCTAAATAATTACATTTTATAGGATTTTGGTATGTTATACTTTCTTTTGAATCGTTTTGGTGGGTTTGGGGTTGATGGTAGTTAATAATAATAATAGGTTTTACAACGGTGTTTCTTTCATACTATTTCTTCCTCTCCTCCTGTCTTCTTTCTTGTCCTTCTTCTTATCTTCTTTCTTGTCCTTCTTCTTAACTTCTTTCTTGTCTTCATTCTTCTGGTCTTCTTGTCTTCCTTCTTCATTCTTGAGTAAACCAAGGTACTTTGTGTTATCTCGACTGATGTTTAGTTTGGAGCATTGAAGTTATTTACTGACACGGACCTTGCTCTTCTCTAAAGGTTTCAGGGTATTGTTTTCTTCCTGATCACAAACTTTATTCTTCCTTCTTCTTGTTTTTGGGGTATTTTGGTGTTCACCACTCTTAAACTGATTCTCTTTCTTCTTGATATGGTGTTATTTAATTTGTTTACTGCTCCTAGCTTCCTGGGTAAATTACTGATCTTATAATATGAGTTTCTTTTAATAATTTCTTTGATATTTAAACAGTGGTTTTTCTATATAATATAATGAGGATTTTTATTTTACCGTGGTTCATTCCTTTGAATGAAAACGCCGTTTAGCGGCATGGTCACGGGTATGCTGCCATCTGCGGAGGGTTTCATTTTAAGTTTCAAATAACCTATAACTAAGCCCTGTTACCGGAAGCCAAAATTTTTGCAGAAATTACAGTAAAAAATGTAGACTGCAGCTCAGAGTAACATAAAAGTAGCATTAAAATTGTATAAGTTAACAAATTTAATGTAGTTATTGCTTGTTAACGTCACGGCAACGTTCAAAACCAAAAGGACTTCCCTGTCATTCAAAAATATTATTTTCCGTATTTTCTAACCCTGCAAAATGTAAATTGTTGCAAAATTTATCAAAGGTAAACATCGTACACTGAGAATGTTTAGACATTCTTACAATTGTCTGAAAAATATTTAAGTTGATTTTATCAAAATTAAAAATTGCGCCCACGCTCCCTGTAATTCATCATACAATAGTATCTGCATTGTAAAAGCTATTAGTCTAATGGTTTGCTCTTCTCTAAAGGTTTCAGGGTATTGTTTTCTTCCTGATCACAAACTTTCTTCTTCTTTCTTCTTGTTTTTGGGGTATTTTGGTGTTCACCACTCTTAAACTGATTCTCTTTCTTCTTGATATGGTGTTATTTAATTTGTTTACTGCTCCTAGCTTCCTGGGTAAATTACTGATCTTATAATATGAGTTGCTTTTAATAATTTCTTTGATATTTAAACAGTGGTTTTTTATATAATGTAATGAGGATTTTTATTTTACCGTGGTTCATTCCTTTGATTTTATTAAATCTCATTCAATATTATTTTAACATATGTGGTGTAATTAATTTTTATGATTTTATATGACTTAATAAGTAGTGGATTTTCTGTCACGCTACATACGTTAAATTAACTTCTTCAACGTATTTTACCTAACTATATGTTATTAACTATGGTACGCTGATAATATAGAAACCAATATATGCAATTTATTATTCAAATATATATGTATATTTTCAGGTACATAGACCAAAGGCATATTTGTTGGACAAATAATCAATTTTATTATAATCGTTTGTTTTAATAAAAGGTGTCTCACGTCCTTCGACCATACTAGTAGTTTTTAACTGAGAAAATATTTTTCTTAAAAACTGTGTTCTACACATTCAGTTTTTGCTCGAATCATTGAAATCTACACAGAGTGCGGTAACAATTAGTCCCAAACCTTTACAGATGGGTTTACCGCTGCTAGTGAATGCGAAGTTTTAAAGAAGGCAATACATTGTTTTCAGTGCTAGCATTTAAAAAACGAAATTTAATAAATCTGGGTCATTGTTTTGTAAACTTTTTGTTCGTCTTCAACCAACACTAATTTTTTGCTTAAAACCAGTCACGTACACACTGCTATTCACCAACGGAAATTTAGGTGAAGAATGTTGTTATAAAATAAAACAATTTTATCGTATTTAATACAAATTGTTTATCAGCATAAATCTGAAACAAATATTCATAATTTTTAAAGGTAGGACTATATAGCAAAATTTACTTCAAATCAGTAAGTCAAATTTATATATTGGATGTAACTTTTGTTTTAAAAAAGAGCTCATTTTAATTTTTACGAAATAATCTTTTTTGTCCACATTATTCATGGTGGCTGGTTGTAAAACTACTAACTACATTGTGAAGTTGTGATGAAGTTTTACAGACTCACAAATATATCGGATTACCGTTTCACTTTAAAAATTACACTTTAAATTTTCATTCCTGCTACTTTTTTATTGGTATTATATTTTTTCTGTACAAAATTTATAAGCTCTAAAGTCCTATATAGTAATACACACAGCAACACAGCCACCCACCCACTTATACTCTCACACACACAAGCAAACATACAGTAGTATATACATGTACAGTAATATAATTTACACAGATATACTTAAACTATTTATACAGTTTCCCTATTGTACAGTTTGTTACGTTCTACCATAAGTATAACATTCAACAATACAAATGATACATATTGTTTGGTCTGTGGTGTACCCAGTGATATTATCAAGTTTCACAGACTGGTAAACACATTTTTCACAACCTCAGTTATAAGTTGATCCTGCCAATTTCATCACTTTGACAACCTGGTCACAATATCAAAGTTTATATAAGAATATCGGTACGTTTTATAATCCGATGTAAGTACTAATTGTAAAATTTCATATTACAGACGTAGTTTCTGAGAAACAAAATTAGTGTGAAATTAAAAAAAAATTCACACAAGTAACAACAGACCTAGGTATACGCAACACCGCGGCAGTAAATTGGGTTTCGTAGCTTAACACACAACCACTTTTTAGACACAAAGTTCGAAACATTACTGCGTAACATGGGAATAGGGAAAACCGGATTTATTAGAAATTTTTAGAAATTAAGTAAACAAATAAAAATTACAAAAATTAACAAATAAAGAGACAGTTTGTTTGTATCTCCTTGGTGAAAGAAGCCATTTTGTTTAGTTAATTTTTATAATTTGCATACCTATTACAGGCACTTGACCTTCCCTGTCCAACTCCTCCACCCCTCCACCAGCACCTACGTCTTTTATACACACCCTTGGCACATGTTTATTCTATAAAACATTTTTTGTATTAGCTGGTCTTATCAGCTCTTTGAGAATTGCCTAATCGGCTGAAACAATTGCCAAGGTCTAAATTGTAAAACTAAAAAGCGTTCGTGTTTACATAAACATTTTGTAGTTAAACTGTACCTGCCCACTGGGAGTGGATGTGCTGCCGGTGTGTGACACTGTACCGACCCACAGGAGTGGATGTGCTGCCGGTGTGTGACACTGTACCTACCCACAGGAGTGGATGTGCTGCCGGTGTGTGACACTGTAGCTGCCCACGGGAGTGGATGTGCTGCCGGTGTGTGACACTGTACCTACCCACAGGAGTGGATGTGCTGCCGGTGTGTGACACTGTACCTGCCCACGGGAGTGGATGTGCTGCCGGTGTGTGACACTGTACCTGCCCACGGGAGTGGATGTGCTGCCGGTGGTGACACTGTACCTGCCCACGGGAGTGGATGTGCTGCCGGTGTGTGACACTGTACCTGCCCACGGGAGTGGATGTGCTGCCGGTGTGTGATACTGTACCTGCCCACGGGAGTGGATGTGCTGCCGGTGTGTGACACTGTACCTGCCCACGGGAGTGGATGTGCTGCCGGTGTGTGACACTGTATCTGCCTACGGGAGGGGATGTGCTGCCGGTGTGTGACACTGTACCTGCCCACGGGAGTGGATGTACTGCCGGTGTGTGACACTGTACCTGCCCACGGGAGTGGATGTGCTGCCGGTGTGTGACACTGTACCTGCCCACGGGAGTGGATGTGCTGCCGGTGTGTGACACTGTAAGTTAGTTTTACACATTAATATGTTGATTTTGTATTAAAATAGATTACTATTCTCTTTTATTATTATTTTTGGAACACCATAAATATGTCATACCGAGTACACAACAATGAAATTAAACGATTTATCAGTAATTTCTTTGTGTATAACAGATAGAGCCATATACTATTATTCACTATAACAATTTTCACTAACACAGTAACACAACAGAAGTGTAGTGTATCCTGTTCTCGGTTCCCTTTACCGCTTTGGCTGGTCTGTTAGCGAATGTAACAAAATATATTTATAGCATGAAAATAAATTCTTTCACTTAAGACATAGCTATTCGGTTATAGTTGCTATATGAAACAGACATAATGACACAAGTATGCAGTTTAATATAATTAGGATAACGCTTCAATTTTTAGTTTGACACTTTAATACTTCTAATACACGTCTGTAAACTTCAGAGCGTAAACGTGAATCTGTATGTGCTACGTTAACACTTTGGTAAAATACAAAAAAAAATTATATTTACAACATGCTGTAACTTATACAAATATAATCGTACGGGTATAATTTTGCACGTTTTCAATCACGTGATCCAGTCCTTTCAAAAACAATGGAAAACAATGTGAATTGTATTTATAATACAAAATTCACAGTACAATTGTACGTATATTCAATGAAAACAATTATTGTATTGCATACAGAATATGTAGCCCTAGTAGGTGAGCAAGATATGTGTCGCATACTATATAATGTTCGTAAATTTTTGGCCTCCTTTACCGTTATTAATCAACTTATTCTGTCAATAAATATTACAAATTATAGGTTATAAGACAGTACTTAGAAAACAAAAATGATTATGACTAATTTTAACGACCGTCAAACTTGTAAATTAAATGAAACGGAGGTAACACCGTGGTGGACTATTTTATTAAGATAAATTTACGCACTCGTGCGCACAGACGCGCGCGGACACGCACACACACGCGCGAACTCTCTCTCTCTCTCTCTCTCTCGATGCTAGTACACATTTTACTTGAAAGATTTTAATCGATTGTTTAAATCAAAGTACCAAAAGTAATGGCAAGTTCCCACACAGTAATAGGCTAATAGTTGCTTTTCCATCCGTTAAACCATTACAAAGGAGTGAGCGACGGGTAATGTAATTTTTTACGTCGTTCGCCCCGCTACGAGCCTTTGACTCAATACTGCATAAAAAGGGAACGTAAAATCGGATTTTCTCCACTGCTGTCGTTCACAGGAATCAAAAGGAAACAATTACCCGTATATACTGTACGCACATATTTGTTGAGGGGGAGGACTAAGACTTTAAAGTCGCTTGGAGTCTTGCGCCCTAATTTGTGTGCGTTGTCCAGGCCTAGGCCTGATGAACGCCAGGTCCCAACAGGTCAGCGCGGTCCTTTGCTCTGCACAAGGGAGTTATGGTGCAGTCCGCGGGTCCATGATAAATTACATGGCCACCACGGAGGCAAGCTTAAGCTTTTGCTTCAGCCAATTGTCCCGCCGAGGCGCGACACCATGGTCCCCTCAGGCTAGCCTTTGGGAACGTAGTGACGCACTGGCGAGGACAAGAAGCTCGAGCGCCCTAGGGCGTCGGCCGAAATGGTAAGGAATGACTCGGAGACAGCCGGCTTTCGCAAGGAAGGCACTTGCACAACCTCGCGGGAGCCCGTGTCTCAGGTCATTACCCTGCCGAATCAGCAAAGCAGGTGCTGACGGGGATCTTGGTGGTGATCATGGCTTCAGCCAATTGCAACGCCTGGTCGCGGCTCCTTGGTCTCCGAGGACATAGCCCATGGAAACTTAGAGGCACGATGGCGAGGACAAGAGGCTCGACCGCCCGTAGGCGGCGGCCGAGTCGAAGGGATTCATCAGCGGGGCAGTCGGCTTTCGCAAGGAAGGCATTTGCACAACCTCGCGGGAGCCCGTGTCCCGGATCAAAGCCCTGCCGAATCGGCAAAGCCGATGCTGGCAATAAATCTATCCATTCCAATCTGCCGCAGCATGATTGACTACAGTTTCGGCAGACGCAGGTAGTGAATGATGGTGATCAATTCAGTCTCCAGAAGGTTGGGGGGTTCGTTTCTGAGGAGTTCATGTGATGAACTTAGGGGGGGTCGTCTAACAGCGCCCTAGGGCGCCTGACGCGGCGAGGGGGCGGTGCATTCTCCATGCTGTTAAGCCTTTGGAGGTGCGGATAAGGGGACTCGCCGGCCTTGGCGAACAAATTCGTTGCCAGGGACCAGACGAATACCTCTAAGGTGGGAACACGGAGGCCCCGGTGAATGGCGGAATTTCGCACATACCACGGGGACCTCGTGAGGGAGCGTAGGGTCCAGTTCTGAAATGTAGTCAGCCTATGCCTGTTGGTGGCCGACAGGAGAGGCCACCAAGCGGGCGCCGCATAAGTGAGTACTGTTCGGAGGAACAGTAGATACAATGTTAGTTTTGTACGGACAGCCAGGCGGCTGTTCCGCGAATGCATAGGTTTGGCTCTGACGCCACGAGCCATGATGAGGGTTGCGGTCACGTGGGCGTTGAAGTTTAGGTGCCGATCAAGCCGAACACCTAGGTACTTCACCGTCTCAGTCCAGTTGATGGGTCTCTCCTCTAAGGAGAGGGATTGGCATCGGGAAATGGACATATGAGTAAAGCAGATCGCCTCGGATATCTCCGTATTGATCGCTACCCGCCATTTCCTTAGCCAGTCCGGAAGCATAGCCAACTGGCGTTGAAACATTACGCTCGTCCGCCAAGGCGAAAGCGAGCTAAAATGAAACATCGCGTCGTCGGCAAATAGAGATAACGTGACCCCGGAATAAACAGGCAGATAGTTCGTGTACAGTACGTACAGAACGGGGCCGAGGACAGATCCTTGTGGGACGCCGGCGGTGACAGGGCGAACCCGAGAGAACGCCCCATCTACGCTGATCCTGAAGGTGCGATCCGTCAGATAGGATCGGAGCAAGTGGACGATAGATGTCGGGAGTGGCGAATGCGCCAATTTGTAGAGCAGGCCTTCGTGCCAGACCTTATCGAAGGCTTTGCTCACATCCAACAGGACGGCGCCTGTTGCCTCATGATTGTTGGCGGCGTCGGCTAGACAGGTGACAACCCGTACTAGCTGAAGAGTAGTCGAGTGCCTCGGCCTAAACCCAAACTGCTCCTCGCGGATGAAACCATCCACCAGGGGCCGAATACGGGCCAGGAGAAGACGCTCGAATACCTTCGAGATTACTGGCAATAGTGATATCGGGCGGTAGCTTCCAGGTAGCGTGGGCGGCTTTTTTGATTTCTGGATCATGATGACATTAGCAGTTTTTCACAGGCGGGGAAAATACCTCAGCCGGAGACAGGAGTTAAACAGCTCAAGAAGAACGTCAACTGCCGAAGGCGGGAGATTCTGCAACGCAGCGGCGCCGATGCGATCGGGACCAGGGGCCTTTCTCTTCTTCAGCGGCTTACGACAGACGCAAGGTCTTCTTCGTCGACCGAATTATGAGGATCAATGGGGGGAGCAGAAAAGTATACAGATAGGAAATCCCTGACGACGGCCGTATGAGCCGGGTCAGAGATGCCTCTATGGACGGTGAACTGTTTCTCGATACAGTCGGCGAAGACTTCCGCCTTGCCTTCTGCAGAGTATACAGTTCCGTCCGGGGTATTCAAGGGATGGCTAATCCTCTTTTCGCCTTTTAGTCTACCAGCGGCTCTCCATACGGAGGCGTGGTCGACTTCCAAGGACTCCAAATAGGAGTCCCATCGATTCGCGTTTACGTCAAGCAGAAGCTGCGAGACGTGTTCCGACTGGGCTCGAAAACGCCGTTTAGCGGCATGGTCACGGGTATGCTGCCATCTGCGGAGGGTTTCATTTTAAGTTTCAAATAACCTATAACTAAGCCCTGTTACCGGAAGCCAAAATTTTTGCAGAAATTACAGTAAAAAATGTAGACTGCAGCTCAGAGTAACATAAAAGTAGCATTAAAATTGTATAAGTTAACAAATTTAATGTAGTTATTGCTTGTTAATGTCACGGCAACGTTCAAAACCAAAAGGACTTCCCTGTCATTCAAAAATATTATTTTCCGTATTTTCTAACGCTGCAAAATGTAAATTGTTGCAAAATTTATCAAAGGTAAACATCGTACACTGAGAATGTTTAGACATTCTTACAATTGTCTGAAAAATATTTAAGTTGATTTTATCAAAATTAAAAATTGCGCCCACGCTCCCTGTAATTCATCATACAATAGTATCTGCATTGTAAAAGCTATTAGTATAAAAAACACAGGATATCCGCAAATATTAAGAGATTTCTTGTTAATTGGTATGATTAGTGGTTTTTCAGACATTAGGTACTACTTTAAATTTTAAAAACGAATAAGACATTCCTGTATCAAATATATGTTGAATTTTATATGATTAAATATTTTTAACGGGGTAAATTACGTAAATTAAATTTGGATTACACGTAGCGTTGTTTCTGTCGTTGAAAAGAATTATTATTTACATCTAAAGGTAAACGCTGACGTTGATATTGAGGACGCAGTTTTAGTTGAGGAGCAACGTAATTTAGTTTGTGTTTCTCCATATTAAAAAAATTAATATTACTTAATTTTTAATTACTTAATATTGTGAGTTTAAAATAAACTCACCCACCATTACCCACCCATCACCCATCACTTACCCATCACCCATCATTACCCACCATTTGGTTTCACAAAACCTGCATGTCTATGATCGTCATTAGATGTTACGAGAGTTAATCTAACCTCTAATGGTTAATCTAGTTAATCTAACTAGAAACTAGGAATTTTATTAAATACAGAGGCATATCGTCTACTAGAAAACTAAACGTGTAAGTGCTTAAAATTAATTTTCGGTTACTTTTCTTTTTGCCTCAATTTTTAATGGAGTTTTACGTTTTATTTGAGTAAGGCAAAAGTAACTTTGTAATCCGCAATACATGCTTCAGCTTCAACTCGACCGTTTCGCATTTGCCTGTCTGCTTATATGCTTGAGGTGTGTCTCACGATAACTTTAGAATACATCAATCAATGTTCGTAAATTTGGCAGGCTTGTCCATGTTTTTACCTTACAAAAATATTTGGTTTTCAAGACCAATCCTGCCAAAATAGTGAGGTGGGAGAAAAAATGTGAGGACAAATTTGAGAAAGATTGGAGAAATCTATACGGAATATTAAGTTGAAGGCATTTCTCTTACCAAATTCTGCATATAGTCCTTACTTTTAAGACTTTTAAGATTTTTGTACGGTAAAGGGCAAAAAGTGAGTCAAAACTATGAAAAACCATAAATACACCCACTTGGGTGTATTTGTTACAAAATCTGTTTAGAGTGGTTAGTTTCGGAAATTTAAAAAAATTTTAGATCGCTGGTGCTTAGGTCAAAAGTTTGATAAATTATAGAAATCTACGTTACTAAATAGGAATTAAGTTAATGTAAGTGAGAATACTAAACTGACCAAGTTCTCTAAAACTTACATTAGAGGTCATATCTTTCTGGCAAATTAGTGCAGTAGAAATAATGTTAGAGGTGGAACTAATTGCAACAAAAATGATTCTTGTTGTAAATGGTAGGTAACACGCTCCTAATCAACATACTAAAAATATACATCCGTACTGTCGCGCAAAATGCGTTTTTTTAGCCGCCATCTTGAAAAAACATCAAAAATTAAAAAAAATCATAAAAAATCATGTGTGGTATTAAATTACAGGAAATGTCATGCTGAAAAAGATATGATATTGGTTTTTAAAAGTAAAATGTTTACAAAGATGAAGTAGGGGAAAATGATGAAAAAAGTATACCTACATGACCCTGTATTTACACCTTAAATTATGCTACGTTACATTACAGCTATACTTGATGCTGTGAGACTAATTTCGATTTTCTTTATTATCTGTTTCAGGAAGGTAATCTTTGTTTTGAGTGAAGAAACCATCATAAGAAAAATGGAAGAAGAAACCTGCATTCTGTGTTCCAATGTGCTTTGTGACGATACTCCCTATGTCGCATTAACAGCAAAAGGCTTGACGGGAATTATCAACGCGAGCAAACAAAGAGATGATAAAATTCATGAACTTTTCAATCCCATGCCTACTGGTGCGGTTACGTGTATACGTCAATTCTATCAAAATTAAAAGTGATATAAAACTGAAAACATTGCAAAATGATATTCCTTCGACTAGCTCGAGAACGCTACGAGGAAGTGTTGTATCGTTCAATTTCAAAAGAGAATTGTTTGTTTTGTGGCCAGATTATTACGGATTATGAAAAGCGTAAAAAAATGGCAGTCATTCCTGTGCGTACTTTCCAGATTCGCGACACAATTTTGAAACTATGCAGTACTAGAAGTGATCTATGGGCAGCAAATGTACACGCGAGGATGCTTTCAGTCATAGATTTACCTGCTGCAGAAGCTCGATATCACCAAGTGTGCAGTGTCAATTTTAGGAGCGGCAAACCTACTCCTGTGAAGTATACTCCTGAAGGTAGTGGAGGATTGCCCACATCAGTAGGCCGTCCGGTTAATACTGATAGTTCTGATGCTTTTGTAAAGACATGTGAGTGGTTACAAGAAAACTGTCAAGAGCCAATATCTGTCAGTGACTTAGTGGAAAAAATGCGTAATTTTGTACCAGAGGGAAGTGAGCCTTACACTTCTAGACATTTGAAGAAAAAATTGCAAGACTGGTTTGGTGACAACGTCATAGTATCAGGCACAGATGGGAAATGTAACATGATAACATTTGGAAAAACTGTATCAAACATAATCTCGGACTATCACAAACAAAAAAGACTTGATGACCCCGATGAAGAAAAATTTAGATTAATCGAGTCTGCAGCGAAACTGATCAGAACTGAAATAAATTTGTTGTACAAAAATAAATCATCATTGGCAAACTCATTAGATAGCATGAATGTCAACGAAATACAACGGTCTCGTTCCCAGCAAAGTGCTTCCTATGTTCTTGATGGAGGTGCATTAATTCACCAGTTACCATGGTCTGCTTCTGCAACATTTGACGATGTCATAAGGCAACACGAATCTTATGTCAACAGAAGGTATGGAAAAGTGACAATAGTTTTTGATGGGTATGAAAAACCAAATATAAAAGATATGGAGCATAGATTGCGCATGAAGCAGTCGTCCGTTGTAGTAGTCTTTGATGAAAATTCGCCTGTGATCATCAATAAAAACAAATTTCTTTCTAACTCGACAAACAAACAACGCTTTATCAATATACTGGGGAGTTATTTTCAAGGAAGAGGTCACTCCGTCATTCATGCAGTGTAACGTATTGCCGCGTTACAAATCCAGGGAACCCATCTTAACTGACCTCTGCCAATTACATGGGCTGCCTACGTTGTAACGAACTATATTCAAATCAAATTAACTGAACAAATTACTTACTATCTGTGTAAGGAAACAAGGGAAGGTATTTTACTGATTTATGCACTCATTTTCATGTGTAACAAGACGACTTCTCTTTATTTAACAACAGTTACTGACAGATCCCATGACATCATTAATTAAACTAAAGTATTTAAATGCTTCTCATAAAACTTTGGGATCAAATTGATTCTATTTTCTTATACCTCGGATCCGAGTTTACTTTCTGTATATTTATAGTAAAGACTTCTAATTAGTTTCAATTCATTTTAGAAGCTTGCAAGACTTCTTTAACCATTTGAAGAATGGTACTATTACTTGGAACGATAATAAGTTACATTAACATTTAAAGCGTTACAACGTATGATAATTGAAATTTTACAGTAAACTCTTAGATTTTCTGATTACAATGTTTACATAAAATTAATCGTCTTTGAAAAGTCTCTTTTAGAAGTGATTAGTGTAACAAATATTATTAACTCTCGATAGCCAAGCTATCGAGTCACCTTTACAATCGAACGTAGAAACCTCGTCCTGGGGCGTCCGTCTTGGGAATCCTTGTAGTCGGCGTCATCATCTGGGTCGCGTCTTCGTCAAGAATAGGTCGGATGTTCACAGAGGAGATTGAAGCTTCTTTGGTGTAAGTATATGTGGATTCTCGGAGGTCCTAAGCCGCATCTTATGCCTGGTATATGGGTCTTTATGAAGTTCCTGCAGATCACATCTTCAGGAATGATGTTGAAAATGGAGTTACTTCTTGAAGGGAGTCGTCATCTTGATTAACACTATTTCTGTTTTTTTGAGTTACATATTACGTCTTCTTGTTACCACATATTTATAGTTATTTGTACATGACACACGCTTTTAGCAGTGGTAGTTGATATACTACATTTAAATTAAAACAAATAAATTAACAACATTTTGTCAGAGCTTTCGCTCATACGTCTGTACTCCGTGAAGTCAACATAGCGAGAGAGCGTTTTTCTGCTCGCTTCAACTGGTACTTAACAAAAGGAGAGGGGCAACTACTCCGCAACAATATAGTCCCTATCTTTATTCAAGTTAACATTTTTATTATCAAAAACTATGCCTTAATTATACATATATAATTTAAGTGAGTTATTTTAACGACTATTTGTGTCTTCACATTTCTAATTATAAACATTATGATTTTTATCTTATTCTAAATTACAGACGACTCGGTAGACACGTCGAGTCCGGAATTAACAGGTCACCGCATGATGACAAGCCAAGGGTTAATTATGATAATAATAACTTTTTTTACAATTCGCCCTTTTTTTTTTGTTTCTTTGGACTTCTTAATTACGTCTCATTCTCATACTGAGTACATACAGGGGTTTTAGGTATTATAGTGAGATTTAAAATTATTTAATCGTTCGCAAACTTAATTTTTTTTTTATTTACGATTACTGTTAATTTAAATCGTCACAGCAGAAGGTGATGCAGACACACTAATCGTCAAAGAAGCTTTAAACATAGCCCAGGAAAAACATGTCACTGTAGTAGCTGATGATACTGATATTTTAATCCTACTGCTATACCATTCTTGTAAAAACATTTTAATGCAGTCTGCCACACAATCAGATAAAGTTCGTGACATTCAAGCCATGCAACGATCTATTGGAGAGGAGGCTTGCAAAACTTTACTTTTTTTCACGCATGAACAGGGTGTGACACCACCAGTGCGTTATTTGGCAAAATTAAATCTTCTGCTTTCAAGAATATCATAAAATCCAAAATCTTATGCGAATGGGCTTCCCATTTTGGATCATCCGGAGATGTTTCTAAGGAAGATTTGGTCGAAATTGGCTGTAAATATTGTAACGGTACATAACCCGGTCCCAATAAAGTAAGTCATGAGAGTGAAAGTCAGAAATGGGTAGAACTAAAGCTCGCTCAAAATTTAATTATATCACTCCACATAATAAACAATTCGAGTGGTATATAGTGCGAAGTGAGTTCTAGTGTACCCATTGAGGTGAAAAACCAAAGTGAAACTAATATATTACTAAACTGTGCTGTATGTTTTGGATAGGATAAAACTATGGAAGTAGTATGTAATAATACTGATTGATTTTTGTAATTTTATTTATTTACTGTAATTCATATTGTATGAACCACAATTTGTTATACCCAAGTTAATATTATATTGTTTCAAATAATTATGTTAGATTGTAAGAAAACCCAGGGTTTAATTTTAAAAGACATAAAAATTTTAACTACCAAAGATAATATAAAATTAAAATAATCCTAGGAAGGAAAGGACAACAGGAAGTAGTACCGGGTATGAACACTATTCGATACTAAATAAATAATATATAAATTTATTTAATGATAATAAAATGATAAAATATTTATATATAAGGTCATAAAAAAATTAACCAAAACATATTATGTGAATTAAATTAGTAAATAAACCGGAATGGAAAGTAATTATTTTTTACATAAATAAAATATAAATTTATAATAATCACAAACGGCCTACATAATAAAAATACTATGTGTTACTAAGAGTGATGGAAAATAACAAGTATTGTTAATAAGAGAAAAAATTTTGAACTGAACCAGAGTAGTTGAAGAATCGATGCGACAAAAATTATAAAAAAATAACATTTTTTGGACGTTGGAGGAGGCGAAATTCACGCAAGAGTAATAAACAAAGTGAATACTAACTAATTATACCTGAGGACTTCAAATTAAATGGTGATATACATTAAAACCAGTGGATGAAAACATTCTGAGGATCCAATATAGTTCGGCCTACTTCTAGTAGACCATCAGAAATACTCGAAATGAAAAGGAAATAATAACGCAAGACGTACCTCATCACAGAATAAAACTTCAATCCAGTAAGGACAACACGGAGCGAGGTAATATAAACATTTTTCGTAATAAATCCAGAAGAAAACTCGTTTTTTAATAGTGAAATAGAACAAAAATATTAATTGTATCATATGTTTATTTCAAAAGTAAACAAATACATGCTGCTCTCTTACGGCAGTTCCGGAAACTACGTAATATCTGAAAATTAAACCAAATTATTTATTAATTTCTTATATTTGTAAAGCGTAGCATTTAGCCATTTCTGACACTCTCATAACACAAAGAATTCACCCTGAACCCTGGGGAATTAAAAAGAATTATGTAATAACTGATGTATTTTATTATAGCGTAATATTGGTTAAATAACAACATATATGTTTTGTTCTTTAGACAGATCTATGTTTACTCGGTAAAGGCGAGAGGATGTTTTCTTTTTAAAAAGATTAATTGTGATACCTATACTTTGGTGGCTGGAGACAAAAGTCAATAATCAATAAAGCAATATTATTGAAAATTAATATTGAATTATAACGTGTTATAATTTATTGTAGTGGGTAGTTAATGAAAATTTCAGCACAACATACAGAAAAAATCGTCACAACAGAGGGGCAATAATGATACTTACTCTCTCTTCTGCATAAGGCTGAACAAGTTACCTCCTTGACCCCAAATCACCACTCTCGATTTCTTTTAGATTGAGTAAAACAAGATAAACAAAATTCTTTATTTATACCGTTTAAAACGTCAGTTAGTATAATTCAAAAGTGACGCATACTGCGTGAGGCATATAATAACACTTCCATAACACCTCACGGAAAAAGTAGTACGTTACAGAATTGACGCGTACAACGTGGTGCAGGATTTAACTATACAGTGCCTCACATAAAAGGCAGGACGTTACAGAATTGGCGCCCAACGTGGGGCAAAGAAAACAAAGTTTCCATTAAGTAAAACGCCTCTATCTCAAACCGTTACGTTACAGATTTGGCGAACCCAACATTTGGGGCTTGACTCAGACTGACGTTTCGCTAAATAACGCCTCGTGAAAAAGTAGTACGTTACAGAAT
The DNA here is from genome assembly GCA_034769895.1 of Magicicada septendecula. Classification (NCBI taxonomy): domain Eukaryota; kingdom Metazoa; phylum Arthropoda; class Insecta; order Hemiptera; family Cicadidae; genus Magicicada; species Magicicada septendecula. Next base: position 273,175,609 of record CM068374.1, read on the forward strand.
TGACGCGTACAACGTGGTGCAGGATTTAACTATACAGTGCCTCACATAAAGGAAGTACGTTACAGAATTGGCGCTCAACGTAAAAGGGCGGTAATTAGAAAAGAATTTTGATATTTAATAAAATATATATCAAAAAATCTAATTATCGTTGGCTGTTATGAGAAAACAAGAAATGCCTAATACCCGAGGAAAATCGAAGAAGAGGGCAGAAGAAAAGGAGATTGAAGAAGGTGGACAGGAACAAGAAATAGAGTTAGTCACGGAGAGTGAAATGGACCAACAGACATGTGATACAGAAGAAACCGAAGTAGTTATGGATACGGAAAAGGAAATAGTGGAAGAGGATGCCCAAGGGGACCAACCAGATAAATCCACCCAAAAAGAAGACATGAGCATGCAGGAGATGTTGAGAATTATTATGGAAAGCAATAGACAAACCAATGATAAAATAGACGAAAAATTTGACAAAATAGATGAAAATTTTAGAAAACAGGAGGAAAAATTTGACAAAATAGATGAAAATTTTAGAAAACAGGAGGAAGCCTTGAAACAAACCAATGAAGAAAATAAGGAGAATTTTAAGAAACAGGAGGAAAACTTAAAACAAACTATGAATGAACGATACCATGAACTGAAGGAAGCGGTTGAAGGGCAAAGAGAAGAGATGAATGCAAAATTTGAAGAGAATAATGAGAATTTAAAACAAATTGAGGGTAAGATGGAGAATTTCAATAAAGAATTAAGAGAAAATCTAGAAGGTAAAATTGAACTGATCAATAATACGTTAAGCCAAAGAGTAGAGGCATATAAGGAAGAGGCAGAGAAGAAATTAGTAGAAACTAACCAAAGATTAGACACAACTGAAGAGAAGATGGAACTAATTAAAATTGGAGTTGAGGCAAGAATGGAAAAAGAAGAACAAGATAACCAAGTTCGTATAATGGCCATACGACAAGAAAATAATGACCAGTTAGATAGCATTAAAAGCAGTCTAAACTGTAAATTTTCAGAGTTTCATAAAACTGTAGAGAATGTAAAAAGTCAATGTGATAGCCAAGCAGAGAAATTAGATAGTTTGCAACAAATACAAACCAATTTTCAATGTGATGTAGAGAGAATAAGTGCTAGATCTGCATGCAGCAGTCATCATGTTTATCCAGACAATAAGGAAAGTGTAAACTTTCGGGATTATCGCAGAAACCCACTTGAATTTTTAGGGAGAGTAGATGAAATTTTGAACAGATCAAAGGAGAATAGATGGAATATGATAAAAGGTCTATTAGACGAATCGTTCAAAAATATCAATGATAATTGGTGGACAGCAATTAGGAACGAGGTGTGTGATTATGAGGGTTTCAAAACTATGTTCAAACTTAAGTACTGGTCAGAATCAGTACAAAACATTATTAGGGACGATATCTGTCATGGTAGGTATGACCGTACAGTGGGACAAACACCTACTGCTTACTTTTTAGGGAAGGTGTGTATCGCCAAGTATCTAGACCCTAAGATACCTGAAGAGTGTCTAGTGACCAAAATGGCGTATCATTTTGAAGAAAAGATCATAAGTGCACGCTTGAGTGGACAAATCAAAACTATTGGAGGCATGGAAACGCTGCTAGAAAATTATGAACAGGAATCTTATTATAGGAGAAGTAGATGGAGGTCAGGAAATACCGAGGAGCGGAAGAATGAACCACCAAGAGAGAATCGGCCCAGAGTTAATTATGTACATGCTAATAACAATTATTACAGTAATAGTTACCAAGGAAGACGTCCGTATTTTAACCAGAGACAAAATTATGATCGAAGAGATGAGAGAAACCACTACAACAGACAACAATGGAATGATCATGACGAATTTAGGAGGTCCAGAAGTGGAGATAGAAATAGGGACATACCCTCAGGAGATCCACCAAATGACAATCAGGGAACTAATCAAGCCCAAGTAAATTATCTAATGGCTGATGAGAGGGATTCGAGGAGACCCGAAGAACAGCAACAAAGAAAAGTGGACAAACGAGTTGACCATGGGAAAAATCAAGGGTCTAATCCTGGTCCCAGTAATAAAGATGAGAGGCTATATACATACGATAATATTGAAATGTATGGTAGTGATCCGCAATGGGGCAATCCAATAGCGAATTTTATTGACAAGTTTAATCAACAGAATCCACGGGAAAAATATACGAGTGGATCAATCCGTGTTGTGAATGATACGGAAAATGGTTAACCTAATGTAAAATGAAGAGACTAAAACCCCAAAATTCAAAAAGTGTGTAAGTACAACTTACTTAAGATATTTTGCAACCATTAGAATTAATAAAAAGTGTGTAAGTACAACTTACTTAAGATATTTCGAAACCATATAATTTAAAGTGAAGAGACTAAAAGAGAACCGATGATTAAATAATTTTTATAAAGAACTGATTTAAAATGGACTAATAGGAAAAATAATATTTTGATGGTAACAAAAGAAGAATAAATAAATAAACAATTGATGGTAATGTGCTCAGATAAAAAGAATAACGAATAATTTAATGACTCCAATGAAACTGAAGGAGGATGATAATTAATACAACAAAAATTAGAATTTCTCGGAATTGAAGATTTTATAAGAAGAAATGATACGGAGAAATATGTCACAAGAAGTAAAGTCAGAAGAATTTTAACATAAGGCCTATCAATGATGTTATATGCTATTAATTAATGATAAAAGAAGAAGGAATCAAGGAGAAGAAGAAATATATAAATAAATACAAACAGCTACAGTATGAAGAATCCCAAAAGTGTTTGGTACTAGTCGCTAATTGACTACTACTTATAAGTTTTTTATTTTTATGTATTGACCGTAGAAATGTTCCGGCAATAATTTTTATGAGCAGGGATGATGTTCCCCTGGTCTCAGAAGGTGTAAGGATGGACAGCGGTGTATGGACCCAGAGTGGCCACCCGACTGGAACCACCGCACAAGATAGGGAAAAATGTTAGGGAAATTGAATATTTAAGGGATAATAATTATAAAATAGCTGAAAGGATTGATATTAGATTCCAGAAGTATAGATAAAGAAAATAGAAGGAAGATAGCAGACAGAAGCTTAATTGATAAAGCGAGTGTATAAAAGTAAATAGAAATGAGGGTTAAAAAAAAGTTTAATACGATTAGTGTGACCAGTCCTTATCAAATAAAATGTGGAAGTACCACTAACCCCGAGAAATAATTGATGAATTTGCCTCCAAGAGAGAGAGAGTAAAGTAAGAAAATAGCAATTACCACCAGTCGGAATTACCAGAGAGTATAATCAATCGGAAATGAAACACTATTATGAAAACAAAGTCAAGACCATTAGGAGACTTGAAAAAATCAACAATTTATTTCTATCAACGAGTTGAACTAAAATAAATTTGTTCTAGTGGGGGGGCTTTATGTAACGGTACATAACCCGGTCCCAATAAAGTAAGTCATGAGAGTGAAAGTCAGAAATGGGTAGAACTAAAGCTCGCTCAAAATTTAATTATATCACTCCACATAATAAACAATTCGAGTGGTATATAGTGCGAAGTGAGTTCTAGTGTACCCATTGAGGTGAAAAACCAAAGTGAAACTAATATATTACTAAACTGTGCTGTATGTTTTGGATAGGATAAAACTATGGAAGTAGTATGTAATAATACTGATTGATTTTTGTAATTTTATTTATTTACTGTAATTCATATTGTATGAACCACAATTTGTTATACCCAAGTTAATATTATATTGTTTCAAATAATTATGTTAGATTGTAAGAAAACCCAGGGTTTAATTTTAAAAGACATAAAAATTTTAACTACCAAAGATAATATAAAATTAAAATAATCCTAGGAAGGAAAGGACAACAGGAAGTAGTACCGGGTATGAACACTATTCGATACTAAATAAATAATATATAAATTTATTTAATGATAATAAAATGATAAAATATTTATATATAAGGTCATAAAAAAATTAACCAAAACATATTATGTGAATTAAATTAGTAAATAAACCGGAATGGAAAGTAATTATTTTTTACATAAATAAAATATAAATTTATAATAATCACAAACGGCCTACATAATAAAAATACTATGTGTTACTAAAAGTGATGGAAAATAACAAGTATTGTTAATAAGAGAAAAAATTTTGAACTGAACCAGAGTAATTGAAGAATCGATGCGACAAAAATTATAAAAAAATAACATTTTTTGGACGTTGGAGGAGGCGAAATTCACGCAAGAGTAATAAACAAAGTGAATACTAACTAATTATACCTGAGGACTTCAAATTAAATGGTGATATACATTAAAAACCAGTGGATGAAAACATTCTGAGGATCCAATATAGTTCGGCCTACTTCTAGTAGACCATCAGAAATACTCGAAATGAAAAGGAAATAATAACGCAAGACGTACCTCATCACAGAATAAAACTTCAATCCAGTAAGGACAACACGGAGCGAGGTAATATAAACATTTTTCGTAATAAATCCAGAAGAAAACTCGTTTTTTAATAGTGAAATAGAACAAAAATATTAATTGTATCATATGTTTATTTCAAAAGTAAACAAATACATGCTGCTCTCTTACGGCAGTTCCGGAAACTACGTAATATCTGAAAATTAAACCAAATTATTTATTAATTTCTTATATTTGTAAAGCGTAGCATTTAGCCATTTCTGACACTCTCATAACACAAAGAATTCACCCTGAACCCTGGGGAATTAAAAAGAATTATGTAATAACTGATGTATTTTATTATAGCGTAATATTGGTTAAATAACAACATATATGTTTTGTTCTTTAGACAGATCTATGTTTACTCGGTAAAGGCGAGAGGATGTTTTCTTTTTAAAAAGATTAATTGTGATACCTATACTTTGGTGGCTGGAGACAAAAGTCAATAATCAATAAAGCAATATTATTGAAAATTAATATTGAATTATAACGTGTTATAATTTATTGTAGTGGGTAGTTAATGAAAATTTCAGCACAACATACAGAAAAAATCGTCACAACAGAGGGGCAATAATGATACTTACTCTCTCTTCTGCATAAGGCTGAACAAATTACCTCCTTGACCCCAAATCACACACTCTCGATTTCTTTTAGATTGAGTAAAACAAGATAAACAAAATTCTTTATTTATACCGTTTAAAACGTCAGTTAGTATAATTCAAAAGTGACGCATACTGCGTGAGGCATATAATAACACTTCCATAACACCTCACGGAAAAAGTAGTACGTTACAGAATTGACGCGTACAACGTGGTGCAGGATTTAACTATACAGTGCCTCACATAAAAGGCAGGACGTTACAATATATTGTGTCACTATATGGAGGTAACATTGACACAAGCAACCTAAATGTGTTTCGTTATGAACAATACATTAGGAAAATAGCTTCTGCTAAAAAAGGATTTGATATATTTGTGTTTGCCTCCAACACAAAATGCAGCGAAATACCACCTACTTCGAGTGCATTTGCAGATTTTTATTTGGAAAAATCTTGATATGCCAACCCCTGATCCTACACTATTGGGTTGGCAGTTGGTTGATGGAGAATTTCAGCCGATATTAACAGACTTGAGCCCAGCACCAGACAAACTCTTAAATATGACTAATTGTGCCTGCCAAACTACAGTTGAAGAACCATGTACCACCATCAAATGTACATGTCGCCGATATGGACTTCCATGTTCCGTAGTTTGTAAAACCTGTTGTGGAAAGAACTGTACAAACACAGGAGACAGTTTTGATTTAGATGAAGATCAAGATGAGATTTGATTTTGATGAAATAAACTCATTTATTGTATAACTTTTTCAAATTATAGATTTTGTTTAATGTAAAATTTTAACCTTAAATAATCAAATTTTAATTTTTTTTAATTTAACTTTTTTTTTTTAATTGTGAGCGAAGTTAAAGCTAAAAATATGTTTTAAAAAGGTGGGTTAAAAATATTAAAAATATGTTTTTCAATACTGCAAAAGCTTTCAGTTTTTCGGCCACCATTTTGTTATTTCCTTTGATTTTTAAAAACCAATATCATATTCTTTTTCAGCATGAAAGTCCCTGTAATGTGATACCATACATGATCTTTTATGATTTTTTTAATTTTTGATGTTTTTTCAAGATGGCGGCCAAAAAAAACGCATTTTGCGCGACAGTACGAATGTATATTTTTAGTATGTTGATTAGGAGCGTGTTACCTACCATTTACAACAAGAATCATTTTTGTTCCAATTAGTTTTACCTCAAGGTGTTTTTTTACTTATTTCTACTGCACTAATTCCTAAAATTTAACTTATGGAAACAGGAAAAATAATCTCAATGGCTTTACTTGTTCTATAAACAAAAAGAGATCCGTTAGTTACGAATTACTATTCTAATTAACAAAATAACAATACCGACGAATTTTGTCTGTGTTTTCTTATTTGTCGATTCTACAATCGTTACGTGTACACAGCACACGCACACACATACACACAATTGTGTATAGACTAATGGTAGTTCTAGGTTTCTTTACAAATACTGCAGTTAATTTGCATCTGAGTACTACTGTCAATCTATATAACGACACGTCTCTATAACAAGTAATTACGGTCAGAGAATGCTTATAATCTTGAAAGTAAACATACGACTGTAATACATTTGAGAATAATAGCCTTCTGTAAGAGTTTTATTTGGAGCATATGCACAAACCTGGATTTTTCGAAAATTGGAGTGGTACTACCTTGACGTTTTTGAATCTGGTGCAGGATTAGTGCCTCAAGAATATAGACAAAAGGAATAACCTAATAATGAGCCTGATTAGAGTGGGTGAATGAAGGACGCTGATTCGAATTATTACAGAATTGAGAAGCAGTATGGTTGGTCGTCTGCGACGTCATTCAAAGTGGTTCACTACCCTGATTGACAAGAAGAAGGAAGAATGCACTTGGTGGTTAAGAGACTGTCTACGGACGGAAAATAATACAAGCTTACCAACGTCTAGGTTGAGGAGGAGGAGGATTAGAAGAAGTAGAAAAAGAAGAAGAAGAAGAAGAAGAAGAAGAAGAATGAGAGGGAGGAGGAGGAGGAGGAGGAGGAGGAGGAGGAGGAGGAGGAGGAGGAGGAGGAGGAGGAGGAGGAGGAGGAGGAGAAGGAGAAGGAGAAGGAGAAGGAGAAGGAGAAGGAGAAGGAGAAGGAGAAGGAGAAGGAGAAGGAGAAGAAGAAGAAGAAGAAGAAGAAGAAGAAGAAGAAGAAGAAGAAGAAGAAGAAGAAGAAGAAGAAGAAGAAGAAGAAGAAGAAATACCATTCTGCAATTTTTACAGTGTTTTTTGTCAAACTTACTCATTTAATTCTCAGATGAAATTTGCTGAAAATATTAAGAAGCAGAAAAATTAAAATTTGTAAATCATGTAAAACTCTCAAAGTAATTTAATGGCGCCGCGTAAAACGCAGGAAAGTATTTCACACTATTTTAGTGATAATCTGTTATACTGATTTGATTGGTGGCCATTTCCATTTATTGAGAACTTTTTAAGGTTTAAGAGAATACGTGTTAAAAAAAAGCCTGTTACTTGATAATGTTATATCTAAACGGATGCTATCCCGATTATTACCAGTATTTATTTTACGAGCACCGTATTTACTACGGTTTCGTAATACAAACGCAATGCTATTACAAACCAAATCTTATTAAATTTACGTCTGTGGTTCAATGTTCAATTCTCTTAAATTTTTATCTACTTTGCCTTTTTGGAAAATAGTTATTTATTAACAAGCACAATAAAATACATCTTATTGACTTTATTATTAGTAGTATTATATATTATTGGTAATATTGTTTTGGAAAATAATATTAAAATTGTCTCCACTAAAATGCTCTAGAATGTTAGCATGTATTTGTAACGTTTGTTCACCAACAAGTATTGAATGTAGAAAAATTTACCTGTCGTTAAAAAAACAAGAATTTTTGTGTAGTTTAATCTTAATGTTAATGAAATTAGATTTACAATACTCCATTACTAAATTATGTAATGTACCAATTTGTAATACAGGCAAAACTTTCTTTTTATGTCTAAAATTAAAACAGTAATGGCTGTTATCCACTTACCAAATTGAACACGAAAATTCTAATATGATTAATGGTTAAACAAATTTATTTAATTATGCCAACTTGTCGAAAATTTAAGCTATTCATAATACTGAATCAAGTTGAATACGTTAGAAAACAGTGCATTAACAGTACATAACACTAATTTGTTCGGTAACAGACAAACGTTATTGTCGTATAAAATCAGCGATACTTTAAGGTAACAGTTTGGGTTATAAAAATAAATAAGAATCCAAATTTTATAAACAATTCACATCACAAAAGTTTGTCACATATTCTTAATATATACTATGGGGGGAAATACGAGTTACCTCTTTTGAAGCTTTCCTATTTCAAAGAATTTTTTCTCCTCAGTGTATACATATATACGTATTGCAATGAGGCAAATTTCACTGTGTGTGAATATATGGGGACATATAAGCTTTAGTTGATGTCCTATGTAAAAGGGTGTGAATTTGATAAGACGCTGTTGTATTAGCATAATTACTGGATGCTAACGTAGATTAAGATGATCATAACTAATTATTTTAATATTAAAAAAATGTTAATAGTATTTGTTCAACTGAAAAAGTAATTATTTTTGCAGTCACGTGCAGTTGAAAACACGTAGTTTGGAAATGTCTAGAAACCGGAAGTTTATGTTCACCAACACGTGGTCGATTTTTTGAACAATCTACAATGTATTAACTTGTAAAAATGACGTCGTGTGTGTAGATCTATAAAAGCACTGTTGAGCCGTGAGTTACGGTACTCTCCCAGTCTCTCACGGTCTCTCAAATTCAGTCGGACATTTGTGGTGGCAATTTCGAGTTTCACCCAGTCCTTGGGCAGTCAGAGTTGCGGCTGAATTAGTTCCGCGTATTCAGCCACAACGACCTATGGCTGTTCACAAAGAATAAATCAGGAGCAACTTGAACAGACACAACCCCCACTAGGAGACCCTAAGGTCGACATCCAACCTAGGAGTACAACGGCCGGTGTGAAAGCGTAGGAGCAGGCCATCAAGATCGTCCGGACCGATGCAGCTTAACCCAGCAAATACAAGAAAGTGAAATTATAAAACTTATTTTTAAAGTATAGAACCAGTAAAACTCTCTTTTAAATTGATCACTGTCAAATATATCAAAGTTTATATTTTTTAAACTCATAATTGTTTTTATATAAGCTGCATATGTATTAAATAAAAAAAGAATAGCGGATAAAACTTTATTTCTGCAAGTGCAATCAGCTTCAAACCTGTTACACACACACACACACACACACACACACACACACACACACACACACACACACACACACACACACACACACACACACACACACACACACACACACACACACACACACACACACACACACACACACACACACACACACCACACACACACTTTTCCTACAGTAATTTCTTGATATGTAGGCCTATATTATTTAATTTTAACTAATCGTTTCCAATCAAGATGTTTTATTTTCCTTACTTGACATGTTTCGGGCATCAGATATTATTCCAATTCTCAGGCATTTAGTTTTTATTCTTGTGGAAAATTTGTGTCTACATTGGTTGTTTCTATGACTTCCTGTTGGTTTTTGGCAGTTTACATTGGTGTTATTGTGTGTGGGTGTGGTTTCTTGTGTTTTTTTTTTAGTTTTCCCAATGTTGAGTGTTTTGAAAGATGTGTCTATTTTGTATGGATTTGTATTTGTTCAGATATTGCTTCGTCTTCTGTTTTATTTTATACATTTGTAAATTTTTCAATGTATTCTTTATTGTGTGGTATGTGTTTTATCAGGAGTCATGCTGGTGATTCGTGTTCTGTGTTTATTCCATGTGTGGCTAAATTAGATTAATAAATGTTTGATTTTTGTATACGTTAAATTGTTGAAAATAACGTTTCTTGTTTTCTTGTCTTGCCTAAAACAGAAAATACAATCAAATATAAAATAAACACAAAACATTTAAGAAATGATTACAACGGATCACACATAAACAGTAATAACAGCAATACTCAAAAGTGGGCTAAATAAAAATAGGATAACAAAGCTTATAAAACTATTTAAAAATACGACCATCAGAATACAAAGCTAAAAAAATAATAAACAAAAACTAAATAACTCACACAAGAAAGATAATACAGTGAACAATGAAATATAAAAACATTGAATGCGAAGACTACAATAAATGCTGACCACAAATTATCGAAAGCAGCAATATAAGTAGTAGTATATTTTGAAATTTTATATTACTCTTTGTGGAACAGTAAATAACAAGTGATAATACAATCAAAAACCAATTATTAATTTATAAATAATTGATAACAAAAATTATACCGACTGATATACCCTGCTATAAACAAATGTACGAATGCTTTTATATAATGCTTGGATTCTCTTACAAAGAGAATCTGTTTAGTATTCCAAGTGTTTACGCAAACAGACGTAGATGGTACAATTTTTAGATTATAGTGAATTCGGTACTGCTTGTAAAGTTATTTGAATAGAAATTATAAAAATAAGTGTTAAGTAAAAGATTACTTTTACTTACTTGTACATCAAACCTACTTACTTCAGCTTATTAATGACAGCAAGTATTCTCCCAACGTTTTTATAAGAGCTAATGAATAAATATCAAACTCAAAAAAAGATAAACAGAAAAACTCTGGTGCACACCACTAAAAATGTTTTTTTCCGATTAGCGCTTTCAGGCTTCACAGCTCATCATCAGATTGTAATTGAGCGGATTTCCGATCTGATAATGAGCTGTGAAGCTTGAAAGCGCTAGTCGGAAAAAAGTTTCTTATAGTTGTGTGCAACAGTGTATTTTTTGTTTGTGATTATAATCCTAATACAACTTTATTAATTAAATAAAAAAGATTGTGTTCCGTTAAATTATTCACATTAACAAAAATGTAGGATGTGTTACGTGTTTGTATAAAGTATTGGAATGTGTGTGTGTAAGGGGTTGGAGGGGGGGTTATATTATAATAATCTGAGAATAAAGTAGATATTTATTAACTACACTTTGTATTAAACACATATATTTACAATTATATTACAAATATTACAATGGAAAACAAAAAATGACTATTAAAATAAAGGTTCCTTTTAGGTTTCTGAAATGTAGTCTGCTTTTATTTTACAAGAATAGGAACTAGCTTCCGCAACCCGTCAGGAAAGAAATGACGTTCGCCGTAATTAAGGTCTCCCGGTCAGGAAAACCAATTTAAAGAAAAAGGGAAGTGTTAAATCGAGAGTCACTAATACGAGGAAACAGCTAACAAAAGAGGGAGAGCAAATTGATTTCAAAACTCGTGTAACGTATAGAGTTATTTTATTCAAACAGAAGAGACTTTTGTGTTCTTTATCGACGTTGTTAGTGTCTACAATAATTCTTTCTCATATCATATCATAAGTAATTTTAGTATAGCTTCAAAGTGAATTTACAAGATTGCGTTTATTCATTGCCTGTAGTATTGTAGATAGTAGTACCATTGTTTGTCATTTGTCACTCTAAAGATTTCAGCACCATAAATGCACATCGTCAGTGATTAATTTTTTTATGTTGTTTTAGGTGTAATTTATACGAAATTGCTTTCTTGGTTTAAAGAATGGATACAAGTATTAATTTTAGGCTCATTTTAACTTGTGGTTAGTTTAAGAGTATTGTAATTTTTATATAGATGGGATACAAACCCACCGTATAACCCCCGTCCTGGACGACCGCGGTTTTCATTTTAGGTCTCCTTTCCTTAGACAGGTTGCCTTCACCATGGCTTATGAGGCCTGTCTACTCACACAGTAAGCCTTTTACCTCAGCTTTCTATGTGCTAACCTTCTCCGCTGCCACATTAAATGCCTATCCTGTTGCTAACAGGCACCATTCTGGTAGATCCAAATCTCCCAAATCCATCTCTCGTTTTCTCGTCGACCCATAGGAATAAATCCTGTGAAGCCGGAACAGGTCACGAAGGCCGAATCATTCTTGGGAAAGAAGAAGTTAGTTTGTACCAACTCAATTTTTATAGAGAAATTAAGATTGTCGACAGACCCGTAGAAACAATCACAAATATTCTTACTTTCCAATTTATACGTAACTTAGAAGTTTTTAAGTATAAACGTAACAACCAAGTTATTATTGCTTTCCTCTCCCAGACTTTTGTAAAACAAAAACCAAATTAATTATTAAATTCTACAATAAATTTGCTAATCACGTAATATTGAAACTTGCTACTGTACTATAAACCGGTCAAAAGTTTTGAATTACTTCACTTTGGTGCTTTTCTAATTACAAAATATAGCAGTCTCGTACATTTCTCATAATATCATTCTATTAGGTTTTGAAACACGTTTAAGTTTTTTTCTTTCATTATAGACACCCGAGGTTACTCCGACAATAGTAGGCATACTCTATAATATTCTTGAAGTAAAACTAAGAACTGTTTATGGAAATAGTTTATTCGTAGTCAAGAGGCTAACCATATAAAAAGTTTTAGACATACTTTATAAGAACAAATGGCACGTCGATCAGATGTAGTCACCAATTTTTACCCTCATTTCTGTCCTCCTACCAAAGTTGGATTTCTACTCCATATGGTCTGCAACTGAAAGCCCCGTGACAGTGTTAGGAAAGAATAACGTACACTCACTTCTCAGTCTCCTCGAATTTAATCACCAAGCGCCTCTCTCGGATGCCGTCGATGAAGTGATACATAGCCTAAGAAGGATTTTTTAAATATTTAAAATTTGTAATGGTTTGTAAAGATAATGTTCTGAGAGTTGTTTAAAAGAAGGAAATACTCTACATACTTATGTCATTAGGAGAACCACCATTCTTATTAAGGTCGTGGTATATATGAAAGAAGGTCAACAGGTGCAGTGAAAATAAAATGTTGGTGGTGAACGCGGAAACGATAGAAGAACAGAAATGTCAACTGTAGTATGGTGACGCCCAAAGAGATGACTGAAAAAAGTTCGTCACCTTGAGAAAAACGATGATCGAATAACCAGGGGTTACGTGGAGGAAGCTCCCTTATGTAAGCTTTCAACGAAGAATATTTGGCTTCAACAAACCAAAACGAGAATGTAAAGAATCGATTTCTGGGCTAGAAAAGACGCGTTAATAAGAGATTGTTACTAGGGAAAACTTTGGGTAAGGTATTACCGGGGAAACTGGAGGTGAACAAAGAAGGAAATTTATACTGTAATAGAAGTAGAAGTGTTGGAATGGCTTGTAGTGTCTTGTTGTAACAAGGGAGTTCTCCAGGCAAAAAGGAAACTAAAGCAAGCCGTCTGGATTGGAGAGTGTATTGGCGACGGAACGCAAATAAAACGCAAAGCTTACGTGAAGTTTGGCAGGAATCTTTGAGTAGACAAGTAGATACGACCTTCTAGCCAAGACGGGGCACATAATCCAATTTTAGAGAACTTGAACCACTTTATTTTTTCTCCAACTAGTATATGGAACATTCGATTACAGACAATTTGAAATTTATTGAAAGCCTGTGTAGCTGATGACCGCTAGATTTTTAAGGCAGCCTTCAAAGTTGTATAATGTTACAGGTATATATGTGTGAGTTGCTTATTGCTATGAAGTTATTTGATACAATCTCGATTGACTTATGTCACTGAATATAACGCAAGCCATATTAGCAGGTCTATCTGTGACGTTTGGTTTCTTTGTAGCTATTGAATAGGAAATTATGCTGTAAACATTAATTTGACCCAATGGACAAGAGCACTGACGTTTTTCGACACAATTTAATCACGATCGTTTAGTGTCGAGGAATAAGCATTCACTTTCAAAATAAAGGGAATATTTGTAAAATCAGTGTTCTAAATAGAGGAAGTTTACATTTTATGATGAATTTATAAGTTTTATCTTCCACTCACTACATCAAACTTTAAGTGACGTTTTAATGTTATTGTGTTGCTTCTGTTAGGTTTCTGCTGTCAGCAAAAGTGTGGTACTGGCAAAAATTGCATTTTTAGTCTTGTGTATTCGTAGTATTGTGTATATTTCCGCCCTTTACAAACGTAAAGGGCGGAAAAAGCTTTGTCTAACGCATGGTTTTACTTGTTCAGTTACAAACTAAAGTATTGTTTCTTCTTTGAAACATTATTTTGATGGCAGATGGCTTAGCAACCCATGGTATGTTTACTGAGCTGAAAACTCGCATAATATTTTACACTTCGTCAAGCAGGTAAACAGCATATTAAATACTAGTTCACACCATTGCATTTCTTTATGACAAGTTAGAATGATGTAAAAGATATTGTAACGGTTTGTTACATTTCGTCTCCCCCCCTATCTTATCTAAACATGTGCCTCACAGGGGTAGGCTTGGTGAATGTGTGTGGTGATCGGCGTGACATCGATACGAAGTTGAATGTAGGACGCGCGTTATTTCACGTTGGTCTGTGGTGACATGCCTGGGCACTACCTATCACCGGTTTCCTGTTGTAAGTAGTCAGTAGCGAGAGAGCGAGGTCTCCTGGCTGTTGCCATCACGTCTGTGTAATTTGTTCTGCCTTACGAGGTAAGGAAGTACCGAACACATTTGCTTTATTAATTCAGAAATCATGAATCATTCAGTTTATTATGTAACGCGGTAATTATTATGTAATAATCAATTAACGATTCTCATGAAAATGTAATTATATACAGTTTGAAGTCATTCCGTAGACAGTATGTAACAGGTTCATGTTTTGTTAATCAAGATATTAATTAGAGCAATTATGTATATTTTATTAAAGATTAATCTTCAATTCATTAACTGATAACCTTTCGTTAATAGTTTTCTGTACGATCTTTATTGCCATAGCAAAAGCATAACCTATCAGTCATGCTTGTTATACTAAAAAGTATATCCTATTATATCGCTGCACATGTCACGGGTGGTTAAACCGTTAGAATTAAATTAATCTCAATGTGCAGGCTGCAGATGTATGGATGAATAACACGTGAAAACTGCTTGTTTGAACTTCGGTCCAGCAAACGGTGCGTGTTCGGAAAACTATCAGGTGACCTCAAACCATTCATAAATTTTGGGGGCGTAAATCGCAATACAAGTCTCCTCACTCAACAACCTACCATAGTGATCGCAATTTTTCAAGAGTCGGAGAGTGATATCTGGGAAATACTATTTCATCCATAATTTTAAATAATAAAACAAGTGTTAACAAACTATGTCCTGAAAATTGAGTCTGTTAAGACCTGCACTTTTAGTGTCGTGTGCAGCATGGTGACATAGACCGTGATTTGAGGGTAGAAAATACGTAACTGATGTATACTTATGTGAATCGTACAGTTAGTCTCAATTTATAGAATTTAAAGTTAAAGGAAAAAGTATATAATTTTCCTAATAATAAGGTGCACTTATTAAAGTAATTTAGTCAGTGTTCTTAAAAGACCCAGTAATGTGAATCTTTTATGATATATGTAATGTAAAGCTATTGTAGAAAAATTGTAAAGTCAGGAGGCCTAATTGCTGCTCTATTCATCGTGATAAATTTGTGTCGTTTGAATAAATTATTATTTATTGTTACCAAGTGTTACGTGTTTTACATATGGCAACACACTTTGGGTTCCCAGTGTTGTGACCCTGACCAAAGGGGGAGTTACAATATTAAATTTACTAGTCTGTCAAAATATATTTGTTCTAGTATTCAAATACTGACAGATTATTAAATAGTTTGCATATAAAATTTGTTGAATTTCACTTTTTTCATTCTCCAATATTTGTGATATTATTCCCAAAAATTCGTTCTAATTTTAAATAAAAATATTGGACACAAGTTTGTATTGAAGTAAATTAAAATTTGTAATTATTAGACTTTTTGTTATTAGAAATTATTATGCGTAAGACGGTGAGAAAATTTTAGAACAAGTATACTGTTAAGTGTCCGAAATTTGAAACTAGTAATATGCGTTAATACTCATGCTCTACTAATGAAACAACTGGAAGAATTCCATCAGAAAGAATAGTTAGATATATCACATTAGAACTTCCATGGCAGAATCTTTTGTTTTACAAGTATGCATATCTTGGACTCAAAACACACATCCAAAGCAAATGCTGTAGGTTCCCATGAGAATTATTTTAACTATTATCGCTGATATAAGATTCCTTTTATTTTTTAAATTTATTATGCTACTGTTGCTTTTCGTAATTTATCACACACAATAAGTGCAATATGCGTAATGTTTTAAATTTAAAACACATGGTTGTTTCTTTATCTTGAAACGTTATCACTGCCTTGCAATTCATGTGCCTTGCAATTCATGTGAGGTTATACGGTTTCATTGTTGTATAGCTGATTGATAACGTATCACAGTTGTTATATTTCTTTCGGTTACCCCTATTTTACTGTCAATTACTGTCAATAAGATAAAACTGATCTTATTATGATCTGATTATCATAATCATCATGGTCAAGGTTTAAACCAAGAATGGTTTGTTCCGGTCTGCAGTAGGCTATGATTAAAGCGGGTCACTCCAGCGCTTTCTCGGACGTCCCACACCTCTCCGTCGCCTCGGCTTATAGTTCCATAGTTGTTTGGGGATGCGGCAGTCATCCATTCGGCAAAACATGTTCCCAACAATTCAGCCGATACTGGGCGATCCTGTCGAGTATACTCAGTTCCTGCCGTATATCTGTGTTATAAATAAAACTTGAATAAAAATTTCCACATTATTTTACATTAACATTAACATTTATATTTTACATTTGATGTTTTTCATATGTTAGTTTTTAAATCGCTTTGTACGGAATATATTTTAAGGATTTGTCATTAAATTTTAAGTATATTAACTTCTGGAACTTGCTACGAGTTACTTCATCCCAATTTTGTATTCGTTAACACAGAATAAAATAATAAAATATTTTTCTGTTGAAAACTCATGTTTTCTGCCAACCCGAGCTGAGCAGTTTATTGTATCTCATTTTGTATAAATTGAATCAGTGTGTTTGAATAACGTTTTCAGCACTTTTGGAATATTAATTCGTACTTTAACTAAAGAGTGGTATTCCATTCAAACATAATTTACTATAACTTTTGAGAGTATTACTGTCAGGGCTTCGGGGTACTGGGGGTTGTGTGAGAGTAACAGTGGTTGCATGCGTTGTTGGCAGCTTCCAATGTCCCCAAGGAACACAAAGTGTAATTTCCATTGAAGGCGCGCGGTTACAGTAACACAAAACAGATGTTAGGCACTTCGTCTGCGGGAATAGTTCGAAACCCGAGTTTTGGAAAACGTTAAGCTGTTAAACGTAGTAGTCTGTTTGAGTCTACAGAGGTTTCAATATATTTTTTTATGTTTGAACATTGGATAAAGATCAAAGCAATCGGTTAAGCTGATGTTGATAAAAACAAATACAGACATTCAGAAATCTTACAATCCGTTTATCTGTTTTACACTTTTATTTGATGTAATTTTTCATTTCTTTAAAAACAAAATGAATATTATACAGACGGCTTTTTTTGTAATTTTAAGAGATATTTGACTAGACACCTTTTTATATTTATACTTGTAATTGTAAACGTGATGATAAACTTTCTATCAGTTAAGGTTTAACAGTACTCTAAAAATTTTATTTTACGGCCTGCATTTTTCATCTTTACTTCTGTACAATAGTATTTAGGAAAATATGTACTCATAATCATATAGAAAGTGGTTACATTTGGAAATGGCTAACTAAAATTATTCAGTAAAAGTAAGTTTCAATGTGGTATGGTAGACTTAACCTACAATTTTGTCATACTAAATATAACTATTACTAGACTCTAAAAATGGACACGTTGTCTACAATATGTCATAAATTTGGATGCTAAAAATATTTTGCTAAAATATTTTAAAAGCGTATTAAATTTTGTCTCCTGTTCTGTTTTTTCGTTAAAATTGTTGCCTGTAAAAGTGAATACTTCGCAATTATATAGAGAGTGAAAACATTTTAATAGGAATATAATACTATTAAAATTACAATTACAAAACTTTTCTAAATATAAATATCTTAAAATTACAAGAAAATCATCTCTATAATATTCATTTCGGTTTTACACAACTTTAAAATGTTGCCATCTATAAAACTGATCAACGGATTCCAGTATTCGTGTACTTTTAAAAGATTTGTTCTTATAAACATCAGTTCGGTATGTAGTACACTGCATACTCAGTAGGCGCCTTTCCTTCTCTTTATATTTTTCAGTCTCAGTCTGTTCACTCATCAGTTTATTTTAGTCTTTCAGCATTTAGTTTTCGACCTGTCTTGTATTGCCATTGAATAAAAATAATATATCATCCACATACCTGTGCCAATAAATGATTTTGTTGGTGCATTTGTTGTTGTTTATTATGTGGTTCTGTTCCATGTTGTGTATAAATATTTCAGCCAGTATTCCTGATATGGGGGATCCCATCGGGAGGCCGTCTGTTTGTGTGTATATCTACTTGTTGTATGTGAAGTAATTTTGTTCTGTAATTATTTTGATGAGTGTGATGATGTTATGTGTGTTTCGGGTGTGTTGTTTTGTCTGAGTAAATGTTCTAGTGTTTGTATGGTGTCTTTAATGGGTACATTGGTGTATAAATTGGTTATGTCAAAAGATGATTAATGTTGTTGTATTAATCTCAGTAACAACACTTCTGTCAAAAACAACATAGAACTGGTCAAGAAAACCGAATACATCCACATCCCACACAATTCAACATTAGCATCTTTTGACATAACCAATTTATACACAAATGTACCCATTAAAGACACTATACAAACGCTAGAACATTTACTCAGACAAAACAACACGCCCGAAACACACATACATGAGATCATCACTCACCAAAATAATTACAGAACAAAATTACTTCACATACAACAAGTAGATATACACACAAACAGACGGCCTCCCGATGGGATCCACCATATCAGGAATACTGGCTGAAATATTCATACACAACATGGAACAGAACCACATAATAAACAACAACAAATACACCAACAAAATCATTTATTGGCACAGGTATGTGGATGATATATTACTTTTATGCAATGGCAATACAAGACAGGTCGAAAACTTCCAC
This sequence comes from Magicicada septendecula, assembly GCA_034769895.1. Classification (NCBI taxonomy): domain Eukaryota; kingdom Metazoa; phylum Arthropoda; class Insecta; order Hemiptera; family Cicadidae; genus Magicicada; species Magicicada septendecula. The sequence goes on from CM068374.1 coordinate 273,194,792, forward strand.
AAATACATAAACACAATACACCACAAACTAAAATTTACGCTGGAAATAGAACAAAACAATAGTACAAATTTTCTGGACATAACAATTAACAAAACAAACAATACACACACGTATAAAATATACAGAAAACCAACCACAACTGACACGGTCATACACAATACATCAAACCATCCAATCCAACACAAACATGCGGCATTCAACCATATGCTCCATAGACTAACAAAAATACCATTAAATAAACAGGATTATAACGTTGAACTCAACACAATCAAATATATGGCAATAAAAAACGGCTACAACCCTAATTTAATAAAGAAACTACACAAACACATCATAAACAAAACCAACAAAACAATAAATACCAACAACACACAACAAAATAAATACATCACACTCACATACCATAACTCCCACACACACAAAATCGCCAACACATTCAGGAAACACAAGTACAAAATAGCATACAGAACAAACAATACCAATCAAAAAACACATCAATGATTCAAACACGGACATAGACAAATACAACAAAACAGGTGTTTACAAATTAAACTGTAATGATTGTAATAGTTTCTATATAGGCCAGACGGGAAGATCTTTTTCATCACGTTACTCTGAACACCTAAAAGCTCTATCCAGCAGCAATATACATTCCGCGTTTGCCACACACATACACACAAACACCACAGCTACACCAACATAGATACTAATCTTGAGATATAACACTACTTACCCAAAAGTCGAAAACTTAACACAGCAGAACAATATGAAATATACAAACACTACACAACACAACCAAACAGCATACTTAACTACCAATTACATTATAAATCGCACACACTCTTTGACACAATTATACATAAAACAAACAATAATTCGGATCCCCGCGCCAATCCCCTTCCACCACACACCACCCACACTCAACCTACCAAATAAAACCGTTACAAGTTACTGGCAGTCTGTCTCACACCGTTGATGAAGGCGCACATCACGCCGAAACGTATACGGAAGGAAGAAAAAGTAAGTTTCACAAGTGAAAGTTTAATAATCTATATTAATTTAGTGCTGTGAAAAAAGAAGATGAACTATCAAAACAACTATTAAATAGTTGCAATCGTATTTAGAGTAATGAAGGAATATTCAGTTTACGATTTATTATTACATGATGAAAATTGCAGCTTATTTTTTTTATCGCACGTATAAAAATCCTGATTGTAAAAATTAAGTTTGTCAGAAGCCGAATGAAATATTGTAAGTTTCCGGTTAATTATTTTTTAATATTGCACGTATACAAAAATAAAGTTTGTCAGAAGAAGACAGAAATATTTTAAATTGTGTATATTGTAACGTTTCCTTCTTTTCTGTGGGTTACAAAAATAAATATATGAATTTGTAAAAAAATTTTGTTTAAATTTAATTAAAGAAAAAATTATTTTTAAATTTATTTATTAATTATTTATTAGTTTATTTATTTATTATATAAGTCCTTAATTCTTTTAATTACTAATTTAGTGATTTATTGTGTTATAATAACAATAATTTATTTCCAGCGTTAAATAGATTATGAAATGTAATAATCGATTGGTGGTATTCAGCTATTCAGTGATTGTACTCCTTTGCGATGTTATTCTCTTCTTCCTTGGAGTCCAGGTTTCAAATGTTACCTGAAATTCTTCTAAAGATATGTTCACCAAGAAATAAAACTCAAAATTGGAATATTAAATGAATTTATTAATCTAATTGCGATTAATCGACTTTGAATCGAACTACTAATCCACAGCTCGAAAACTCATATCTCAGGGTAAATTGTTTTCTTTATATAAATTATTAACATTGAATTATAGGTTCTTTTAGCTGTTATCATAAGTCAGAGAAAGGGTAATGCTGAAAAGGTAAAATACTTAGAATTAACAAGTTCTTAATGACAAAAATAGAAATAATATTTAATATAAAAGTTAATAAAAATTAGATTTTTTCGAACCAATGGCTCTACGTAGGCTGACGTCACCACAGCTGACTGAGGCTGGTCTGAGATTCAACAAAATGGCCGTCTCCTTGCTGTGTATGCACACTGAGATCTTCACGACGAAATTCCTCCAAATAAATGTTAATTCTTTACGTGTTCCTCATCATAGTAGTAGTGATCAGTTTTCTTCATCTTAGAGTGATGATTCCGTATTAATGATCCGTTGTTTAGTCCGGCAATAAGTGTTCAGAAGTGTCCTCGTTCATATAGCTCGTCCATAGCGTTGTGCTGATATTCACATTAAATAATTTCTGATTAGTACCTGGACTGTTCTAATATCTTGATTACCTTCCAATCTTCGTAAAGATAATAGTTGAATTGATTTTATTTGATTTTAGTGTTAGTATCTTAAAAATTTTAATTTCTCTTATTTTTATAGGTTTAGTTCTTGTCAAAATTATATTTTCTATCTTTTTTAATTTGTGTGAGCTCGTTCTGATGTGTTCATCTCGACGTTTAACAATCAACTCTCGTTTTTTCTTCATCGTACAAAAGGTCCTGGCTGATTTATTAGTAAATTTTCATTGTTTTAAATCAGCTGCCTCTTAAGCCTCAAATTTGATGTTGTACAAAAGAATTGAATTTTACATTATATTATAAATTACATTTTGCTTATTATTTATTCTTTTTAAATGATAATTACATAATCAAATTCCTTATTTAATTCTGCATCATTTAGTACCACACATGATATATTTTATAGTATTTTTTATCTCAAAAAGTCATATTTACAGTATATTTGGTTGTAGGCCTTACCTACTTTACTTCTTTCCACATTAAATGGTTGACAATTTATGTTAGATTCTAATTATCATTGAACAAGTTCATTGATTGAATTATTATGGTTTTGGTTATTTAATTCTCAGTAATTTGATGATTTGGTTAGCTAATTGTAATACTGTTTCAATTTAGGCTTTACTTTAGACTCCAGTGTCATTACACTTGCATTTTTACTAATAATATCTTATACATTCCTTAATTACCTTCACTAAGTGTTGTTACAGTTATTATACATGGTTAGTGATTTACATTCAACAATTTTCATTCATTTAATTAATTTCATTAACTTATTTACTAATTATAATGCTGGTGAGAGGTACCATTTGCCTATTTTTTTATGTTAGTTCAATTACAAAGTTTACTATTATTTTAGCTTGCTAATACCCTTTCTGACATACAATTCTATTAAAATCTTAACTAAAATGCCCTTACTTAATTACAACAGTGTTTATTATTAATTGACATCATTAAAATATAATAAAGGTATTATATAAAAAAAATAAACTTAATCTCAAGCATTCAATGCTTTGAGTTCAATGAACTGGTAACATAAACACAACACATCTGTTTTTATTTAAACAGTTTATTAAAATCAATTATTATGCATTCTTTTGCTGTTTTTGGTTTAATTTAGGGATTTACTCTCACTATTCACAGTATTTCCAAATTTGATTTCTAGCCATTTTATCTAGTCATTGGGGAATAAAGAGCATCACTTAAATGGGATTATTGTTTGTCATTTTTTCACAATCAAATTAAATTATCTTTGTACACTTTCCATCATATATATAATATTTCTACTTATATTTAATTTACATAGTTTCTTTTTTTTCTACTGTATTGTACTTTTCTTTGTTATACTTTGTTGGGGGTTTTGTTTTTATGTGCTTACTAGTTATATTTTTATTCGGTGGTTTTGGTATATATATGGTTTTTTCTTAACTGCTCCTATTCTACCTGGGTATATATACTGTATAAGTTGGATTATCACTTATGTTGGTTTTATTGAACTTAACTTCTTTTAATTTAGGATTTCATTTTACTTTTATTCTTGATTAATTATTGTAATACTTTTTTTTCCCAGTTTGGTTTTTTAATAATCTATGTTATATTCTATTTTTGGTTGTCTTTTGGTCTTATAATAAGATGGATTTTCTGTCATGCTACAATATCACAAAATCTTTCGTCTCTAATAGTTATCAAAAAATTCTTTTTTGGTAAGGTACTTATGGCCAAGTCAGAAGATGTGTTTATACATCAGTTAAACAGTAATGCCTATCTAGTAATGACAATCGATGTCTTTCCTAATTGTAAAAGAAATCATACTGTTCCAGGTTAAAGTGCAGTCAGTGACAAACCCCCTCAACACTAACACAGTTGCTTGTTGATTTTTCATAATTTTTCGGATAAGCTAAAATAATACTTTGGTGCGCTTTTGGACGTATGTTTGTTCACGTCTATTGTAACAACGTTGGCTTGGCGAACAATGTTTAATTATTGAAGTTATTTAACATTGTTATCATTAAAATTTGACTCATTAATTGGAGTAAAAAAACTATAATTTCATTAAAAACTATCAGCACTATTGGTATTCTTTCAGGTTATAACAGGTTTTTACGTCTTTATAAACTATATTGCACCCACTAACAACGAATTATTATAATTATATTCAATATGTATTCTGCATATATGTGTGTGTGTGCGCGTGCCCACACGTGTGTGGTTTTGCCATATATAAGTTAGTAGACATTAAGAAATATTAGTCGTGATTTAATTGTTTAATAATCATAATAATTCTATAGGTACATCACAAAAGCAAATTATAGGAATTACTTTTGTGTTAGGTTGGTTTTGTCGTATTGTTGAAATATTCTGTTCCTTTTTGTTGAATTCTGTGTTGCTTAGGTTAATATTTGATCCAACATATATATATATATATATTGTAACATGACATAAGATAGCGCAAAATACCACTAATGATTAATAAAAGAAAAAGCTGAAGGTAGGAAGAAATGTTAAAAAACTTATAACTTGAAGATTAATGACCCAACTACGAAATAACAATTGACTAAGGAACTGACTATGACTTGACCCAGTAGATTGGAGGAAACAAGAAGATTCGAGAAAACAAGAAAATAGTAACAAGAAAGAAGGAACGAGAAACCAAGAAGTAACCAAAAGTATGACCACGATCATTGTAACCCCAAGATATAACTGACAAATAATCTGTAAAGTAAATGCACTAAAACAGATAGGGCATAAATAAGATGTGAAATATATAAACTATAAAAAATAAACTAGAGATATTATGTATGTTAAATGAAAAGCAAAGAAACATGAATTTATAAATATAAGATAGGAAGTTAGAAATAAAAATTACCCTATTAAATAATAAACTAGTGAAAAAAAAGTAAGTTATAATTGAGCTGAATAAAGACAATAAATAATATCAAAAGTGACCAATGTGAAATGAGAATAAAACAAATATCAATGACCAATAACCACACTGTGTTACTAAACGGAATAAACAAACAATATGTGGAATATCAAGTGAAGGATATAGATAAATAAATAGATATAAGTGACAACAATCTATGTAAAAAAACATAGTACAAAAGTGAAAGTGATGATAAATAAAAGAAATCTCATGTGAAAGGAAAAGTGCAGTGTAGGTGCATGTAGTGTACAATACAATAAGAAGCAGACTATAGTAATATTGCAAAACAATCTTTAATAGAATATTACCTAAAAAGTATGAAACTAATTGTACCATTATTAATATAAGTGATAGTAAGTAAGAATTAAAAAAAATAAGGTAAGAGTTAAAATTATTAGAGTGGAAGATAGGAGAAGCAAACACTATAGTTTAGTGAAGGAATTTGTAAGTGAGTTATATTGTGTAAAGTACTGTTAAAAATTATTATTATAAGAGTTTCATTATTGTAAAAAACCATAGAATTAATTAACTTAAAAGATAGGTGAGATAGAAGTAAGAATTACAATAACAGTTAGAAGTATAATTTCAGGCCTGGACCTGGTAAGAAATATTTTAATAATAAAAGGTGTGTTGTTAAAAGCACCAATGTTTTTTTTAATCAGTTTCAATAAAAAAATGTTCAATGAACCAATAAATAAAGTTTATGAATTATAAGGAATGTTGAATAGGAGTATTATGAAACCTATGCTTTAGGCCCAGCATGAAGGAGAGAATTTTATAAGTTTAAAATGAAACAATAATCAAGGGTCAATTAGAGTATATAAAATGTTTAATTAAGTAAGTAAGTGTATTAGATATAAAAATGTATAAATATTATTCAGTTTAAAAATAATTACAAAAGAAATATCAATAAGAAAATAAGAAAAATGTTATTAACTAATCAAAAGTAACCATGAGGGATATCAAAATAATCTTTAGTAAAAAAGCAGAAGAATGGTGTTAGAATAATTAATATTACTACTAGCATAAGTAATTATAATTTAAAGGATTTTGACATATTTGAACAGAAATAAAACGTTAGCTTATAACAATGTTATAAGATGTTGACCAATGAGAACTAGTATAATTTGAAAGGTAACTATGGCAACTCATGCTTGTTACATAGAGTGACCGTTGAAATCTAATTACTTCATTATTGACCAAAATAGAGGGTGGATGTATGAAGCCCTTGAATCCAAATTATTTTTAAAAGCTTTAAATTTTTCCGAATTTTGAAAGAAGAAGTGTAAGAAGAATATTTAACTAAACCATTAATGAGATGACCAATAATTAAAACATTTATACAAAAAAATCATGGCCAAAACTTGGAAGGAAGTAAACTAAATTAATACCTGACCAATTCTGGAACCTGAAGAAGAAGATCATCTACAAGAACTGATGGAAGCGGGACATTGGATTTCAACCATTTGAACGGGAATCTGAGCTAATCCAAAGATGAAAGGACTTATAGACGTGTTCCAGAAGAAGAAGAGGTTCGCAAGAGAAGCTACGTCCAGGAATCGATGAGTATAAATTAAATACTTCACCCCAAAAATAAACTTTCAATTACCCATAGTAAACGAACTATCTTATTTTCACTTCACAGATCACAAAATTAACTTTTGAACTGAACTTGATTATAAAATCACTTTCGATAAAATATATCAATCACTGAATTTTGATTTTATATTAAAATAATTTTAAAACATAACTTGCTAACAAGAACTTAACCAAGCGTGCACTATTTCTCATTGCCAATAACTTACTTTTCACGTTTTAAAATATCAACTATTGTGTATTAGATATAAGGAATATTACAATTTATGTGCATTTATTAGTCTGTAATCCAACTTCTGTAGTCCAAAGAACTTATTCCCTGAGATAAAATTAATTTTATAAAGAACAAACCATGTACGCTATTGTGGAATTTTACGTATGAAAACTGAACGAGCAAGACGCTGACAACCGAGCAACTTGTGAATTATAATAAATATATGTTTCATTTATCAACTGTAATTGACCAGTTAATATAAAGAAAGGTTCAATAAATTTTCATATTTCTCAATTGCTGTATGTTTGATTCATATAAAAAGGGTAATATAAGAATTTGGGACACAAACAATAAACATACGACAGTTGACAAATTCGACTCGGCCAGACAGCGTGAGCCAATCAGGTGGCGAGGCGGAAAAATTTGAACTGAGCCGCGAGAAATACGGTCGACTAGTAAGTATTGAGACAAAGTATAAAACGGCTCGTTACACACTATTAAATAATTTAACATCAATAATAATTAACCATACCGGTAAACCGCAACATTACAATATATAAATCCATTTGATCCAACATAACATATCCAGCTTATAAATTCATTTGATCCAAATGGCATACGGATAAGATATGTAGATGATGGGCTATATGTATCAAATAACAAAAATACAAATGCAGATAGCATATTAAAACAAACTCAACTATTTAGACATAACCATTGAAAGAAACAATAACCATCTACAATATGTTATATACAGAAAACCAACTTCCACTAACATCATTATACCTAACCATTCTGACCACCCACCACAACATAAAATGGCAGTATTCTATTCATTATTTAACAAAGTGTACAAAATACCCCTAAGCAAACAAGAAACAGACAAAGAAAGAAATATAATATACCAAATTGCTTATGAAAATGGATACAATAAAAATACTGTAAACAAAATAGAAAATAAAATCAAATATAAAATGAAAACTGAACATTTAAAAATTAATCAAAATGAACAACACATATAATAACAACTATAAAAAATGGGCCACATTCACATACTTTAATGACAATAAGACAAAGCTAAGAAAACTATTTAAAAACACAGAGATTATAATAGCATACAAAACTAATAAAAACAGCTTACAAAAACTAAATATCACACACAACAAAGATAATACAACAACCAATGGTATATATAAAATTGAATGCCAAGATTGCAATAAATGTTACATAGGAGAAAGAAAACAACAACTAAAAAAACGTTCTTTTGAACATCTAAACGCATAAAAAAACAGGAATATATAAATTTAATTTGGCCACACATGCAATAAATACAGGAGATGAATACCCATACATAACCAACATGACACTAATAAAACACATAGCACACAAAGGCACCATAATGAACATAAGGGAAAATTTACAAACACACAAACACAAAACAAACTTATTCCTGAACAAATACAAATCAGTACAAAACGTGACACAATGTTCAAAGCACTCATCATCGAAAATACTCAAACAGCTAATATATACACCAAAATTACACAGAATAACACCAGTATAAAATACCAAAAACCAACAGGAAACCATAACAAAAACCAACCAAAATACAAATACTCCAGAAGATATAAAATCAGGAAAGCTTAAGATGGGAACAATACGCTTTCCGAAACATGTAGCAAATAAGGGAATATAACATCTTGAGGTAAATAAATGTGTAAATATTAAATAAATTATACTGTATATGCATCAAGAAATAGACTGTAGCTAAACGTGTTTAAATATATATATATATATATATATATATTTTTTTTTTAGTTAATTTTTTCTACAGTCCGTTTCTTGATATATATATATATATATATATATATATAATACATTTAATATTTATAATTAAATTTACCTCAAGATGTTATTTTTATCCTTTATTGGAACATGTTTCGGGCACTATCTTGCACCCATCCTCAGCCTTCCGGTTTTTCTCTATATATAGAGAAACAATCTGTACATATATTGCAACAATGCATTTGCATATTTGCCCAAGGCGGTATGTTTGTAAATATGTAGCATAGAAAATATATGATGAATAGTTTTTAACAATATTATGCAGGCTAGGAATTGTCAGAAAGCGTACACCTACCCCGCAAGTGAACACAGCGCTTGTGTGTTTGTGTGTGTGAACGCAAGCTACGACAGGCAAAGGTCTACGATAGGGTGATGCGTATGAATTATTGTTTTGTCTGTAATCAGGTTTTAACCGGATAAAAGTAAACTAATTAATACATTTTAAACCTGTGAACAAAGACTTGCCCCAATTATAAAAACACCATTACATTAAGGAATTTTTAACGAATATAGTGATGTAAAAGTATTGCAGAAATTTGCAATAGTAAAGAAGCTAGGTAATGTAATGTTAATTACTAGTGTAATTAAACAGTAATAAATAAGTGTGTTATATGTAAGTGACCAGAAAAAATTACGCAAACGATGATATCGCTCGTGCTACGAATATTTTTACGAAATCGCGAAAATAAACCAAAAAGTGATTTGTAATTAAAAGGACGCTTTGCACAAAGTGACAATATCTAACAGGTCGAAAACAGTCCTGGACTTGTCAGATCGCCGTCCAGTATAAATACCACCGGCAATTTTGGGGCGATCTCAGACTCAAGATATCTTCACACAACGTCACGCTGCTGCTCTGCCGACCGATCGACATCTTTACCACATACACCAAGACACCAAGACTTATGGAGGAACTCTGGACCATCACAAACAACAACCCGTAGAGACAGAGAACACAGCATCTGCGTAATCATCATCATCAAACTCTCAGGATTCAGGACACACACACACACACACACACACACGCGCGCAACGGTAACGTCGGCAGTACGCAAGTGATGAATAAACAATTATATTTTTGTTTGTGGAAAGAACTCTTAAAAAGAAACTTATACATGAACAGTAAAGACTTAAAGTTTTAAATATAATCATTATACATAAATTTAAATGGTAGTTAAAGAAAATAATTTAATTTAACAAGAAAATTTAAAAATACTAATCTTCTGTTATATGTTAAAATTTGGGTGTGTCAGTAGAAATGAATAATAGGTTGGAAGTAAATGTTATTTTTTATTTGTTTATAGCAACAATTAGTTTTATTCTTGATTTTTAATATTATTTTTTTTTGTAAATGAGTTGCTATTATTATTTAAAATTTGAGTCAAAGTCAGACACACTGAAATAAAAAGTGTTTAGATAAGTTGTTTAACATGTCTGTTTAGCTAGTAAGATAATATGGTTTTTTATTTTTTATATGTCATAAACAGCATAGAAAGTTATATTGTATTTGTGTAAACTTATAAAAGAGAACATTTTTATTTATCTAAGATTCGAATTTTTAATATTTGCATATTTTCTATTAATATTAATAAACCATAGAAAGATTATTTTGAAAAGGTTTTAATTAATTATTTCATGTCAACAACATCTCACTCCTCTTTGAAAATTATTTTATTATTGTGCAACTACATATACTTGACGCAACGGGAATAAAAAAATCCTGCGACCTGGCCGGTGTGATACACGTCATAGTTGCGTTGAGTACATGGTAATGTATTTGTATCAATTTTTGAATACTTGTAACGTTGCAATATATATATATATATATATATATATATATTGTAACTCAACTTATATGCGTTGTTGTGGTGTTGTGTGAGTGTATGAGCACCTACCTGCTGTCCGATCTTGCGGTTTTCTGCCGACTAGGGCGTGTGGATTTTGGATTTGATTTCGCAAGTATGTAATCTCAAATATATGACAACAGCACACTAAATAAGTTACTTTAAAAGTGAAGAGTTTTGTGAGGTTGGTAGGCTCCGTAGTACAGCAATAAAAAAATACAATATGGGGTAATAAAACGGTGTTTATTACTCCAATAACACACAAGAATAAAATGGTTATATGATCAAATATCCTTACAGTCTAAACAATAAATAGATCTTGAATAATGTTTTTTAAATGGTTGATAATTTTAAGAAGTTGAACTCGTTATTTTAAAGAGTTAATTTCAACTGAAAATTTAATTAATTACTTTACTTTAATTTAATTAAATTGCTTTAAAATTAGATTCAAATGAAAATAAAAAACTCTAAAGTTAATTGAATATATTCCAAAATAAACTAGGCGTGACAGTCTAGTTCACGTCCCTGTATTTACTAGTGACTTGACTCTCGTATACTGCAGTATGAGCAAATTATTTAATTGTTTGTTAAGATTTGTATAGCGCTTTCTGTTTTATATTAATACTTAACTAAGGCTTACTAATTACTTATACTGGCTATACAGATTATCACAAATGAATTATTCTTATTTACTAGAGTCTTTGATTTGTGGCACCTGAATGATTTAAATTACAATGATTTTAATTGAAAAAGAAAGAAAATTTAACGTTTGAAAAATAGATAAGTTGAGTTTGCTTTCCTGATTTTGAAGTGGATCGTAGAGATGCTCCAGATGTCCCTCGCTGTCCTTGTCTAATCGGCTGGAGATAGTGATCTACTTGAGCGTCCTGAGTTTCGGCGTTGAGCTCGGAAATCAGCAACGTTTCCTCTCCTGCTATTTGTTGAAGTTTTTACGTCTATGGTTTTCTGCGAGAACTGCTTTACGTCCCTCGTCGATTGCACGTCCCACGTCAGCGTGTGTGTGTGTCGTTCGAGTGGTAGCTCTGCTCGTCAGCTGATTCACCAATGGTTTAGACGGCCTCTCTGTCGTATTCTCGAAGTAAGGTCTTGTAGTCTTGTAGATCTCTTGCGTGCTTATGACCACAGCTTGTAGTACACAATAAGCTTGTTTGTTGAAATGAAGAGTATCTCGACTGGATGCTGTAATTACGAATCGTTACAGTTGATCTGTATTATAACGTTCGTAATTATGCGTGTTGACCACGTACAGTCTTCAGATGAGTCTTCACAAAACTATGGTTTTGAGACGATCGAAGAAGTACGTCTGTTCTTCTCAAATACTGGCAGTAGAGTGTTCGGTCAGCCCCAAAACACTGCGCTGGTTGGGATTTCTTCAAATGATTTGATTGGCTGACACACTCTCCCTACTACACAAAATCTGAATCACCTTAGTCCGTGAGAACGAAGTTAGTTTCCCACAGACGGAGAATTTATATTATTACTAATATTCTTAACACAGCGGAACTGAATTGTCGGTCCGGATTTCCTGTGACAGTTTTAAATTGCAATTATCTTGGTTGCAAACCAAGTTGTGCTAATTCCAAAGTATACAATTTGTTGGAAATTCTTATATTTATAACATATTAAAAGCTCATTAATGTAGCTTAATTATTACAGAAGTTATTCACATTAAATTAATTAACTCAGTTATTATTTAATTATATTGCGTAAAATTCGCACACATTATTAATATTTCGGCAAACATTTTGGCTATAATGGATTTCGCCTTAATTTACTGGTTTCTGAAATATTAATAATAATTGAAAGTTTGGGTGTGGTCGTCTTCTTTCAACAGCGAGCTGATTATGTAACAGCCGCGTGTGCGTCTTTTACAATGCATTATTTTGATCGTTATTACATACGAGTGGAGTTTCGACTATTAAAATTTATTTAAACATGAATACAGTATACACTTAACATATAACTCCAAATAAATGATATTTGGTCCTGTTATAATATATATATTGCAATGGAACATCGCAGAAAAGGGTCTTTGTAGCTACGACTACTAGTCCAGTAAGGAGAGTGGAAAAAACGCCAAACCGTAACAAAATTTTGACTGTACATGTATCAACGTGATATTTTGTTTACACACTCCATTTGGGTCCTAGATCAAAGTTGAAAAAAAATAATTGTACGCTTTCACCCCTAAAGGGTGAAAACCACCCCCAAAATTGCAAAAATACGTGGGAGACTGAATAATTGGAATTAGAGGCTGCAAATTTGTTTGGGTGAGGTTTGAAGGGTACTGAATATAAATATGACATGATAATTAACATTAATTCTATATTTGGGGTGATATCGACAATTTGTCGGGGCGGTTATAAGAACATTCGCATTTTTAAGGCTTTAATGCCGCGTTTTGGTGTATAACTAGTTTTTAGAGTAATATTAAAGGCTACTATGTAAGACCATGTCCAGGGTAGACACAAATATGCGTGGTGACGACGTAAGAAAGTGAAAACCACCCCTGTAATTAAAAAATGAAAATGAAAATAAATAATTAAAGAAAACGACTGAAAATTTGTTTCTGGAAGTTTTTGGGGTCGATAAATTCAAATAAGATGCCAGAAAAGATTTTCATCCATTATATCAGGGTGAAAACCACCCATATTAATAAAAAAATTACTGTAAGAGTAAATAATCAAAAGGCACGTTCAAAAAATGGTACCATGATGTTTTTGAGATCGGCAAATTATAAAATTTTGTATTAATAGATCACTTACAAACAGTCACATAATACGAAAATAGTGACTAATTAAAAATAAGAGTTTTAAAATTCACTATGTTCGAATAATTGTAAGATGAAATAATAACAGAAAATCGAATCAAATCGTCATGTATTTTTTATTACGCATAAAATTATTTTATTTTTACTCTTAAAATTATTAATCATATACATGCTTAAAAAATATTTACTCATTTTAATATTGAATATTTTTTAAACGCATAAACGCATCATTCTTCTTCTTCCTCTTCATCAATAATAAGGTCATCTTCGTCATCAGGAGGCAAACAATTTAAACAACTTGTACCACTACATTCGGTACATGCGGAAGTACAAAATAAACCCGTTTTTCTACAGCCACACTAAGAACCGCATCCTTTCTTGCACCCACAAAATATCATTTTCAAGACATTATCAGGTGCTGGTGGCTGAGTCATATAGGTAGGATCTAGTATTTCTCCATTTTTTCCACCCCCAGTCTTCAGCAACTAGTGTATTTCTAAGCCATGATTGAACTTGGAAATATACACGCTTCGAATGCTCTTTTAGAGCATCAGCGGTTGGTACCAGTGCCTTAAGTTGGACTGAATTTTTTTTTTTGTGTGGTGGTCTTAGAAAACATTTTAAATCTTAAAGAATTCAAATCGTCTTTATCATTACCTCCATACAAAGCAATAGTGCACACCGTACTTGCTTGCATCAGTTTTATAGGATCTTGATTCTCTTCATAAAAAATTTTCGCAGCAAACTGTAAATTTTCTTGCTTTTCTAATTTGTTAGCAAATTTATTTTTATACTACTTACTAGAGCATCTTTAATTTATTTGTACAAAATATTATCGCAATTTTCACGAAGTAGGATTAAAAATGTATTATTTTTACAATAAGCACTTGAGCACGCGCCGTATATATATATATATATATATATATATGTAACGTCACAGAACGTTCCATAAAGGAAATCATTTACATAGCAATTTATCATAAGAGGAAGGTGAGGTGAACAGTATCGAACCCAAGTAGTCCTAAAAAATTGTGTAACTTTGTCTAATAATTATTTCTACTAACATGAAAAACGACCAGACTTTGACTAAGACACAAACCCCATATATATTATTAAAGTGAATGACAGTGACAAAACCATAAGACACTATAAGAGACACAAATAATGTCAGAATCAACCAAAATGAAGTCATTAATTATTTATTCTGAATAGAGTATTAAGAACTATTTTTTGTGAATGAATGGACATGATCCATTATTATATTATGTAATGTAAATAAAATAAATGTATTAAATGATTTAAATACATTATTAGAAAGAGTTTAAGTTAAAATAAAAACTATATATATTTGTTATGACAAAAAATATTAATGTGTTGGATTTGAGACCAAGCACCTAGATTTCATGAAAAAAATTAATTATTATCAGATTGAAATAAAAACTATATATAATTGTCAAGCAGACAAACGTGAACAATTTATCTTAAATAAAGAAAGCTGTCAAATGAATAAAAGTCAGTCACAATAGCCAAAAACAGTATTAACTAAAAACATGTGGTAGGCATATAATATTGTATAATTTATGGATTTAATGTTGCCAAAATGCAACCAAATTGCATTAGAAAGTTGAAATATAATATAAAGCGACTATACTAATATATTTGACTAACTTTAACATTGTAATAATCGAGTTAGCAACATATTTACCTATACCATGTATGGCTGGAGCCAATCAACCAGTACAAAAATAATCATATCTGGCTAAATATTTACGAAATGCTAACAAAAATAAAATAGAATGGTACAATACTTCAGTATACCTTAAAAACGAACAAACTCAGTTGAAAATAAGATCAACTATGAAAGAATTTAACTTATAAGAGTGAGATTTGTCACACCATGAAAAAGGGCATCTCAAGACCAATCAATATGATGCTATGTCATCCTGTAATAAAAATAATATGTGTAAAGAGTAACCAGGTATCACAAAAGACAGACAATATAATAAACTCTGAGTGTACACTAGTGAAATACTACATATGTTAAAGAAAGAGACTAATTATTGTGTTATAACATTGACAAAAACCTAGGCCATGGACAGGGGCCAGGTAAAATTGTAATTATCTATGTATTATATATGTTAAAATTTGTTTGTTTTGTTATAGGAAGATGGTAATGTTATATGTTCAGATTGTGGAAGAGACATAATAGTTTCACAACATTTTTTGTTCTAAAAAAAAAATTGAATTTTAATGACAACAACCCAAGGTGAGAGTTGTATATTGTGTTACTTATTAGACTTAATTTAATAAAAAACCAATCATAATTAGTATCACTAGATTAAGTTGAAAACAAAGAATCTAAATGTAATAATGGCATACAAATTGTGAGTACTAATGTAAAACTGTTTGATAAATACCAGAGTAGTTTTGGAAATATCCTTAGTATGAAGAATAAGAAATTTGTTCTAAAAGCTTCGACGGAAATGAATTTTGTTCCATAATGTTCCATTTCGTTTATTCTCGAACAATCTAGAAAGAATTTTTACACAAATATACCGGAAGTCGATGTAAACAATCAGCCTGAATTAGTATAAAAGAGACAATAACCCCCTTAACGTAAACAAACAAACACAAAGCCTTTCTCGACACTGCATGGGAATTAGCGCTGTGGCGGCCAATTTGAGAATCAACGCGGAGCAGCTGAGTTGTCGTGGCGGGGTTTGAACGAGAATCTACTGCCAAACGTTTTCACAAAAGTGCGGAAATAGTAAATGATCGCAATTTTGACTTAAAATAGATTCAGTGCACATATGAAGAGGCGAGATTGAAAAAACTACCCGAGAGGAGTGTCCAGTGCGAGATTAATTAACCATTGGAACGTGAGTTACCAAAATTAAAGTCATTTTTTTACCTGGGTACATTTATCACACAGTTGTACTACACATGCCACACACACCTTCAAATCACTTAATTTTTTTTGTAAGGCATCTTATTGATATGTCTTGGTAGTTCAAAGGAGTCACGTCCTGAGAGTAAGGATTTTTTCACGTATTAAACTCATGCTTTTCAACTGAGTAAAAAATTGAAAACACTAGCCAATACTTGATTGGATATACAAAATTGTCAATAATAATAATAATAATAACTTGTGAAATTTTTTTCTTTAGTAACTCTGCAATTGTAATTGTTTTTTTTATGAATGTTATTCCTTCAGTCGATTTGTTTGTTTTGAAGAATCATTAAACTTACCTGATTTTTTCAAGCTAAACTGACTTGTTTATACTTTTTCATAGAAGTAAGATTTAAAAATTTTAATTTCTTTAATAATCACATTTTATTCTTGGAACAAACGATTCCAAGTGGCGCCCACAAAAAAACATAGTATTAAGTTGTGTTACAGGACTACATCACCGCAGAGGATCCAGTCAACAGTAAGTAACAAAAGTGCGCGAAGGTAACGCCCGACAGCATACAAAATTTTTACATTACACCATTACACTATTATTTTCTTTTGTAATAAATTGGCAGCCCAACTAGTGAGGCTTGAAAAAGACGGAACGAGCCCGGCAACTACCAACAGATCAAAATGCCGCAACCTAAAGGAAAAAAGGCGAAGAAGAATGTGGAACCCGAGTTAAGTGTGGAAGACGGAGAGGCAGTACAAATGGAGGAAACGGAATTAGAACCGCCCACACTAGAAATGGAAAGACCGGTACAAACGGCAGACGAATTAGAGGAACAAACGGGAGAAGAACCCATACAAATGGTAGAACAGACAGAGAAACCCGAACCAGAAAAAATAACAGGGAACGTTGACACGAATATAATAATGATGATGCTCCAAAGAATGTAGGAAGATAAGGAGGAAATAATAGAATCCATGAATAAAAATAGGCGGGAAGATAAGGAGGAGAATAATAAAAACAGGCTGGAAGATAAGGAGAAATTAGACATAAACATAGAATCTTTAAAGAAGGATATAACCGAGAAAATAGATGACAAAGGGAAAAAACTGGAGATATTTCAGGAGGAGAATAAAAAATATAGAGTCCTTGAAAAAAGAAATTAGCATAAAGTACGAAACAGTAAACAAAACGATCAATGATAATAAAATCGATAGTGACAGGAAGGTCAAAAACATGGAGAAACAGTTGGAAAGGTTACAGGAGGGAAACAATACACGTTTCGAAAATATAGAGGAACAAACAGTAGAGACCAAACAAGATGTTAGAAATCTCGAAAACAAAGTAAGGCAGAACCAAGACGCCATCATGCAGGAGGTGGGAGAAGTCCAGAAAGACGTTAGCGAGAGGATGCAGAGAACATATGACATCGCTAACAGGCTGGACGAACAAATAAAAACTAACAAAAATAGCATACTGGAAATAGACCAGAGAGAGAAAAACTTGCAGGAAAGATTAGAGGCGCTGAGAGACACACCTATATTAAATACTCATACGTGTCATGGTGAAAGCAGGGAAGTAATCAACTTCCAAAACTATCGACGAAACCCAATGGAATTTTTAGAAAGAATGGAGGAGTTTATTGGGAGAAATAGAGAAACAAGGTGGGACAGGATAAGAGAGATGCTTGACGAGACGTTTAAAAACACTAGGGATAACTGGTGGATAGCGGTACGACCCGAAGTCACGAATTTAGCCGAGTTTAAACGCCAGTTCAAAGAGAAGTATTGGTCGGAGACTGCACAAAACAGGGTAAGAATGGACATTCTTACCATTTTATGGTAAATACGACGCGTCCAATGGACAGTCCCCGACGTCTTATTTCCTAGGAAAGGTATGTTTAGCACGGAAGTTGATACCGCCGATCCCAGAAGAATGTTTGGTAAGGCAGTTAGCTGGACATTACAGTTATGGTATCAAAGATGCCCAATTATACCAGCAGCTCAGTAAAATAGCCGATCTGGCCAAATTATTGGAAAATTATGAATCCACTGGAAGGTTCCAGGATTACCAACCCCCCAATCGTAAGGTAGAATACAATAACAACAATAACGGACCAAACCGGAATGGAGGTGGAAACGGTAACAACCTGAACACAAATAGTCAGAACAATAATACCCCACCAAATGGCCGAAGTGATAACACTCAGGGTCCAAATAACCGCAACTATCCGGGACCAAACAGAGGTAATTACACCGGGAATAATTACGGTAGAAACTACCATCAGGGAAACAGTTATCGCGGGAATAACTATAGGGGAAATAATTATGGTCAACGTAATGGTTATCGTAACGGGGGAAACCAAGGAGGACGCGATAGGAGAAACCAAAATGAATATAGACCCCAGGTAAACTATACAATGGCCAATAACCGACGACCATATCCACCCAATGTACCCACTTACATGTTTTACCCACAACAGGCGCCAGGTAGCCAGGGTAACACGACGAACAGCCAACCTATTAATGGTAATCCCGAGGTCAGGCAGGAAACACAGACGGGTCAGCAACCCAATGTTCCGGGAGACCGGGCCAATGAGACCGTGGCTCATTTAAACTAAACGCGGCAGTGGAAAAGGAAAACCGCCCTTCACTGAACCAATATTATGGGGTGACAAGTTACGAACATAGACAGGACAAAGACGGGACTATGATACTAAGAATAAATAATTATCTTAAGGATATTAGAGAGGAGTTATTAGAAGAGGGTGACAATATCGTTAAAAATAGTAACCAAGGGAATAATAGTATCGTGCAGATCAAAGCAAATATCAATGGCATAGAAGCAATATTACTCATTGACACGGGGTCAAATGTATCACTTATCGATAGTGTTGAGTTAGAAAGGATCAAACAAAATAGTAATTTACCAATACCCACTCTGCCTATAAATAACATCATTTTAGTCGGAGCAACGGGGAGGCAAAATAAATCAATAAACAGGTGTCATTAGAGATGACTAGTAATGGGGTAACGATACCAATAGGGTTATTAGTGGCGAATAATTTACCCATGAGTATCCTAATAGGCTGCGATATACTTAGGCCATACAATGCAGTAATAGATTTGGAAGGTAAGGTGATAACTTTAAAAACTAACAAGGGAATTTGGACCAATAATTTAATCGATGTCCAAGGAAATGGTACAGACAACACACCTTATCAAGCGATAGTGAACCATTATTATTGTGCCGATCGTCCAATAAACATGCCTATATATCAGGAGGAAAACCCAGAGTTGTGGTTAGAAAAATTAGAAGAAATACGGGATTTCCAAAGGACGAGAGCAAGGGGCCTGATTAGCGAAACACAGGCGGAACAATTAATCGAGGTATACAACAATTATAAACACATATTCTCAAACGCTCCAGGTAAAGCCAGAGATTATCAATGCACCATAAAATTCAAAACTCCGGTGGAATTTAACAGGAAATCGTACCCGATCGCCTACTCGCTAAAGAACGAAGTCAGGGAAGAATTAAACACGATGATAGAGGACGACATAATTGAGTATAGTCATTCGCCCTTTACCAGCCCAATCATAGCTGTGCCAAAAAAGAACGGAAAGGTACGTATATGTCTCGATGCTAGGGAGATCAACAAGATGATTGTTAACGACCGCACATCACCTGGGGAGATAGAGGAGATATTGAAAAAGTTTCACGGAACCAAGTATATAAGCTCATGGGATACGGTATGCGGTTACTGGCAGGTAGAACTCCACCCTGATAGTAGGAAATATATGGCATTCATATTCGAGGGCAGAAACTATCAGTTTAAGCGGTTACCTTTTGGCTTAATAAATTCTGTGGCGGTGTTTGTAAAGATAATGGACAGAATATTGGGGCAGGAAGTACTGAAGTTTACGACAATATACGTCGACGACCTACTGGTGACTTCAGCGAATTGGGACGACCATTGTAATAGGGTTGAACAGGTGTTAGAGAAATTATCAGAGAATAATATCACCCTCAAATTAGACAAGTCCCAATTCATTGCAAATGAGGTGAAATTTTTAGGCTTTAATTTAACAGAACAAGGGATTACTCCATCCAAAGAGAAGGTAGAGGCCATACAGAAGTTCCCCACCCCAAAGAACAGGAAACAGCTGCAGTCATTTTTAGGAATCTGTAACTATTACAGAAAGTTTCGGTCCAATTACTCAGAACTAACTGCCAGGTTCCAAAAGCAGTTATCAGCTAAAGACAAATGGACTTGGGGACCAGAGCAAGATGGAGTGCTCAATCTCATAAAGGAAAAGTTTTTAGAAACAGTAATGTTGCATCATCCCGACTTTACAAAACCATTTTTTCTAAACTGCGATGCCAGTAACGTGAGTTTAGGTGCAGCCCTATATCAGGAAGATCAGGATGGTAACCATTTAGTAATTAGCTTTGCTAGCCGCGTGCTGAACAGTTGCGAACGAAACTACAATACTACCGAAAAAGAATTGTTGAGTGTAGTTTTCGCATGCGGTAAATTTAGGACATATATATTAGGGTACCCCATAACAGTTAGAAGCGACCACAAATCTATATCATTTTTAAAGCATTGTAAGCTGAACCACGGAAGGCTGACGAGATGGGTTTTGGCCTTGCAAGAAGATAATATCACATGGGAATATATACCCGGCAAACAGAACGTAGCAGCCGACGTCCTATCTCGCGTCAATATACCAGACCAAACCTTCTACGGCGAAAAGGAACAATTAGCAAAGGTTTACCACATTATTAAGAGCAGGGAAGATTTAAAAAATATTTTAAACGATATAAAGTCACAACAAGAGGCCGATCCAAGATTAGGGGATATTAGAAAAAGGGTACAGGAAGGCGATGAGGTCATAAATAGATATTACTGTTTACACAACGACACTTTGTTTATAAGGAATACCCCGCACCAAGAGAATTGGAAATTAGTAATTCCACCAGCGATAGAGAGACCGGTAATAATCGACTATCACGATAGGTACGGACATATGGGTGCCCTCAAAGTAAGGAAGGCAT
Organism: Magicicada septendecula; assembly: GCA_034769895.1. Lineage (NCBI taxonomy): Eukaryota > Metazoa > Arthropoda > Insecta > Hemiptera > Cicadidae > Magicicada > Magicicada septendecula. The sequence continues at coordinate 273,216,289 of CM068374.1, forward strand.
TGGAAGAGCAAACATACATCAAGGGGATGAATAAGAAGGTGCAGCTGGCGATACGGTCGTGCGATATTTGTCAAAAAGTAAAGTGTGATAACGAGAGGAAAGAAGGGGTCATGATACCCATATCATCCACCGAAAAATTGGAAAAGGTATTTCTCGATATCTGCGGACCATTTCCACGCAGCGGTGGGAGACACCGATATAAATTTATCGTAATCATCTTCGACCATTTTAGCAAATATACCAAGCTATACCCAATAACTAGGGCAACGACCAGGAAAATAATAGACATCATTATAGAGCGATATATAATGGAGGTAGGCTGACCGTATTCTATAATTACGGACCACGGTACCCAGTTTAGGGGAACAATTTGGAAGGAAAACCTTGGAGAACACGGAATAAAAACGTACAAGACGTCTGTATATCACCCGAATAGTAACCCAGCCGAGAGAGTGTTAAGGGAGGTAGGACGGTTACTGAGAACATACTGCCATAACGAGCAGAAAAGATGGCATGAATACGTAGCATCAACCGAGGATTTCCTCAATTTCTCACATCACAATACCATCGAGGTGTCGCCATACACAGTTATGTTCGAAAGACCCCCACCACGAGAGATAAAAGAAATTATTAGTTTTCCCGACGAACCCGCATACCAATTTGAAAGAACCAAATTTTATAACAAGGTGTTAGAAAAAACGGAACAGCAGCGGAAAAAATATGTTAAATCACAGCCCAAGGCAATTAAATATGAGGTAGGAGAAAAGGTGTTAGTTAAAAATAGAGAATTGCCCAGTGCTATACAAGGCATAACGAGGAAATTGCTACTCTTATATACAGGACCTTTCATGATCACCAGAGACAATAAAAACAATACCTACGAGGTAACTGACACGGTTAGTAACAAAGTAAAAGGTACGTATAACCAAACATCATTGAAAAAGTACCATGATTAAAAATCGCAAGTCAAATACTCAATCAGTGACCAAGTACCATGATCAAAAACCAAAGTCAAATACAGCATCATTGAGAAGGTACCTTGACTAAACATGTTAACGTGAATTTTTTAACTTACCCATAATTAGAAAGGAGATAGAGATTATTAAATAAATATAAATATTATTATATGATTATTATTAATAAATATTACGAGATGGACACATTCCACCGTAGGCAAGATTTATTTCCAATAACCATGTCAACGTATATTTACCAGCTTACCCGTACTTATAGAAGGAGAGAGATTATTATTAATAAATATTACGAGACGGACACTTAGTAAAGGAGAAAAAAGGAGAAATACTGTCATATATTTGATACTAAATGGAAATGATAAATGAAAAAAAAAAAGGAAAACAGTGTGTTACATAAGGAGGTAATGATGAATATGAATATAGCTATTAACATTGAATGATTTTAAACGATAATTTTACCTGCGGAGAACGATATATTAATATAATTGTGAATTAATCAGAAGAGTTTAAGAAAGGGAATTTATGTGTAGGAGCCTATGATCTTTGAATATTGTATTTTTTTATTTATTATTATTATTTGTTGCGAAGGTGCAATTATTATTTTCTGGACAGGGATGTGTTGCCTCTGATTTCAGTAGTTACAGATAGGGAAGGGCAGAGAATGTATGCCATAGCGAGCCACTCTGACCCCCAACCCTCTATGAAAGTTAGGGAATTGATAGGGAATTATATCAAAGATTAATTAATTAACATCAAGGTAAAAAGGAAAGGAATAGGTGTTACGACAAAGAACGAAATAGGAATATTGAGTTGGATTAATATATTAAAGGAGTAGTACAGGAATTTAATTATAAGATAAAAGAATGAAATATAAAGAAGCTAATAAAAGATTAATATAGAGATGATAATTTCATCAAAACCAAAGATATGTTTTTCAAAAATTATCAATTTTAACGGAGAGGCATATGTAACGTCACAGAACGTTCCATAAAGGAAATCATTTACATAGCAATTTATCATAAGAGGAAGGTGAGGTGAACAGTATCGAACCCAAGTAGTCCTAAAAGATTGTATAATTTTGTCTAATAATTATTTCTACTAACATGAAAAACGACCAGACTTTGACTAAGACACAAACCCCATATATATTATTAAAGTGAATGACAGTGACAAAACCATAAGACACTATAAGAGAGACAAATAATGTCAGAATCAACCAAAATGAAGTCATTAATTATTAAGTCTGAATAGAGTATTAAGAACTATTTTTTGTGAATGAATGGACATGCTCCATTATTATATTATGTAATGTAAATAAAATAAATGTATTAAATGACTTAAATACTTTATAAGAAAGAATCTAAGTTAAAATAAAAATCATATATTTGTTATGACAAAAAATATTAATGTGTTGGATTTGAGACCAAACAAGCACCTAGATTTCATGAAAAAAATTAATTATTATCAATTTGAAATAAAGACTATATGTAATTGTCAAGCAGACAAAAGTGAACAATTTAATTTAAATAAAGAAAGCTGTCAAATGAATAAAAGTCAGTCAAAATAGCCAAAAACTGTATTAACTAAAAACATGTGGTAGGCATATAATATTGTATGATTTATGGATTTAATGTTGCCAAAATGCAACCAAATTGCATTAGAAAGTTGAAATATAATATAAAGCGACTATACTAATATATTTGACTAACTTTAACATTGTAATAATCGAGTTAGCAACATATTTACCTATACCATGTATGGCTGGAGCCAATCAACCAGTACAAAAATAATCATACCTGTCTAAATATTTACGAAATGCTAACAAAAATAAAATAGAATGGTACAATACTTCAGTATACCTTAAAAAAGAACAAACTCAGTTGAAAATAAGATCAACTATGAAAGAATTTAACTTATAAGAGTGAGATTTGTCACACCATGAAAAAGGGCATCTCAAGACCAATCAATATGATGCTATGTCATCCTGTAATAAAAATAATATGTGTAAAGAGTAACCAGGTATCACAAAAGACAGACAATATAATAAACTCTGAGTGTACACTAGTGAAATACTACATATGTTAAAGAAAGAGACTAATTATTGTGTTATAACATTGACAAAAACCTAGGCCATGGACAGGGGCCAGGTAAAATTGTAATTATCTATGTATTATATATGTTAAAATTTGTTTGTTTTGTTATATGTTCAGATTGTGGAAGAGACATAATAGTTTCACAACAATTTTTGTTCTAAAAAAAAAATTGAATTTAAATACAACAACCCAAGGTGAGAGTTGTATATTGTGTTACTTATTAGACTTAATTTAATAAAAAACCAATCATAATTAGTATCACTAGATTAAGTTGAAAACAGAGAATCTAAATGTAATAATGGCATAGAAATTGTGAGTACTAATGTAAAACTGTTTGATAAATACCAGAGTAATTTTGGAAATATCCTTAGTATGAAGAATAAGAAATTTGTTCTAAAAGCTTCGACGGAAATGAATTTTGTTCCATAATGTTCCATTTCGTTTATTCTCGAACAATCTAGAAAGAATTTTTACACAAATATACCGGAAGTCGATGTAAACAATCAGCCTGAATTAGTATAAAAGAGAGACCAAATTCGACCCAAAAAACACTTGAAACTTGAACTCCAGAACAGATGCATCACCCACGACACTGATCAACGCAGCTAAGGCGAAACCGAGAGGCTAGAAATCGACAAGACCCGAAGAAAGGCTTTTCCCGTACATAGACAAACAGACTGACATAACCTCTACAAGAATCTACGGCAATGTGTTGCTGAAATAGAGCAGCAGCACGGCAAATGTTAATAGAAATCACGCAGCCAGAACGTCAACGGCCCAGGAGGGACCAAAACTTTAAATAGAGAACCAATTCTGCTGTGTTCGTATAGACAGACTAACTTGACAATAACCCCCTTAACGTAAACAAACAAACACAAAGCCTTTCTCGACACTGCATGGGAATTAGCGCTGTGGCGGCCAATTTGAGAATCAACGCGGAGCAGCTGAGTTGTCGTGGCGGGGTTTGAACGAGAATCTACTGCCAAACGTTTTCACAAAAAGTGCGGAAATAGTAAATGATCGCAATTTTGACTTATAATAGATTCAGTGCACATATGAAGAGGCGAGATTGAAAAAACTACCCGAGAGGAGTGTCCAGTGCGAGATTAATTAACCATTGGAACGTGAGTTACCAAAATTAAAGTCATTTTTTTACCTGGGTACATTTATCACACAGTTGTACTACACATGCCACACACACCTTCAAATCACTTAATTTTTTTTGTAAGGCATCTTATTGATATGTCTTGGTAGTTCAAAGGAGTCACGTCCTGAGAGTAAGGATTTTTTCACGTATTAAACTCATGCTTTTCAACTGAGTAAAAAATTGAAAACACTAGCCGATACTTGATTGGATATATAAAATTGTCAATATTAATAATAATAACTTGTGAAATTTTTTTCTTTAGTAACTCTGCAATTGTATAATTTTTTTTTATGAATGTTAGTCCTTCAGACGATTTGTTTGTTTTGAAGAATCATTAAACTTACCTGATTTTTTCAAGCTAAACTGACTTGTTTATACTTTTTCATAGAAGTAAGATTTAAAAATTTTAATTTCTTTAACAATCACATTTTATTCTTGGAACAAACGATTCCAAGTGGCGCCCACAAAAAAACATAGTATTAAGTTGTGTTGGACTACATCACCGCAGAGGATCCAGTCAACAGTAAGTAACAAAAGTGCGCGGAGGTAACGCCCGACAGCATACAACATTTTTACATTACACCATTACACTATTATTTTCTTTTGTAATTATATATATATATATATATATATATATATATATATATATATGTAGCTATAACTTTGTTCATTTTAACTCTACACAAATAATTCAAAAACGAATAGATAGATAATTTCAACCCTTACAAATAATGTCCTGAGGTCTAAAAGTTGTACGACAAAAATATTCAAGGTCAAAGGAAAAAGTCACCCCTCAAATTCGGTACTTGACCACATTGTGACGGCTGCATCTTTGAAACGACAGGTAAAAACTCGGACCAAGAGGCATTTTGGTCATCTAATTGTGTACTTTGACTTTGATCTGTATAATGTTTTTGCTAAAGTTAATCCTTATTCCGCTATTTCACCAAATGTATTGAGATTTGCAAATTTCCGAAAATGTGAAAAAAGGAAAAATCGCCGCCATTTCTGTCGAGAGCACCGAAAAAAATCGAAATAATTTGTAGTTGGTCATTATGGTATGTATAAGTTAACTCTAGAAATATTTTTAATTATGTCTATTTTTGGACATGTGGGAAATATCGCGCGGGCCGGAGTTGGGAAAAAATTCCAAAAAATGCACAATTTTTATGATGTAACTTTTTTTGTTTGAAGACAGAAAATCCGGATAATGATTAATTTAAAGGATATTAATAGACCATCAATATGCACTAGACACTTTATAGTCAAAAGTGTTTTTCTCGGTTAGTAGGAAGGGTTAAACTTTGTTAGTACAGGCAAAAAATTTGCAAGTTACAAATTTTCACGGCCATATCTTGAAAACAACTCGTGGATTAAAATCCGGCCAAAACGAATTTTGTTTGTTATTTCGTATAGAATAATTTTGGTCCTATTCAGTTTTACTATAAACTCAAACGTTTTTTAGTTATTCGCTAAAAATTACGCTAAAATCCTGTTTTTTGGGGGTAAAAATCGAAAATGTTGATTTGGAATAACTCGAAAACAACGCATTTTTCAAAACAGTTGCATACTGACATTTTTGCTTAGAATTTGATTCTCTATTGGATCCTGGGGTTAATTTTTTTTTGTCAATCACCCTTGAAAAGGGGGTGGGTCTCAGCCCAAAATAAAAATCGTACAGTTTAACTTTTTTAACTTTGTTCTAGAGTGCATATAGAACATACATATCAAATTTCGTGAAATTCCATCGACAGTCAAAATTTTGTTACGTCAAAAGCTGCGCTTACTGGACTATACATGCTTTTATACAACTTATGACGTTATAGACATATTGAAAATTGATTTTGTTAAAATTTTGTAAAATAGCTATAAGTTTTGAAATAAGAAATGGGTAATTAACTGTTGTATGTCATAATACCCATACATTTTTTCTGTCATGTCAAGTACGAATTTAGTACGCGAGTGCGCGTGTGCGCGTGTTATTCGTATTTACATGAATAACTTTGGTGTAAATTAACGTATCGAATTGAAACTTGGTCAGCTCATACTTCTGAATTAGCGCTACATTTTTCATATGCCAAAGACTCAAAACATATTATTTTAATATGTATTTTCTTACAGAATTCACTTTCTAAAGAATCCTTATCTTCTGAAAGTCATAAAACTTTTAGATAAAATCTATACATGCTTTTGCAGTCTTCAGCAAATTGATCAGGACATATGTCTATCTATCTAACCCATCAATCACGTGCCATGGGTTTTAACCAATCGGAGGCTCCAATTTTCATTCAGCTTGGTCCCTTGCGGAAGAAGCTTAGCTCAGTTCAACGTAACAGCTGCGCCTTAACAGATGTTGTCTCTGTGCGAGTTTGTCGTATCAGTATACGTTCTACATAAGGGTTACGAGAAATTTAATTATGAATTAAATAGTGCTATCTCGCGATAGTCAAGATTTTTCCGCATAGGAATCAGTGTATTTCCCGAAATACATCTGGGTAAACGCGAGGACACGTCAAGATACCGGAAGGTGTACGTAAAACACACCAAAATTGAATTAGTAATAGTTAAACCCATTATCAAGCCCTGAGATAAACTCTATCGGTGAAACGGCGTGCGTGCGTGTGTCGAGAGAGTTCTACGTGTCATCATTGCAGCGGATCCTGCAGGCGACAAGTGTGGCAGAGGAGCAGTTCAACGGTTCGTCAAGGGATTTCGTCGAACAAGTAAAATAGACTATAAGAAAGAAAAACATTCAAACCACTTCACAGATTCTATTAAAATTTAAGAATAAATAATTTATGTTCAAATCACAGACCCTATTAAATTTGTTTTAAAATAAATACCTAACTCCAGATAAAAGACTCTGATATTATTTTGTTGTAATTTACTATGCCTTATATTTGTTACGTTGATATATATATATATATCTGTGTGTGTGTGTGTGTGTGTGTGTGTGTGTTTATTGCAATGGACATTCTAATTTAATATGTAATGTAATAGGCCAGGCAGGCTTGTGACACAACTTTTAATGTTGTGAAATGTTGCGCAACGATGCTTTGCTCCTCTGCAAGCGTGCGTAATTATTTTACGGGATATTAATAAAAACACGTTAATTTAAATAACTTATAAGTTATAATATATGTTTATTGAAGGAGAAGTGTGTGTGTGTGTGTGTGTGTGTGTGTGTGTGAGAGAGAGAGAGAGAGAGAGGGGGTAGTTATTTAATGGTAATATAAACAAATAGAAAATTCGTTTTAAATATTTTTCTTTTCCTATTACGGAGGTTTTTATGCTTTTTTAATGATCACTAAAATGGTTACGATTAAGTTCCTTAACCTATGCTTTTAATCAATATTAAAAGAACTTAAACAGGTTAGTATACATTAAGGTTTAAATTCACGTTCTGTTAACTGCTTAATTATAACATATTGTCTAGCCCTTCAATAAGCTCATTCAAATACATAGTTAATAACCATATCCATTTGTCTTGGACAGAAAACAGCAATCTTCAAGTAAGAAATCATTGTTAAAAAAAAATCTTATTTATTATTTAATGTGTATTATTTCGCACTGACGCCGAGTCTACATTTAGTCTGCTGCAACACTAAAACACCGTTGGAAATCACAGACTACGCCTACTCCGTCTCCAGCATACAGGTAAATAGGTAGAGGCGAATTCCGTATGTCATGCAAAGGTCGCAACATCAGGTGTCAATTGCAGGATTTTATCCTCAACAATGCTTTTAATTCTACACCCTATTATACGTGATTTGAAATAAATTTGTGTAAGTTCCTGTAAAACAGTAAAATAACAATCTAACTTACAATCCTTTAAAACAATGCTCGTACAATGATTACGTCAAAAGGAATTTGACATTTTTGAACATAAAAGTTACAAAAAAATAATGAACTGTGAAAATTGTGTTGTAAGAATTTAACGATATAGCCTACCATGTGGCACTGCAACAATATATTCTGAAAAACGTATCTATTAATCATGTAAATATGTAAACATAATTATAATCTTTGTGCTTCAACTTTTAGAGTTTGTGATATTAAAACTAAAAAGGAGAAAAATTTAAAATATAACAACATTCCTGATAAGATGTATTCTTGTCAACAGATCTTAGCTGCATAAACACTGAACAAGCGTCAAAACACAGTAAATTACTCTGGAGACAAGGATACTATATTATGGCGCAGACATCTACGACAGGTCGTTTGTCACTTGAAAAACGATAGCAGAGTTGTGTGCACAAGGTTACCGGAACCTGGTTCTGATTACATCCATCTTCTGTTGCTTTGATGTGAGTCACATCTCGTCTTGTGTGTGATCTTAACTAGGCCTAAACTAAAAGTTTTGAATGTTCATCAGCATTATACCAACAACGTTAAACGTATTCAATTTATAAGCATTTATTAATAAATTAAAGAAACTATTTCAAAAATTATTAAACATGTCTTTAAAATTAAACGCGTAAAAATTCTCAGTATAAAATTGTTAGGTTATTTAACCGAATAAACGACATTAAAATTCATTCCAGTGAACCGAATGGACATTTTTTGTAACTGAATGTGAATTCTATTATAAAATTTAATTTTGTATTTGTATTTGCTTGAAATATTTATATATAAATGGGTACAATAAATTTCGCTAATTTCTAAATTGTAAAGTATTATAATTTGTTGGTTACTTACAGACTGGGGTATTGTCTATGACAGTATCTTCATAATATGCTAGTTGTTACACCAACAGGCACATTGGTACTGAATAATTCACTACTTGGTACCAGTAATTCACTACTGAATGCCAGTAGCGATATGGAAATTTGTTACGCTTTTTGCCTGCTTCTCAACAAGAAAAACTTTCTATTTTGTATATTGCATTTTCTTCTACATATCCTATTTAACAGTAGGAATATTTTACAAAGTAAATATTAACTAAAATTATATTTACAAAAGGGCTTTGAATCTACTTCGTAGGCTTACACGGCCGTCAATGTTGTTAAAATTCCTTCCCGGGCTGTTTTGCCGTGGTCCATTGTTATCTACAAAAACAGACGTTTCGGCAGTGACATCGACTGCCATCATCAGTGTAAAATCGAGTTACGCGAACGTAGGGTGGTAGACGTTATTGACCGCAGTACCTTACGTTAGCGTAACTCGATATTACATTGAATTTTTCATTGACGATGGCAGTCGATGGCACTGCCGAAACGTTTGTTTTTGTAGAAAACAATGGACAACAGCCAAACAGCCCGGGAAGGTATTTCAACAACAAAGAGTTGTGAGGTTATAAATAATTTATATTTTAGGGCAAAGAGGTCAGTATGTCTACAGTGAGAACATATTTTACTCACTTATAATAATTATGGTCACGAACATTAAGGACTTCTGTGTATTTGTTGAATCAGTGCAGCACACTGGTATAATGGATCAATAAAACTCAGATAGTCATCATATCATTAACCCATCTTGTTCAAATACATATTTGTTTCAATGAATTATTAAAGTTGCTTTAACAAGAAATTATTCGTTTTGTTTGATCTTGATCTGATAAAGGTTTGACTTGCCATTTTAATTTTTGCTGATGCATTCACGGATTAATGTTTACCAAAAACTCTGAACACGACTAAAAATTTAAGTTTCACTTTTAGTAATAAATATTGCAATTATAAGAAACGTATTATATTTTAGACAGGGAAGCATTGTTCCTAAAAATAAATTAACGTTCAGCAAACAGCAATAACGTTTTTACCCGTGGAGACAAGCAGATGTCTCCTTAACTACAGTATTATCGCAACCGATATTATAGATCATTTGAATGGCATAAGCATGTACTGAGTTTTCCAGAAATGCAGTAGTATCAGATAAATCAAGATTGAGTAAATGATTAACTTGTTAGTAACTCAACCGATGTTGTTGTCAGTTTTAGTCTAATTTATATATTTAATTTTGCAATAAAACATTATACCTATATCTACTTGTCTCATGCTTGTCAGAAAAGGTAATGTTGTTAACAGTATAAAAAAGTAACAAGATAATAGATAAGTAAATCTTATAATAGACAGATAATAATGTATTTTAACACAGCTAAACCACTGTAATTTTTATGTGTGTGTCTACAATGATTTAAACTTTTTCAATATTACTTTATTTGTGCGAATTGTGTACACAATATTTTGGCTTCAGCGGGGATCATTAAATTGCCGCTTCTTGAAACATCTCAACGTTAAAGTTTGCAAACACACGTATTAGAGGGCTAACCATGGCGGTACCGTCAGTCTGCACCCGCTTCACTATAAGTATGTATTGTAGTAGCGAGCTCTTGGTGTAACAAAAACCTTAATGTCAGCAGTGAACAGACCGCCGACATAAATGAGGACTTCTTGTGTCGGTAGTTTCATGAAGATGAAAATTTGGGGAAAAGAAACTACGATGATAAAATTATTGAAACAGTAATGAATATACAGAAAATAATATAAATAAAGACGAATTTCATGACCATCAAAAACAAAATTTTTCATGTGGGAAGAAGTGCTCTAGGAGTAATATTCCAGTATGTTATACAACGACCGACTCAACTTCAAACGATGTTTTGAATTTGAAACAGTGGAGGGATTATGCAGGTTGCAAACATAAATATAACGTAAAAGTGAAAAGAGTGACAGACTTCTGTAAATTAAAGATAAAGTGGTTTTAACCTTTCAAATTATAGTATACAGTAACGTGCTTTTGTTTAGTTGTACGTCAACATAAAATGGATTTATGTTTAAACTGCAATAAACATAATCTACTAAACAGTGAAAATTGTTACTAATTGTTGGCCAATCGACATAAGCATAAACGTACTCCGTATTTTTGTCGTTTCCGTAATTAAGATAAAAAATATCAGTATTTTATAAAATAGTTTATTTACTAGTTATCTACTGTTATATTAATAAAATTAATTTAATAAATTTAATAACATAAAGTGAGTGTATGTTATAATATTTTGAATGTTCATCACTTCTTTGTTCACTACTATAATAATTATTAGTATTGTTGGTACTTTCACTGTGAACATACTTGTTGTATTTACTCATACGGAATGTTGTTGAATACGGAATGCGCAAACAATCCGTATACGGAATACGGAGTTTGCGCATTCCGTATCCAAACTCACTGAAGAAGGAGCACACCACTCCGAAACTACGTATGAGTAAATACAACAAGTAAGTTCACAGTGAAAGTACCAACAATACTAATAAGTATATTGTAAATATATTAAATTCATTCTTCTTACACTTGTATATGAGCTACTTACTATTCCAGTAGAAAGTTTTTATACTATCCCTTCTAAGTCGACTAATAGAGAGGCCACTGTACTAAAATGAAGTCTATCCCTAGATGAAAGTTTGCATAAACAAATTATTTATTTTAACTTTACTGTCGAGTGATGTTGCATACGGGAAATTCGTGGATGTCGTCAATAAGACAAGTTTAATTTGATCCGTGAGCGTTAACCAGAAAAATCAAGTTACAAACACGATTCTAAAACGTCCCTTGCGATCTATACAAAACTAAAGAAATTATCGAGAAAACGCTGATAAAAATACCATCATTTTGTCTCTTCTCAAAAAATTGTCGGCCGTTTTTCCATTGTGTTACGTCTGTCTTTGTTTTACCTAAGCACACTTGTTTATAAAAGAAAAGTGTATAATATTAATATCCGAAATATCAAATATCCTAATACCTTGAGAAAGGTAATCTATTTTTGTTGGAAAACGTATACAGTGTAAATACGAAACCTCTTTCACTATTATTGTATCCAATAATGTATTACTTATCTAATGTATTATAAAGAGGAAAACCCGAAAATAAACTGGCATTTTCTTTGAAATCCGTAAAATGAATTGGCGACGACTACATAAGACATATTTTTCTTACTGAAAGCCGTACGCCTAATGGATTTTCACTGTAATTCATGGTAATTCTTGTTTGAACGCGATATATTTTTTAAAGATAAACGTAAAAATACTGACTTTGTTCTGCTAAAACGTTTTAAAAATATACAATAAATATTTGAAAACGATTCTACAAAACAATACGTGATTTGTTTTCATCACGTCTATGTTATCAGTATACCTATTACATACGCCTATAAATAATAAAACCAGTAAATCCATTCCTTTAAATATGGACCAGATATATGTAGCAAACGTATTTAATAAATGCTTGTTACACGGGGATGATATCCCAGAAGACAGGAACATAGCATATGCTAGCTCAATTTACAAAAAGGACGATAAGAAGGCATGGCAAAATTATAGAGGCATAAGTGTGACAAGTGCAATGAGGAGTTTGTACGGCAGAATACTAAAACTTAGAATTGAAATAAATATAGGAGACATGGAAGAGCAGTCTGGATTCCGTGCAGGACGATCATGTATTGACAACATATTTGTATTACAACAAATACTAGAAAAACAAAAGTCTCGCAATCTGTCTACGCACCTCGTATTTGTCGATTTAGAGAAAGCTGACGACACAGTACACTTAAAAAGACTTTTGAAGCATTAACAAAGTTTGGCCTGAGTAAAATTTATTTTCGCGCCGTCTGGCACATATATAAGGACTCAAAGAGTTTAGTGAGAATGAGAATTGCCCTGTTACAATTGTTTCCTACCACAAAAGGGCTTAAATAAGGGTGCAGCTTGTCACCTACCCTGTTTAAAATATATATCCAAGAAGCCATCAGTAACTGGAGAAGCAAAACATCAGGAATGGAAATTCAAATGAATGAGCAGTGCTTAACAACTCTCCTATTTGCCGACGATCATGTAATTATAGCGTGTGACGAAGACGACACAAACTATATGTTTAGAAAATTGAAAGAGGAGTACGAGAAATGGGGTTGAAAGATAAACATTACTAAAACAGAATATTTGAAAATAGGAGACATGCAAGAAGGAGACCCAGATCTGCAAATCCACAGAATCGGAAAGTGTAAAGAATTCAAATATTTGGGAAGCATTATTTCAGAAGATGGAACAAAAAAAAATGACATCAAAAATAGGATACAACAGGGAAAAAGGGCTATTCGTTTTCTAAACTCGTTACTTTGGTCGAACAAAATAAAACTTCAAACTAAACTTACAATCTACACAATTATTGTGGAGCCCATTTTAACTTACGGCTGCGAACTTTCAGATAAAGAGAAAAAGATGATAGACATTCTGGAAATAGAGTTCTTAAGAAGAGCGTGTAATATTTCTAGAATGCAACATGTTAGAAACGAAAATATAAGAAGGAAAACAGGGCGCGTATTTACAACAGCAGAAAGAATAGAATGACTTACACACCACAAAACAGGAGAAGAAAAGGAAGACTGACAACACAATGGAGAAAAGAAATTAGGAAAAGCAAGATAGATCGAGCTATTGAAGATGATATCTGGAAGGATAGGGAGAAATGGTGATCGGAATGCGGGATACGACATGCGGCATAGACTGTAGGACCCCCGCTAAAAAAAAGTTTATATTTTGTATTCAATATTTTATTGTATTTTCTACTTTCAATCAGAGTGTAATATTTAATAATGTAGTGTACGTAAAGAGTAAAGAAATACGTATTTAAGTTACCGTAGTAAAGAGACCGTGAGTAAAATGTGAACACCACTTTAATGTATTTTGAAAATAAATACGAGATCTGACCAAAACATATCGGACCATTGAATATATGGCGTCCGGTTGTGCAATTCCACTGCAACTCGGTGGCCAATGAGACGAGACCGTTTAACGCACGCGTAAACGTCCAATAATATGTTGGACTATTCAGTTAGCTGTGAGTCATTGTACTCCACTGTGTGGTATGTGTTAATTTGTGGTTTGGATATCAGAATTTTTGTTTATACATACTATCTTCATTCCCAATTAGTTCAAATAACTGACGCTCCAATTGATGTATATTAACTTCAAATGTTATTTGATATATCATATCACTACTTTATATTCAGCAAAGTGTCAGAATATGACAACTTAGGTAGACAAATTTTCCGCCTTACGATTTTCAGCTGCATGTATGTGCGTGTACAAAATTTAAATTGGAATCATGTACGGTAACAAATTGAAAAGGTCATAGTAGCAGAGTGGGAGTTTGAAATAATAAAGAAAGTAAATAAATTTACTCGCCAACTGCAGTTTCGGTGGGTGTAGAAACACGTGTTCGGAACGTTCACTTTTCGTTTGTTGACACAACAAACACGTAATAATTGTTACAGCGAGCAGGTTGGTAGTTAATGATGTATAGCCTTAACGTTACCTCCCTGATATATGTATTTGTTTTAGACAGGATGAATAATGGTCGTATTGAAAAACGGGAATGACGATTAATCCAGAAAGTTAGAAATCATAGGTACCGACATGACCACTTGTTAGCTTAGATAAATTCCTTGTCAGAAACAATTCCGTGTGTATGGTCTACAGTTTAAAAGTAGCAGCCTAAAACAATTTATAAGGCAAAAAACTATTTAAAAAAATTAAAATTATACCAGTTTAAAAAAAAAAAAGTATTTTAACACATCTGAAATTATTTTATAAAAAGCTCCAAAAATTAAAAAATAATTTTTACATTCAATGCTATGCAATAGGGTAAATATGAAATTCTGTTAAAAAATTCTGTACTGCAACATTTATTATGTATTTATGCACTTAGCATCTTATACTACGTGGTTAGAAAAACAACCATATAACTTTATCCCATTTCACATTTTGAAGTCGGCCCCAAGTCACTTTTCGAAGAAGAACTTCATATGAACAACTATGGTACTCACTCCCGTACACGTCGCTCTGCTAAGTCCGTAAACGGATTGTAACGACATAGGTGAAACAGAAAAGCAGGGTTGCCATTTGATGACAAAGCGTTACAATATTTCATCCTCATAAAAATTACCTTAAACATAAGGTAGACAGGACGAAGTAACATACGTAGCTTCTCATTTATATAGCTTACCGGTCACTATTCTCTTGTGGTGTGCGAACTCCCTTCTCGCTAATAGTGTTCATACTCTATGGATCTTATAGCGGTTTCTAACATAACTATCCCAACGCTTCTAATTTCGTAAAACGTCATTTGGTGTTACGTTTGATGAGTTAATTGTGTTAAAAAAAGTGACATGGCAGAGTTTATATATGATATAATATTTTGTTTCTTAAAATTCTACTTCAACATTTTATACATTATGATTGAGTTTCGCTTATTTGCACTATTACATACATAATTCTAGAGTAATGATTTCCAGATGTTTATTTATAATGTGTAATATACCATTACTATTTTTATTTTAAATGATTTACTCTACTTTTTAATTGTACTTCAACACCCAACTTAATATGGCTGAAAGCCTTGTTGCATTTCTTTTTCACCTAACCATTTTTACAAACTTTACAATGTTCAACTTGTTTGTCAAGATTTATGTACTGTGAGAATTTACAGCAGTCGAATATGTAACATATCGACTTTACATGCTTCATTTCATCAACGTGATCACGGTTCAAGAGAAATTTACGTGATAAAAAGTACACTGACATAGCAGCAGTATGTCAGATTATGTCAACTTATGTAGCTTTTTTCTTATTAAATCCAACTATTTTGACCATGAGTGACATAGATTACATAGTTATAGTAGGTGATAGGTATTATAGAGAATTAATTTCATTGCGAGCAAAACTCAAGAGCTAAATTGGAAGTATTTAGCGATGACAGATCTTCAGTCACGATTAGGCCTATATTTTAATAATCGTTGAATAAATTTCAATGTACGTTTTGGTATATCAATGGCCATACTAATGAAGATTAAAATAACGAACGGTTTCAAAATTTTAAAAATAGTTTAATTGGTTTTTTAGAAAATTACAAGTATAGGATTTTTACTGTTAATTCATTTTCAGTAGGTATAACATGTACAGAACAGAGAGGTAACAAATAATTTTGGTTGCTTGATTCAAATGCTGCAGGGCCAAAGAGCCATAGAGCAACATCCAGAGGTGTACTCACTTTGTGAGTTTTGAAGAATTCTATAGAGTTTGTTCGTAATCTGAGAATAACAATAGCTAATGATACAAACGTAACCATAGTAACGCAGTAATCCCAGTCTATTATTGAATTTTCAAAGCACGAGTAGTATAAAATACAGTATTCTGCTGGTACTGGCTCAGTGCTGGAAAAACACCGACTTTACCAGCCGTTTTCGAATAATCGGCAAACTACATAAAAACATAGGAAAGAATATATAATCTCCTCCTCTTTGAAGTCGGTAAAAAGCCAAGTCACTTATGTTTGTTTGTGTGTTTTTCTGAAGTCAACTTTCTCGTGCTTACTTGCTGAACTGCTACCTGTCATGTTCTGGACGCAGCCTTTCAGTATCTCCATCATTATAAAGTCCTAAACCACGATTTACTCAAACTGTTCGTTTCTCTATCTTACATTACATTCCTCATACACGTACTGCAGCATTAGAATTTGCATACTGCGTTTGTTATAAATTTGACGATAATACAGAATCAACTCAAATTTACTACGTAAAAGGCGTAATTATGCATAATAATTTACAAACGGACTGGTGATATGTTTATGTTAGGTGCATTTATAGCTGATAGTTGCTTTCAAGTCGATCGTTAATGTAAGAGAAAATTTTGTCTTAGTGAGAATCCTTTTTTCTATAGTAGGGAAAACAATTTAGTATAATTTTTAAAGTTCTATTTTTGCGACTATTACACACATTAACGGATAAAATAATGACACTACTATTATTGTGATGTCATAACAGAGCCTATACAATACAAAGTAATTTATAAACCTTATTTTCCAAAATTTTAATTGGCGTAACATGAATAGTTTATTGTTTGTATGTGTGAGTTTCTCTCTCTGTGTGTGGGTGTGTGTGTGTAATATGTAAATTAATGTTATATATAATTACATTATAGAAATATATTTAATTATGTAATTGTATATTGGTACATTACCAGTACTTGTTTTGTAACAAGTATACGTTGAAGATATACTTATTGTGTGGTTGGTGAGTATCGGGGAAGTAAAATGACCGTGGCGGACAAAAACTAGCAGCTGTTGCCTTGTAGTTGGATATTGGCTTATCAAAAGCTAAAGGAAGTAAACCTTGATTAAAAATTACCTGATCCTCCAGATTGGGAGCTAATCCAATGGGCCAACTCCCCATTCATTGGAAATAGAAAATGTTAAAAACCTAAATAGATTGCAGCCGAAAGGATTCAATAAAGGTACTACTAGACAAATTTAACAAAGGAGCGGAAAAAATGTGAACTGCGGGAGTTTAGAGACAAAGGCGCAAGCGCGTCTCAGACTAACGGGCAGTCTACAGTCATACTCAAAAGTTTGTTATTTCAATGTATGTTTCCCAGCTGTGAATATCGCGAGCGTCGATTTGTATTACAAATATAGGAGAATATTTGTGCGTGTTCGTGTTACTAAGTATGATATTTGAAATGATGTAGAATAATAAAGGACAAATTTTAAGTATTCTAATGCTCTTACTGTAATTTTTGGACGGGTAAATTTTCAAGTTGCGCATAAGTTTTACTTTGACTGTAATAAAGGTCAAGCAGCGTAGGATAAAGTATCCCCACGTAACCGCAGTGCCAGTGCTGCTGAAACCTCCCCCAAATTTTTTTTTTTTTTTTTTTTTTTTTTTTGAGGTGTGTAACTTAGTATTTAAGACTAGGCACTCAACCTAGATAAAGCATAAAATGTGCCGGAACCCAAGCTACTATTTCAAACATGTCTACTGGCTATGGTGACAGGACTTGCAGAATGAAATACTCATATAACAATAACAAATTTCTATTTATTGGTGTTTCTGTTTCTTTCATAAATTTATAACATTTGCATGACATGGTATAACAATTATATGCTTTTAAGCTGTTATTGATCTCTTAAGTTGCAACACATATAAATAGTTAATCCATTAAATGGAATTATTAAAATATATCAGTTATTAAAATCTCATGAATACATAACCGTTGCTGATAGTAAGATGGCTTAATTTTTCTTTTACACACACAAGTCTGCATACAGCAATGTATATCTACACAATAATTGACTACACTTGAATCTGGTTGTTGAATACTCTGAGGTTGCAACTCATGCAGACATTTAAGTTGACTAACATGCTTAGAGATACGCAAATATAACATGACACCAATTATTTATAAGATATTATTTTTTATACACCAATTATTTATAAGATATTAGATAAATTAGCTCACTGAGGTCTCTTAAGTACCAATGCATTGAATCAGCCAGCTCATTTAACAGTTCACACATGTGCTAATATACAGTTATACATTATTAACCCCCTTGACAAAAATATACACATACTTACATATATCACAACACATTAACATGCACATACTACCCACAATTAATTCAAATAATTATCTTGGGTTTAACCCCCTTGCTGGTAACACCACATCAATATCTCCCCAAGGTGTAACATCAATTCATCCAAAAATAACCCAATGTCCCCTGTAAAGTGTGATAACAGCCATTCATAATGAACCCAGCTCCAGTGTCGGTGTGCTCAGGAAGAAATCATCAAGACAGAATAAAGAATTCATTAAACCCGTTTTTAGATTCATATCCCCGAAATGTGTATGTTAATCATCTATCCCACTAGATTATGTAAGATTGAAAAGCTACATAAGGGGACTTGTATCACCCACTCATACCCAGCTATATTTAAACAGTGTTCATGTGACTTTGAATTTAAGTTACTCACTCAGATATATGTATATGTGTAAATATTCCTCCTTTACATGAGTGTATCAAAAATATTTGAATAATGCCAAACACAATCAAGTCAGTATGGGATCCTATCTTACAAAACCAGACTACAGTTTCACACATGCCTGATGCATGTTCACATCAAACTTTACAGGCTAATGTTTCATGAGTTTACAATTTATAAGTCTGTTTTCACATGGTTTCTGCAGATTAAACTGGAGGAAAGTAGAAGATGTCGGAAGAAATGATATAATACTGAAAGATCCCACCTGAGTTTTCCGACTTTAGTTTTATCCGGGCATGTGGTTCAGATACGCAGCTGATGACAGTAAGGGACACTTCTGGAGCAGCATCCTCATCTGCTGGGCTGTTCGTGACTGGCGGCGTCGAGTAGCTTAGATGCTTTTCTCTGCACGAGAGGATGACAGATGAACGGTCATCCTCCGACACCCCTTCATCGGCTTGTCCGAGAACCCTGGGACTCTTTAGAATTAAGCTTCCGCACTAGTAGAAACAAACGAATAAAGGAAGATCAAGCCGCCAGTCCCGAAACAATTCAGTCAAGGGTTAGACGAGAAATGAGACCGGATAAACTGCGTAGTGTAACCACGAAAACTAAAAACATGCCAGTCCTTGTGAGACCAAAAATCAGCTGTGCGGGAACGAAAAGATATCGTCGTCGCTCTTGACAAATAGACTCTGACCCACTAACTTCACTTGGCGACGCGCGATCATTAAGCCGTGGCAGTCGCGCGATTTTTAAATGCGGTGGAGAACGTGCGGGTTTTACAAGCTGAACGCAGTCCAGCACACTGCTACGCTTTCCCTCTCCGAATCCACTGTTAACGTAGCCATGTAGTAATGAGAATTCAATCACTTCTGTAATCTTTGGTTCCAGAAAATGTGTATACATAGTACAGCCGGAATAATAATAAATGTATATTGGTTTATAATTTGTGCGTTTAGTTAATTCACATGACATTTCCACTTCCAGAAATTTTATTTTTTCGTATTTTTCAATTTTCCATTTTATTAAAACCATCATTTTCGTTGCATAACTGCAGATGTTACAGGTCATTTATGATACAGCGGTGAGCGTATACCCATAAACACTAGTGAATTTATTACATCTTGCAAACGCTGTACTTATTGTCAAAACATGCTTACTATTTTTGATATGCGTACTTGCTGATAGAAAGTTTGCTTAATACAAATAATGTCTGGAATGATCTGAACACTTCTAGGACCCTTTATAACATAAAACCCTACCCCAGTGAAGTGTAATATTTAATTTCATTGTATTTACTGTTGTTAAGTAAAAATTCATTTCAATTTAACCGTGTAAGTGTGAAGCACATTTGGGAAGTTCGTACGTTCCAAATACCCATCTCTAGTTTACTGTTTAGTGTAGTTTCCCGTTTCCTCTGTTATAGAAAACTGTTTATACGCTTCCGAAAATATACGATTTGAACTGAAGTATGCTGTCCATCTTATAGAAGTGATGACTGATTGAATTCGTAAGTAATATATAATAATATATTATAAAACTTGGTAATGTACAATACAATAGTGTATAATATAATACAGGTGTCTAGTATAACACTACATACTAGCAAAACTCTCTAGTATAGTAAGTAGAGAAATTATACAAGGTTTCATAGTTGAATTTTTAAATTTAATTTATGTATATGTTGTAAAATGTATATGATTTTAAAGTACATTAGACAGTTTAAAATAGTATAAATAGTTAAAAGTTTAAAAATAGTATCCCTTTAACTATTACAAAACAGTTACCTATAAATTATTTCTTTGTACTAGAGATTCTTACACTAAACGTTCACCAACTAAAATCCAGATTAATTAAAGTATGCAAACTACGTATACGTTTGCAGTAAAGTAGTAAATTAAGTAGTGCATCGGTGTAGCCAGAAGTCAATAATTAAAGATCAATTCATTAAATATTGAAATAAGATCTATTCATTTTGCGATTTTTGGTAGGGGATACTGCTAACGTGTACTGGCCATCCCTTTGCTATCGTAAAGAAAAACACAATTTAGGTTTTTACTGTAATTCCGTATATTGTAATATTCTACTTATAAAACTCCGTAGGATTCTTTATCCATAGGATGTTATTTTACTCTTTACTTTGAACTTTAATTGGTACGCTACAAATGTACAATCTTTGTTACTACCGTCACAGAAAATGGCGTATAAAATAATTGTCCATTTACAATAACATCGTTGCGTTAAAAAACATTGAAAATCTGTAGATGTACATAATGCGGAACCTCAGAATTTATCTAAATATTATCTGTTCCTACAAATATTTTAAAATAATTATTTACTAAACATTTTAAACAGTTTTTCATCATACAAGAAATCATCATTAAGACAGTTTTAAATTATTCATGAAAGACATGCATGAGTAAGTTCTGAAGATATGCTTTTACAATTTTGATTAGTTACTCGTATATCAACAGTTTACAATAAAAAGTTACATCACCAAACATAAGAAATGGAACTATGTGTTACTGTTTCAACAGCATAAAGCAGACTTTCATTGTAAAGCATATCATTTTTTTAAAAATAATTATACATTTTTAAAATTTCTAAGCCTTACCAATTTATGTGATGAGTATAGCGGTAGTTTTTTATTTGTTGTCATAACAATTACAAATGTGATTAAACAATTTAAAGGATATGTTATTAGAACACACATTCACTTCTATGATTGGTCCAAAACATTTCCTACAGCAGCTGTTACGTGCTTCGTTGTAAAAATTTATTGCCCTCTTTAGTATCCGGTTGAGTGCTTTCTGCAATAACACTGGGTTTACGACATCTGTGGCTTTTCTAACGTCGCTTTTACGATATGGTTTTAAAGTAGCTTTGATGCGTTTGAACTACGAATGGTTCAGGACCTCTAAACCAAGAGGAGATTTTACTACGAGGCAAGTATCTGTATCAAGTGATCGTTTGAGATAGTAAGTCATTATCTCATTTTATTATCTCATTTTATCTCACTTATCTCTCCATTTTATTATAAGTCATACAATTCGTCCTTTATGCTCTGGACCATTATCTCTTGCCTTTTTAACTACTATGTTAACTAACCAATGTGTTTAGATATGTCAGAGCTGTCGCTATTGTCGTCATGATGTGGCGATTGGTCACTACAAGAGTGAATGTCTTGTGTCACGGTGTGTCTTGTGTCGTCACAAGACATTGTGAAAATCAGAAAACAATTACCAGCATACAAAATTTAATTAGAATATGGTAAATTGTTTTTTATATTTACGTTGTGTACGTAGGCTTATGATATATTGAACTTGTCATATGTAATTTTTTTCAATCTTACTGTGTTGATTGTTACCTTAATCTTCAGGTATTTACTTACTTCTGAGGGTGTGCCTTGTTTCGCCCATCTGTTGTATTTGTATCTGTTATTATCTATTTCAACTATATATAATTATATTTTCATATTTATCGATAGTAATATTTTTGTAAATAATAAAAATAATTAATATAAAACAATTATTAATAATTTTATGTAGTGAACAGGAACGCGGAGGCAGTTAACAAGACGTAGCCTGTCGGGAACGCCTGTCGATTCAAGCTGTGTGTGTGTGAGTGTGTGTGTGTGTGTGTGTGTGTGTGTGTGTGTGTGTGTGTGTGTGTGGACGCGCGCCGCTCCTGTTCTTTTAG
Organism: Magicicada septendecula; assembly: GCA_034769895.1. Classification (NCBI taxonomy): domain Eukaryota; kingdom Metazoa; phylum Arthropoda; class Insecta; order Hemiptera; family Cicadidae; genus Magicicada; species Magicicada septendecula. The sequence continues at coordinate 273,239,008 of CM068374.1, forward strand.
CCGAGAAACCTGTAGGACGACACTCTCGACTGTTCGAGAGAGTTCCGTCATTACAATATATTTGTTGTTAACCGATTCGGAATATTTTGTAAGGAAATACTATTATTTATTATTAACAAAAGACACTGTTAATGTGGAAGGGTCGCTAGAATAAACGCATGAAGATAATATAGATAGTAAATCAGATAAAGATATTCCATATAATATATGCAATAACATTTTTCCATACAACGTGTTATTTCCTTATTAATTGGCAAATTGATAAGTTAAGAATCATTTGATTTTTACTTTTTCAACATATTACCTTTCCGAAACTTGATACCACTGAAAACAGCTTAAACCACTCATCGAGATTAGTTATCTCTAGCAAATAGCTATAAGAGAATGGCAGATAGTTGTGTTCTTTGAACTAACCTTTCATTTCCAAGAGAAATGTTGATTCCTGTATTGCTACACTTTAGTAGCTATGTCATTTTATCTGTTCTGCTGTTTACTCGTATTTATTTATTTATTTATCGTATTATAGACGTATTTATTTTGTAAATGGAATCTCTTATCTAAAGTTAGATCGTAGACATATACTATGATAATAAAGTTTACCTCTGACAAATATAAAAAAAAATTACTACAACCTTTAATGCATAATTGTGAAACTTAAATCAAACCTTATGCACAGTATTATTAACAGCCAGATACAAAAACAGTATCTCGCGTAGTTTTAATTAATTTGGTTTTGCTTTTTTAATTTTTTCAATAGCCAATAGAAAAATTTAATGTTTCTTAAAGATTTTTATAGATTTGTGTATTATTATACACATTTATAAACTCAGTCTTCACAGGAAACGTAACTAAATTATTTCTTAGAACTCAATCGATGTGTTTTTGATAAATATATTGGAACTGCACAAACGGAAATATTTATTAATCGGCTCGACATATTTTTCTAAAAATATAATTAAAATTAAAAAAAAAGCAAGATTTCAAATAGATTACTCATTACGAAATTATGAATAATATTAGTTAGAAAATTGTCATCATGTTATACATATTATAATAAAAAAATGTTACATTAAAACTGCCACAATAATATACAAGTTAAGTATATTTATAACTCATATTTTTAATTAATGCTTCGTGAAATGTTGTATCTTACTGCTCACGAGTATAAAAAGCAAGGCAAGTAAAGTTTAGTTTTAAGACAGGATCGTGGTAATATGGGTACAAATATACCGATGTATAGAAGTCATAACACACATCAAAACGTTTTATAATCCGCAGATATAAATCTAACTGTTGTGAAGGTTGTCACACAAAAACGTTGTAATAATTACAATAAGCGCAAAATAATATTATCTCAGATGTAATTTATAAATTAATATTATCTTACAAATTATCTAGTACTTGTTCAGTATGTCACACACACACTCACATTTATTATTAAATAAACGTGTATTGAATGTACATAGTAATTCTTTGTTAGGTTTATCATTTACTATTACTACTTATCAAAGATCTATTTAAATATTATCGCTTTTTTATATATTTTAAACCTAAGATTTACCCCCGGGTGAAGAGTGATTATTTATGATTTTTAAAATAGTTATGGTCTTTATAATTATTATTTCTATAATTATTATTATTTATATTATTTTAAAAATTTAAAAAGTTATGAATTTAAAATTTTGTCCTTATATAGTCTATGCATTTTTAATTTCTAAAAGTTGCATCAATGTCGGTCTTGAAGTACATCTAAATGACTCATATTTTACCGCATTAAACCTTTAAATTCGCCGGTTTCAGATAGTAATCTCATCATAATTTTGTCTTTAAATATTTTCTTCTAATTTCTCAATGTAAATCTCTAAATATGACGAAACGGTTGTCTCATATTTTTCCTCAAAGGCTGTCTTCTGAATATGTCTCAAATAATCACTCAGGAAATTAATTAGTCTGTTTTAAAATTTGTCTAGAATATTCAGGGAGATCTCTAGGAAGGTTATTATTTAAAAGTACCTCTGCAGATATATTGTCGAACATTTAAAGAGTATTTGAATGTCTGTCGCAGAGTTTAGGTTAGAGTTGTCTTACAAGTTCCAGAAATTACTAATGATTATGTCTTTAGAGAATCGTTAGAATTACTAAAAGCTTTATTTGTTGTAAATATTTGGAAATGAAAAAATCTGTCTGGGCGAAGTACTCACGCGGAACACTGAATAAATTAGGTTGAAATAGGGTCACAGATGTATTCAAAATCTGGTTAGAGTTAACTAGATAAAGTTAAAAAGTATGCTTAAACGAGTACTCTAAGGAGTTTATTTCACTGTCTATCTTCAAAATTTCATTCGGATTACTAGTCTTTACATTTTTCTTCAAAGTTGTTTCAGAATCTTACTACGAATAGAACAAAAGCTGAAAATATAAACTGTGTCAGAAGCTCTCTCAATTACCGAATTACGCGTATCTACGTATTTAAAGAGCCAATCGCTCTTTAAACACACCCAAGCGCGCATCAATATTGCAATATTTATTATAATATTATAATATTTATTTATAATATTTCATTAAAATAATTTTAGGTATACGGCCAACCTATTAAAAAAACAAAATCTGCAGCGACCTTTAACGATATTATATTAAAATATAATAAATGACTCTTTACTAGTATAATAATGTAAATTAACGTTTAGTCTAAGTTAATAATTAAGTTTATTTTAATGTTTCATAGATTAGTAGTAACTAACTAAATATGTAGAGGAATTTAGGAGAAAAAAACGCTTTTAATAAGAATGTTTATAATAATGGGTAAACGTTGGAGCTCAATCTGATGTACACATTTGAAACTATGCGCATTCACTGTGACGAGTAGGCAATCAATCATTCCAATATAATAGCGGCAGTTTGCAGTAAATCCTATTACATACTGCCGTTTGCAGTCAGTGGTACATGACGCAAAACGTAATGTTACTCGTCTTGGATCCATTTACTCCATTTGTTGTAAGCGCAAATTACTTGAATCTAATCTCTTGATTTCAGTAAGAAGTAATTTCTATTACCAAAACTCTACTTGTATCAATAGGCTATCAACTCATGCAAGTATCATTTAAAAATACGTTAAATTTACAGAGAGCCAACGATCGTAATGTAAAAGGATCTATAATTCTATTCATGTTAATTTAAACTGTATTAACTGCTCAATAATTACTTCTTGTCTTTGTCGGTAGATCAAGATAATATTATTAATTAACTTTACGTAATTACATACTCGTATTGATGACAATCTTACTGTCCTTCTTTCAATTTAAATACTTTTGTAGGCGTTTTTATTTTAATTTCAAGTAAATTTACAAAATGCTTGTAGTGTAAAGTAGGCAAAATTAGATAGACATAATGTTAAATATTAAAAGAATTTTTGTTGTGTCAATTCTTCTATAGCTTACATGCAATACTCTATCAAAGAGTACACTAAATTGTTATTCTACTCAGCTACAATTGTGTATGTGCGGTAAAATATAACTAAATAATAAATATGACTGACCAAAATTACAGTGTTCCAATTGAACGCAATAGATTTTGGAAGACAGTAAAAAAGTTTAGTAAACACATTGTTTAACACATTTAAATTCCTAAAAAACTATCTTTATAAACATTTTCTACCTTTCATCTTTTATTACTATGTTTATACATTTTACAGAAAAGTCTAACATTCCTTATGGGTAATTAGAAATCAGAACATTCACGTCTCAAGTCACAAGTACACTGTTCTTTAATGGTGACGCATTACTAATTTTGCTCATATTTGTAATGTTTAAACAATATCAGAATCTAATTACCAAATGGTTAAAAAATCACTTGTTATACTTCTGTAACGGAAAACTCACTACCACAGCAAGAGCCAATCTACATTTGCTGGCTAAGTTTTGCCCGTCATTAGTTTGTAGTTTCCCACGATTCTTTGTATTCTAACTTAATCGTTTCTAAGCACATATTTTGCGATTATCTATATCCACATCAAGCTATTTGTCTTGGACTTCTTTGAACCTTTGTGATTATAGTAGAAATAAACAACACACGTTTCTTTTTAAAAACCAAATACCGTATTTCTAAAAATTTGTTCTGTTTGTGCTTAATGTATTTCTTGAATAATTTACGAAACGTCTGATTCTAAATCGTAAGTCTCAGATAGTTCTTTACATTTTATAATATTTCATTAGAATTAAATATTTCCACAAAGAAAAGTATATATTAACTACTCTAAATACCTACTTTTTGGGATTATTAATATTTGCAGAATTTAGGCTTGAATGTTAGAAACGTCGCGCTTTGTGATTTATCAGCCTGTCACAAAATCGTTTAAGCTTAAAACACCTATATACCCATGTTTATCTACGTTTTCGTAAAACTCTTGTAAAATTAAATGATTTTTTTTTTTGTATCATTAAAGGTCTGTACAGTATTAACACCTCGTAATCGTGTTGAAAAAAACATTTCACTTTGGTATAACTTGTTTGTACGACGCACATCACAGTATTAGTAAGCTGGAATAAAGTAGAATAGTATTACTAGTAACACTGATTTGATGTGTATTGGAGGTGCATAGGTCAACAGCAGACACAGTGTACGGAATTCAATTTAAAACTCTCGGTGGTGTTGGGAACGCTGCACGGAACTAGTTTAACAACCTTACTAGAGAAGCAAAATTCAATTCACATTGAAACGGCAAAGGACTTTAAGAATTCTATTATAGCTTAAATTCGAAAACTTAAAACTGTATTTTAGATCATACACTAAGGTGGTTTTGATCTGCAAATTTTAACCTGATATGTGATGGTAGACAAATATTAAGTTTTATTCTTTAAAAAAAAATATTATTCTTTCAGGTTTTTTTTGTTCTTGGTATATGAATGTTGGCTTTTTCTTACCTTACGAAAAAGTAGTTTACATAGAAACCGAAGTAGGCCTAAACTCTAAGTAGAATGACGTTTCTTTTAGTGAGTACCTACACGTTTTAAACGCTGGTCAACCAAACAATCATTAGTAAGTAAAAAAGAAACTCTATTATTACAAAAAGAAAATAATTTGCCTTTCAAGCCTGAGAATCCTAGACACTGATACGTTCAAAAGTTCTGTAGAGTATAATACGATGGGTCAAAGAAAATTACATTATCTCGTACTTTTCTTCACTCCTACAAGCTTTCTTTTGATACAAGCTTCTCAAAACTTCTTAACCATGTTGGGTACAAAACTGTTTTCCGTACTAGCTTCAAAGTCGTTTTACAGAATTAAGTGGCGGATTTTATTGAATTTAATTATTTTCACTTGCATTTGTTAATAAAACTGATCAGTTTTTCTATCATAACGTCTTGCTGTACATAGACCATATTTTTGCCATTCATCTCCTGTCCATTTTATATCGTGCATCTCTATCCATTCATTTACATAGTAAAGCTCAGAAATTTCTATTTTAATTTGTTGTTATTTAAAATAGCGATTCTGCAAAAATATAAAAATAACTTAGTTAAATATTACGATTAACATTTTGACAAACACTTAGCGTAGAGTTTTTGTAAGTCCATACAAAAAACCAATAACGATGATAATTTAAATAAATTACTTTTACGTTACTAAAGTAACAAAATATTCCAAAAGACAATGGTATGTAATGAATGTGGTGTCATTTCTTGTGTTAGCAGGCCTCAACATTCTAACTTTACAATCGTGGATATGCTATTAATATCCATGATTTAATACATTTTAGGTTAGTTGTCTTCAAGTCGCTTATATTAATATAATAGATATTTACCATATATCCGTCGTGCGACTTCGTTTTTCTCGTCTTATTTTGACGCGTTTCGGCAACGAATTGCCATCTTCAGAAATCTTAATCACTCATTAGAGATCGTTAAAAATTAAAAACACTAAAATCATTACAGTAAAAGTGCACTTTTACGACATTGGAAACTCACAGACGCGAACATGAAAGTTTATGTTTCTCGCGTGGACAATATCGATCGACTGCTTTCGCGTGGACAATATCGATCGACTGATTCACTGTTTATATAGCCACTGATAAACCTGTTTTGCTTATTATATCCCGTATGTACTGTGACATTCCATTTACCGGCGCCCGTGTGCAAGTATTGCCGTGTCGTACAATATGTTATGTGAAAATGTAAGTTTACCATTCAAGACATAATCACTGTTGATTTTGACGGCTTTATATATTTCATATTCCTCAAGCGCGTCCATGTATTTTCCTTTCCTGCAGCAATGCAAGGGCTGGAAATTTGTCTCAAAATCACTGTAGTTATGATTACATAGTATCAGGTGCCTGGCAAAATTAGATGTTGTTTTATGTAATTCCCTTCTGGGAAGATGTTCGTTATATCTTTCTTCAAACGGTCTGCCTGTTTGGCCTATGTAGAACATGTCGCATGAGCTGCAATTCATCTTGTATATGCCGGTTCATTTTCTTTCTGGTATACTGTTTTTCCGGCTAAGACGTCTCTGAATGTTGTTATTTGTACGGAAAGTTACAATTACATGGTGTTTCTTGAGTTCGTTAACTAGAATATTTGGTAAAATGTTTGTGTAATCTGCAGATATGTATTTATTAACCGGAAGTGTGTTATCATTGTTCGACTTTTTTAATTTCTTCTCTTTGTGTTTACTTATTAATTTATCCACTAATGAACTTTTATATCCGTTAGCCGCTGCTATGTGCTTGATGGTATTAACCTCTTCATTGTAATCTTTTTCACTTAACGGTATAGTTAGCAATCTATGCACAAAACTATTGTAAGCTGCCATTTTATGCGAGGTGGGATGATATGAATCGGCATGAATTGTGATGTCCGTTGTTGTGGCCTTTCTATAGATTTTAAATTGAAGTTTTCCTTCGTTTTTTAAAATGGTTAAATCTAAAAAACGAAGGAAAACTTCAATTTAAAATCTATAGAAAGGCCACAACAACGGATCATGCCGATTCATATCATCCCACCTCGCATAAAATGGCAGCTTACAATAGTTTTGTGCATAGATTGCTAACTATACCGTTAAGTGAAAAAGATTACAATGAAGAGGTTAATACCATCAAGCACATAGCAGCGGCTAACGGATATAAAAGTTCATTAGTGGATAAATTAATAAGTAAACACAAAGAGAAGAAATTAAAAAAGTCGAACAATGATAAAACACTTCCGGTTAATAAATACATATCTGCAGATTACACAAACATTTTACCAAATATTCTAGTTAACGAACTCAAGAAACACCATGTAATTGTAACTTTCCGTACAAATAACAACATTCAGAGACGTCTTAGCCGGAAAAACAGTATACCAGAAAGAAAAAGAACCGGCGTATACAAGATGAATTGCAGCTCATGCGACATGTTCTACATAGGCCAAACAGGCAGACCGTTTGAAGAAAGATATAACGAACATCTTCCCAGAAGGGAATTACATAAAACAACATCTAATTTTGCCAGGCACCTGATACTATGTAATCATAACTACAGTGATTTTGAGACAAATTTCCAGCCCTTGCATTGCTGCAGGAAAGGAAAATACATGGACGCGCTTGAGGAATATGAAATATATAAAGCCGTCAAAATCAACAGTGATTATGTCTTGAATGATAAACTTACATTTTCACATAACATATTGTACGACACGGCAATACTTGCACACGGGCGCCGGTAAATGGAATGTCACAGTACATACGGGATATAATAAGCAAAACAGGTTTATCAGTGGCTATATAAACAGTGAATCAGTCGATCGATATTGTCCACGCGAGAAACATAAACTTTCATGTTCCCGTCTGTGAGTTTCCAATGTCGTAAAAGTGCACTTTTACTGTAATGATTTTAGTGTTTTTAATTTTTAACTATCTCTAATGAGTGATTAAGATTTCTGAAGATGGCAATTCGTTGCCGAAACGCGTCAAAATAATACGAGAAAAACGAAGTCGCACGACGGATATATGATAAATATCTATTATATCCATGATTTGTACCCATAAGTCACTTATGCATTTCAGAACGTGTTTGAACACACAAAGAAAAGGTTTGAAAAAGCACTTTCCAAATGTGTCTTTATGTCAGTATATTCTAAAATATTATCTATGTGTAGATACACTGTTTTAAAACTCCCTGGTCAGTTTTCGTAAAATAAAATTTTTACATCTAATTCATATGTGTTCATATATAATACATTTTTACAGCTCTTAGTCATATGCTGTAGCTATCAAACATTTCCAAAACATGGATTTGTGTAAATTACGTGATTGACAACTCCTGTAGCTATGTTTTTTTAAACTGTTTTGTACCGCTTAATTGTATGGTGATTGGGTGAAATATCATAAATCTTGAGAACGTGTAAGTAATAGGCCTACGCTTAGGTTTAAATATATTTTTTTCACACAAATTGAAATATATTTTCACCCTTTGTGTGTTTATTAAAGGAAAGCGTGTTTAAAATAAAAAAAGGACAGGAAGTTAGTTCAAACGGTCAGTAAGTGTTAAACAAAATGGATTCAATTAAAGTGGAAATTCTTGTCTGCACTGGACGTGGAATTTTAATCACTATCAGTGCAGAAATCAGATCAAGTGTCCGACAAATTGAGTGAAGAGGAAGGAATGTGATATCCCTATAGCGTTTCAAACTTTACTTCATTCTATTTGAAGCACTAACAGAACTCCAGTATACGTAGAATGAACACTCATAGTAAGCGACCACCGTATATTCTTTGTTTAGACAAAAGAAGTGTACATTAAAGAAAATAAACCTTATTCGTTGATTTCAAAATCTTCATTAGAAGTGGGTTACCTAAAACAAAATGTTAGTATCTGAATTAGAGTGAATGATTAAATAAAAATTAAGCCTTATTATGAGTGAAAAATAGACAGTATTAGAACAAATCAAGAGACGAGGGTCGAAAAGTTTTAGACGTATATGAAAAATAGGCAAAGAGATATGGCCCCGAAAAAAAAAGTAATTCAATAGAATCCTCTAAGGCAAAACACAATTAGATAAGAACAGCTGTCTTAAAAAGAAGGGAATGCTATGGAGGCTTGAAAGTTTGAAGAGGAACCTCCCTTAGGAATACGTTTTTGGAAAAAGAGAAAACATTTAAACGTTTTCTTTAATTTTTGATAATATGATTAGGATCAGTTTTTTTTACTTGAAGCGTTACTGTCTCACAGATGATAATTGAGAATTAACAAGAACTTTACTTGATAGGTTACTTTATTGATAGAATACGAATATGTAAATTTTCCCATTTGTGCACTCCCAGGAATAGTAATTCACGAGTATTCTCAAGAGTTTATCTACACCTACTTGACGAGTTATAAATGGTAGTCATAAAATTATTTTTCCAGTGTTTTTTGAATTTTTCGCAGACAATGTGGTGTGTAGGATTGCTGCTTAACAACATACTATATGTAGAAACTTACAGGAATATCGAGGACACTGAATGCCTACTTTTACGTTTCATCTCTTAGTGGGAAATACTTGTAATATAAGGGTTTCAGTCACTTTAATTCTGAATAAAGATCTATTCTTTATTCAATACAGAAGACATTTGATAGAAAAATATGGATATGATAATTTTGAAACAAACAATTACAAATTCGTAATATGAAAAAATATGTTATTAACTTTGTGAGGTGACAGTACAGCGATATGACACTGTACAAGTAAAGAATTATCAAGAGTAGGTAACAAACAAAAATTATAAAACATTGACTGTGACATGTTCATTCAGATTCGTAAACTAATTAAAATTTTGTAAACAATAAGAACTGAACAACCTAAAACAGTCTAAAATATCTTCACATTTTATTTGATTTTATTCAAAGTAAAAACATAAAATTTAAGAAGGATTTTTTAAAAATCAATTGTGTTTGGAATATATTGCCTATTAAAATTAAATTTTTTTTATACATTTTAGGTTTGTTATAAAAATGTAGCCGTAAAGTTATAACAAGAAAACTCCGTATGTAGGAATTGTTAATAGATCACGATTTCGTAACATACTGCTTAGGAAAATTAAAATTTTTAGATTAGATTAGTTGAACTAATTTTTAGTATGCAAGCAAAACGATAGCATATTACTGTTAATTGGGGTTAGTAAAAAATATTAAATTAAGAATTCACAAATTAATCATTACACAAATTAAACGGAGAAGAAAAATACGTCATAAACCATGAAGGAGCTGGTCAACCACCTTCTGGTTTATCAGCTTCTACGAAGCAAACATAGCCCCCAAAGCATAAAACACCTTGGAACCTTAGTTAGATTATTTCAACGTGGTGCCTGAGTTTACCCCGTTGGGATCCCAAGTCGGTATCCACACTCCTCTGTGAGTTCAGCTTATATTAGATCTTGTTCACTGTTCTCCTTCTTCAACACCCCTTCTTGTAGGCGGTGACACAATCCCAGTAGTTTCTATACGACAACGCACTTGCCCGCTTTGTTCTATTACTACCAAAACCGTCACTTTCTTGCCTATTTAATTTTTCCATGTATGTCCACACTCCCTTTCACCTCCAAGGAGTTTAATAGCAATCAAGCCTGCAACCACAGTTACACCTGATTCCATTTGTTCGGAAGAGCTCTTTAACGAGATGTTATTTAAATTGATAACACCAACTCATGAGAGCTTAGCTCATGCATCGGCATTAAAATGTTATTTATCCCTTAGAGAAGATTTTACACTCAACAACATGTGGAGAAAAATTAGAAATGAATTGAAGAAATGTTAGGATTGCCAGACTGCTAAGCAACCTAATTTCCACACATATGTGGAAATGCAAAGTATACAGAAGGAAGAGAAAGGGGAGTTAATTGCAGTAGACTTCTTAGGCCCATTACCACGATCAAGTCGGGAGGTTAAACACATACTAGTCTGTATAGACGTGTTTTCTAAGGCAGTTCATCTGTATCCTATTATGCGACCCACAACGAAAGCTGCCCTAAAAGTTCTGTTACAAAAATATATTCCAATACATGGTAAGATGAAGAGGATTCTTAGTGATCAAGGAGTGCAATTTCAAAGTGAGGTATAGAATAGAAGATTAGGAGAAAATGGAATACAACCCATACTCACATCCATTAGACATCCACAGGGAAATTTAGCCGAGAGAGTGAACAAAGAATTGGGTAGGTACCTACTTATCTACTGCCATAACCAACATAATAAATGGGCAGAGTATTTACCATTCTTTGAGAAAGCCATTAATGAGAATTACAGCGAAGCAACGAGCTACACACCAATAGAGATTGAAGAAGATCGTCAGCCAAATAGATTTTGGAAAAGGTATGTTCACAAACCTAATAATCAGAATTTACCAATACCATTAAGCATTAAGATTGCACATGCGGAACGAAGAATAATGGAAAAAGGTAATACGACCTGCCCGTCCACACGGAGTATTTATTTTTTGTAAATAGTTTCATCCTTCCAGTTACATACAACTATGTAACTGAGTTGTAAATACAATCACTTTTAAATAGTAACAGAATTACACGAGAAGAAAATCCATATAAGATGATCAACTGAAGTCCGAAACAGCACGTAAAGAAGTAAAATGAAGTTCCGGAGAGAGAGAGAGAGAGAGAGAGAGAGAGAGAGAGAGAGAGAGAGAGAGAGAGAGAGAGAGAGAGAGAGAGAGAGAGCTGGCGACTTAGTTTCATAGAGCGAGACGACGCTGGAGTCTAGAGGCGACTGCGCTGGACAAGAGGAACATTACTGAAGTCTGGAAACGACGCTGGACAAGAGGAATTGATGCTGGAGTTCGAGACGAGGACGATTACAGATGGATCGATTGCGATTGAGTATGATTGACAACAATAAGGTGATAAACAACTTATTTATCTCTTAGTCGAACAATTAACTCAAAGACAATTAAAGACATTATTGTTTCATTTTAAAGTTAAGAGCCAATGTTTCTTGTAAATATAGAGTTAAAATGGTAGATATTATTGAAGTAAGATTAACGTAAACAAGAGCTCAAATTAGTATTGAAATGAAAAGAATGCAAAGCATTTAAGTAAAAAAGTAGAGTTTTATAAATCAGTACTGAAAAAGAAAGATAAATTCAGTAGCTATTAATATGTTGAATTTCGTTACAATATCTAAAAAAAGAGATATTTAAGCATTGATATTTAGAAGCACACTAATTGTCTGAGTAGTCAGGAAATGATATTTTAATAAAGTAATTATTAGAATAGAATATTTAGTCAGTAAGGATGTATACAGCGTAAGCCTTACGGCATAGTAACAAAGCAATAATGAATGTTTTTAAGTCGAATCAAGTGCCTTGCGCACAATTTCATTATTACTAAATAAATTTGAAATACCGTTACAAGTTACATAGAGTTATTATTACAGATACAACTGAACCCCAAATACATACACGCCATTACAGGAATTATAACCTCTACTTTTGAGTTATAACGGAGGGAACCCAAAATAATTGGTTCTGCCAATTATTTCAGGCTGCCTTATTCGAGACGAGCTGAAATTTAAATCAGAACAACACACAGTAAGACATACAAGGAATCAGGGAAGGTGAAACTGTTGATTTATATACTCAGTATATGTGTGTAACAAGAAGACTTGCTTTATTAAACATTTGAAATATAACATTTACTCCGAAGAACAGATCCCATGATATTATTAATTAAATTATTAAATTCAAGTGAAATGCTTTATATAGAATATGGGATCACAACAAATTTATCTAGCTATACCCCCGGATCCGGCTAACCATTGGTATTTAGTCTCTAATCTTTTAATTATATTTAATTCAAAATTTTATCTTGCAAGACCTTTACCTTTTTGCTTTATATATATATTCCATTAGAAGAATGGTATTAATAACACTACGTTACGTTAATATCTAAACTGTTACAATTGAATGATATTGAATAGTTACAATTAAATTCTCAAATTTAAGTTTTTATATTCTTATAAAATCAATCGTCTCTGAAAGTCTCTTAAATAGAGTATTGTGTTACAAAAACTATTATCATTATTCCTCGATAGACGTGTATCGAGTCACCTCTATTTTTGGATGTAGTAATCGCCTCCATGTGGTTCCGTCTTGGAAGTCCTAAAATGTCGTCCTCGTCTTGGTCTGGTCTCTGTTGTTCATGGCTTAATACGTCTGCAGGATAGGTAGAGTCTTCTACGCCGATACTCGTTGATTCTCAGATGTCTCGAACTGCATTATCGGTAGGGTATACTGGAGTTCTCATTTAGATGGTCCATGACCACAGGTCAGATGTTGAAAAGATTCGTCCATCGGTGAAGATTGCAGTCATCGTTTTTTCTTTATTAACACTCGTCGTTTGTAGTTACATCTTTCTTCTTGTTACAAAGTTTTTGGAATTTTCTTTTTGTTAACGTTACATGTTACACTTTTTGTAACAGTTAGTAAAATACAAAATAATAATTAATTAATTCACACTAACAACAAATTGCATAACTTTTGAACAGAGCATTTTGCTCGTGCGTCTGCACTGCTGGGAGTCGTCATCGCAAGAGAGCGATTTTTCGTCCGCTACCCTTGTACATGACGAGAGAGAGAGTGGGGTGTTTATTCCGCGAGCATATATAGTTCCTGTTTCTCTTTAAATAAACTTTTTTATTTATACTGATTATCGCTAGATAAAAATACATCATTTAAATTAATTGTTTTAGTTACTATCTGTGTCTACAGATACTTTAATTATTAACATTAGTTTACTCTATTATTTTTTAATTACAGTAGACTCGGAAAACATGTCGAGTCCGGTATCAGCAGGTAGGCGCTTGATAGCAAGCAAAGGGTTAAATACGAACATAATAATTATTTACCATATGCCTTTTCTTTATGGATACTTTGCCCTTATTAATTACTTCTTCCATTTACACTTAGTACCTACACGTTTTTATTATTATTATTGTGAGATTTAAATGGTCAATTGTACGTAACCTTAATCAATTAAAATTTTTTTTTTATTGAAAATGTCACAATTTAAATCGTCACATACTCCGCCTCCTTACCAACACAGACTCCTAAAAATTTGGTCAGCTATGTACCGAGAGTATGCTTAGGGAGTTCCGTGTGAAATTTCTCTCACCCGTTTCTGGCTGTATACAATTACTCGCAGCATAAGTCATTCTTGACTTGCTGTTTCTTACCATCTATACATATACTTCATATTTTACACGCTAATTCTATTACTACATAAAATTTACATTATAAAGTATTTTCAACATTCTAAATTTCCTTAACACTACTACTTATTACTACTACCGGATTTTTCCTTTTTCTTTCGTGAGAGTTTTTCTTCGTTATAGAATTTACTCTTTAATTACTCCATTACTTTTATTGGATGTCAGCTGACTTCTTGCTTTGCTCTACTTTCGATGAAGAGGATTCAAGGTTGATCAGGCCTCGTACCTACTTATACGACAAGGTAGCCAAAGGTTACTCAAGTACTTTTGCAGTTGAGTACTAAACATTGTTTTCACATTTACTTATTTAATTAACTGGCACTCTACTATTTTCTTCTTCAAGATAACGTTTTATCTGTGAAATATGTGTCCTTCGCACATATTTTTGAGTAGAGGGTTCGTACAGGGTCACAGTTACCGGAGTTAAGTATTTGTGAATTTGGTAAGGACCGCACCATCTGTAAGATAGCTTGGAAGTTGTCTTATCGACGGCACTACTCGTTGGGTGCGTGTTATACATAACTAAGTCTCCGATTTGGTATTTTACTTTATTATTCTTATTCTTTTGCTCGTAATATTTCCTTGACTTCGCTAAGTTTGTTCGTAAATTAGCGCGCGCTTCGTTCCATATTTTTCTAATATTTTTATCCCTAATTTCAAGGGGTAACAATTCATGTATTTTCCACTTTGTGGATAATGGGTGATTAGGTTTATACTTGAACAATAGTTCGAATGGGGTTGACTTATGTCCTTCATGATATGCCGAATTAAAGGCGAATTGTATCCAGGATAGGTTCTGGTCCCACGAAGTATGGTCGTTAGCATGGTAGGCAATTAAAGCAGATTTTAGGTTTCGCAAATACCTCTCAGCTATATTACCTTGCGGACGATACTCTGTAGTGGTAATGTGGTTTATACCTAGTTTAAAACACATGTTCCTGAATTCCTTAGACTTAAACTGTGGTCCGTTATCCGACACTAGATGGACTGGAATACCGAAATCTTTAAATAATCTATTCTGTAAAATGCTTACTGTTGTCGTAGCTACAGCTCGCCGCATGGGGTACATCCAGACGAACTTACTAAACGAATCTACGCAAATTAGTAACATAGTATTTCCTTACTTGGAACGTGGGTAGGGTCCAGAAAAGTCTAAATAAATTTTGGAAAATGGGGTAGCAGGGATCTCAGATATTAACTGACTTATTTGGCTGTTTCTCGCTGGTTTGCTGAGTGCACACAACTTACACCTTTTTACAAAGTTAGCTATCTCACTGTTCATATTTTCCCAGTGATATTCTCTCCGAATCCGATGTATGGTTTTATTTATTCCCATATGTGCTCCAATTGTGGAAGAGTGATAATATTCCATTAGCATAGGTTTAATAATATCCGGGGCGATGATTCGCAAATATTTTCCGTTAGCTATTCTACAACATAATACTTTCTTATTTAATATGTATTTTTCAGACTTGTTTCCTTTTTCAAGTTGTTTGATGATCGGACTCAAACGTGGGTCTTGTTGTTGATAATGGGCTAAATCCGTAAATGCAAGAGGAAATTCGGTAATTAACGCATTAATAATCGGTGTCTCTCTACTCTTGTTTTCGTAATTATTACTACTAGGCTGGAACATACGTGACAGGGTATCGGCAACTACGTTTTGGGTGCCTCTAATATGTTGTACTTTGAACTTAAAACAATTTAATCTCAATACCCATCTTCCGATTCGACCTAATTGTTTTGGGTGGTTTAGTAGCCAGGATAAAGCTTGATTATCTGTTTCTAGCAAAAACTCTTTATGTTCTAAAAACGGTTTGAACTTCTCAAACGCAAAAACGATAGCTAAGCATTCTAATTCGTATGCGAAGTATTTCTTTTCTTGGTCCGTCAAAGTGCGTGAAGCGTAACTAATTGGTAATCGAGAGTTATCTACTTCTTGATAAATTACTGCACCTAGGGCTACACTTGAACTGTCGGTTTGCACAACAAACGGTTTACTAAAATCGGCTAATTGTAGTACGGGGGGTGATATGATGCTTTCCTTTAATTTCTCAAATGCGGTTTGGCGTTGCTCATTCCACTCAAATTTTACTCCCTTCTTTCTTAAAGTATTTAGTGGAGCTGCGATTTCGGCTAGATGTGGGATATACTTGTGGAAATAATTTATCATTCCTAAAAATCGGGCAATTCCTTTCGCATCCCGCGGTTGGTAAAAATTCTCTGATAGCACGGGTTCGCTCTGGGTCTATGCTTACCTTTCCGTTGGCTTTTACGATGTGACCTAAAAAGGAGAATTGTGTTACAGCAAAATTTACTTTACTGGGGTTCACAGTTAATCCAGCTTTCTCTAATCGTGATAATACTTCACGTAGATGTGCAAGATGTTGTTCCATTGACTCGCTGTAAATAACAATATCGTCTAGGTAGTGGTACACATATTTAAACTTTATGTCGTGAAATAATTTTTCTAACAATCTGCTACATACAGAACTACCTTGGGATATACCAAAAGGTACACTTGTAAATTGGTATAGGTTGAAAGGGACGGCAAAAGCGGTGAGACGTTTCGATTCTTCTGAAAGGGCTATCTGATGAAAAGCCTGATTCAAATCCATAATGGTAAAAATTTTTGCTTTCGTAAAATAATGAAAAGCACTGTGGATGTCGGGAAGTGGAATGGATTCAAATTCTATCCGTTTATTTAGTTGTCTATAGTCTACAACTAATCTATGTTTATCGTTGCTTTTGGGTACTAAAAACGCAGGGGATGAATAAGAGGAAGTAGAGGGTTCGATGACTCCTTGTTCTAATAGTTTATTAATTTGGTTCCTCATTACTTCCATTTTTGGCGGTGATAACTTGTATGGGGCTAAACGTATTACTTTATTATCGCTCAAATTTATTTTATACTCTATCAGATCCGTCAGTCCTAACTTTGGGGTGAGCACATTGGAGAATTGATTTATTAACTTTTGTATGTTACGTCTATCTTTACTTTCCAGATGACCTAATTCACATTCGTGATGCTTTAGATGAGAAGAAGTAGTGCTAGTACTTTCTCTGTTATTGGAATTATCCTTTAAGTTATATTTCCGTGAACGATCAAATCCAAAGTAAAATTTCTTATCATGAATATTTAGAATTATTACTGTTTTACTGATAAAATCAGCTCCCAATATTAACTCGGGTCCTAATTCGTCGCTTACTAACATTGGAAAATACCACGTCAAATGTTTTATTTTAACTTTACACATGATAATAAGTTTTATTATTAAGTTTTGTTTGTTAGCGGTTGAGCATTTAATGTTTACAGATTGACTGCGTTTGACTAAATTATGTTTAAATAACTTATTGGCGAGGTCATGAGTAATTAAACTTCGCGTTGATCCGGAATCAATTAAACCAAGGGTGGATGTTACACCAAGGTCAACTTGTACATAAGGTAATTGACACTTACTGAAATTACACTTATTAATAGTGTTACATTTATCTATAAATTTTTTTACATAGGGGTCTAGTTTTCTTTTGTTATTATTATTATTTTGTTTTATTTTGTTGACTCTCAGGGGTTTACCTTTTTTTACTATGCTGCGGAAGACACAGGGTTTTGGATCTCCCTGCCTTACATGTTTTTTGGATAATGAGTTTTTTGATTATACCTTTTTTGTTTACAGTATCTACTGAGATGTCCAGATTTTCCGCAGTTATAACACATATTCTTTACGTTGTGTCTTACTGGTTTCCTGGAGTGATTGAGCCTCCTGGGACTTACCATGGCCATTGGTTGATCTTCGAAATGGTCTTCTTTCTTGTATACTTCTTGCGTCAGATACTAAGGCATGCATTTCTTTTCTATGTTGTGTAGTGGACATCGATGCATGTCTATGCTGACCTGCGTATCAAACATTGGAAGAATGAATACTACATTGTTCAAAGTCCGCGAACGTAAGGGGTCTACTTATTAGTGCTAAACGGGAGCGTTCATCTGGAGACAAGCCTATTAGGATCGTATCGACCAATTGTTTTTCAGTCCAGTCGACTTGTAGTATACGTGAAGATTCTCGGATATCCGCAATATAGTGGGCCAGTCTTTCGCGAGCTCCTTGTACTCTAAGTACAGTACTTCTTTTGATATCCTCACAAATTCCAGTGGGGATAAAATATTTGATTACATTCGTATGAAGATCTTCTACTGAAAAACTTGAGTTTAATGTTTCTAGTACACGATCTCGTAATGGTGGTTTACATTTGGGTAATATTACTTGCAGTATTTGCCGATCGTTTAATTGTTGTAGATCTTTTATTTGCAGCAGGTATTTTATAAAAGTTAACAGTATCGTTATACTTAACCCATCGGTGTAAGGAATCTCATTAATTATTTTCTCTGCTGGGTGGGAAATCTTTCCGTAGAGGTCAACGTTCAAATTTACGTTTTGTATTTCCTCCGAAAAATTAGTGGTCGCATTTTGACTACTACGAGTACTCTGAACTTTAGGTGGTGGGGGTTCTTCTACAATAGGGGATTGAACAGGGGAGATATATAATTTTTGTAAGTCTTGCTCAATTTCCTCCATTCTCGATTCATCCGACTTTCGACGTAAGTCGTTAATAATCATAGGTAATTGGCGTAATGCCTCGTCTGCAAATTTCTGCACATCGGCGGGGACGACGGGGACGTCGGGCCAGCTTAATAAATTATTTAATCGGCGGGTTAAATGTTCTATACGTTGCGTAACGCGCAAAAGTTCCGTGGGTGATTTCTTGTCCTTAAGGTTCTGAGATAATACTATCAGTTCCCGATATTTCGCATAACAGGTTTCTCGTTCGCCGTCATAATCGAGTTCACGCAATTTATCTAACTGCGAGGTTGTCTCTGATCCGGTTTGGCGTAATGATTTTCGTAATTCAGACACGGTTACATTCACGTGTTTTAGACCTCGTAAAAGTGCTTCGTAGCATAGCTCATCTTTTACTAATAAATCAGGATTAAATTCAGCCATTTTCGTAAAGTGGCAAGAACTAATTATTCTACGATTAGTATTTACTACTATACAACGCTATATCATTTTACACAAACATAACAATATGAATAAATCGTATTCTTACACTTTTATTAATAAACAATTAAAATGAGATGATAAAGGTTGTCATTTTACATAGAAAGAGAGAGAGAAATCTCACACAGTCTTACAGATGCTTACGGCAAAAGATTCCCCCTTCGGTTATCAACACATGAACAGACACGCTTCAAATAACAATACACCACACAAGAAGGGTGACCGATTGTTCTCACTCTAACTGGGGAGACCGACTACAATAATATTAAACAATCGCCAACACGAAATTTACATGTCCGAGATTGTCGTGAATGGGGTACGTTTATGAATGGGACTTTTAACAAGTACCTACATGGTTTGTTTACATTGGATTATATGTTACTCTTACTTTACACATATCATATTTAATAATAAAATTATCTATACTATATTACTATAATATTAATTATTATTTTATCTTATTTAAATTTCTGACACATATTAAAATACACGAGTAAATAAATCAACAGCTTAGGAATAGGGACACAATTACTGTTTAACAACACAAGTCACAAAATTTTTTTTTTTTTTAGTAGCAAAAATTTAAACAAATTAGCAGAGTGGCGCATCTTATAACCTCTTCTTTTGAGTTATAACGGAGGGAACCCAAAATAATTGGTTCTGCCAATTATTTCAGGCTGCCTTATTCGAGACGAGCTAAAATTTAAATCAGAACAACACACAGTAAGACATACAAGGAATCAGGGAAGGTGAAACTGTTGATTTATATACTCAGTATATGTGTGTAACAAGAAGACTTGCTTTATTAAACATTTGAAATATAACATTTACTCCGAAGAACAGATCCCATGACATTATTAATTAAATTATTAAATTTAAGTGAAATGCTTTATTTAGAATATGGGATCACAACAAATTTATCTAGCTATACCCCCGGATCCGGCTAACCATTGGTATTTAGTCTCTAATCTTTTAATTATATTTAATTCAAAATTTTATCTTGCAAGACCTTTACCTTTTTGCTTTATATATATATTCCATTAGAAGAATGGTATTAATAACACTACGTTACGTTAATATCTAAACTGTTACAATTGAATGATATTGAATAGTTACAATTAAATTCTCAAATTTAAGTTTTTATATTCTTATAAAATCAATCGTCTCTGAAAGTCTCTTAAATAGAGTATTGTGTTACAAAAACTATTATCATTATTCCTCGATAGACGTGCTATCGAGTCACCTCTATTTTTGGATGTAGTAATCGCCTCCATGTGGTTCCGTCTTGGGAGTCCTAAAATGTCGTCCTCGTCTTGGTCTGGTCTCTGTTGTTCATGGCTTAATACGTCTGCAGGATAGGTAGAGTCTTCTACGCCGATACTCGTTGATTCTCAGATGTCTCGAACTGCATTATCGGTAGGGTATACTGGAGTTCTCATTTAGATGGTCCATGACCACAGGTCAGATGTTGAAAAGATTCGTCCATCGGTGAAGATTGCAGTCATCGTTTTTTCTTTATTAACACTCGTCGTTTGTAGTTACATCTTTCTTCTTGTTACAAAGTTTTTGGAATTTTCTTTTTGTTAACGTTACATGTTACACTTTTTGTAACAGTTAGTAAAATACAAAATAATAATTAATTAATTCACACTAACAACAAATTGCATAACTTTTGAACAGAGCATTTTGCTCGTGCGTCTGCACTGCTGGGAGTCGACATCGCAAGAGAGCGATTTTTCGTCCGCTACCCTTGTACATGACGAGAGAGAGAGTGGGGTGTTTATTCCGCGAGCATATATAGTTCCTGTTTCTCTTTAAATAAACTTTTTTATTTATACTGACTATCGCTAGATAAAAATACATCATTTAAATTAATTGTTTTAGTTACTATCTGTGTCTACAGATACTTTAATTATTAACATTAGTTTACTCTATTATTTTTTAATTACAGTAGACTCGGAAAACATGTCGAGTCCGGTATCAACAGGTAGGCGCTTGATAGCAAGAAAAGGGTTAAATACGAACATAATAATTATTTACCATATGCCTTTTCTTTATGGATACTTTGCCCTTATTAATTACTTCTTCCATTTACACTTAGTACCTACATGTTTTTATTATTATTATTGTGAGATTTAAATGGTCAATTGTACGTAACCTTAATCAATTAAAATGTTTTTTTTTATTGAAAATGTCACAATTTAAATCGTCACAGAATGTTATATAAAAAGTATGAGTTAAATTAATGTACAGATTAAAATACACAAAGAAGGGTAATTTGTCACCTTTTGGCGTCCCAAAGAACGTGGGACTCCACAAATTTAAAATGCACTTAAATGTTGGTATTTAAAATGTTGCAATATATATATTATAACAATATTTAAACGTGTGTCGTTGCAATGTAATGTTTACTGTGTTCAATGAGCACCTACCTGCTGTCCGATCTTGCGGTTTTCTTCCGACTAGGGCGTGTGGATTTTGGATTTGATTTCGCAAGTATGTAAACTCAAGTGTATCACAACAGCACACTAAATTTGTTATTTTAAAAGTGAAGAGTTTTATGAGGTTGGTAGGCTCCGTACTACAGCAATAAAAATACAATGTGGGGTAATAAAAACGGGGTTTATTACTCCAAGCGCACACAAGAATGAAATGCTTATAAGTTCAAACCTTCTTACAAACTAAACAGTAAATAAACCTTGTATAATGTTTTCTGAATGATTAATAATTTTCAGAAGTTGAGCTCGTTATTTTCAAAGAAGTTATTTTAACTGAAAATTTAATTAATCAATTTAATTTAATTCAATTTAATTTCAATGATTTTAAAAATGATTCTAATGAAATAAAAACTCTAAAGTTATTTGAAAATATTCAAAAATAAACTAGCCGTGACAATCTAGTTCACGCCCCTTTATTTACTAGTGATCTGACTCACGTATACTGCAGCATGAGCAAATTATTTAATTCTTTGTTAAGATTTGTATAGCGCTTTTCTCTTTATCTACTACTAATTCTTAACTAATGCTTATTAATTACTTATACTGGCTATACAGATTATCACACGTGAATAATTCTTATTTAATTAGAGTCTCTTATTTATGGCATCTGAATGATTTATATTACATTGATTTTAATTAAAAAGAAAGAAAAATTGAACTGTTGAAAAATGAATAACGTGATTTTGACTTTCCTGGTTCTGAAGAGGTTGTAGAGATGCTCCGGAAGTCCCTCGCTGTCCTTTTCCAATCGGCTAGAGATGGTGATCTACTGAGCGTCCTGGGTTTTGGCGGTGAGCTCGGAAATCAGTAACACTCTGCTCTCCTGCTATTGATGAAGTTTTTACGTCTGTAATTTTCTGCGAGAACTGCTTCAGGTCCCTCGTCGATTCACGTTCCACGTCAGCGTGTGTGTCTCGTTACAAGTTGTCGCTCTGCTCGCCAGCTGATTCGCAAGTGGTTTAGACGGGCTCTCTGTCGTATTCTTGAAGTTATGTCTCGTAATCTTGTAGATCTCTTGCGTGCGAACGCCAACAGTTAATGTAGTGCACGATACGCTTGATTGTTGATGTGGAAGAGTATCTTGACTGGACGCTGTAATTACGAGTCGTTACAGTTGATCTGTTTTATGATGATCGTAATTAGGCGTGTTGACCACGTAGAGTATTCAGATGAGTCTTCACAAAACTATGATTTTGAGACGATCGAAGATGTACGTCTGTTCTTCTTATTATATATCAGATCAGCCCAAAACTCCGCGTTAGTTCCAATTTCTTCGAATGATTTGATTGGCTGACACACTCTCCCTACTACCCAAAATTTGAATCACCTCACCCCGTGAGAACGAAACTACTTTCCCACAGACTGAGAATTTATATTATTATTAATATTCTTAACAAAACGGAACTGAATTGTCGTTCAGGATTTCCGGTGGCACTTTATATCGCAATTATCTTGGCTGCAAGCCAAGTTATGCTAATTCTAAAATATACATTTGGTAGATAATTCTTATAGCTATAATATATTAAAAGCTCTTTTATGTAGCTCAATTATTACGGAAGTTATTAACATAAAATTAATTAACTCTGTTATTATTTAATTATATTGCATAAAATTCGCACCCCCTATTATTAATATTTCGGCAAACATTTTGGCTATAATAGATTTCGCCTGAATTTACTGGTTTCCGAAATATTAATAATTGAAAGTTTGGGCGTGGCTCTATTGGTTTAAAGTGTGTGTGTGTTACGTAAGCTGCAGCTGGCATTGCCATGTGGCTGTGTACAATGCGTTGAGATGCACGCTGCATTATAAAAGTTACGTTTCAACGTTTTAAATTTGTTTAAGCATTAATATTGTAAACTTTAACATATAACTCCAAATCAATGAGATTTGGTGATGTTATATACACCCCCACACGTTTAAAAAAAAATGAGTGTAGGATATACAATTATTTTTTTTTAAATTTAAATTACAATTATCTTTTTAAACATACATTCATAATGCTTCACAAATTATACATTGTATTTTCTATCTACTAACATATACACTGATATTACTATTCTCTTTCATATGGCTTAATTCTAATTGAATAACATTAATAATATTATTGTGCATAAAATCGTTGTGTAGTAAATGTTTGTAGCATGGTTAGTATTTAATTGCAACGTTTAAGACGAAATGTCTCTGATAGCGATAGACAACAGCGGCACGCGCGCGTAGGAATGTGCTTGCATTTGTTTACAGTGAGACGCTAATTAACTTGACCTACATTCTAACAGCTGAGCGCTACGCATTGTGTGTCGAGCGCTTCCGGTCCTGTGCATTGCTTCGCTCGTACGCGTGTTTGTTTATTACCGCGCTACTAACGAACTGTCGTTCATACACAACTTATTTACAATTATCATTAATATTATATAATACATTTAATTTATTTTAATTATGATTATTAATATTTACATTATTTTTAACACTATACATTATATTCAAAGTGCCTCTAATATTTGGTAACGGATTTTATGTGTGATTCGACAATATTCTTCAAGCCATTCATCGAATCCTTCACTATCCCCGGATACCACACTAGCGGCTTCCCAAGCTCCTTGCGTGGGAACACCCTCACCCTGTTCCTGTACTACCGTACGCGTTACGTTAGGTGTGCATTGTTGTATTGTGTTTAACTGTAACAATGGTTCTGTAACGTCCGGTAGGAACAGCTTATTACCTGGCACATGCATTACATCATCTAAAGTACACATTTTTTTACACAACTTATTTTCCTATTTCTAATATTCTTATTTTTACGTATTTTTGCAAAGTTTATGGCGCGTCACCCCTGGAGGCGCCCCTTGCCAAGTTTTTTGGAGATTGATGGCGTTTTGGTTTTTCGCTAGGGTCCCTAACGCTTTGTGTATCACTCACTTGCGCGGTCATATCGCTTTTCGATACATCGACTGTTTGAATTGTTCTCATCGGGGTCCCCTCATTGCCTTTATTTTGCATCTTCTGTCTACCGATATTTGGCTTGTCTTTATAATCAAACGAAACTTTGATTATTTGGGCGTATTTCAACGAAATAATTGAAAGTTTGGGCGTGGCTCTATTGGTTTAAAGTGTGTGTGTGTTACGTAAGCTGCAGCTGGCATTGCCATGTGGCTGTGTACAATGCGTTGAGATGCACGCTGCATTATAAAAGTTACGTTTCAACGTTTTAAATTTGTTTAAGCATTAATATAGTAAACTTTAACATATAACTCCAAATCATTGAGATTTGGTGATATTATAATATACTGTATATATATATATATATATATATATTTATATTGTAACGCAACAGAAATGCGGTCCCCGACGTTACATAAAGAAAACTATTAAAAATAGAATAGGGAAGTAAATATTTATATCCCACACTAATAAAAGGGTCAGATAAATAAATTTATCATTGTATAAAAATAATAAGAATGCAAGGTAGTCATAGTAATATAAAATAAAAATGTAATAAAGATAATAGTGATAAGTCTCAATGTTCAGTGAGAGGTAAACAAATAAAAAACATTGATAAAAGTTGTAAGAAAGAAAACTAACATTGACTATTTTAAAGTAATTGATGATATGAAAATAGATAAGAATGAATCAATAAGGTACGTTATAAGTTAATTTAAAGTACTTATTATGAATTGTATAATGTTATGTTGTTATCATAAATATGTTGTTATAATTTGTGTTATCATATAAAAGCTTACTTGTTGATAGAATGTCAAATAATGAAGTAATATGTATTATTCATTTACTGTTGTAGAACTGTGATTGAAATCAGTTATTGAGTATTAATTAATTTCATTTTTCTTATGTGTGATCTATAGGTCAAGATAAAGTTATTGTTAGATATCATAAAGATAATTATTTGTGTACATGTACGTAGTTAAAAGTTGATTATGTTTGTGAACTTGTATAAAAAGGCTATAGTTGTTAACAAGTTAAATTCAAAAGCAGATCAAAGTATAATAACAGGCCTAACAGCCAATAACACTGTATAATAACTCAGAGCAGAAAGGTTAGTTAAAGAATTTAATAATAAAATCTAAATATAATTCAATGAGTTAGAAAAAACCAATAATAATTAGTAATAAATAATAAAAAACTCAATATAAACACATTATGATAATGCCATGGTGCAATGATATCGATAGGTAATGTTTGATATCGGAAAAATAATATATTACATGAAACAGGCTAAGAGAGAAAAACCAGCAGAAAATATAGTAATTAGTAAACAAACAATAAATAAAATTATATTTTGATATAATGGAAGTTTAGTACGGAATTATTTTGATGATTGAAAGAATATTATATGAAAATTTTACTATATAACAAAATATTGAATAAGGATAAAAAAAGTTGTTGCTAGGGACGACAAAATGAATATAATTTGTTGATTTTGATTTTTGTAATTTATGACATGAACGAGAAGAGATTAACAACGAGATATGGTCTATTAAATACTAAATTAATATAAATTATAAAATACGTCAACATTCATAATAAATGAAGGACTAATTACCATAATTTGGGCCAAATAAACATTAACCAAATTGTATAATCGTATGATACAAAACGATAATAAGTAATTGAATTCAAAGGAATGACTTGGATTGCCCAATATCAGATCATGAAACGAATGTTAATTAAATGAAGTAATAAAACCAGATAAAAGAACTACCTGAGTAAGGATTTAATCCTATAAACCAAACGAAATTAGAATAACAATCAAATCACATTGGACATCGCAGTTTACATCATACAATAGAAAACGTATTTGGATCCAGAGTTTGTCGAAGCACGTAATCACAATTTTGGCCGTTGGTGAACAAAAGGAGCGGTATTTCTACATCAACCCAGGACCAAGGATTCCACTTTTATTACAACCTTGAAGACAAGACTGAAGAGAAACATCTCATCTGCGCATGATACTGAAAGACAACTAACAAGGTTAGGAGCGAACAGCCTTCCCGAGTCGCATGGCCCAGCGAACGGTAAAAACTTCAATTACATAAATAATATTAAATTAAATAACACTTTAATCTTGTAATATCTTGCATTCCTATTTATGTATTTTTAATCTTCCCCGCAGTTGAAAGAACCTTCACGCCCTGTATCTAAATAAAATATAAAATCTATCATAACTGAATTTAATATAACCATTGTACCGATCGATAATCGATTAACTCAACTTATAGCCTTTTCGTATCTCAAGTAAGAACAATCTTATTGGATGTTAAATATTTGAATTAATAAAGAATCATAGTATAATTTCAAGACCTTATCCTTTATGTATTATTTAATGAAGTGTGAATAAGAAATAAACAGATAGAGAGTATAACAACTAATCACCGTACGCGGTGGGTTAACCTCTAAATTTCATTTGTCTTGGAACTGCAGCGCTTGTTGCGGACTTCTCAGATACCAAAGAGAGGAGAATTACATACGAAATTTCTCTAATTCTCTGCAAGGCAGAATAGGCTTGAGCGGAATTTTTGAATAACACCCTACATACATAAGTCTCATTCACACCAACACTTTTAGATTAAATAGAGAGATAAGGTAGTCATAATTATCTACATTACTATATCTAATAAACCAAGATATATAAGAAATTGGCATATTAAATAATTAAAGAGAGGAAGGACAGAGAGGTACGTACACAAGGATTATTATAAATTGACGAACCCAACAGTGGGGCTTAAACCGAACACACAGGGAAGGATTATTATAATATATATATTACAATTTTAAAACGATACACTTTTAAAACTGCATAGATAGGTAGTATAGAAATTATTACAACAGAGTCTATATTTGGAGGTTGGAAAATGTATTCAACTAAAACATAAAAATTTACTATTGTCTTACTAATTTATAATGTAAATTGTTTATTTAAAAATTTGTCTTTCAAAATTGAGTCTATGGGCTTATTTTACAACTATGTTACTTATTCTGTTGAAGTCATTCCACTGTTTGCGTAGCCACACGACACTCCGCGCACATAGTTCTACTGGACAGCTGGAACTCTGCGCGTCGACTGTTCGAAGATCACTAACGCTGACAATTTATGTCTTTGCACCCACGCACATTGCGATATGAACTGATACTGTTTACAATTTAAATTTACTCACTCTCAGGGATTAAAACTGGGTAAAACAGATCTGGGAGTACTGATCTTACACAAACTCCGGTTTCTTGAAGTGTTCTCGCGAACTATCAAAATATTTCGGCAGATATTTTGCACCTAGCGGATGTCTCCCACTGTACGCGAAAAGCACTAGAATGATCTATTTTTTTATTTGAGTTCTCTAAGTGGTATTAGTTTTGAAGAACTCGAACCGTGAATCATCTTCTATTTCTACAGGAAAACGACCTGTCTTATCACGAAAAACTCGTGACAGAGAATACGTGTTTCTATAACGAGTCCTTAGAAGAAACTGAGAGGTCCGTCCGCTAAAAGCGTCCGTCTCAAATAAATTTTAGATCCTGTGATTGGTTGAAACTTTAGCAACGTCACAGATGAGAACACAAATAGACTGAAATCAGGCTTAAGCTCTGTCCGATTCTGCAAAGGCATGTTTAGATCTAATCTACAAATTTTATTACTTTCTATGAAATAACGAGAATAAAAGAAGACTGATTTCATAAAAAAAATCCATATAAAAGTTATAGGTGTGGAGAATTGTGTATATGGAAAATGTAGCTTATAACCATGAGAATGCTCTGTCCAAGGTTCAGAATGAAATGTTAATTTTCCTGGAAGTTATTAAATAAAAAGTAAATCACACACGCACCCGCGCACTAACACACAAATATTTCACATGACATAAAAGAGAATAAAATTGTGAACATTTTGACATAACATACTTTTTTAAACATAGCTTGGTCCAAACTTATGACTACTTTACAAAGAAAGAACAAAATCAATTTAAAACATGTCTATGGCTATCAGAAAATGTTATATAGCATTAGTACGATAAAAAGGTGTTTTTAGGTTAGAAGTACAATAACTTTTTTAAATGATTAATAAATGCTTAAAAGTTGAAAATAAAACTTGTAAAGAATTTAATTCTGAGAAAAATGGTGTAAATAAAGTCAATAAAAATCAACAAAAAATTCCAATTTTGGTTAAAAACAATACAATACGTTTTTAGGCAAAGATTTTTCTCTTTTACGTCGGATATCATGAACGTTATGGAAGATACAGTTCTGCGACCTGTTTTATTCGATTTTTCAGGTCAAAAACCATAAGAAACAATAGAATTCGCCCCTTAATTCATCTTCCCAGAATTTCAGAAAGTCTTCATTTACCCGGGGGAACCGAAACCCGGGCGAAATCTTTCGCTAGCCGTAACTCGCTTAGAAAGCGTTTCTGGACATATGTTTATATAAACTTTTTTTCTTATTTTATACTATAGAACCATTTCGCAAATTATTTCCCTCTCCTCCCGGGACACCCTGTATATGTGCGTGCGTGCGCGCGCGCGCGTGTGTCTATACAGTGACCTTTATCTTCATGCAGTTCTATTGATTAAAAGCGTCAGAGTAAATCTGGGTTTATACATAAGAGTGGACTGACGTGAGAAATCGTTGCTGGCTTGCTTTTGGGTCTCCTACGATTGCCATGGTCTACTCAGAGTCGTGGTGACATTTTCAGCCTTACTAGGTGAGACGCATGTAAGCTTTGTTTCAAACCTAAACCTAAGTTTTGATACCCTCCATTGTACAAGTAGGTTCTACACCAACTTGTACATCGATATTCGTAATGATCCGGGGGGAAGTAAGGCGTCGCACACATTTTCATGAACAAAAATTGCATCACAGGCGACTACATCACAATGGAAGCCTCAATGGCCTCTCCTGAGACGTTCCGTATGTGAAGACCCTCTGTTGTGTCGCAGATCACTTTCCAAATGTCAAGTTTCTTGACTATCTTTAGAATATTTAGAAAATACTGCGATATTCTGAAGGCGTGGTCAAGGCCGTAAAGCCTATCCCACCACTTAGCAGAGTTAAAAGTATTTTTCACATCCGTTGTTGTCAACATAACGATTTGTCTGGAGTAGTTGTTAGCCTGTTGGGCTGACTGAAAGGTCTCAACTACTTTGTCCACTGCTACGATGTGTAATGTCCTTTCCTAAACTCGTGTTGCCTTTGGTAACGTGCCCTGCACTCTGGACGGCTACCGAGAGTCGAGCCTACATCAACCTCTCCAAAACTTTATTTGGAGAGAAGCTGTATGCTGGTGAATGGACTACATTGCCTTCTTTCTCTCTGAAGAAGACAAGAAATAGCGTTTTTTACATATTATAGAAGACGCCATTGTCAAACAAATGTTTTTTAGTGTAGGCAGTAAATCGCTTAGTTACCAGCCTATCGTTTTTACAAGTATTGAAGTAGACAATTTTTTCAATATGGTAAGACTACCGGGAGGCTGAAGAATTAAACTAGATTTGATGACTCCAGGAAGCTGTAGTCTAGTGAAGGAGCCCGCCATGTCTACTAGTTTATTACTGCCAAAAATAAATATACGTGGTCAAATGAGCAAATATACGCATAGAACATGTGATAATTCTTACAAAGTAAAATACAGCAAATAAAACATAATGTCTTATATTTCATTAACTAGTTTAAACAATGAAATTATCTTTACACTATCAATAGGCATACGTAATAAAGTAATTTCTTTTAAAGCAAAATGTAATTTTAAAAATGTCATATATAATACTGGTTATATTGCATTATATGATACTATAATGTATGAAGGTGTAATTCGAGGAGAAAAGAAACATTACTGTACAAAAATGTAAACAGTGAACGTTTTTAAAATTTGTAAAATTACAAATTGTATTTAACTGTGTCTCTATAGACTGATTTTGTCTGCAGTAATTAAACAAATTAATACCTTTTTAACAGGAAAGATTCATATTGATGTCAATTAAATATTCAGTTCAATAATGTGTAGGAATCTCTTAACACAGTAGTATGTAGTATCAAAAGCCTTCCAAACAATTCGGGATATTTGGACAGCTGCTCAAATAAAATGATTGCTTTCTGCGAAATATTGAGTGAGATATTGAGATATTGAGTGCAATCGGTTACGCTGACGTAGCTTTTCTTCCAAAACAGTTTTACAAAACCATAAGCACAGCGTATCTGCGCTAAATAAAGCAAACGCAATGAAACCGTGGTGTGGTAATGTGAATTATAACTCGTACATCTCTTTCACAACAGTGTATTTATTTAAAGTTGTATCGTCTTTTGCAAGATTTACAAAAATTACTTCTGATTGAACAAGTTCTACAGAACATTCTGCAAGTTGTAATATGAATATAATTTTTATTACATAATTTGTAGGGTATAAAGATTATTGTAAGGCAAATCAAATTAACCGTGATATGCGTTTTCTGTGGTCCTATAAAAACGTGGTAAACAAATGTTTTTATATACGTGAAATTTGTGTGTTTGCTTCAAGAAGTATGCCTATACATTACTGGAGTAATAAGCAAAATCCTCATAATATACGAAATTAGAAGATAACATAAAGCTAAAACATTTTCTGCTTTTGCACATGATAATGATTTTCTGTGTTTAACATTCTACTACAATGCAACATTCTGAGAATACACTACATTACCGATGTTATGACAATTACAATCCCTCCCTCTGTATGTATGCGAGAGCATATTTATATGAAAAGGTACTATATGAAAAAATACAAATAACATATCTGCTCTGCCATACTCACACACACACATGCGCGCGCGCGCAATAGTTTCGGACTTGTGTATCTTCGGATTTGATTGCGTCGCTTGTTGTCATCCTTTCAACATTTTGACAGAAAGATAGTTCGGGCATCAGTGGATCCAGCTTGCCATCGATAGTGGTTCGATAATGGTGCCAAGGGATTGTTGCCCAGTGTGTTCATACATACATATTGAATCGCCCGTTGCATTGTCCCTTATTCATCACCTGAAAAAATTACACAATCCTAACTAAGACATCGGAGGATAAGGACACTGTAAGGCGAAGAGGAAGACAACAATCGCTGTAGTGTCATTCGGAAACAAGGAACTATGATTTATATATATATTTGTGCATATTCAACTCGAACTTGTAACACTTATAACAATTGGAATTACTTACAACTTGTGGCGAATAAGTGCAACATAATCATGGCGTATAAACAATGTGTTATCGTAATTGCGCATAATAGATATAATTTACATCCTAATGTTCAATATTTTAGAAAATTATCTCATATGTGAACATTATTTATTGAAAACATGTCGTAAAATATCGTTGTAATTTTCATACAAAATTTCTATTTATCTACATAGTATCTTGCGTTTTAACGTAGCATTTCGTAAAAATACAAACTCTTATTTTTAAAAATTGTCTACAAGCATATAACAAATATTTGTTTCCATAAAATATATTCATTTTATAAAAAATATATGTCAT
This sequence comes from Magicicada septendecula, assembly GCA_034769895.1. Classification (NCBI taxonomy): domain Eukaryota; kingdom Metazoa; phylum Arthropoda; class Insecta; order Hemiptera; family Cicadidae; genus Magicicada; species Magicicada septendecula. Next base: position 273,271,299 of record CM068374.1, read on the forward strand.
AACATAAACTAATAATAATTCATAGTTTTATATAAAAATGTTTTGTTATTATTTGTGACAGTTTTATTTGATTTTAAAAAATTTAATTTTTTGGAACAAGGATATTCGTATCCGCATAGTGTCATCATACCATTATCATTATTAAAATTCTTCTGCTCTCTGTTCAACATTATAATTACCAAACTGCTTGAATTTTCACCGCAGAATCATTTTAAAACTGAATTCAGAATAGCCATAATAACCGCAGAATTTAAAACCAAAAGGTCATTTGAAAAAACTACACTCTGAACTAAAACGTTCCTCTGCTGATTCTAAAGTTTCAACTTCAGTTTTCTTTTCATTATGTCTAACGTTTTTGGGTCTCTACATGTCTTTAGGTTTCCACTATAAAAAGTCTGGATAGAATACGGAACCAGGAACATAGAATATGGAACCTGAAATAGTAGGATATAGCAGTTTTGTTCTGTAACGTCGAGATATTTCGAATCGGCCATTGCTGTTAGAGATGACTGTTTGTTAAGAGTAGAAGTAAAAGACGACGCATGTTAGATGTAATAATCGGAACACACTGACTTCATCCATATAAAGGTATACAGAGAGCTTCTGTTATTCTTCTGAGCTGTAAGCGGAATTTGCTTCCACTTCCGCCAACCACACGGTGTAGAATGAACTCAAAATGCAAAGTTTGAGAACTACACTCGCAATTCTCAACAACTGCGACACAGAGGTTTTTTGTGTAGCAGTCCATCACTCCATCTTCGTACACACCAATATAGTTTTGAACTTAACAATGTTGTGGAGATCAAAAGGCATTGTTCAGCACGACACAGCGGATTGCGGTTCAGTAACCGTGTTTTAGGAAAACGTTGAAGTATGTTCGCACTGCATAGGATCGTTTGCTGTTTTGCTGTTACCTGTTAACCGTATTTTATGTTTCTGGAAAGAGTACTTTGCTTATTCACCGGCGATCAAGGCGCTGTAGGCTAGGACGTTTTACACAATATTGGATAGCATTTACAGTATATATAAATTTTATTTATTTTGCAAAGCATTGGAAAGACTAAGAACCGCAGTAACAGGTGAAGTACCAAATGCATGACGCAATTATTATGATGGTGATGACGATGTTATAATTTTTCATGGCACTCTGTCCCTTGGGAAGCAGAACATTGTTTAGAATGATATTATTTATGTTTCATAAATTAATTACTCTAAAGATGGTTACCGACGGTCAGTGTGGCAAAAACATTGATTATAAAATGCTATTTGCAATATAACAGCTCATCAGTAACAACTCCCGTTTATGAATTTGATTAATGCGTAATATATTTGATTAGCCTGTTGTTGGGGGGAAATACAATAAACTAATACGAGTTCTTCACCAATGGAGCCAACACAGCCGGGAGGTTGTTGGTGTGCATTAGTAGCAATGCGAATTGAGATGGAAAGTTATTTATAGAGCGGGGAGGACAGACTAGAGGCAACATTTAGTTACATTAATTAATGAAACCATCGATTCAGTCCAAATGTAATTTCATTATTGACAACGAATTTTGTGCTGTACTTAATAAACAATTTCCTGTAGTGATTTATTTTACAGCGTCCTGTACGCAATGGTTAAAATAGGGTGAAACATCAACGCTTTCAACTGAAATATAATTTGTAATTCTGTCATCATTATACAACTGATAAGTGTTATTTACTAGCCAGAACAAGAATTCCTTGAGCAATGTTCGCAGGATGGCCTCTAGCTTATCACTGTTTAGCATTATGAGATTACTGTTTGGCATCCAACGTCTTTGTAGTCTAAATGTAATATTTTAAATTCCCGAGCGTAACTGATGTGGCAAAGAACACTTAATAAAGATTTCATGCTAGAAGCATGAGTTTATATCCCAATAACAAGTATGAAATGCAACCTAATATAGTTGTGTTCTGCCTACAGAATGAAGAGAACTATTCATTCGCATTTTATTTATTATATACTACACCATTTAGTAAATGGAATCGAAAGTTTTAATTTTTATATTTATGAAAGCTAAGTGAAAAACGCGTAATGCGTACTGAATAAGAAAATTTAAAATCAGCATGTTAAGTTATGGAAATATTCATTGCTTGATAAGGAATAAATTTTATATTAAAAATTCTTTCTCGCTCTCTCTCCTCTGGCACTACGGTCCATGTAGAACCCTGGCCTGCTCAATGATTCTCCTCTATTCTTCTCTGTCCAGAGCCTTACTCAATCCGGCTTCCTTTCCAATGCGATTTTTGGGCCTCGATCACTTCTCATTCTTTCCACGTCCCCCAACCGTCTCAACCTTTGCGCCTTCACTGCTGCAACTATATCCGCTATTAAAAATTCTTTACTCATTCTAATTAAAGTCTGGGTTATAGTGATTTCAGAACTGCTTAGATTTTTTGAACATCTTGGGTACTGGAAGTACCATTTATTTCTTGAATTTAATCACACACGCTTACATTAATTACCAAAAATACACACTATTTACAAAGTACTAGACCGATTATACTTATTTAAACAACAAATATAGCATTAATATAAAAAAACATTTATAACAATCATACATACTAATTGATGTTGGATAAAGATTTTAGTCATCTAAGGCCTATATGATTCAGCGTGATTACAACGGTGACGTGTTTTATTTGCTTTTGTTTTTATTGTGTCCGGTTATATTTACGGAATATTGTTACCTTTATTTTCTGTACGTTATTTGACAATATAGTTTCATTTATGTTTATTAAATATATACCTAATATACTAAATAGTATTTATTTTATTTGTGGTTGTATGAGTAGGAATGTTTCTTCCACTCAGCTGTCTACCTCACTTGCATTCTTTGACATATTGACGAGCCGCCCTTCCAGTTACTAAGCGTCCTTGCCGAGCAAGTAGAATTTTAATCAATTATCTTGATCTTAGGGGGCGGAGGGAACTGATCATGAAATCAATAAGCCACTGTCTAACTAATGGTGTACGATGCAGATGAAGTAGTGAGAGGAAAAATTTGCTTTAAATATCCCCAACGAACCCCACCTAACTGAATGGATGAGACGTGTGTCCCACGTATCTAAGAGATGGATCTGTTTCAGTCTGTCCATTAATTTAAGTTACACTAGATTAATATATGAGAATAATCTAGTTTGCAGACTATATTAGTTATATGCTTAGTTATATTACTCATATTAGTGCTGCTGAAACGATGTTCAGAAAGCACTCTAGAGTTATTACGGAGAATGCACAAAACAGCATTATCAAACATTGATTGATCACAGATTACATGTTTACAACAACAAAGTTATTAGAAAGCATAGTAAAGACAATATACCAACATCCAACGTGTTTGTAGTCCAAACGTAATGATTCTTCTTTGCGTCCCATTCTTTTAACTTTTTCTGTACTATAGTTAAAGGAAAAAAAGAGCAAGTGTGGTATACTTCGGAGTGGTAATAAAATACAAAGCTTAATAAATAAAAACATCTGGATTTCTCAGGCCATATGACAAAGAGTTTATTAAACTGATTAAGTTTATATTTAACAAAGTCTAATTATTTCTCGGTTAGACATTTCCTTCTAATTTAATTGAATTTGGTAACATTTAATAATTATTATGTCTGCCGTTTATTTATATTTACGTTTTTGACGTGATCATTGAAAATATGCATCACGTCTTCGACTATGACTGCATTTAAAAAATCTTCACATATCTTGTCGACCGTTTGGAATTTACGTGACGCCACATATAATATTAATCTGACATATTGAATATGATAGATCTAGAGCAAACTTTCAGTATTAGTATGGGGTGTAGTATTGTAAGTGGTTCAGTATGGGAGTTGTATAGAGTTGATTATTTGTTAAGTAATAATAATTATTCTTTATAAAACAGGAGACAGTCATCCCACAATGCCAACTAGGACAACGTATCGTAAATTTAAAATTGTTTGCTACACTTGAATCAGTTCTAACCAGTGCCGAGACATCCATGTTGCAGCATACAAAGGTGTTTTGGGGATTAATTGTTTTCTGTCCTTCGTAAATTAAATATAAATACTATTTACTAACCCACAAGCTAAACAGTATATTTAGCCGTAAAAGGAAATAATACATCTATTATTTATTTACAATTATTATTTATTTATTCACATCACTTTCATCACGAATTATGCTACCTAACGTGGGTTTATTTTTTTTATTGACATGCCTACTGTACATTATTAGCCCTGATATATTAAGAAACTTCTTAATCCATCATGACAGAATTGCATACTTTTACACTTTAGTTACAGTATGCATCCTGAACCTATAAGTAAGGATAGCCACCTATACGTTGTAACGTCACAGAACGTTCCATAAAAGAAATCATTTACATAGTAAGTTATCATAAGAGGAAAGTGAGGTGAACTGTATCGAACCCAAGTAGTCCTAAAAAATTGTGTAATTTTGTATAATAATTATTTCTACTAACATGAAAAACGACCAGACTTTGACTAAGACACAAACCCCATATATATTATTAAAGTGAATAACAGTGAAAAAAACCATAAGACACTATAAGAGAGACAAATAATGTCAGAATCAACCAAAATAAAGTCATTAATTATTAAGTTTTATAACTCTGAATAGAGTATTAAGAACTATTTTTTGTGAATAAATGGACATGATCCATTATTATATTATGTAATGTAAATAAAATAAATGTATTAAATGATTTAAATACATTATTAGAAAGAGTTTAAGTTAAAATAAAAATGATATATTTGTTATGACAAAAAATATTAATGTGTTGGATTTGAGACCATACACCAAGATTTCATGAAAAAATTAATTATTATCAGATTTAAATAAAAACTATATGTAATTATCAAGCAGACAAAAGCGAACAATTTATCTTAAATAAAGAAAGCTGTCAAATGAATAAAAAGCAGCCAAAATAGCCAAAAACTGTACTAACTAAAAACATGTGATAGGCATAAAATATTATATAATTTATTGATTTAATGTTGCCAAAATGCAACCAAATTGCATTAGAAAGTTGAAATATGATATAGAGCGACTATACTAATATATTTGACTAACTATAACATTGTAATAGTCAAGTTATCAAAATGTTTACCTATACCATGTATGGCTGAAGCCAATCATCCAGTACAAAAATAATCATATTTGACTAAATAATTACAAAATGCTAACAAAAATAAAATAGCATGGTATAATACTTCAATATACCTTAAAAAGGAACAAACTCAGTTGAAAATAAAGTCAATTATAAAAGAACTTAGCTTATAAAAGTGAGATTTGTCACACTATGAAAAAAGGACATCTCAAGACCAATCAATGATGCTATGTCATCCTATAATGATAATAATATATGTACAGAGTAACCAGGTATCACAAAAGATAGACAAAGTAATAAACTCTGTGTGTACACCAGTGAAATACTACATATATTAAAGAAAGTGACCAATTATTGTGTTATAACATTAACAAGAATCTAGGCCATGAGCAGAGGCCATATAAAACTGTATTTATTTGTGTTTTATCTATGTTAAAATTTGTTTATTTTGTTATAGGAAGGTAGTAATGTTGGATGTTCAGATTGTGGAAGAGACACAATGCTTTCACAACAATTTTTTGTTATAAAAATTGAATTTACATGACAACAACCCAAGGTGGGAGTTGTTTATTGTGTTGTTTATTAGACTTAAGTTAATTAAAAACCAATCATAATTAGTATCGCTAGATTCAGTTTAAAACAGAGAATCTAAATGTAATAATGGCATACAAATTGTGAGTACTAATGTAAAACTGTTTGATAAATACCAGAGTAATTTTTGAAATATCCTTAGTATGAAGAATAAGAAATTCGTTCTAAAAGCTTCTACGGAAGTGAAAATTGTTCCATGACATTCCATTTCGTTTATTCTCGAACATTCTAGAAAGAATTTTACACAAATATACCGGAAGTCGATGAAAACAGTCAACCTGAATTAGTATAAAAGAGAGACCAAAGAGAATAATAATACCCCACCAAATGGCCGAAGTGATAACCCTCAGGGTCCAAATAACCGCAACTATCCGGGACCAAACAGAGGTAATTACACCGGGAATAATTACGGTAGGAACTTCCACCAGGGAAATAGTTATCGCGGAAATAACTATAGGGGAAATAGTTATGGTCAACGTAATGGTTATCGCAACGGGGGAAACCAAGGAGGAGGCGATAGGAGAAACCAAAATGAATATAGACCCCAGGTAAATTATACAATGGCCAATAACCGACGGCCATATCCACCCAATATACCCACTTACAGGTTTTACCCACAACAGGCGCCAGGTAGCCAGGGTAACACGACGAATAGCCAACCTATTAATGGTAATCCCGAGGTCAGGCAGGAAACACAGACGGGTCAGCAACCCAATGTTCCGGGAGACCGGGCCAATGAGACCGTGGCTCATTTAAACTAAACGCGGCAGTGGAAAAGGAAAACCGCCCTTCACTGAACCAATATTATGGGGTGACAAATTACGAACATAGACAGGACAAAGATGGGACTATATTAAGAATAAATAATTATCTTAAGGATATTAGAGAGGAGTTATTAGAAGAAGGTGACAATATCATTAAAAATAGTAACCAAGGTAATAATAGTATCGTGCAGATCAAAGCAAATATCAATGGCATAGAAGCGATATTACTCATTGACACGGGGTCAAATGTATCACTTATCGATAGTGTTGAATTAGAAAGGATCAAACAAAATAGTAATTTACCAATACCCACTCTGCCTATAAATAATATTATTTTAGTCGGAGCAACGGGGAGGCAAAGTAAATCAATAAAGAAACAGGTGTCATTAGAGATGACTAGTAATGGGGTAACAATACCAATAGGATTATTAGTGGCGAATAATTTACCCATGAGTATCCTAATAGGCTGCGATATACTTAGGCCATACAATGCTGTAATAGATTTGGAAGGTAAGGTGATAACTTTAAAAACTAACAAGGGAATTTGGACCAATAATTTAATCGATGTCCAAGGAAATGGTACAGACAATACACTTTATCAAGCAATAGTGAACCATTATTATTGTGCCGATCGTCCAATCAATATGCCATTATATCAGGAGGAAAACCCAGAGTTGTGGTTAGAAAAATTAGAAGAAATACGGGATTTCCAAAGGACGAAAGCAAGGGGTCTGATCAGCGAAAAACAGGCGGAACAATTAATCGAGGTATACAACAATTATAAACACATATTCTCGAACGCTCCAGGTAAAGCCAGAGATTATCAATGCACCATAAAATTCAAAACTCCGGTGGAATTTAACAGGAAATCGTACCCGATCGCATACTCGCTAAAGAACGAAGTCAGGGAAGAATTAAACAGGATGATTGAGGACGACATAATCGAGTATAGTCATTCGCCCTTTACCAGCCCAATCATAGCGGTGCCAAAAAGGAACGGAAAGGTACGTATATGTCTCGATGCTAGGGAGATCAACAAAATGATTGTTAACGACCGCACATCACCTGGGGAGATAGAGGAGATATTAAAAAATTTCACGGAACCAAATATATAAGCTCATGGGATACGGTATGCGGTTACTGGCAGGTAGAACTCCACCCTGATAGTAGGAAATATATGGCACTCATATTCGAGGGTAGAAACTATCAGCTTAAGCGGTTACCTTTTGGCTTAATAAATTCTGTGGCGGTGTTTGTAAAGATAATGGACAGAATATTGGGGCAGGAAGTACTGAAGTTTACGACAGTATACCTCGACGACCTACTGGTAACTTCAGCGAATTGGGACGACCATTGTAATAGGGTTGAACAGGTGTTAGAGAAATTATCAGAGAATAATATCACCCTCAAATTAGACAAGTCCCAATTCATTGCAGATGAGGTGAAATTTTTAGGTTTTAATTTAACAGAACAAGGGATTACTCCATCTAAAGAGAAGGTAGAGGCCATACAGAAGTTCCCCACTTCAAAGAACAGGAAACAGCTGCAGTCATTTTTAGGAATCTGTAACTATTACAGAAAGTTTCGGTCCAATTACTCAGAACTAACTGCCAGGTTCCAAAAGCAGTTATCAGCTAAAGACAAATGGACTTGGGGACCAGAGCAAGATGGAGTGCTCAATCTCATAAAGGAAAAGTTTTTAGAAACAGTAATGTTGCATCATCCCGACTTTACAAAACCATTTTTTCTAAACTGCGATGCCAGTAACGTGAGTTTAGGTGCAGCCCTATATCAGGAAGATCAGGACGGTAACCATTTAGTAATTAGCTTTGCTAGCCGCGTGCTGAACAGTTGCGAAAGAAACTACAATACTACCGAAAAAGAATTGTTGAGTGTAGTTTTCGCATGCGGTAAATTTAGGACATATATATTAGGGTATCCCATAACAGTTAGAAGCGACCACAAATCTATATCATTTTTAAAGCATTGTAAACTGAACCACGGAAGGCTGACGAGATGGGTTTTGGCCTTGCAAGAGTATAATATCACATGGGAATATATACCCGGCAAACAGAACGTAGCAGCCGACGTCTTATCTCGCGTCAATATACCAGACCAAACCTTTGACGGCGAAAAAGAACAATTAGCTAAGGTTTACCACATTATTAAGAGCAGATTTAAAAAATATTTTAAACGATATAAAGTCACAACAAGAGGCCGATCCAAAATTAGGAGATATTAGAAAAAGGGTACAGGAAGGCGATGAGGTCATAAACAGATTTTATTGTATACACAACGACACTTTGTTTATAAGGAATACGCCGCACCAGGAGAATTGGAAATTAGTGATTCCACCAGCGATAGAGAGACCGCTAATAATCGACTATCACGATAGGTACGGACATATGGGTGCCCTCAAAGTAAGGAAGGCATTGGAAGAGCAAACATACATCAAAGGGATGAATAAGAAGGTGCAACTGGCGATACGGTCGTGCGATATTTGTCAAAAAGTAAAGTGTGATAACGAGAGGAAAGAAGTGGTCATGATACCCATATCATCTACCGAAAAATTGGAAAAGGTATTTCTCGATATCTGCGGACCATTTCCACGCAGCGGTGGGAGACACCGATATAAATTTATCGTAATCATCTTCGACCATTTTAGCAAATATACAAAGCTATACCCAATAACTAGGGCAACGACCAGGAAAATAATAGACATTATTATAGAGCGATACATAATGGAGGTGGGCCAACCGTATTCTATAATTACGGACCACGGTCCCAGTTTAGGGGAAAACTTTGGAAGGAAAGCCTGGGAGAACACGGAATAAAAACGTACAAGACGTCTGTATATCACCCGAATAGTAACCCAGCCGAGAGAGTGTTAAGGGAGGTAGGACGGTTACTGAGAACATACTGCCATAACGAGCAGAAAAGATGGCATGAATATGTAGCATCTACCGAGGATTTTCTCAATTTTTCATATCACAATACCATCGAGGTGTCGCCATACACAGTTATGTTCGAAAGACCCCCACCACGAGAGATAAAAGAAATTATTAATTTTCCCGACGAACCCGCATACCAATTTGAAAGGGCAAAATTTTATAACAAGGTGTTAGAAAAAACGGAACAGCAGCGGAAAAAATATGTCAATTCACAGCCCAAGGCAATTAAATATGAGGTAGGAGAAAAGGTGTTAGTTAAAAATAGAGAATTGCCCAGTGCTATACAAGGCATAACGAGGAAATTGCTACTCTTATATAGAGGACCTTTCACGATAACCAGAGACAATAAAAACAATACCTACGAGGTAACTGACACGATTAGTAACAAAGTAAAAGGTACGTATAACCAAACATCATTGAAAAAGTACCATGATTAAAAATCACAAGTCAAATACTCAATCAGTGACCAAGTACCATGACCAAAAACCCAAGTCAAATACAGCATCATTAAGAAGGTAGCTTGACGGACGAGCGTAATGTTACAACGCCAGTTGGCTATGCTTCCGGACTGGCTAAGGAAATGGCGGGTAGCGATCAACACATGAACCCCCCAGAAACGAATCCCCCAACCTTCTGGAAATCTGCACCGATCACCATCAATCACTACCTGCGCCTGCCGAAACTGTAGTCAATCATGTTGCGGCAGATTGAATGGATAGATTTATTGCCAGCATCGGCTTTGCTGATTTGGCAGGGCCTTGATACGGGACATGGGCTCTCGCGAGGTTGTGCAAATGCCTTCCTTGCGAAAGCCAACTGCCCCGGTGATAAGTTCCGTCGACTCGGCCGCTGCCTTCGGGCAGACGAGCCTCTTGTATTCGCCAGCGCGTCTCTGAGTTTCCGTGGGCTATGTCCCGGAGACCAATGAGACGCGACCAGGCGTTGCGATTGGCTGAAGCCATAATACCGACTAAGATCCCCGTCAGCACCTGCTTTGTCGATTTGGCAGGTAATGACCTGAGACATGAGCTCCCGCGAGGTTGTGCAAGTGCCTTCCTTGCGAAAGCTGGCTGTCTCGGTGACATTACCCACCATTTCGGCCGACGCCCTAGGGCGCTCGAGCTTCTTGTCCTCGCCGGTGCGTCGCCACGTTCCCAAAGGTTAGCCTGAGGGGACCATGGTGTCGCGCCTTGGCCGGACAATTGGCTGAAGCTAAAGCAACAGCTTGCCACCGTGGTGGCCATGTTAATTAATCATGGATCCGCGGACTGCACCCTAACATCCTTGAGCAGAGCAAACGACCACGCTGAACTGTTGGCACCTGGCGTTCATCAGGCTTAGGCCTGGACAACGCACACAAATTAGGGCGCAAGACGCCCGTGCATCCATCCATCCATCCAGGTAGCTTGACTAAACATGTTAACGCGAATTTTTCAACTTAGCCATAATTAGAAAGGAAGTAGAGAGTGTTAAATAAATTATAAATATTATTGTATAATGATTATGATTAATAAATATTACGAGAAGGACACCTTACACCAAAGGCATAAAGATATATATAAAATATAGATTTATTTCCAATAGCCATGTCAACGTATATTTACCAGCTTACCCGTACTTAGAGAAGGAGAAAGATTATTATTAATAAATATTACGAGACGGACACTTAGTAAAGGAGAAAAAAGGAGAAATACTGTCATATATTTGATACTAAATGGAAATGATAAATGAAAAAAAAAAAAAGGAAAACAGTGTGTTACATAAGGAGGTAATGATGAATATGAATATAGCTATTAACATTGAATGATTTTAAACGATAATTTTACCTGCGGAGAACGATATATTAATATAATTGTGAATTAATCAGAAGAGTTTAAGAAAGGGAATTTATGTGTAGGAGCCTATGATCTTTGAATATTGTATTTTTTTATTTATTATTATTATTTGTTGCGAAGGTGCAATTATTATTTTCTGGACAGGGATGTGTTGCCTCTGATTTCAGTAGTTACAGATAGGGAAGGGCAGAGAATGTATGCCATAGCGAGCCACTCTGACCCCCAACCCTCTATGAAAGTTAGGGAATTGATAGGGAATTATATCAAAGATTAATTAATTAACATCAAGGTAAAAAGGAAAGGAATAGGTGTTACGACAAAGAACGAAATAGGAATATTGAGTTGGATTAATATATTAAAGGAGTAGTACAGGAATTTAATTATAAGATAAAAGAATGAAATATAAAGAAGCTAATAAAAGATTAATATAGAGATGATAATTTCATCAAAACCAAAGATATGTTTTTCAAAAATTATCAATTTTAACGGAGAGGTATATGTAACGTCACAGAACGTTCCATAAAAGAAATCATTTACATAGTAAGTTATCATAAGAGGAAAGTGAGGTGAACTGTATCGAACCCAAGTAGTCCTAAAAAATTATATATATATATATATATAATTACTATTATATATATATATATGTGTGTATCTATATATATATATATATTTATATATATATATGTTTGTGTGTGTGTATCTATATATATATATTTATATATATATGTGTGTGTGTGTATCTATATATATATATACATAATTACTATTATATATATTACTATATATATATATTTATATATAAATAATATATTAATATATATTTATATATAAATATTTATAATAATAATAGTATGTTTTTCTTTTTTTTTATACTTCAATAAAAAAAAAAAAGAAAAACATACTATTATATATATATATATATATATATATATACATATGTATATATATTTATTATATATGAATATATAAATATGGTAATACAGTAGTATTAACATTAATATTTTTAATTTAACTATAAATACTGTAAGCATATATTTTATGGACCGGATTTGCAAAATGTGGGTGTACAAAAATTGATGTAATTATTGTATTTTAGCTAACTCTTTAACTGTTACTAGTTATTCAGTTCCGTAAATTTATTTTAATCAATAAATAGAGATAGGGAAAAATGAAGGAAAGAGTATATAAAGTTGCCAAACTAGTATTGGCTGTAAGTCTATTGTATAATAAACCGTACACCAGATATTATAAGTCATATATAAAAAAAAAAATAAATAAAAAAAATAAGATGCCTGAGTGAAAAAGGGTTATTTTGATAGAATAAATTATGTAATATTATACTCTTATTATGTTAACAGAATTAAACTGTCTTTTAATATCAAAAATTAATGTTCTTCATAAACTACAACATATAAAAGATAAGCTAAAATTAAGCTAATGGGTTCATACCTTATTTATGGAAAATTATCCTCTTTTTAATTAAAAAAAATTCCTCTTATATAGTATTTGTGGCATTCTTGTTTTTTGGTATTATATTGGCGATTTGTTCAAACAATTGGCTGGGTTGTTGAATAGGAGTCGAGATAAATATGGTATCATTTTTGCCTTTTATAATGAATAAAATGAGAGTTTACTCATCTGAGTCAATAATTAAATATTTTATTATTCAGAGAATGGGTTCAAGACTATTATTCCTGTTTGTTGTTATTTTAGGAATATTATTTCAAGTAAAATATTTTATTATAATTAGTTTAATAATTAAAATTGGATCTCCTCCATTCCATTATTGATATGTTTCAGTAATTGATGGGTTGTCTTGACTAGTGTCTTTTTTAATTATAACCGTTCAGAGGATTATTCCCATTATTTTATTGAGTTATTTAGATATAAGATTGATTTTATTTATTGTTTTATCATGTATTTGAGGCTCATTAGGGGGGCTGTGTTATTCATCAATTCGAAAAATTTTAGCATATTCATCAATTTACAATTTAAGTTGAATTTTTAGAGGTGTTATATTAATAAATTATATATGGCTGGTATATTTTTTAATTTATTCCCTCTCTTTATTTTTGACTTGTTATCTGTTTTGAATAAATAATATGAATTATTTAAATCAAATTTTTATTTTGTTTAACAATAGGGTTAAATCATTAATGTTAATAATTATTTTTATGTCAATAGGTGGATTACCACCATTTTTAGGGTTTTCCCCAAAATTTATGATAATTTATTGTCTTTTGGTTAATAAAATGTATTTTTTATGTTTAATTTTAGTAATAACTGCTTTATTAGTGTTATTTTATTATTTGCGAGTTGTAATGACAGGGTTAATGATAAACAATATATCTTTAAAGTTGTCAACTTTTAGATTAAATAATACATTATTTATAGTAAATTCTTTATTGATTGGATTTATAGTTGTAACCTTATTTAATGTTATGAATTAGTAAGGTTTTAAGTTAATAAAACTATTATCCTTCAAAGTTAAAAATATGATTTCTTGTAAGCCTTAGATTTATTTTAATCACCTTTAAATTTGCAATTTAATATTATTATTAAATATAAGACTAGATTGAAGAAAAAAATAAGAATAGGGAAGAAATATTAGATTAGATTATTGAGAGGAAAGTTTATCCATAAATAAATTTACAGTTTATTACCTAATTCAGTCATCTCAATTGGGAATAAATCAATGATTAGTTATGAATAAGTGATTTTTCTCAACTAATCATAAAGACATTGGAACATTATATTTCATTTTTGGGATTTGATCGGGAATAGTAGGTACAACTTTAAGAGTTCTTATTCGTGTTGAATTAGGCATTCCTGGATCTTTTGTTGGAGATGATCAAATTTATAATGTGATTGTTACTGCTCATGCTTTCGTTATAATTTTTTTTATAGTGATGCCAGTTATGATTGGAGGATTTGGGAATTGATTGGTTCCTTTGATAATTGGTGCTCCTGATATGGCTTTCCCTCGAATAAATAATATAAGTTTTTGATTATTACCACCTTCATTGACATTATTATTAATTGGTAGAATGGTTGATAGAGGTGCAGGTACTGGTTGGACAGTTTATCCCCCGTTGTCAAGAGGCGTTGCACACTCAGGATCTTGCGTTGATTTAACTATTTTTTCTTTACATTTGGCTGGAGCTAGCTCAATCCTAGGTGCAGTTAATTTTGTTAGAACAATTTTTAATATACGATCAGTGGGAATATACATGGATCGGTTACCTTTATTTGTGTGGGCAGTATTAATTACTGCTTTTTTATTATTGCTTTCATTACCAGTTTTAGCTGGTGCAATTACAATATTATTAACTGATCGAAATTTGAATACTTCTTTTTTTGATCCTTCAGGTGGAGGAGATCCAATTTTATACCAACATTTATTTTGATTTTTTGGACATCCTGAAGTATATATTTTAATTTTGCCTGGATTTGGACTAATTTCTCACATTATCACTCAAGAGAGAGGAAAAATTGAATCTTTTGGATCACTAGGAATAATTTATGCTATAATATCAATTGGTATTTTAGGATTTGTTGTTTGAGCACATCATATATTTACAGTTGGTATGGATGTTGATACACGGGCTTATTTTACTTCTGCTACAATAATTATTGCTGTTCCAACTGGAATTAAAGTTTTTAGATGATTAGCAACTCTGAGAGGAGTTAAAATCAAGATAAGACCTTCAATTTTATGAGCAGTAGGTTTTGTTTTTCTTTTTACTATTGGTGGATTGACTGGGGTGATTTTAGCTAATTCATCAATTGATATTGTATTACATGATACATATTATGTTGTAGCCCATTTTCATTATGTGTTATCAATAGGTGCAGTATTTGCAATTTTAGGAAGATTTATTCATTGATATCCTTTATTTACTGGATTATCTTTAAATTCTAATTGATTAAAAATTCATTTTTTGATTATGTTTATCGGGGTAAATTTAACCTTTTTTCCCCAACATTTTTTAGGATTGAGAGGTATACCACGTCGATATTCAGATTATCCTGATGCATTTATATCATGAAACATTATATCTTCTATTGGAAGAAGAATTTCATTTATTGGAATTTTATTTTTATTGTTTATTATTTGAGAAAGATTTATTTCACATCGGTTGATTTTATATTCAATTAATATAAATTCTTCTATTGAATGGTTACATAAACTTCCTCCGTCTGAGCACTCATATAGTGAGATTCCATTATTAGTTCAATTCTAATATGGCAGATGAAGTGCGATGAATTTAAGATTCATATATAAATAACTTTTGTTAGAAATTTCTAATTGATCTTATATTAATATGCAGGACGCTATATCACCATTAATAGAACAGTTAATATTTTTTCATGATCATACTTTAACTATTTTAATTATTATCACTTCAATTGTTACTTATATAATAACAGTTATCATATTTAATAATATTGTTAATCGACTTTTATTAGAAGGACAGTTAATTGAATTTTTTTGAACACTTCTACCAGCCTTAACATTAATTTTTATTGCATTTCCATCCTTACGATTATTATACTTATTGGATGAAATTAATAAACCTTTAATAACTTTAAAAATTATTGGTCATCAATGATATTGATCATACGAATATTCAGATTTTTTAAATATTGAATTTGATTCTTATATAAAATCTCAAAATGAAATATTAATTAGAGAGTTCCGTTTATTAGAAGTAGATAATCGAACGATTTTACCTTTTAGTACTCAAATTCGATTATTGATGAATTTCATCATTTGATGTTATTCATTCATGAGATATACCATCTATGAGAATTAAAGTGGATGCCGTGCCTGGTCGATTAAACCAAGCAAGAATATTTATTAATCGACCTGGTATATCATTTGGACAATGTTCTGAAATTTGTGGAGCAAATCATAGATTTATACCTATTGTTATTGAAAGAGTTGATATAAATTGTTTTATTAATTGATTAATAAGCTATTCATTAAGTGACTGAAAGTAAGTGATGGTCTCTTAAACCAATTTATAGTAACTAACGACTACTTTTAATGATGAAAAGTTAGTTTATTATAAAAACATCAATCTGTCAGATTCAAGAAACTAAGAATGGTATTTTTCTATCCCACAAATATCTCCAATAAATTGATGTTTTTTGTTTTTCTTTTTTTTATTAATTGTTATTTTAATTATAACTTTTATTTATTTTTCTTTTATAAAAATTCCAAAGATAAATTTAACTAATAATTTTAATAATTTATATAACTGATTATGATAACAAATTTATTTTCAACTTTTGATCCATCAACAGGGTTATTTTCATTAAATTGATTAAGTTCTTTAATTTTATTATTATTCATGCCTATAGGGTTATGATACATTCCTAGTCGTTATATAATTTTTATTAATAAAGTTTTAAATACAATAAGTTTTGAATTAAATTTATTAATAAGTTCAGGATCTTTTGGTAGATCATTATTGTTTTGTTCTTTATTTATTTTTATTCTATTCAATAACTTTCTTGGATTGTTTCCATATATTTTCACTAGATCAAGACATCTAGTATTTTCTCTTAGTTTAGCTCTTCCTCTTTGATTGACTTTTATTTTATTTGGATTTGTTAACAATACAAATCAAATGTTTTGTCATTTAGTTCCAATAGGAACTCCAATAATTTTAATACCTTTCATGGTATGTATTGAAACTGTCAGAAATTTAATTCGACCGGGGTCCTTGGCTGTTCGTCAAACACCAAATATGATTGCTGGTCATTTACTAATAACATTATTAGGAAATAGATCAACTAATTTAGAAATTTATATAAATCTAATTATTTTAATTCAGATATTATTGATATTATTTGAATCAGCAGTTTGTATAATTCAATCTTATGTTTTTACAGTTTTAAGAACTCTGTATTATAGAGAAGTATCTTAATGAATAATCATCCGTATCATTTAGTTGACTGTAGACCATGACCTCTAACGGGGTCAATTGGGGCTCTGACTTTTGTTTCTGGTATAGTAATAATATTTCATATACAAAATTTTATTTTATTATTTTTTGGATTTTTAATTTTAATTTTAACTATAATTCAATGATGACGTGACATTTCGCGTGAAGGGACGTTTATAGGATTTCACACAATAGTTGTAGTGAGAGGTTTAAAATTAGGAATAATTTTATTTATTGTGTCAGAAATTTTCTTTTTTATTTCTTTCTTTTGGGGATTTTTTCATAGAAGATTAAGACCTGTTATAGAAATTGGTATAAATTGACCTCCTTCTGGAATTATGCCTTTTAACCCAATACAAATTCCTCTATTAAATACTATAATTTTATTGTGTTCTGGAGTAACAATTACGTGAGCTCATCATTCCATAATAGAAAGTAAATATAATGAATCTGTTTATGGTATTTTATTAACTTTAATATTAGGTATATATTTTACTATTCTTCAGGTATATGAATATTTTGAATCATCGTTTTGTATTTCAGATTCCGTATGCGGATCAACATTTTTTGTATCAACAGGGTTTCATGGGATTCATGTTATTATTGGAAGAATGTTCATTATAATCTGTTTATTACGTCAATTGAAATTTCATTTCTCTAGAACTCATCATTTTGGTTTTGAAGCAGCTGCTTGGTATTGACATTTTGTTGATATTGTTTGACTATTTTTATATATATCAATTTACTGATGGGGTAGATAAATATTCTATTAGTATATAAGTATGTTTAACTTCCAATTAAAAGGATTAATTTTTAAATAGAATAATTTTCAATGTTGTAAGTTACTGTATTATGATATTATTAATTTTATTTACTTTAATAACTCTTTTATATTTTGTGTCAACTAAATCAATAATTGATCGTGAAAAATCATCTCCATTTGAGTGTGGATTTCATCCTTTTGAGTCATCTGGAATTCCTTTTTCAAGACATTTTTTTATAATTGCAGTCATCTTCCTTATTTTTGATGTTGAATTAGTAATTATTATACCCATAGTTATTGTAATAACAACTATTAATATTATTGAAATTTATTTAGTGATATTGTTATTTTTATTATTTTTAATATTAGGCTTATATCATGAATGAAAAAATAGTATGTTAAATTGAATTTAACGGGAATGTATTTAATTATAATTATTGGATTGCAATCAATAGGTGCTCATATTAGCCATTCTTAAAAGCAATGAAGTAATAAATACATTTAGTTTCGACCTAAAAAAAGAATCTTTATTCCTTTGTTTATTAATTGAAGCCAAAAATAAGGCACTTTATTGTTAATAAAGCTATTGAACATATAATTTCCAATTAAAAGGAAATAAGAATAAAACCAGCTGCTAACTAGCTTTTAAAGCGGTTAAACTCCGTTTTTTCCTTATTTATAAAGTTTATAAAACATTTCATTTTCATTGAAAAGAGAGGAAAACCCTTGTAAATATTTAAAAATATTTATTACCTTAATATCTTCAATATTATGCTCTAATGTTTAAGCTATTTAAATATATCATAATTAGAAATCAAGCAATAAATGTTATTATTTGAATCTTGAAATTATTTTTTCTTATATTAATATTAAATATTATAATTAATTTTATCAATTCAATCATGCCTTGGGGCCCAATTTTTTCTCCTCATCCCAAATCAATTGATTTTTGAAATATAACTGAATTTTTTAAAAAAAGAAATTGAGTGTGAAAGGTTGATAGTTGTTTTAAAAATCATATGGAATTTATGAACTCTCTTGTAAATTTTTTTACTATAGATGAAAACATGGATATTTCATATCCAATTAATAACCCTAGAAAAGATAGAGCCATTGCTATTAGCTTTCCCTCGATGGGTAGAATAATTCTTACAGGATTATTAAATATGATTCATCTAAATATAGACCCTGATAAAATTGAATAAATAGATAAAACCATGATTCTCTTTAATATACTATTAAATGACTCGTTTTGTGAACTAAAATTATAATAACTAAAATTTATGCTTATTGAAAAATATGTTAATCGGGCAGAATAAAAAGATGTTATTCCAATTCCAACATATATCAATAATAAAATTAAAAAGTTAGTATTTCTGGAGCATATTATTTCTATAATTAAATCTTTTGAATAAAACCCTCTCATAAAGGGTATTCCACATAATGATAAATTTGCAATATTTATGAATGTTCTAGTTATTGGTATATTATAACTTATACAGCCCATTATGCGAATATCTTGATTATTCATTAATCTATGAATCAATACTCCAGCACATAAAAAAAGTGACGCCTTAAATAAAGCATGAATAATAAGATGAAAAAAGGATAATATTGGATAACCAAATATTAAAATTGATATTATAATTCCTAATTGTCTTAAAGTTGATAATGCAATAATTTTTTTTAAGTCAAATTCAAAATTTGCAGCTAGACCTGATATAATTATTGTTAGTAATGATAACATTAAAAATACTTGAATTAGATTGAATGATATAATTAAATTTCTGAATCGAATAATTAAATATACTCCCGCAGTAACTAATGTTGATGAGTGAACAAGGGCCGATACTGGAGTTGGAGCAGCCATAGCTGCTGGAAGTCATGAAGAAAAAGGAATTTGAGCTCTTTTTGTAAATCCTGCAATAATAACTAGTATAATTATTGGACTCATTATTATCTTATCAATAAAAGATATAAAATTTCAAGATCCAAAATTTATCATTCATGCAATTAATAAAAGGATTATAACATCTCCAATACGATTTATTAATGCCGTTAATAGCCCAGCATTTCTAGAATTTAAATTTTGATAATAAACAACTAAACAATATGATACTAATCCTAATCCATCTCATCCAATGAGAATGCTTACTATATTAGGTCTAATAATTAATAATACTATTGACATTACAAATATTATAATAATATAAATAAATCGATTAATATATTTATCATTTATCATATATATACCTCTATATAATATAACCATTGATGAAATAAATATAACAGTTGAAAGAAATAAAGTTGATATAAAATCAAAAATTAATGTTATATAAATATTACATGAATTAATTGTAACAATCAGTCATTCTATTATAATTGCATAATCAAAAATAATCATATTTATTGATAAAATTAATATTATTAATCTTAAAATCAATAAAATTAAGAAAATATATGTATTAAGTTTATTTTTAGTAATGATCCAATATAAATTTATATTTTTAAATCCACAATTTAATGTTTTATTTTAAACTAATTGAATTATATCAATAATGTTAATTTCAAAATAATTAAATTTAATGGAATTCAATGTATTATAATTAAAAAAAATTCACGTACGTTCCCAGAAAAAAAGAGTAACAACCCGAGAAAATTATTCCATGTTGGGTATGAGAGTATAGATATAAACTATAACAAGCTGATAAAAATGAAGAAAAAGATAGGAAAACTATACTTATGGATTTCAAGACATTAATCTATTTAAAATTATAATTTCTCCTGCTAGACTAATTGTTGGAGGACATGAAATATTTCTAGAAGATATTAAAAATCATATGAGAGTTATTGAAGGCATAAATCTTAATATTCCTTTATTAATTAGGATTCTACGTCTTCCCGAACGTTCATAAGAAATATTTGCTAAGCAAAATAAAGCAGATGAACATAAACCATGTCCAATTATTATGAAATATGCTCCGACTATACCTCATATATTTATTGTTATAATTCCTCCAATAACTAATCTTATGTGAGCTACAGAAGAGTATGCAATTATAGATTTTATATCAATTTGCATTATACAAGATAATCTAATCATAATTCCCCCTATTAATGAAATAGAAATCCAGATGAATCTATAATTGATAAATATTACTGGTATAATATATATAACACGAATTAAGCCATAAGTTCCTAATTTTAAAAGAATTCCAGCCAAAATTATAGAACCAGAAACAGGTGCTTCGACATGAGCTTTTGGTAATCAAAAATGACATATAAATAACGGAACCTTAATTATGAATGCTAATGTTATCCCCAAGTAAATAAACCTATTATTTGATCTCATTAACATTATAATATTAGTTATATTATTTCTATACATATATATAATTGAAACTAATATGGGGAGAGATGCGAATAAAGTATAAAACAATAAATAATATCTAGCATTCACTCGTTCAGGTTGATACCCCCATCCTATGATAATAATTATGGTAGGGATCAAACTAGTTTCAAAAAAGATATAAAATATCATAATATTGTATGAACAAAATGATAAAATTAATAATGTTATTAATAATAACACTATAAACAAAAATAAATTTATATTATTATATTTATATAAAGGACTAGAATTAATTATTAAGAAAGTAATTCAAATTGTAAGAATAATTAATCTATATGAAATATTATCTATATATATATATTATATCTTAGTATAATTAAATCTTTCCTGAAGAATAAGATGATAAATAGCACTAAAAGAATTAGTATATTTCTTAATAATCATATGTTAAATAATAAAGGGGTTAAAAATAATGAAAATAAAATTAATTTTAACATGTTTTTAAAGATATTGATAATAGTTGATCATTACCATGTGATCGAATCATATTAATCAATCTTGATAATCCTACAACTCCTTCACAAACACTAAATGTTAGCAAAACTATTAATATATATATATATCATTTAATTCAATTGATAGAAATGCAGAAAATATACAAAATAATCTTAAAATTATTAATTCTAATCTTAATAAACTTATCATGATATGTTTTCGATTTAAACATAATGAGATAATGCCCGATATAAATATAATTAAATACAATAAAGGTAATGACAGATTCATTTGTTTTAATAGTTTAAAAAAAATTTAGATCTTGTAAATCTAAGATAAATTAATAATTTTAAAACTTCAGAAGAGAGTAAAGAATCATTTTAAGCACCCAAAGCTTACATTTTTATTAAATTATCTTCTGTATGAAAATTATATCAATTACAATTCTATTATCAATAAATTTTATTTTTATGAAGCACCCATTATCAATGGGATCTATTTTATTAATACAAACAATAATAACCAGAATTATTTGTATATTTTATATAAATTCTTATTTTTTTTCTTATATCTTATTTCTTGTTTTTATTGGAGGAATATTAATTTTATTTATGTATATATCAAGAATTGCTTCAAATGAAAAATTTTATTTTTCAATAAAATTATTAATATTAAACATAATTATTTGAATTTTGATTATAACTATAAATGTTATTAGATTTAAGATAGATAGAGTTAATAAATTATTGGAAATGAATAATTTATTTGATAGATTTATAATTAAAAAATTATATATATTTCCGTCAGGAATAATAACTATTATGTTAGTTATTTATCTTCTATTTACATTGATTGTTGTTGTGAATATTATTAGAATTAAATTGTCTCCTTTACGGAGAAAATTTTAACGAATGTTAAGCATCACTCGACGTATACACCCACTAATTAAAATAATAAATAATTCACTAATTGATTTACCGGCAGCTACGAATTTATCATATTGATGAAATTATGGATCGCTGCTAGGAATATGCTTAGTTGTTCAAATTTTAACTGGATTATTCTTGTCAATACATTATAATGCAGATGTAGCAAGTGCATTTAATAGATTAAGACATATTTGTCGTGATATTAATCATGGATGAATATTACGAATTTCACACGCAAATGGAGCTTCATTGTTTTTTATTTGTGTTTATTTACATGTTGGGCGAGGATTATATTATGGTTCATATAAAAATTTTGAAACTTGAGCTGTAGGAGTGATCATTTTATTAACTTTAATAGCTACTGCTTTTATAGGTTATGTTCTTCCATGAGGACAAATATCATTTTGAGGAGCAACAGTCATTACAAATTTATTGTCAGCAATTCCATATCTTGGGACAACTTTGGTAAATTGAATTTGAGGAGGGTTTGCTGTTGATAATGCAACATTAACTCGATTTTATTCTTTCCATTTTATTATACCATTTGTTGTTTTAGCATTAACAATTGTACACCTTATTTTCTTGCATGTTATGGGGTCAAACAATCCACTTGGAATTAATTCAAATAATGATAAAATTCCATTCCATCCTTATTTTTCTATTAAAGATACACTAGGATTTTTATTAATTTTAATTATTTTTTTTTGTTATATGATACTTGAACCATATAAATTAAGTGACCCTGATAATTTTACTCCAGCAAACCCATTAGTTACTCCAAAAGATATTCAACCAGAATGATATTTCTTATTTGCATATGCAATCCTACGATCTATTCCTAATAAATTAGGAGGAGTAATTGCATTATTCATATCAATTTTTATTTTAATTTTTGTTCCCTTCATAAACAATTCAAAATTTATAGGACTATCAAATTACCCTATTAATCAAATTTTATTTTGATACTTGTTCATTGTTTTAGTTTTATTAACTTGGATTGGAGCTTGTCCTGTTGAATACCCATATATCAAGATCGGGATACTTTTAACAACAATTTATTTTATATATTTTGTTTTAGACCCTATAATTAAATCTTTTTGAGATAAATTAATTAAATAGTTAATTAGCTTATAAATAAAGCATTTACTTTGAAAGTAAAGAAAAGAAAATTAAGTTCTATTAACTTAATAGTAAGACAATTTTTAATGAACTAAATAATAGATTTAATCATGAAAAAAAAAATCAATAAATTTAAACTTACTGGTAAATATGATTTTCATGCTAAATATATTAATTTATCATAACGATAACGAGGTAAAGTACCTCGAACTCAAATAAATAAAAATGAAATTAATGTTAGTTGAATAGGAAAAACTAAAGAATTAATTTTTCTACCTAGAAATATTAAACAAAATATTATACTCATAAAAATAATTCTAGTATATTCAGCTAAAAAAATAAATGCAAATCCTACACCTCTATACTCAACATTAAATCCAGAAACTAATTCTGATTCCCCTTCAGAAAAATCAAATGGTGATCGATTAGTTTCAGCTATTGATGATGAAATTCAACAAATTCTCAAAGGAAAAAACAGAAATACTAATCATATAAATTGTTGAAAAAAATAAAATTCAATTAAATTAAAACTCTCAATTATTACAATAGGGCACAAAATAATTAATACGATACTGACTTCATATGAAATAGTTTGAGCAATTGATCGAATACAACCCAATATAGCGTAATTAGAATTTGATGATCAGCCTGTAATCATTAAACTATAAACCCCTATTCTTGTACAAAAAAAAAAAAATATTATACCCATATTGAACGAAACACAATTGATTAAGTATGGATAAATAACTCACAATAGTAAAGAATTAAATAAGCCTAATACAGGTCTAATTATATAAATTAAATAATTGGATAACATTGGTATATTTCTCTCTTTTAAGAATAACTTAATAGCATCTGAAAATGGTTGTAAAATACCAATAAATCCTACTTTATTCGGACCCTTACGAATTTGAATATATCTTAAAATCTTACGCTCCATCAAAGTTAAAAATGCAACACCAATCAAAATAAACAAAGCAGTAATTAAGATAGTAATTATAAACATTTTCTACATGTAATATTATTACACAATTAAATTCTAAATTTAATGCACTTTTGCTAAAATAGAATAAATTAAATTATTTGACATGGTCCTTTCGTACTAATATTAAAAATATATTAGTAGATAGAAACCAACCTGGCTCACGCCGATTTGAACTCAGATCATGTAAGAAATTAAAGGTCGAACAGACCCAGAATATTTAGATTTTGCTCTAAACTCTTTTCTTAATCCAACATCGAGGTCGCAATCTAATTTATCGATATGAACTCTCCAAATTAATAACGCTGTTATCCCTAAGGTAATTTAATCTTATAATCAAAAAAATTGGATCAATTAAGCATTAATTTATGAAAAGTTCATTTAAAGTTTTATTTATTATAATGTCACCCCAACAAAAAATAAAATAATTTTTTCAGTTGTTAGTTCTAAATTCTAGTCAAACAAATTTATTTAAAATTCTATAGGGTCTTCTCGTCCCACTTATTTATCTAAGATTTTTTACTTAAACTCTAAATTCAATCTATTTTAATTAAAAAAGAAAATTTTTCATCCATTCATTCATACAAGCCTTTAATTAAAAGACTAATTATTATGCTACCTTTGCACGGTCAACTTACCGCGGCCATTAAAATATCATTGGGCAGAATAGACCTTTAATATTTTTCTAAAGGACATGTTTTTGGTAAACAGGTGAAAATTATATTTGCCTAGTTCTTAAATACAACTTATCATAATTTACTAATTTAATCATTTTAATAAAAATATTTTTATTAATTTAATTTTCTTAATATATACCTAAAATATATTAAATGTATTAAAATAGAAAATAAAATTTAACTTACTCATATAAAAAGGCTAATTGCAAGCCTATTTAATTAATTAAAATCTAAAATATTATAGAAGTTATATTTAGCTTATCCTTAATATAATTAAATAAATATAAAACTTTATATTAAAATATAAGTTATAATATTTATTTTAAATTAAATTTAATTCTTAAGAAAACAGAAATATTATAGTTCGAGAGAAGTTTCATCACTAAAATTATTTTATTAATATTTATATTACAATAATTAACAAATAACTTTAAATCACTATAATTCGGGAAAAATAAATTTTTATATATAATTAATTAACCCTGATACAAAAGGTACAAATTATAATTTTACTTATCTATATTTATTGTTTGATCTTCACAGTTCAATTAAAAATATTTTTTCCATAAATAGTACTAAAACTAAATAATTATTTTTACTTAAAATAATCTCAATAAATTAATTATAAATTTTAATTATTATTCAAATTATATTGATAAATCAATAATTTTTATTAGTGTAAATAATATGCCTTAAGCTTTAATTTGCACTCTAGCCACACTTTCCAGTACAGCTACTTTGTTACGACTTATCCCACTTTATAGTGGGAGTGACGGGCGATATGTACATAATTTAGAACCTAAATTCAAAAAACTATATTTAATAAATTTACTTTCAAATCCAATTTCATGATTTTCATTATAGAAAACAATTCATTTTTATAATAATGTAATCCATTCTTTCTTTAAAATTAACTGCACCTTGACCTGACATCTTATTAATAAAATAAATGAAAATTATTCTGATAAAGCATTCTTGACAGAGGTATACAAATTTATATAAAGTGAAATCTATCGTGGGTTATCGATTACAAAACAGATTCCTCTGATTAGATAAATTACCGCCAAATTCTTTGAATTTAAAGATCATAACTATTAATAATCTAGTTATTTTATTCACACTTTCAATAATAGGGTATCTAATCCTAGTTTTAGATAAAAGTTTCTCAGACATAAAAGTAAACACATATTTATACATTATTTCACCAAAATTTAAAAACCTTACTATTAATTTATTTTTAACTGAAACTAATATAATTAAATTTAGAGAATCGTGTAACCGCAACTGCTGACACGAATTTTGTCCTCTATAAATAAAATTATTATCTCTAAAATTAATAATTAATAATACTTAATACTGCGTTATGGATAACTATCATTTAGATAGTTTTCAATCAATTTAAAGTTATGCATGTAATATAATTAAATATTTAATTTACAAGCTAGAATAAAACTCCTCCTTTTACTTATTTATTAATAGCATAGTTTTCCAAAATGTCAAACAATCCCTTTAAAGCAATATTCACTCAAAAATGTATTATTTTTAATCGATGTTTCCTCACAATAAAAATAAGAATTCATGGCTGGTGAATTTTTTGAGATATATTATTATATTTTCACATTAATTTATAAATCATGGCATCAAACCTTTGTAAACAGAGCTTTTACAACAATATTCACTCATTTGAGTAATCACGGTTTTTTAATATTTATGATTTTATATAGTATGTTTATGGTTAAATTAAAAATATTAATGTTAATATTACTGTATTATCACATTTATATATTCACATATAATAAATAAATATATATATATATATAATAGTATGTTTTTCTTTTTTTTTATTGGAATTAAAAAAAAGAAAAACATACTATTATTATTATAAATATTTATATATAAATATATATTAATATATTATTTATATATAAATATATGAATATATATATATGTGTATATATATATATATATATGTATCTAAATATATATATACATGATTATTGTATATATATATAGTAATATATATAATAGTAATTATATATATATATATGTATATATATAATTAGAAAGGAGATAGAGATTATTAAATAAATATAAATATTATTATATGATTATTATTAATAAATATTACGAGATGGACACTTTCCACCGTAGGCAAGATTTATTTCCAATAGCCATGTCAACGTATATTTACCAGCTTACCCGTACTTATAGAAGGAGAGAGATTATTATTAATAAATATTACGAGACGGACACTTAGTAAAGGAGAAAAAAGGAGAAATACTGTCATATATTTGATACTAAATGGAAATGATAAATGAAAAAAAAAAAAGGAAAACAGTGTGTTACATAAGGAGGTAATGATGAATATGAATATAGCTATTAACATTGAATGATTTTAAACGATAATTTTACCTGCGGAGAACGATATATTAATATAATTGTGAATTAATCAGAAGAGTTTAAGAAAGGGAATTTATGTGTAGGAGCCTATGATCTTTGAATATTGTATTTTTTTATTTATTATTATTATTTGTTGCGAAGGTGCAATTATTATTTTCTGGACAGGGATGTGTTGCCTCTGATTTCAGTAGTTACAGATAGGGAAGGGCAGAGAATGTATGCCATAGCGAGCCACTCTGACCCCCAACCCTCTATGAAAGTTAGGGAATTGATAGGGAATTATATCAAAGATTAATTAATTAACATCAAGGTAAAAAGGAAAGGAATAGGTGTTACGACAAAGAACGAAATAGGAATATTGAGTTGGATTAATATATTAAAGGAGTAGTACAGGAATTTAATTATAAGATAAAAGAATGAAATATAAAGAAGCTAATAAAAGATTAATATAGAGATGATAATTTCATCAAAACCAAAGATATGTTTTTCAAAAATTATCAATTTTAACGGAGAGGTATATGTAACGTCACAGAACGTTCCATAAAAGAAATCATTTACATAGTAAGTTATCATAAGAGGAAAGTGAGGTGAACTGTATCGAACCCAAGTAGTCCTAAAAAATTGTGTAATTTTGTATAATAATTATTTCTACTAACATGAAAAACGACCAGACTTTGACTAAGACACAAACCCCATATATATTATTAAAGTGAATAACAGTGAAAAAAACCATAAGACACTATAAGAGAGACAAATAATGTCAGAATCAACCAAAATAAAGTCATTAATTATTAAGTTTTATAACTCTGAATAGAGTATTAAGAACTATTTTTTGTGAATAAATGGACATGCTCCATTATTATATTATGTAATGTAAATAAAATAAATGTATTAAATGATTTAAATACATTATTAGAAAGAGTTTAAGTTAAAATAAAAATGATATATTTGTTATGACAAAAAATATTAATGTGTTGGATTTGAGACCATACACCAAGATTTCATGAAAACATTAATTATTATCAGATTTAAATAAAAACTATATGTAATTGTCAAGCAGACAAAAGCGAACAATTTATCTTAAATAAAGAAAGCTGTCAAATGAATAAAAAGCAGCCAAAATAGCCAAAAACTGTACTAACTAAAAACATGTGATAGGCATAAAATATTATATAATTTATTGATTTAATGTTGCCAAAATGCAACCAAATTGCATTAGAAAGTTGAAATATGATATAGAGCGACTATAATAATATATTTGACTAACTATAACATTGTAATAGTCAAGTTATCAAAATGTTTACCTATACCATGTATGGCTGAAGCCAATCATCCAGTACAAAAATAATCATATTTGACTAAATAATTACAAAATGCTAACAAAAATAAAATAGCATGGTATAATACTTCAATATACCTTAAAAAGGAACAAACTCAGTTGAAAATAAAGTCAATTATAAAAGAACATAGCTTATAAAAGTGAGATTTGTCACACTATGAAAAAAGGACATCTCAAGACCAATCAATGATGCTATGTCATCCTATAATGATAATAATATATATTATTATCACAAAAGATAGACAAAGTAATAAACTCTGTGTGTACGCCAGTGAAATACTACATATATTAAAGAAAGTGACCAATTATTGTGTTATAACATTAACAAGAATCTAGGCCATGAGCAGAGGCCATATAAAACTGTATTTATTTGTGTTTTATCTATATTAAAATTTGTTTATTTTGTTATAGGAAGGTAGTAATGTTGGATGTTCAGATTGTGGAAGAGACACAATGCTTTCACAACAATTTTTTGTTATAAAAATTGAATTTTCATAACAACAACCCAAGGTGGGAGTTGTTTATTGTATTGTTTATTAGACTTAAGTTAATTAAAAACCAATCATAATTAGTATCGCTAGATTCAGTTTAAAACAGAGAATCTAAATGTAATAATGGCATACAAATTGTGAGTACTAATGTAAAACTGTTTGATAAATACCAGAGTAATTTTTGAAATATCCTTAGTATGAAGAATAAGAAATTCGTTCTAAAAGCTTCTACGGAAGTGAAAATTGTTCCATGACATTCCATTTCGTTTCTTCTCGAACATTCTAGAAAGAATTTTACACAAATATACCGGAAGTCGATGAAAACAGTCAACCTGAATTAGTATAAAAGAGAGACCAAATTCGACCCAAAAACACTTGAAACTTGAACTCCAGAGCTGATGCATCTCACACAACACTGATCAACGCAGCTAAGGCGAAACCGAGAGGCGAGAAATCGACAAGACCCGAAGAAAGGCTTTTCCCGTACATAGACATACCGACTGACTTAACCTCAACGAGAATCTACGCCAAAAGTGTCGCTGAAATAGAGCAGTGATACGGCAAATTTTAATAGAAATCACGCAGCCAGAACGTCGACGGCCCAGGAGGGACCAAAAATTTAAATAGAGAACGAATTCTGCTGTGTTCGCATTGACTGACTAACTTGACAATAATCCCCTTCACGTAAACAAACAATACACAAAGCCTTTCTCGTCAACATGGGAATCAGCGCTGCGGTGGCCGATTTCTGAATCAACGCTAAACAGATGATTCGTAGTGGCGGCGTTTGAACGATATTCTACTGCCAAACGTTTTGACAAAAAGTGCGGAAATAGTATACGATCGCAACTTTGACTTAAAATAGATTCAGTGCCCACAAGAAGAGGCGAGATTGAAAAACTACCCGAGAGGAGTGTCCTGTGCGAGATTAATTATTCATTGGAACGTGAGTTACCGAAATTAAAGTCAAATTTTATTACCTGGTTACATTTATCACACAGTTGTACTACACATGCCACACACATCTTCAAATCACTTAATTTTTATTGTATATTTATCACACAGTTGTACTTCACACGCCACATACACACCTTCAAATCACTTAATTTTTATTGTAAGGCATCTAATTGATATGTCTTGGTAGTTCAAAGGAGTCACGTCCTGAAAGTAAAGATTTTTTCATATATTAAACTCATGCTTTTCAACTGAGTAAAAAATTTTTTAAAACACTAGCCGATACTTGATTGGATATATATAAAATTGTCAATAATAATAATAATAACTTGTGAATTTTTTATTAACTCTGCAATTGTATAATTTTTTATGAATGATAGTCCTTCAGACGATTTGTTTGTTTTTGAAGAATCATTAAAATTACCTGATTTCTTTCAAGCTAAACTGACTTGTTTACATTTTTTCATAGAAGTAAGATTTAGAAAATTTTAATTACTTTAATAATCACATTTATTTCTTGGGACAAACGATCCCAAGTGGCGCCCACAAAAAACATAGTATTAAGTTGTGTTACAGGACTACATCACCGCAGAGGATCCAGTCAACAGTAAGTAACAAAAGTGCGCGGAGGTAACGCCCGACATTTTACAACACTATTACACAACACCCTCACTTTAAGGCTTTTCGTTATAACGTTAAACAACATTTATGTGAAATAATACATAAACGAATGTGAGAAACGCATATACGAACTTTAGCAAACGTATGTAAAGATCTGGGACGAAACTCACGTATCTATGTATACGTATGTAAAGAAGGGGAGAAAGAACAGAAAGAGGTCAAATACGTACAACACAGCGCACAAAACACGTAAAACACAGCGCACGGTGAAGCCGTGCCACGACGATTACTAACTCCATTTAGTTTCTCTGCTTTCAGTCTACATTTGTAGCCTATGGAACCATTGTTTTCAGAATATACGTTAAAATATTTCTTAATATAACAGTAACCATCAATATGTAATAACAGTTAAATTATTAAACAATATACGACAATACAAACTTTCACCATAGGCAGTTTAAAATGTACTCGTTCAAGTGCAACCATTACGGTAATGTAGACTTTTATAAAAGAATTAATAATTATTGAAAGGTTAAAAAAAGAAGAATACAAACTTATTGTATAGAATACAAATAAATCTTACTTCGAGCAGGGTATAGTAATCAATGATTAGTCTTCTTCTAGGCTAGT
Organism: Magicicada septendecula; assembly: GCA_034769895.1. Classification (NCBI taxonomy): domain Eukaryota; kingdom Metazoa; phylum Arthropoda; class Insecta; order Hemiptera; family Cicadidae; genus Magicicada; species Magicicada septendecula. The sequence goes on from CM068374.1 coordinate 273,303,281, forward strand.
AGCCCATAGGCTGGTTTACAACAGCTTGCCATTCTTCACGTTTCTCTGCTTTTATTTTCAACACACAATATGATGTGCAGTTCATATCGACCATAAGCTGTTTCATGTAGCCTAAACGGGGTCGTCTTTCGTGATTCTTCCCATCAATTGTTCCTTCTATTATTCTCTTAACCAACCCATTGTGTAGTAGTATATGTCCTATAAAGTTAGCTCTTCTGCCTTTTAAATTTCGTAGAAAACTCTTTTCCTCCTGAGCTCTTCTAAAAACTTCCTCATTCGTTATCTTCTCCATACAGCTTATCTTGAATATTCTTCTATAGTACCAGGTCTCAAATGCTTGGAATCTTTTTTTGTCACTTTCTCCAATCGTCTAAGATTCACTCCCGAATAGGGCAACACTCCACACGTATGTCTTTACTAGATTCTTCCTTATTTTTAGGCTGATACTGTTTGAAGTGAAGAGGTTTTTCTGTTTGTTGAAAGCAATTTTACCTGGTTAATTCGGCTTATAATTTCCTTACTGCTTCATCTATCACTTGTGATTTTACTACCTAAATAGTTATATTCTTTAACTGCCTGGATAACATTATTTCCAAGAGTTATTCTGACTAGATCTTCTTCCTTCCGACTACAGACTAGGACTTCGGTCTTTTGTTCATTTATTTCCATATTAAATTCACTCTTCATTACTTGATCCATCGTGTCAAAATTCTTTAGTAGATCTTTTTTACCCTCTGCAGTCACTGTTGTCATCTGCAAACCTAAGCATGTCCACTTTTTCCCCATGAATGTTTACTCCGAGATGGGTGTCTTCTCTTACTCTATCGATCGTTTCTTGGACGTAAAAGTTAAACAAAAATGGAGACAGAGAACATCCCAGTGCTTGGTTTCTCGTTTCTTTAACTTCTTAAACTTAAGGTCACAGTGCATCATGACTAGATTGTGGCCACTGTCAACATCTGCCCTAGAGAAGCTTTTGCTATCCTTCACCTGGTTTCTGAATCTCTGTCGTACGAGGATGTAAGCTATTTGAGCTCTGCGAATGGCTCCAGGAGCTTTCCATGTGTAGCATATTCTAGCATGATGTTAGAACAGTGTATTTGTAATAACTAATTTATTCCTGGCACAAAATTCTATTAGCCTATAACCTCTGGAATTCTTTTCACCAAGTCCATATCTTTCAACAGTTCCGTCTTCGTTTCCTCTCCCCACAGTTGCATTCCAATCTCCTAGGATAATGATATTTTCCTCACTTTTCACGTTTCAATGATGTTTATCATACATGGTCTCTATCTCTTCTTCGTCCTTATTTGTAGTTGACATGTACACTTAGATGATCTTGGATGTACACAGTTGTTTTTGATCTTGTGTCGATACTAACTAGTATGATTCTTTCACTGTATTGTATATTACCCTTTTACCTTATACAGTATTCTACAGATTTGTAGAGGATTATGCCTACTCCTGCGTTCCCTGGTCTTCTGCTATTCCTAAGTGTATTATACGATATTATCCACTACATAAATCTCAACTCGTGGGCTTCTTCATCTCCGATATAACTGGGGCATCTATTTTTAGACTATTCATTTATATCTTTAAATTCTCTAGTTTTCCACTTTGTAACAAGGTCTTAACATTCCAGGTTCCAATCCACTTTTCAGTATTGTGTTTAACTGGACTGACTTCTCGTGTAGTCCCAACCCGGAGATCCGAACAGGAGACCGTTTTACCTCCGGGATATTGTACAAGAGAAGCATCCATCATAAAGCTGCTGATGCTAGGGATATCTTAAACAGATCTTTAATGCAGTGATTTCCCCTTGCCTTCTGCTAATCCTCACTAACCATCCACTGAAAAATTACTTATGTAAGTTATACGATTTCAATCGAAAACGAATTGTGTTGAATTAATTCAACTGTAGTTGTATTTAATTCTTTTTCCAATTATCATATGTTTACATAGTACTATGTGTACATTGCAATAGGTGAAGTGTATTTTACAGTCTATTTTTGTTAAGTAGTAAATTATTGTTCCTGTTCTTTTTCCTAAAATAGAACATTGACTTCCTACTTTCAACGCGACGTACACAGATAAATTAGTCGGTTATTAACAGAGTAGTTTTTATACTCAAAATTACACTTTAATATTTTACTGTCTATTTGTACACATGTAATGTACTGATAAAATAATATAATTTTTTAAAACTAATATTTATTTAGGTAACTGTATGGAACTTTGTTTTGTTGACGTACGGTTGAAATAAAGTATCAATAATTAATGTTAGCAAAATTATAGACATAAAATTAGCAATTACTCTAACAGTTAATTGAAAATGTATTATATCTGTTCGTAGGGTATACTAGTTTTCTTTACGACAACTACAAGTTATTCACTACAATCACAACAGAAAACGCGTGTATTAAAAACGGACTTTAATCAATTGGCGGACTCCCTGTGACATTCTGAACCACTGGCTTCAGTTCTTCAGTGACAAACAACCTGTCGCAGGCGTCTGCCATTGTGATATATAGTATCACTGTATCCACAGTAATTTACTGTATTTTGAAGTGTGTAGGCCTACTCTTCTGTTGTGGCGGACCGTATTTCATCTGCGCTTTGTTCAAGAGTGGTTAAACCAGCTGCAGATGTCCACCTGTTCTTTGTTCTGAAATAGCACTTTCACTTCCTGTGTTTGACGCGACGGACACAATAAATCAATCGGTTGGTAGCAGATTAGCTTTCTCTACACAAAAATGTTGTTCCGTATCTGCTATTGAATAACGGATTATTTAATGAGAATTTAGAAAAAATTAATAATAGTAATTACTGACTTTAAATTAAACCGCTATTTTTGTTTGTCTTACTAAATTTATGCTACATGTGTTACTACTACAATCTTTTAGTAAAACCTAAGCAAATTGAAAACTTTTGAATTTAGATACTAAAGAGGAATTCAAAAGCCAACAATCTGTTCGTTCTTTTCTAACAACTGGGAGATTTCATGACATTTTTTCTTGCTTTTTCAACTTTACTTGACCGTAAAAATTACGTTTAAAAGTTATTTATTATACTCTATTTGCTGTCACTCTTTCATGTAGGCTTTTTAAGTTATTAGTGCTTATTTTTCTGTGTATGAGCCACTGTGGAATACTTATGGTTCAACTGGTTCCTCCCTTCTTCTCTTCCTCTTTCACCTCTCCCACATCTTCTTCATTCTTGATCGATGTCTGTCTCTCCTTTCGTCAGCCCAAATAGCACCTGTCCTCGTCTTGGAGTTTTCCTGAAAACCTTGGGCATTTTTTAAATTTCTTTTTGAGTGGTAAGCATTTTTCAATGTTCTCTTGAGTAATCTGAAATTTTCTATGTCTTTTTCTGTTTCTTTAAACTGCGTGTTAGACATTTTGAGCCTTATAAATAGTTAAAAATCGTCCCTGTATTAGCTATTAATATATTACTAAATTTATTTATTTTGTTTTTAATATTTTCAGAGTTTTGAGATGTTTTAAGCTCTCATATTTTGTTAGGTAGAAGGTTTAAAGGATCTGTATTTGATCACTGGTAATTAGTGACAGAATCTTTGTGTTTCAAATTTATAGTTGGTAATTGCCAGAATAAATAGTATACATAATGATAACGTTGTGCCAAAAATTAGATTTAAAAATTATTTTGTAAACAAATTAACGGTTCACCCAAGCGGAGAAACTGCGAATGAACGTTCCCGACGATAAGAACAAAGCCTCTGTGCATAATGTTTACATAGTATCAAAGGGAATTTGATTGGCAATGGTAATCTTTGTTAGTATTTAATGTTACAAAAGAAACTAATTATTCATGTGTAAAAGACATACACAAGAACAATGTACAAGAAAAATGAAGTAGTATTAAAGTTGAAGTATTTACCAGAACATTTAGAATCTAAGGGTTATAGCAATTTTACTCAGGCAGAAGTTTCAATAGTAAATTTACAACCTATTAAATGATTTGTAAGCACATACTAGTTATATTTTAGAGGTGTATTAACGGGTACCACAGCTAAAGAATCTAAGTTGTTTGAGCCATTAGTAAAATAGTCGGATAGATAGATATATAAAAAGATAAATAGTTTGATTGGTAGAGAGGAACGAATATCTACTTTGAAATAATTTACGTTACTTTGGGGTATATTCAATATTTGCGTATTTTGAATATTGTTTCAAAATAGGGCAGATTGATTTAGCGCTGTCTCCGGACCTGTTTAGTTTATAACAAGCACAATATTCTAATCGTTTTGATCTTTTACAACATTTAAAAGAGATGCACTTACTCTAATAGGTAGAGCTTAGAGCTATCTAGCAGATACCAAGACAAAGCAAAATGGCACAGTCAGTCGTTCGACGGAAGTCAAAAGTACGTATTATGTACGCTCCAATTTGTCAGAAAATAGCGTTTTCATACAGAGCGTAAAAATCCACATGACTATTCATGCCACCCTCTGCAAACGTCCTTGGATGTTTGTAATTGAAATTCGTTGACAACAGAATATAAAGATTAGACTCATCACAGTGTTTGTGTAAAGCTTAAAGTATTTTCTGAATATTTAATTGGGTAAGTGACCATAACATTCTTAGAAAAGTTGCACCGCCTAACACTAGCACAAAATGCCAGTGCAAATGTATTAAATTATAAAGCTGAATATCGTCAACAGTTTTATTTTTAAAGCTTGGTTGATACGAAATTTACACTTACAATTATTGTAAACTTACTGCGCATTACTCACAATAACTCTGTAATAATTTAACGTTGTTCCTAACATTTGTGTAATTTTGTTTTCCGCTTTTCACTATTCTTCTTCAGACTTCTTTATACTTTACTCTATTTAATTATTAATTAACTTTTTCTTTCGTAATTTTTACAAAAGACAGTTTTGTACGTTAGGCAAAAAAATTAATTATCTACACTTTAAATTATATTGTTTCTATATAGCCTACCATTAATTTAAAAAAAATGTGTATAACTTCACAAATGCATCTATTCCTGTAACTTTAACGAAGATTGTTTTTAATAAAACCGTCACAGATTTTTAAAGCGTGTTAATAAAGATTAAAAAAAGTAATTTTTAGGTGATTTTAAACGAGATTTATGTCATGTTTTCGACATTTAGCTGCCTAATTGTTACAAGTTTTGTAGCCACTTGTAATCAAATAAACTACAAATAATTGAGTAAACTACTGAACGTTGTAAAAATCAACAGTCACATTTCTTTTGAAACATTTCTCTGGTTTCTCCAGTCTTACAATAGTTCTCTTAGTTATACAGTTATTCAGTCCTCACTAGACTCACAAATATTATAACTCACTAAGTAATAATATAATATAAGTGGTTCGAGATAATATAATATACGAGAACCAAACAGACTGCCATCAACGTATACCCTCATGACGTATAGGTCATCAGTACACGACACAACTGGCATGACTCCAGCAAATTTAGTGTTTGGGCTAGAGATCCATCTTCCTGGAGACTTGATGTTTGGATCACCTTAAACTTAGTCCCAACAGCCACAGAACTATGCCTCGCAATTATAAAATCAAATGCGAGAAATTAGTTGCTTGATAAGAGGGCGGATGGAGATAGCCAGTGGTAGCCTAGGAAGCAGGTAGCCATTAAATTCATTACTCTTTCACTAAAATATTTTGGCATACAAAGCATCGTAATCTTCGTAAAATATACTTCTCGGTACTCCAAAACACTGGTCGGCAGCTGCCCCAATGTTGTTTTTATATAAGCGGGCATAGTAGCTTTTAATATCCTCTAAATCTGTTCAAGTATACTTAAGAATCTAGGAATGCTATATATTATGAAGCTCAGATAGACTTCGCCAGACAGTTGAACGACTCAGGAGTTGTTGTGTGTATGTACAAATTTAAAAATAGTTGGAAACATAACTGACAAACATAACTTTTGTTGTCAAACATAACTGACTATTCCTCCTACATTTGCAGTTACAGTCTCTCTATAACATTCTTCACAGCGTTCTTCTTTTATTTGTACAAATAACCTTGACCTAGCTGCAAGATGTTTGTGTGTTATGAAATGCTAAAGGTCTTTGTTTGCTTAGTTAACTATTAAACGTCTAGGTTTATACATTATTTACTCTGTGCTTTCGGTAAGTCTTCAAGAAATACACTTCGTTACAGTTGTTCAACTAGTAGCTCTTCTCAATTTACCAATACCATATTATATCCAGTAATATACAGCAACAGTGGAACCACTTGTCTAAATTCTCTGTAACGGCAGGTAAACACACAAATTTGAAAAAACATAGCCTATATAGAAATTAATATAAAATACTGAAGAAACAAAAATAGCAGAAATGAACCTGTGTTATGGTTGTTTGTAGCAGTAATATTACTACTGTTAGATACAACTAGTAAGTGTCTACTGTAATATACATGTCGTTATGTGGTCTACCAGATAAATTTCTGGATTAAATACGTTTTTTTTATGTGAGGTACAATTATTGTGTTCGTATATAGAATATGTAACTTGCTACGTAGACTTTGCAGAGTTCATATTTAATGCTGCTTATGGCGTGAATTTATATGTAATTTACATTTTCAGTGATAAAATTAGCATTATTTTAAGTTGACTTTAAATTTATGAGCTACGAACATTTTGTAAACTTTTTGAAGTCGGGTCAGTTGGTTTGTAACCAAGCTGTTTTGGTTTTCTTTATTCACAAAAGTAAAGAGTGGTACTTTATGGTAAGAATATATTAAAATTTTTGAATTTATTACTAAACAGCACAATGAGTAATAATAGAGGAGAAGGTAGAAATATGGGATACATATTATGTTTTCATCAATATGTACACTAAATATAGATAAAATGTAGATTTTAATAGTAAAATGATATGCTTGTTTATTTTCTTAAATGTTACATGAATATGGCTCATGTAGTAAGTGTTATGTCGGTCATAATTTTATTTTTGTTATCTAATGTCATAAAATGGCAAAACCAAAAGTTGGTAGTAATATGAGACACCCGTCTGCGTCAACATCCACATGGTAATTTATACAAAAAAAAATCTTGTTAAGACTTTTATGTTAATATAGTTTATTATCTTAGATGTTTGTTTTACATTTTTATAGCACGACTTTGAATCTTACATAATTTCATGTATTCCTTAACGTTTAATAATCTACAACTACATAAACTTAAAACTTTTTCATACCATTACTTCTGAAACACAAATGTATATCACAATAAACACTTTAATTAAAAACTCGTTATATTTACAAAACAATTGAGTACCTGTTTTATTGCTATATAGGTCTATACATAAAAACTAAAATAAAATCAAAAACACTAAAGCTAAAACAAATATTATCATTAAATTACGTTGAATTCAGTTTGTTTTACAATAATCACACACATAATTGTCAGTTTCTGAACCAGCACAATCAATATGAGCCCACAGATCACATACCAAACACTGAATCCACATTTCACCGCGACAGTCATCTGAATATTTTCCACCACAAAACATACGCACTCCATCTTGTGAGTTTGGAGGAGAGTGGCCACGCTGGGGAAAGCAGTCATCATCGCAGTCACGTGTTGATGATAGGTCTACACAATCTTCACTAGAGCTAGAGCTACTGTCTTCGAACACCACGGTTTTTCTCTTTTTAAACTGTTTATTTTTGTTGAAATTGGTGGACGTTTTGGAATTTTTTGCAGTAACTGATTTTTGTATGGTGATGATGTGATTACCGAAGCACCAACTGATTTTCTTCCACAATTTGAAGCCCTAGCTTTTAGTGAAGGAATTGGCGAAATATCGCTAGGACCAACTAATTTCTAAGCAGAATTATCACTGTTGCACACCACTATATAATAAATGTGCACACCACATCGGAAATATTTTCGATCTGACGATGAGCTGTGAAGCTTGAAAGCGCTAATCGGAATAATTTTTATATAGTGGTGTGCAACAGTGATAATTCTGCTTGTGATTTTAACCACTAACGCAACTTTCTTCATTAAACAACTAATTTCTTTTGTTTTAGACTGATTACTTTACATGCAATATCTGCTGTAGTTGGGTGACAACACCACTCGTCTCTTGGTATGAAACGTTTAGCATCTGCATCGACTAAAGTAGCTTGGTCTGATTAAGTAGATGGCAAAATGTTAGTATTATGTACGGGTAAACTGGTTGAGACCTCTCGCTGTCGTTTAGTTGCTATTACACTGGAAACTAAAGGTGTTATCCCCTGGTTGTTAGTAGATACTGTACCTGATGGAGTTTTCTGTGAAATATCTTCTGTTTATGAATTCTGACCTGTTATGTAATCGGCATGTGTAAAAATATGTCTGTTGAACGGATAAATTCCTGTGATAAATTCACCGCTATTGCTGCAGTTTGGACCTTTAAATATGCCTTTCCAAGTAATTCTGCAATATCGAAAGGGCTCAAAGCTCTACTTTGCTGTCGCAAGAATGTACGAATCTCCTCGCTATAGTACGTTTTGAGTGGACCCATGAATGTCTTATCCAATGGCTGTAACTTATGAGTAGAGTGTCGGGGAAGAGAGAGTATGGAGACATTATTGCCTCTTGCTAATTCAATAACGTCCATTTTCCGTGTATGGCTGTAATGGCCATCTAATATAAGGAGGACAGGAGATTCTTTTGTTGGTTTCACATGATTCAAGAAATGTTGAAATCATTTTGTGAAGAGGGGACCTTGAATCCATCCTGAGGGATGGTATGCAGCCACGGATCCATATGGGGCACCTTTCATCAACAACGTATTTTAAATTTTTCGTGGGAAAATAATTATTGGAGGTACAAATGATTAATGCTACTGTAAAATGACAATTATACACGCAAAACTAAAAACAGCACCCAAACAGAGAGAATTCATAGATAAAAAATATATAACAAATGTGGGTACAAATATGGGACAGTATCTCATATTAGTACCACATACATATCTCATATTACTACCACTGCTTACTTCTAGGTTAGGTGAAAATTTCTGACAAACGAAAACACTTTTTGCCTGTAGTTTGCGGTTATATAAAAGAACTGATTTTATGGTACAACTTACACTTATTAGTTGTTTTTTATTCACAGCAGTGTTTACAGTTATCTGGCGTTGAAAACCTGTATACAGAAACTTTTTGAAGACTCACAAAGAATAAGCGTCACGCCTCTAACAACAATTGTAACCAACTGACGCTCTCTGCACACACTGGAGGGACAAAGAGGAGTAGTTCACATCACATTCAATAGGTGTCAGTACCATGCAGAGAGCAAAACATTGGTATCTCATATTTCTACCTTCTCCTCTATGGAGTAAAAATTAATGTAGTGGAAAAATCAGATAATGGAGTAAAAATTTAAAATGTTTGTTTTCTATCCATATCAGGTTTTATGCCTCTGCAACAATCATTAAATAAATATGATTTAAGGGGCAATAGCATTATAAATCCTGTTAATTAGTACTAGATATGATTGCGTTGAATTATAGGATTTAATGAAAATGAATGAAATCTAAAGGTTTGCTTTAAAAGTGGACAAAATAACATCGCCTAATTAAAGGTAAATTTAGATCAGTGGATATTTTTCACATTTTCCTGCTGTAATCGAAGACATAATACAAAATGACTAAGCATAAAAACTGCGTCATGAAATATAGTTGTTGGACGCTGGTGGGATAGGCTGAAATGAGACAAATTCAGAGATATAAATTGACCACGGTTTTAAAACGAAATATTTTGTTTAGATTGTAAATCTAATACGTTAAAAAGCTTGATGTATTCAATAACGGATCTTTATTATTGAAACACTCGTGAGGCCGTAAGCTATTATCATAGAGAAGAAAGGCGATTGAGTAAAACAGAATGTTTGTAATTGTATGTGGTAAAACAAGAACGAATTTACGACTACATTTTGCTCATTTATTATACATTTAAACTTAGGGCAAGTCAATTGGCAAATCTTCGCAAGTAGAGGGAAAATGAGGGTTCTGGCTCACAAAGGAATGCCGCCTTTCTTAAAAAACAATAAAAAACGATAAAAAACAAGATCTAAGAGATGACGCCGCCACCGCTGGACCCGCAGCATCCCAATGGACCACAGCATCCGCGAATTTCCGCGAATAAATTTTTTTATTTTTTTTATTTTATTTTTTTATTTTTTTTTAATTAAATTGATTTGCATATCAAGGGGGTGGGTGGGGGTGGGGATGAGGTTCAATGGACCACCTGCATCTGTGAATATAATTTTTATTTTTTTAATAAAGCTGATTTGCATATCAGTGGGTGGTGGTGGGTGGGAGGTTCCAACTTGATGCATTATAGTGTATATTAAAATATATGATCAGAGTTACCAACCTTTGCATGAGTTCAAATTTGTCGCGTGTTATAATGTATATTAAATCTATATGATCAGGTGTACCAACCTTTGCATGGATCCTCTTTGTATTATTATTATAGTGTATAGATATTTTATATGAGCAGGTTTGCCAACATTTTCTGTGGCGGGGGGGGGGGGGGGGAATTCAAACGTGTGATACATTATTAGCAACACGTTATAATGTATATATATATACCTATATGTGTGTGCGGTTAGTCGATTGTGACGACGACGAAATCAACTTTCAATGGCGAAAAATTCAAACATTGATACATTAAGCGGTCTCCCTAAATCATATGTTATGTTCAAACCGTTTCTCCTCTCTCACATTTGAATGTAAGTAAAACTATCTCTCTCTCTCTCTCTCTCTCTCTCTCTCTCTCTCTCTCTCTCTCTCTCTCTCTCTCTCTCTCTCTCTCTATCTCTCTCTCACTCTCTCTGTTGTCAAACGTTATGTTCAAACCGTTTCTCCTCTCCCTCTCAATCTCTCTCTCTCTCACTATGTACATAAGTAGAGTTGTCGGTGTGTGATGGTTAAATAATTTTAGCTCTCGCTCTCTCTCCTCGTTGTCAAACGTTATGTTCAAACCGTTTCTCCTCTCTCTCGTTAGTGGTCATTACCGCGCATGTATATGATTTTAGAAAGTTTATATATATTCGACAAATATTAACTGTGTACGTACTTACAACGCCCTCTCTCACTCGTCGTCAAAACGTTGACTTCATTTTTCATTGTATTAAATAATTAACAAATATTAACTGTGTACGTACTTACAACGCCCTCTCTCTCTCTCTCTCTCTCTCTCTCTCTCTCTCTCTCTCTCTCTCTCTCTCTCTCTCTCTCTCTCTCTCTCTCTCTCTCTCTCTCTCTCTCTCTCTCTCTCTCTCTCTCTCTCTCTCTATCTCTCTCTCTCTCTCACTCGTCGTCAAAACTTTGACTTCAGTTTTCATTGTATTAAATAATTAATTAATAGTTTTATAATGCAGTCAGTGTGATTGATCCTTGTTAGGAGGGTCTGTATATGATTTTAGAAATATATATATTTGACAAATATTAACTGTGTGTACACATACAAATCGCTGTCGGACAATGTACGCAATGCTCACACACACATTGTGTATGTCGCTCTCTCACGCTACAAACGTTGACAAGAATTCCCTTATTCAACAATCTCACTCTCTTTATGTCATCGGTTTTGTAGTGATATATCATGTCCCTCTCTCTTTCTCGCTCGCAGACGTCGGAAGAAATTCCTAGTTTATAATGTAATTACCTGTGCATGTGCTGTTACAGATGACTCCTCAAAATCTGTTGTACAACATCCCTCGCTCGCAGACGTCAGAAGAAATTCCTACTTTATAATGTAATTACCTGTGCGTGTGCTGTTACAGATGACAAATCCATACGTTAACGGCTTACACACACACACACACACACACACACACACACACACACACACACACACACACACACACACACACACACACATTCAGTATGAACAGACGCGTCCTTGTTAGTAAAATGTACAAATCACATGAATTTATGTGAACGTCAAAGGGTTCAAAATAAAAATATGTAAACAAAAATACAGAATATATAAATTGTTATATTTACAAATAAAATATATTACATATACTATTTGCAAATACAAATGATGTTGGTAATGTACGATTTTAAAGACAACTTTGTCACTAGTAATCTTCAATACGCTCTTCTTCATGTGGTACTACATTTGGTACAATACTTCTGTTTAATGGTTGCAGTTTACAAAATAATTACACACATAGGTTCAGTGGTGTATAGCGAAATAAATTAAAATTATAACATGAATAGACGCGTCTTCGTTAATAAAATGTACAAATCACATGACTTTATGTGAACGTCAAAGGGTTCAAAATAAAAATATGTAAAACAAAAATACAGAATATATGAATTGTTATATTTACACATTATTAAATCGACACCACTGTATAGAAAGATTAACTATGCGCGCGCACACACACACACAACGATACAGAAGTATTCACTAACTTAAGCCAAGGTCATTGATTCGGTGCGTCCTACTTTCTAATCCTCGATGGTAAAACCTAAGACAAAAGCATTACATAAAACATACAATCAGTAGTAATAATACAAAATCACTGTTTTATTAATTTAAAATACTGTATGAAAGAGTGGTGTGTAATTTTCATCCAAAATATGTAAACAAAAATACAGATTATATGAAACGTATATTAACAAATGTGTATTTACAAAATAAGTATATTACAACTCGGGAAAGAGTGGTATGTAATTTTCACCCACCCAATCTTCCACAAATCTGCCATAATTTACTCCACCAGCATGGTCGGTAATGAACTGCGTATAAATATTTGACAAGTCTTTTTTTACTTGTGTCTCCCCTTGAGACTGGCAATCGGTGCGACGTTGTAATAATAGTTCCTTGTTATGCTTCACTTGAGCCGCATGTCTATCTACCCAATCTGCCATGTAACGTTCGAAACTGCTTGCGGGAGACATTATACGCGACTAAAACAAAGACATTCACAATGTTTATCACTTAATATATTATCATAACTACACAGTGTCGACTGATTATGGTCCTACATAACATTCGAAATTTGAACGGCGTTCTGTTTCAGATAATAATAGTTTAAATATAAAATGAAAGGGTACGTTGTATTTTGTTATGAGAAAATGCATTTCTAAATTTTGTTACATTTGTAAATTACAGAATTGTTCTCTAACTACAGCCACAATCGTTCAGTTTCATTAACATTTGAAAAATTGATGGATTTGGTACTCGATATATTCTACTCTCACAGTATTTTCATTGATACATTTCAGAAACTGAATACAGAATAAATCTACAATCACCCAGGCGGAATCATTAAGTTTTACAAAAGATCTTATTGATCAGACGTGTGAGTAATTATATTACTCTTTATGTAGCAAATACGCGCGCATTCATAAAATACAGCACTCAGGTGTAGGGCAATTAATCCTTTTTTGTATTGAACGTATTTAAGTAGGCCTACTCGTGATGTCAGTAAATTCTGCCTAAACGGCAACTCAAATGTCTAGTACATAAACGTACCTGGTAATCGCTTCTTGAGTCGTAGTCATTATTAAACTCGACATAACTACTTGTGTTACGCGATTGATGTTCGTGTTAAACGATTGATGACTCATGTAATAATACAGATTAACCTCGTATAATAATAATTAAAGTAACATGAGTATTAAATTATACAATATTTATTGTCATCATCAAGACTGTGTATGAATACAAAGAAATATCAAACACAACAGATCAATTATTTGAGTGAACGTGATTGTGTAGGTGAGCGTGCGTGTGTGTGTGTATATCATTGTATATGTGAATTAGTTGAAGCAATACGAGGGAGAATGGGTGTGATTGTTGACATAGGCCTATACATAATTTTAAATACTGTATAATTGTCTACGATTGACAAAGAAGAGACAAGACATACTTTACGGAATTTCTTGAAATTTTTGTAGTTAGTCTTCACCTCATCACCCTCACATGTACTAGCAGTGTGTTTGGGTACAATGTTCTGAGAAGTACACATATTCATCTGCTCGCCTCCTTCTTGTGTACTGACAGTATGTTTAGATGCAGTTAACCATTCAATGTTCTGATAAGAATTCATCTTCTTGTTCCTATAATAATAACAGTACCTGCTTCATTATCATATACATTATGTGCTATATATACATAAGGCTTTCAACACACACACACAGCACATACCATAAATCCAGAACATGAAAGGTATTATAACAAACATTACGAAAACAAGTACGTATGGTCACGTACATAGATCAACGTTTAAACAAACAGATTAATACCTGAATAAATTTTTTAAAAACAGGACAGCGTATTTAGAACACTTAAAATTGGAAATCTACAAACACATCAAAAATATCTGTCAAACCCCTATCAAACAAAAACCCCGTTCTTATCGAGAGACAACAGTAACTAACCTAAGCACATGTGCTTCATTAGGCAACAGACCAAAAATCAAAATAGACGACTATAAGCTCAATTTAAATAAAATCTGAATATTCAATAAAATTATGTTTACTTATTAACATATGCAAATCTTTTTACTTACCTCTTAAATGTTGTTGTTATACACACACACACACAATAGTCGATTGTACGATGAGTGTCTCATACAAATGAGAAATAGTAACAAGTCTTCTTGTGTATATATATATATATATATATATATATCATACGACGGTAGGGTAGCACGCGTACACGTTTGAAAGTTGATGCAAGTCATATACCCGAAGGGGTTCCTTTCAAAGCGATTACTGTACACAAACTGAAATATGGTTTACAGACCATTGTAATTTTTGTATTAATTAAATATATATCGTAAACAATGAAATAATAATATTTCGCCATTGTAAGATTTTAATAAACAATTAACAGTTTTAAATAATAATTTTCATGATTGCAAGAAACAACCAGCGACTAAAAAAAAATATATAGTTTACCGTTGTAGCGTTGTGGTAGGAAAGTCAAACTATTAAATTGTCTCTCTCTCTCGCTCTATCTCTCTCTCACACATATTTCTGATTACTATACAAATAATTGCATGTATGTTCAGAGGTTTGGTGTCTAAATCGATGCATTCTACTTTTACTTTCTAATTTGACACATGGCTTACTTTCATACAGAAATAGTTATCGTCTGCGTCCGTGTACAAGTTTTCCTAAACGAAATTAACAATGCTGTAAGACATACCGTCCTGTGAAATAGATATGGTATGTTTTTAGTACAGCCAATGTGATCAAGATTTATTATATGATGATGGATTATTTTCGAGAGCGGAGTCGCCGCCAATTAATTTGTCACGTATCCGATAATGACTGTACGCAAGTGTATCACAACCATTGTCTAGTATATAGCGCTTATCATCATACGGTGACAACGCTTGCTTTCAAAGCGTGTAGGTCCGTCTTCATACAAGTCAGATGTTTGACTACTTACCTCTTAAATGTTGTTGTTATACACACACACACACACACACACAATAGTCGATTGTACGATGAGTGTCTCATACAAATGAGAAATAGTAACAAGTCTTCTTGTGTATATATATATATATATATATATATATATATATATATATATATCATACGACGGTAGGGTAGCACGCGTACACGTTTGAAAGTTGATGCACGTCATATACCCGAAGGGGTTCCTTATTCAAAGCGATTACTGTACACAAACTGAAATATGGTTTACAGACCATATTAGTTGCAACCTAACACGCGTGTGTGTGTGTGTGTGTGTGTGTTTGTATTTTAACCTAACGTGAAACGTAAGTGGACTGCATTTTAACCTAACATGTGTGTAGGCTGTGTCGTGTGTGTGTGTGTGTGTGTGTGTGTGTGTGTGTGTGTGTGTGTGTGTGTGTGTGGTTAACATGGCTTAGACAAAATACAAACGTTAGCAAAACGATAATGTATGACTTTCATTATCGTTATGCTGCCGTCAAGTACGGTAGTAACGTTAGATTGCTAATGACAGATACAGGCAGTCTGATGTATAGTATTCACGTATAGGCTACTCATAGTACCATATCAATATCTGTAATGTTATTTATTTATTTCCAACTAAAGTCAGAGACACCTCTAGTAGTTTTTCACCTAGAACGTATACAAAAATCTGATTCTTGCGTTCATAATTAACACAACTTTGTTGCACTGGTGAATCTTTAGGTTGCAACCTAACACGTGTGTGTGTGTGTGTGTGTGTGTGTGTGTGTGTGTGTGTGTGTGTGTGACCTAACGTGAAACGTAAGTGGACTGCATTTTAACCTAACGTGAAACGTAAGTGGACTGCATTTTAACCTAACATGTGTGTAGGCTGTGTCGTGTGTGTGTGTGTGTGTGTGTGTGTGTGTGTGTGTGTGTGCACGCAATATGCCACTTGATATTGCGTAAACGTTTCTGCTCTGCTCTGCCTGAATATCCTCATGCAATAAAGGACGTGCCTCGGTCATTACGAATACTATGTCATGATCCGACGCGCACGCACACACACGCACGCACACACAACGAGCGCACACGTTTGGGTTGAAAGCAAATCCAATTACGTTTGTTACATGTTGTGTCGCACTGACCTGATATTTATAGATGACTTCCATACAAAAGCAGATAACAGATTTAAATAATAATAATTTCATGCTTGCAATATACAATGTCAAACGTTATGTTCAAACCGTTTCTCCTCTCTCTCTCTCTCTCGTTGTCAAGCGTATTATCGTTATGCTGTCGGCAAGTACGGTTGTATCGTTAGATTGCTAATGACAGATACAGACGGTCTGATGTATAGTAGTCAAACATCTGACTTGTATGAAGACGGACCTACACGCTTTGAAAGCAAGCGTTGTCACCGTATGATGATAAGCGCTATATACTAGACAATGGTTGTGATACACTTGCGTACAGTCATTATCGGATACGTGACAAATTAATTGGCGGCGACTCCGCTCTCGAAAATAATCCATCATCATATAATAAATCTTGATCACATTGGCTGTACTAAAAACATACCATATCTATTTCACAGGACGGTATGTCTTACAGCATTGTTAATTTCGTTTAGGAAAACTTGTACACGGACGCAGACGATAACTATTTCTGTATGAAAGTAAGCCATGTGTCAAATTAGAAAGTAAAAGTAGAATGCATCGATTTAGACACCAAACCTCTGAACATACATGCAATTATTTGTATAGTAATCAGAAATATGTGTGAGAGAGAGATAGAGCGAGAGAGAGAGACAATTTAATAGTTTGACTTTCCTACCACAACGCTACAACGGTAAACTATATATTTTTTTTTAGTCGCTGGTTGTTTCTTGCAATCATGAAAATTATTATTTAAAACTGTTAATTGTTTATTAAAATCTTACAATGGCGAAATATTATTATTTAATTGTTTACGATATATATTTAATTAATACAAAAATTACAATGGTCTGTAAACCATATTTCAGTTTGTGTACAGTAATCGCTTTGAAAGGAACCCCTTCGGGTATATGACTTGCATCAACTTTCAAACGTGTACGCGTGCTACCCTACCGTCGTATGATATATATATATATATATATATATATATATATATATATACACAAGAAGACTTGTTACTATTTCTCATTTGTATGAGACACTCATCGTACAATCGACTATTGTGTGTGTGTGTATAACAACAACATTTAAGAGGTAAGTAAAAAGATTTGCATATGTTAATAAGTAAACATAATTTTATTGAATATTCAGATTTTATTTAAATTGAGCTTATAGTCGTCTATTTTGATTTTTTGGTCTGTTGCCTAATGAAGCACATGTGCTTAGGTTAGTTACTGTTGTCTCTCGATAAGAACGGGGTTTTTGTTTGATAGGGGTTTGACAGATATTTTTGATGTGTTTGTAGATTTCCAATTTTAAGTGTTCTAAATACGCTGTCCTGTTTTTAAAAAATTTATTCAGGTATTAATCTGTTTGTTTAAACGTTGATCTATGTACGTGACCATACGTACTTGTTTTCGTAATGTTTGTTATAATACCTTTCATGTTCTGGATTTATGGTATGTGCTGTGTGTGTGTGTTGAAAGCCTTATGTATATATAGCACATAATGTATATGATAATGAAGCAGGTACTGTTATTATTATAGGAACAAGAAGATGAATTCTTATCAGAACATTGAATGGTTAACTGCATCTAAACATACTGTCAGTACACAAGAAGGAGGCGAGCAGATGAATATGTGTACTTCTCAGAACATTGTACCCAAACACACTGCTAGTACATGTGAGGGTGATGAGGTGAAGACTAACTACAAAAATTTCAAGAAATTCCGTAAAGTATGTCTTGTCTCTTCTTTGTCAATCGTAGACAATTATACAGTATTTAAAATTATGTATAGGCCTATGTCAACAATCACACCCATTCTCCCTCGTATTGCTTCAACTAATTCACATATACAATGATATACACACACACACGCACGCTCACCTACACAATCACGTTCACTCAAATAATTGATCTGTTGTGTTTGATATTTCTTTGTATTCATACACAGTCTTGATGATGACAATAAATATTGTATAATTTAATACTCATGTTACTTTAATTATTATTATACGAGGTTAATCTGTATTATTACATGAGTCATCAATCGTTTAACACGAACATCAATCGCGTAACACAAGTAGTTATGTCGAGTTTAATAATGACTACGACTCAAGAAGCGATTACCAGGTACGTTTATGTACTAGACATTTGAGTTGCCGTTTAGGCAGAATTTACTGACATCACGAGTAGGCCTACTTAAATACGTTCAATACAAAAAAGGATTAATTGCCCTACACCTGAGTGCTGTATTTTATGAATGCGCGCGTATTTGCTACATAAAGAGTAATATAATTACTCACACGTCTGATCAATAAGATCTTTTGTACAACTTAATGATTCCGCCTGGGTGATTGTAGATTTATTCTGTATTCAGTTTCTGAAATGTATCAATGAAAATACTGTGAGAGTAGAATATATCGAGTACCAAATCCATCAATTTTTCAAATGTTAATGAAACTGAACGATTGTGGCTGTAGTTAGAGAACAATTCTGTAATTTACAAATGTAACAAAATTTAGAAATGCATTTTCTCATAACAAAATACAACGTACCCTTTCATTTTATATTCAAACTATTATTATCTGAAACAGAACGCCGTTCAAATTTCGAATGTTATGTAGGACCATAATCAGTCGACACTGTGTAGTTATGATAATATATTAAGTGATAAACATTGTGAATGTCTTTGTTTTAGTCGCGTATAATGTCTCCCGCAAGCAGTTTCGAACGTTACATGGCAGATTGGGTAGATAGACATGCGGCTCAAGTGAAGCATAACAAGGAACTATTATTACAACGTCGCACCGATTGCCAGTCTCAAGGGGAGACACAAGTAAAAAAAGACTTGTCAAATATTTATACGCAGTTCATTACCGACCATGCTGGTGGAGTAAATTATGGCAGATTTGTGGAAGATTGGGTGGGTGAAAATTACATACCACTCTTTCCCGAGTTGTAATATACTTATTTTGTAAATACACATTTGTTAATATACGTTTCATATAATCTGTATTTTTGTTTTACATATTTTGGATGAAAATTACACACCACTCTTTCATACAGTATTTTAAATTAATAAAACAGTGATTTTGTATTATTACTACTGATTGTATGTTTTATGTAATGCTTTTGTCTTAGGTTTTACCATCGAGGATTAGAAAGTAGGACGCACCGAATCAATGACCTTGGCTTAAGTTAGTGAATACTTCTGTATCGTTGTGTGTGTGTGTGTGTGCGCGCGCATAGTTAATCTTTCTATACAGTGGTGTCGATTTTATAATGTGTAAATATAACAATTATAACAAATAAATAAAGTGGTGTAATTGTAAAGGGTTGTATACTGTCGGGCGTTACCTCCGCGCACTTTTTGTTACTTACTGTTGACTGGATCCTCTGCGGTGATGTAGTCTTGTAACACAACTTAATACTATGTTTTTTTTGTGGGCGCCACTTGGAATCGTTTGTTCCAAGAAAGAAATGTGATTATTAAAGAAATTAAAATTTTTAAATCTTACTTCTATGAAAAAGTATAAACAAGTCAGTTTAGCTTGAAAAAATCAGGTAAGTTTAATGATTCTTCAAAAACAAACAAATCGTCTGAAGGACTAACATTCATAAAAAATTATACAATTGCAGAGTTACTAAAGAAAAAAAATTCACAAGTTATTATTATTGTTATTGACAATTTTATTTATCCAATCAAGTATCGGCTAGTATTTTCAATTTTTTACTCAGTTGAAAAGCATGAGTTTAATACGTGAAAAAATCTTTACTCTCAGGACGTGACTCCTTTGAACTACCAAGACATATCAATAAGATGCCTTACAAGAAAAATTAAGTGATTTGAAGGTGTGTGTGGCGTGTGCAGTACAACTGTGTGATAAATGTAACCAGGTAAAAAATGACTTTAATTTTGGTAACTCACGTTCCAATGGTTAATTAATATCGCACAGGACACTCCTCTCGGGTAGTTTTTCAATCTCGCCTCTTCATGTGTGCGCTGAATCTATTTTAAGTCAAAATTGCGATCATTTACTATTTCCGCACTTTTTGTGAAAACGTTTGGCAGTAGATTCTCGTTCAAACCCCGCCACTACAAATCAGCTGCTCCGCGTTGATTCACAAATTGGCCGTCACAGCGCTGATTCCCTTGCAGTATCGAGAAAGGCTTTGTGTTTGTTTGTTTACGTTAAGGGGGTTATTGTCAAGTTAGCTGTCTATGCGAACACAGCAGAATTGGTTCTCTATTTAAAGTTTTGGTCCCTCCTGGGCCGTTGACGTTCTGGCTGCGTGATTTCTATTAAAATTTGCCGCGTTGCTGCTCTATTTCAGCAACACATTAGCGTAGATTCTTGTAGAGGTTATGTCAGTCTGTTTGTCAATGTACGGGAAAAGCCTTTCTTCGGGTCTTGTCGATTTCTCGCCTCTCGGTTTCGCCTTAGCTGCGTTGATCAGTGTCGTGGGCGATGCATCTGTTCTGGAGTTCAAGTTTCAAGTGTATTTTGGGTCGAATCTGGTCTCTCTTTTATACTAATTCAGGCTGATTGTTTACATCGACTTCCGGTATATTTGTGTAAAAATTCTTTCTAGATTGTTCGAGAATAAACGAAATGGAACATCATGGAACAAAATTCATTTCCGTCGAAGCTTTTAGAACAAATTTCTTATTCTTCATACTAAGGATATTTCAAAAATTACTCTGGTATTTATCAAACAGTTTTACATTAGTACTCACAATTTGTATGCCATTATTACATTTAGATTCTCTGTTTTAAACTGAATCTAGTGATACTAATTATGATTGGTTTTTAAATAAATTAACTCTAATAAGTAATACAATATACAACTCTCACCTTGGGTTGTTGTCATTAAAATTCAATTTTTTAGAACAACAATTGTTGTGAAACTATTATGTTTCTTCCACAATCTGAACATATAACATTACTATCTTCCTATAACAAAACAAACAAATTTTAACATATATAATACATAGATAATTACAATTTTACCTGGCCCCTGTCCATGGCCTAGGTTTTTGTCAATGTTATAACACAATAATTAGTCTCTTTCTTTAACATATGTAGTATTTCACTAGTGTACACTCAGAGTTTATTATATTGTCTGTCTTTTGTGATACCTGGTTACTCTTTACACATATTATTTTTATTACAGGATAACATAGCATCACATTGGTTGGTCTTGAGATGTCCTTCTTCATGGTGTGACAAATCTCACTCTTATAAGTTAAATTCTTTCATAATTGATCTTATTTTCAACTGAGTTTGTTCGTTTTTAAGGTATACTGAAGTATTGTACCATTCTATTTTATTCTTGTCAACATTTTGTAAATATTTAGCCAGATATGACTACTTTTTGTACTGGTTGATTGGCTCCAGCCATACATGGTATAGGTAAATATTTTGCTAACTCGATTATTACAATGTTAAAGTTAGTCAAATATATTAGTATAGTCGCTTTATATTATATTTCAACTTTCTAATGCAATTTGGTTGCATTTTGGCAACATTAAATCCATAAATCATACAATATTATATGCCTACCACATGTTTTTAGTTAATACTGTTTTTGGCTATTTTGACTGATTTTTATTCACTTGACAGCTTTCTTTATTTATGATAAATTGTTCACTTTTGTCTGCTCGACAATTACATACACCTTTTATTTCAATTTGATAATAATTAATTTTTTACATGAAGTCTGAGTGTTTGGTCTCAAATCCAACACATTAATATTTTTTGTCATAACAAATATATAATTTTTATTTTAACTTAGATTCTTTCTAATAATGTATTTAAGTCATTTAATACATTTATTTTATTTACATTACATAATATAATAATGGATCATGTCCATTCATTCACAAAAAATAGTTCTTAATACCCTATTCAGAGTTATAAAACTTAATAATTAATGACTTCATTTTGGTTGATTCTGACATTATTTGTCTCTCTTATAGTATCTTATGGTTTTTTCACTGTTATTCACTTTAATAATATATATGGGGTTTGTGTCTTAGTCACAGTCTGGTCGTTTTTCATGTTAGTAGTAATAATTATTAGACAATATTACACAATTTTTTAGGACTACTTGGGTTTGATACTGTTCACCTCACTTTCCTCTTATGATAATTGCTATGTAAATGGTTTCCTTTATGGAACGTTCTGTGACGTTACACAATTCATATATTCTGTATTTTTGTTTTACATATTTTTATTTTGAACCATTTGACGTTCACATAAAGTCATGTGATTTGTACATTTTACTAACGAAGACGCGTCTGTTCATGCTATAATTTTAATTTATTTCGCTATACACCACTGAACCTATGTGTGTAATTATTTTGTAAACTGCAACCATTAAACAGAAGTATTGTACCAAATGTAGTACCACATGAAGAAGAGCGTATTGAAGATTGCTAGTGACAAAGTTGTCTTTAACATCATACATTACCAACATCATTTGTATTTGCAAATAGTATATGTAATATATTTTATTTGTAAATATAACAATTTATATATTCTGTATTTTTGTTTTACATATTTTTATTTTGAACCCCTTGAAGTTTACATAAAGTCATGTGATTTGTACATTTTACTAACAAGGACGCGTCTGTTCATACTCAATGTGTGTGTGTGTGTGTGTGTGTGTGTGTGTGTGTGTGTGTGTGTGTGTGTGTGTGTGTGTGTGTGTGTGTGTGTGTGTGTGTGTGTGTGAGAGAGAGAGAGAGAGAGTTTGTTAAGCCGTTAACGTTTGGATTTGTCATCTGTAACAGCACACGCATAGGTAATTACATTATAAAGTAGGAATTTCTTCCGACGTCTGCGAGCGAGAGAGAGAGAGGGACATGATATATCACTACAAAACCGATGACATAAAGAGAGTGAGAGTGTTGAATAAGGGAATTCTTGTCAACGTTTGCAGCGAGAGAGAGAGACATACACAATGTGTGTGTGTGAGCAGTGCGTACATTGTCCGACAGCGATTTGTATGTGTACACACAGTTAATATTTGTCAAATATATATATTTCTAAAATCATATACAGACCCTCCTAACAAGGATCAATCACACTGACTGCATTATAAAACTATTAATTAATTATTTAATACAATGAAAAATGAAGTCAACGTTTTGACGACGAGTGAGAGAGAGAGAGAGAGAGTGAGAGAGGGCGTTGTAAGTACGTACACAGTTAATATTTGTCGAATATATATAAACTTTCTAAAATCATATACATGCGCGGTAATGACCACTAACGAGAGAGAGGAGAAACGGTTTGAACATAACGTTTGACAACGAGTGAGAGAGAGAGAGAGAGAGAGAGAGAGAGAGAGAGAGAGAGAGAGAGAGAGAGAGAGAGAGAGAGAGAGAGAGAGAGAGAGAGAGAGAGAGAGAGCTAAAATTATTTAACCATCACACACCGACTACTCTACTCATGTACATAGTGAGAGAGAGAGAGTTTGAGGGAGAGGAGAAACGGTTTGAACATAACGTTTGACAACAAGAGAGAGTGAGAGAGAGAGAGAGAGGGAGATAGTTTTACTTACATTCAAATGTTAGAGAGGAGAAACGGTTTGAACATAACATATGATTTAGGGAGACCGCTTAATGTATCAAGGTTTGAATTTTTCGCCATTGAAAGTTGATTTCGTCGTCGTCACAATCGACTAACCGCACACACATATAGGTATATATATACATTATAACGTGTTGCTAATAATGTATCACACGTTTGAATTCCCCCCCCGCCACAGAAAATGTTGGCAAACCTGCTCATATAAAATATCTATACACTATAATAATAATACAAAGAGGATCCATGCAAAGGTTGGTACACCTGATCATATAGATTTAATATACATTATAACACGCGACAAATTTGAACTCATGCAAAGGTTGGTAACTCTGATCATATATTTTAATATACACTATAATGCATCAAGTTGGAACCACCCACCCACCACCACCCACTGATATGCAAATCAGCTTTATTAAAAAATAAAAAATTATATTCACAGATGCAGGTGGTCCATTGAACCTCATCCCACCCCCCACCCACCCCCTTGATATGCAAATCAATTTAATTAAAAAAAAATAAAAAAATCAAATAAAAAAAATAAAAAAATTTATTCGCGGAAATTCGCGGATGCTGTGGTCCATTGGGATGCTGCGGGTCCAGCGGTGGCGGCGTCATCTCTTAGATCTTGTTTTTTATCGTTTTTTATTGTTTCTTGAGAAAGGCGGCATTCCTTTGTGAGCCAGAACCCTCATTTTCCCTCTACTTTCGCATGCAAGCGCACGCTCTTACCTGTGTACATTTACCTTTTCCATTAAGGTTACAAGCAAGCAAATAGATTTATTTACTTTTATAATTTCGAACTCGTATTTAAGTAACTAAGAACATAGTATATAATTTAAAGCTGACTATACGTTTTGAATAGTAGACTCGAAAACTGTTTTTGTAATACAGTTTCAACCAAAGTGTTTTATTTTTCTCAAGTGATATAGTCTTCCTTGATGATGAGTAAAACTGCACCAGTCAAATCTGAAAGTCTAAAAGCGAGTTTAATTAGGCAACCAAAACTGTTTGCCAAGGAGCAATACTGGAAGAGATAAAAATAACTCAATAAAAATGCACCAGTCGAGGTATAAAAAAACCAATGGTAAATATTGTATTATTCCTGAATGGAAGAAAATACATTGTTAAAAGTAATAAACAATTTGTTGTTAATGCCAAAAATTGGCATTCGAATAAAATTATTGTCGAATACCTTTTGAATGAGGACTATGAGTAATAGTACGAATATAGCGTTGACTGGGACCATTAAAGGGTAGAAAAAGTTATATAACGCAGAGAAATCAGTAAACACAGTTCTTGTTAACTCTATTATAAACAAACTCTAATGTTACAATGGTGATCTTTATACGTTAATATGCACTGCACACAAATTGTAATGAGAGTGATCAGAAGGTTCTTTTGTCTAAACTTTAGAACTGAGGATGCCGATCTTTGAACAGCCAAAACGAGTGGTAACAATAATAAGCAAACAATAAGATTCCATCGTACTCATAAAGATACGGTACATTTTGTTTAAAGAAAACATAAGTGCATCGTACAACGTTATATTTACTAAAGAGGAATAAAATATGGCAGACGTAACAATGCCCAAGACTAAGTGAAAATTAAATATGCTGACGTGATACAAAGGTTGTATGGTTAAAAACAGCAAAACCTCTTTCATATTTTATTACAGAATTTGGTGCGGAATTAAATAGCCATATATAACAGAAAACATTTGTAATCATAAAGCAGCAAAAGATAAAAGAAGACAGTCGTAATTTTATAGATATTGTATATTCCTTTTAAACAAAACAATAGATTTAAAACTGAGCTTCATTGTTTAAAGGAACGATCCAGAATACTCGCTTAAAAAGAAACGTTGTTTAAAATACTAAATAAATCGTTTTAATAGGAATAAAGTGAATTGTTTTTTAATTCACTAGTTTCTAGTCTCTTGTTGCTTGACTTATGTGTTATATACGTTAAATTAGTACTTAAAAAAAAAATAAGGAAGTGTTTAAGTCTGTGATCTATTTTAATTATTCCTCTTTAGGTGATTATAAAACAAAAGAAAATTTGACTACGAATTAAAGCGTTTAAAAGACCTAATAATACTTGAGACTTTTTACTGTGTCTAGTCTAAAACTTGAGTAAATGTCTCAGATATGCTTTTGATAGGTAATACAAATAGACGAATGAAGCAAGTTTATTTCATAAGCGGGAAAAATAACTACTTGGTCTGTAATATGATTTTTGGATTAGTATTCCACTGTACGAATATAGAGCTTCCGATTCCAGTTAAGTGTCCTATTCAGCAAAATTCTGGTGTTTTTTTTTTCACCACAGCAAAATTACAAAGCTGTGTTACAGAGATTGTGGAGTTTTCCCAATCAAAGTATTGCGTTATCAGCAAGATATCACACATCTAAACAACTGATAAAACATAGGAAGTTAAAACTAGGTAACTAAGTGTCGTATGGAATGCCGTGATAAGCTTTTTTAATCAACATTGTTCTACCTTGTCCTTCTGGGGTATAAAATACTACCGTAATTATACTGGGGTATAATTACTACCGTAATTATGGGGTTATAAAATACGGGACACACATTTATTTTTCTCCGTGTTAATACAGATTGCTCGCACAAACATTATCTGCTTGTACAGTGCAAATTGATACGTATCAATCCCGCTGAGTGGAACGATGGACACAGAGATCGTGTGTAATATCAAATTCATTCAATAACTATCGAATTGTTTATTTTCCGTCTTACCAAATTACATAGGTATTAATATAATACTCCATATGCAGAGTATATAATACTTGTACCTGTGCACTGTAAAAAATATACAATATTCTTATTTTTGTAGTCATATTGCGAGTACTATTTGTAACCATTTAAAACATATTGTATGACTCTTTTGAAATTAAATTGTGTCGCTATATTATAACAATTAATGTTATAATTGATTCAAACGCGTTATCAATATATAAAGCTCCTAAATGTTGCATGTCGTAAGTATTGTTGAAAAAAAGTATGTGTGTCGATTTCTCCAGTCTTACCAGTTTATTTTATTATTATAAGATGCACAAGGTCATTGTATTACACGAATCATCTGTATGCATGTTTTCACATGTTTCGGGTACATTAGGATTTGTCAGCAATATCTAGATTTAAGGCATATGACTACAATAATTGTTAGCCGTCTTATTCGTCATGCTCTCTGAAACCGATTATTGTGGTGATGATACACTAAAGTCACCAAGACTCCCAGTTTTGTTTTGATCAGTTGTCTGATAGGTAGAAGCAGACTATTTTCCTGACCTCACGGAAGCTTAGGAAGTGGGGGAATTTCTTCCCATATTTCCCCAATTATTTATACGTTTAATTTTTATCCAGACAAATATTTAAAAATATTTCACAAACACTATATTATATTTTATCTGCTTTTGTTTTGTCTAGTTTTATTGTGGAAAGTCGTGTCGTAATTGTCCCATTTTATGCATATCTTAATGACTGTAAACTATTTTCTTACAATTTATTCACTCAGTAAGTTTAAGTAAGGACAGCTTTAAATAATGAGCCATTTAAAAAGAATCTTACCACACCCAGTTACTATCATAAGATTCAACAATTTTTCATAACATTTGACGTAACACAGGTTAAATTGGAATAAAAACTACAGGTACTTGGTCATATCATAAAAATTATATAGATTTTTAGAATTTTCAAATGATTTATTTTTACTCCTATCATAATCAACTAACATTTTCGTTTACCTTTTATTTCGAATTATTTTATAGCCTACACATTTATGCGTTAAATAATATTAGACATTTTTGGATTACAATTTTTATTTTTTGTTAAGCTTGTGAGTTTTTTATTTGTTCCTTTATTATAGTCTTCGTTTTTATTCCCATGACAGACATAATCCCTAAACTGAAAGATCAAAATTAATTGAAATCAAAATAAGAGACGTTAATGAAACATTTTAAATTTGTTTACAGGCTACTGTGTAAAGATTATTAATTTGTTAGAAAGTATATTTTGCTAAACCTTTACTCTAAAACTGTTTTTACCGGTTACAAAAGAAATATTAGCTGGAAGCTAAGGTATAGTCTCTAAGAAAAGTATGTCTGTAAATAATTAATTTAATAAATTTAATAGTGGGTAGGCAGAACGAACGGTGTATGTAAATAATATTCATTTCCGAAGACTACGCTGGGAACTTTATTCCGATTTTTCTACCAACTCACAAATAAGTAGATTATTAATTTTCACTTGAATTTATGTCTTTATTAAAACTGAGAAATATGCGAGTCCGTTTTATAGAGTCATCTTAAAAAATATTGTGGCCGATAATATTGGTAACAGTAATTATGTAAGAAAGTGGGATAGATGTATATATATATATATTGCAACTCTACTTATATGCGTTGTTGTTGGGTTGTGTTATGTATGAGTACCTACCTGCTGTCCGATCTTGCGGTTTCTTCCGACTAGGGCGTGTGGATTTTGGATTTGAATTTCGCAAGTTTGTAATCTCCAATTTATGGCAACAACACACAAAATAAGTTAATTTAAAGGGGAAGAGTTCTGTGAGATTGGTAGGCTTTGTAGTACAACAATAAAACAATGCAATATGGGGTAATTAACGTTGTTTATTACTCCAATAACACACAAGAATAAAAGGGTTATATTATCAATTATCCTTACAGTCTAAACAATGAATCGATCTTGACTAATGTTTTTCAATTGGTTGATAATAGAAAAGAAGTTAAACTCGTTATTCGACAAGTTAATTGCAAGTAAAAATTTAATTAATTAATTTATTTAATTTAATTAAATTGCTTTAAATAAATTGGATTCAAATGTTAATAAAAATAAAATATAAAAACTCTGAAGTTAATTGAATATTTTCCAAAAATAAATTAGGCGTGACAGTCTAGTTCACGTCATTTCATTTTCTAGTGATTTGACTCTGTTATACTGCAGTATGAACTAATAATTAAATTGTTTGTTAAGATTTGTATAGCGCTTTCGTATTATTTCTATTGATTCTTAACTACAGCTTACTAATGACTTCGACTGCTATACAGATTATCACAATGAATTTATTCTTATTTACTAGAGTCTTTGATTTTTGTGGCACCTGAATTGTTTAAATTACAATGCTTTTAATTGAAAAAGATAGAAACTTTGATGTTGAAAAATAAATAAGTTGATTTTGCTTTCCTGTTTTTGAAGTGGATGGTAGAGTTGCTCCAAATTGTCCCTCGCTGTCCTGGTCCGATCTGCTAGAGATAGTGATCTGCTTAGAGCGTCCTGGATTCGGTCGTTGAGTTCAGAATTCGGCGACACTCTCCTCTCTTGCAGTTTGTTGAAGATTTTAACGTCTGCGGCTTTCTGCTGGAACTGGTTTATGTCCCTCGTCGATTCGCACGTCGCACGTCAGCGTGTGTGTGTGTGTTTCGTTCGAGTGGTAGCTCAGATCGTCAGCTGGTTCACCAATGATTTAGACGGCCTCTCTGTCGTATTCTTGAAGTCTGGTCTTGTAGTCTGGTGGATCTCTTGCGTGCTTATGACCACAGCTTGTAGTACTTAATAAGCTTGTTTGTTGTAATGAAGAGTATCTCGACTTGACGCAATAATTACGAGTTGTACAGTTGATCTGTATTTACTATGTTCGTAATTATGTGTGTTGACCACGTAGAGTCTTCTGATGAATCTTCACAACTATGGTTACGAGACGATCGAAGAATTACGTCTTTACTTCGCAAGTACTGGCAGAAGAGTGATGGTTCAGCCCCAAAACACCGCGCTGGTCGGGATTTCGTCAAATGATTTGATTGGCTGACACACTCTCCCCACTACACAAAATTTGAATTCCCTCAGTCCGTGAGAATGAAGTTAGTTTCCCACAGACGGAGAATTAATATTATTACTAATATTATTAACCCGGCTGAACTAAATTGTCGGTCCGGATTTCCTGTGATAATTTTATTTTGCAATATCTTGGTTGCAAACCAAATTGTGCTAAGTCTGAAATATACAATCTGTTGGAAATTATTATATTTATAACATATTAAAAGCTCGTTAATGTAGCTCTATTTTTACAGAAGTTATTCACATTAATTAATTAACTATTTTGTTTGTTAATTATATTGCGTAAAATTTGCACACGTTATTATTAATATTTCGGCAAACATTTTGGCTATCTTAGATTTCGCCTTAATTTATTTGTTTCCGAGATATTAATAATTAACAGTTGGGGTGTGGCTATTCATTCTACAGCGAGCTGATTACATAACGGCCACGTGTGCGTCGTTTTGCAAAGCATTATTTTCATCGCTACTACATACAAATGGAGTTTTGACTATTACAATTTATTTAAACATGATTCTAGTATACAGTTGACATATAACTCCAAATAATTGATATTTGGTGCTGTTATATACTCCCCTGCTCATTTTTAAAAAAATGAGTGTAAAAATTACAGTTATTATTATTTTTTTTCAATTATTATAAACGTACTTTGTAATCGTTATACTTGCTACTATACATGTTGTATTACTTATTTAAAAACACATACATGTGTGTTAATGTTCTTCCATATATACAGCTTAACTCTAATTACATCCTATTAATAATATTATAAATGAAATTATTGTGCAATTAAATATTTTCAGAACGGGTAGTATCTAATCGCAGCGTTTAAGAAGGTTTGTTTGTCACAGCGGCACGCGCGCGAAGGAATGTGCTGACGTTTGTTTACAGTCGTTATCGCACCGCGTGGCGCTAATTGCTTGACCTACATTCAGACCGTCGGCCGGTAGTTATCGTGACGTAACTATTTCCTGCCCATGTGTTCGCTTCGCCCTATACGCTTGTTAGTTACCGCGTTAGAAATGCATTATTCTTTATACACAATCTATCTACAATTATTATTAATAATATGAAACACCGTTAATTTATTTTAATTCTAATTATTATTTAATTAAATTATTATTAATTCTAAATATTATTTATTTTTAAAGTCTTATTATTTCGCACCGACGCGCCTTGGAATTTCATGCTACTCATAGTATTTTCTTAAAGAGCTCGCATGATATTTACCTACCGTTTTTGTTCGGTCGAGCGTCGTAACGATAAATGTGTGAAGCGCGAGTTGCTGAGCCAAAAGATACGGACCGTTATATAAACGAAAAAACTTTGCGGCTATATTTATGTCTCTCCGGCCCACGGGGTTCGCCTTGAGAAGCACTTTCTCTCCTACTACAAAGTTAGTTAGTTTATGAGTAGTATTGAATTTGTCCGCCCTTTTTCGCCCTTTTTCAACTATTCTGTCCTTCACAAGTTGATTTTTACACTGAACCGGCAGAGGTAGATTATATGTCTTTGGGCTGCGTAAATAATTATTCCAAAATATCTCTGGCTTTATTCCAGAGTCTAACTCTGCTGGTGTGTATTCAGTGGTGTCGTGATAATTTTCGTTTATCGCCGTTTCAAAGAATGATAGGAACTCGGGCCATTTGCTTTGCTCCTTATAGCAATATATACGGAACATTTTTCCGATTTCCCGATTCACCCTTTCGGCGAGGTTGCCCTATGTGATCGTCGTATCGAGGTGAGGATTGCTTTAATACCATTACGTTCCAGGGTTGCTGCCCAGTGTTTATTTTGAAATTGCTTTCCCTGGTCACTAAGCACGCTCCTTATCGGTCCATGTTGTGGAATATACTTGTTAAGTATAATGTTCAAAACGGATTTTGTGGTGGGTCTAGGGATCGCGTAAAGGCTAACTTTTTTTGTGAATACATCGACACAAACTACAATGTGTTTTAAGTTTCTGGTAGCCTTGGGTAGTGGTCCCAGAAAGTCGGTAGCGATCATCTATCCCTTACCTTCCGTTATCACATTTGCCATGGGAACGTAAGTGTGCAAATTTGGTGCTTTCGCGGTTTGACACGGATGACATGTTTTTAACAATTTCCTTACTCTACGATACATGTTTGTAATTGTAAAATCCTCCCGTAATATTTTTACACATTTTACTGGAGATGCGTGTGCCATTTTTACATGTAATGAGTGAGTTACACACGCAAGCATCGCTGGAGACAATACCACCTTCCATTCGCCCTGTAACAATTTATACAATATATTGTCTTGTATGAGGTAATGCGGATTTGGGTGAGCTGCTATCATTTGCTTTTTAGCAAGGAGTGCGAGGTCATTGTCCTGCTCGCGTCCTATGTTTTGTAGCATATTGGTAGCTTCAGGCGCGACAGTGTATTGCATATTTAATACCCTCAACTCGTCGTCAGCTGCTTCGTATACCTCCTCCTTTTCTACGGGCGGATATCTGCTTAAGGTGTCTGCTGTGGTATTCTCTGCTCCTTTGCAGTATTTAATAGTAAAGGAATACTCTTGAATAGCTAACACCCATCGTGTTAGTCGGGAATTTGCTAGTCGGCATTTCAATATAAAGGACAACGCCTGATTATCTGTGTGGATCTCGAAATGGGTACCATATAGGTAATGTCTGAATTTTCTGAGAGCGTTTATTATGGCGAGTATTTCTTTCTCAGAGGTACAATAATGTAACTCAGCGCCTTTTAGCGTTCTATTAGCGTATGCTACAACATGAAGACTACCTTGCTCGTCTTCCTGGTACAACACGGCGCCGATAGCATACTCGCTAGCGTCAGTATACATTACGTACTTCCTGCCCTGTTGTGGATGGAACAATTGTAAATTAGTTTGGAACAGGCCCTTAACCCTCTCAAACGCATCGTTCTGTTCAGAACCCCATTTCCACTTTATATTTTTGCGTACCAGCTGTAGCAAGGGGACTGTATATTCGGCGTATTTGCTGGTGAATTTCCTGTAGTATCCCGTGAGTCCAAGGAATGCTCGTAGTGCCTTGAGGTTCTTGGGCACCGGGAACTCCACAATACTCCTGAGCTTCTCTGGGTCCGTACTGATGCCTGTAGCTGAGATTATATGTCCCAGGAACTTCATTCGAGACTTTACGAACTCGCACTTGTGTAGGTTGAGCTTGATGTTGGCTAACCTCAGCTTCTGAAAGACGCTCCTCAGATGCTCGAAGTGTTCTTCCAACGTGCGGGATATCACGAGGATGTCATCGACGAATATTACAGTGTACGGGTCTACCTCAGGTCCTAGAGCTCTCTCGAGGCATCTTACAATAGCGGCGAGACTCGTGCTAATTGTCTTTACGTTAATTGTTCGATTAAGAGATAAATAAGTTGTTTATCACCTTATCGTTGTCAATCATACTCAATCATTGGACCCCTCTGTAATCGTCCTCGTCGCGAACTTCATCATCACTCTCTCTTCTCCTCTTGTCCAGCGTCGCCTCTCTCTTCTCCTCTTGTCCACCGTCGACTTCCTCTCTTGCCCAGCGTCGACTCTCTCTCTGTCTAGCGTCGCCTTTCTCTTCTCCTCTTGTCCAGCGTCGTATCGATCTCTGGAACTTCTCCTCGTGCTGTTTCCGACGTCAGTTGATCTTCTTATGTGGATCTTCTTATGTAATTTTGTTACTACTTAAAAATTGTTTGTTTTACAATCCAGTTACATAACTGTATGTAACTGGAAGGATGAAATTATTTACAAAAATTTAAATATTCTGTGCGGACGGGCAGAAGCTCCCGCTGCACCGTGGATGATTTAAGAAAGAGAACCACTGTAACTTGTGTGTCCTATTTATACCCATATCTTGGTCAACACCTGCAGTGGTACGAAATCGACATGTCAGAAACTGTCTTTGGGTTCAGTTCCCCCACTCCTTGTCAATTTCGCTATTGCTTATATTTCTGCGAATTGCAGAGTCCTGTAAATATACTCTTATACTTATCTTATAACTATTTTTACAACACATGTTCACTGTAATTTTGGTCATTGCAACTTAACCCTTTCGATTTGTACACAGTTATTTCACTATTACACTCGTACGGTACTTTCACATGGTTTTCGTACACAGTATTTAGTAAATTTTCTTACAAATATTGTGTTTTTGGATTTTACTTCTTAATTATATTTTATGAATAATTACGGAAAACCAGTAATTATGCAATTATTCATCTTGGGGTGGTAAACTCGCCTGCATAGACCTGCGTTCACACACACTAGCAAAATACTGGTGTACACACTTTCAGTTACATTTGTGTGTGTGTGCACGTCGATTCAGGTCGAAACACCTGTTCATATTTTTGTCTGAGCCAAGCTTGCAATCCCTGACATGCTTATTTCTAATACATTATTAATTATTTACAGTTTATTAGGTATATTTAAATTTTTGTATTCAATGCTCAGTACCATCACTTATTTGTACTGTCGCTATATATATATATATATATATATATATATATATATATATATATATATATATATATATATATATATATTGTAACATAACAGAATTATCAAGAATTATCACCTTAAAATTTAACTTAATACAACATGAATAAAGAAGAAAATGTCAATAGTGAGTGAGAATAATAAATGGTTAAATGTTAATAAAATTAAACTGAATAACAAAGAAAACTCTTGGTCCATATATAAATGAACAACTATATAGAACCCCTATAAAACAGCAGTATACCCAGTAGGTTGGGGAGCAGTAAAAAGAAAAGACAAAGGTAAACAAAATATTGATAAGGGGAAATTTATTATATTAAGAAGCAGAAAAACCCCAAGACACAAAACCAATAACAAATTAATAAGGAGCTGTAAATGAGAAAAGGACATGAAACCACAAGGCAAGGAAATACTAATACAATCAGAAGGAAGAGACAAATATATCAAGGTTCATAAAAAGAATATAGCAACAAGAAAGGATATCCACTAAAACCTTATGAGGAATGAATATACCCAATTCTTATACATTTAAAACCAATGATAAATGTTAGACCAAATAACAAGTTACAGGATACAATACAGTGAAAAATAAAACTGTAAACTAAATTGTAAGCCTAGGTTAAGAATAACAAGTGACATACTATAAGAAATAAACAGTGAAAGAAAATAAAATTATTTAAAAGAGACTACCATTAGTGTAGAGAGATACCAGATAAAAATAGCATAAGAACAAAAGACAGTTTACTAACTGAGAATATTATTAGTGATAAGAATGTTTTAAAGATTAGATACAAATGAAGAAATCCTAGATATAAGATGTTTTATTATAGTTGAGTGTTACAAAAAAGCAACCTAAATACAAAAGACAGTTTAATAACTGAAAGTATTATTAATGATAAGATGTTTATAGTTTAATCAAATTAGGTATAGTAAGTACAAAAGACAGTGAAGAACTGAAAGTATTATTATAAATAAAATGTTTTATTTTAACCAAATTATATATTTAAAAATATAATAGGCATAAGATGTTTTTGTTATGTTTAAGTGTTATAAAAATTTTAGTAGATATAAGATATTCAGTTGTATTTGAAATAATGTTCAATAATTTCCAAGTTTGATAAGACAGAGAAGGCAAGTAGGTAATAGGAATATTGTATTTTTTATAAAACTGTAAACCATATAAAAAGTATAAGGCAAATTAACAAACACACCACAATTGAAAAACAAACCAGCATTATAAACCAAAATCACCTATCATAGAATCAAACTCAAATAAATAAATTCAATCAAACTGCATATAATGAATAGAAACTAGTCCACACAACACAAAGATATGAAAATGTAATCAGTACAGAAACAAATATTAGCAAATGTAATGACAAAAGAAGAAAATTAACTTTATTTGGAAATAAGTAATACTAGGCCTAAGTGGTACTCAACTCAGACAAAAAGTAAATTAATCAATATTGGAGTATTATAACAACAAATTATTAACAACAAGCAATAATCATGGAGTGAGTAATGTTATTTAATGGAAATATTAACATAAAATCACTTGAAAACCATTTAAATACTAAATTTGTAAAAAATACAAGGCCTACAATAAATAGCAAAAATTGTAAATTTTAGGCGTATCTGAACTTAAAACAGACCCAGGTATATATCAAATTATGTAAAATTAGCTTAAGAATATTGCTGAATAGTTAGATTTTCGTAAAATTAATAAATAATTAAGTTACAGCAATAAATAGGAAAACTTGTTATGTATGTTTATGAGTTGAAATCAAATCCAAGACGTAAATTTGTAAAAAACAATGGGAAGAGGAAAAAGACATTTTATAAATTACCACAAAACGACGACTTTAAGTCATCAGTCTATTGTTAATCGTAAAAGTGTACAGATCAGAATTAATGACGGAAGATCTGAAAAACAGAAATAGTGTAAAAGCAATGACGAACAACCTCAAAAAGTTTTACTGAGGTTACCAAATGGAAAACAACACATCTACTTTATAAATAACACCAATAACTATCACAGAACAACAGTAATAGTAATACCAATTACTAGAACGAGAAATCAACCGCCATTTTGAGAAAAATTCAACCAATATTATCTGGACACGATCTCAACATATTTGAACACAGAACACTGCACCAATAAACTACCACAGAACAACATCGCCGAGGAGGGAAGAACACTTCACGCAATTTTCCATGGATACTACAACCTCGCAGAGAAAGGAATTCGCATTTATTTCTGAGGGAGAAGAATAGCGTCAGCGTTGTATAGCAGAAAGTCAACGAAGTGAGCGACGGCCACTTGCATTTACTAGCCACCAGCACGGAGCACTGCCTCTACAAGTCGGTGACGTCATTCTACGAATGGTTCGATCTTTATTTAAAAATTGACAATATTCATAATCCTGTTATTTTGCAGCAAATAATAATTTATTTTAAGATAGTTGTATGTATTGTATCTTGTTCCTTGCCCTCTATGACCATTTCGACAGTAAAAAGAATCCGAAATAATTAATTTTGTAAACATTATATTTTGTCAGTTTTGTTCACAATCGACCTGAGCGAATCTCAATCAATGCCTGGTCCATGCGCATAAGAGTGGCGCACAATTTCAAATGTTAAGAAATAAACATCACAATTACTTAATTACATGCTTTCATAATTATTTGTACAATAAATATTAGTTTCTTCTTTCTTCTAAAATAAGTTAGAGTTATTAGAGAAATATACCAAGAAGAAGAAGAAGAGGAGTGAAGTTAGAAGAGAGAATACTAGATCCACATACATAACTAGATTATCTATGGAGAACAAATATTTTCAACAACACAATATCTCATTTATTTAATTGAAAGTAATTAAAAATTTACAATTAATTGATTATTCAATTAATTAATTTAAATTTTTTTTTATTAAATCTATAATAACAACAAAATTTTTTTCTTATCAACATAATAAATTAATTATTTTTAAATTGGTTCAATTACAAATTGGCGCTCACAACAGTGGGGCTTCATCATCTGCTATTTGCACGTTTTACAACGAATTGGCGAGCTCAACAGCGGGACTTCGTCATCATTTATTTGTAGTAAATTATTATATTATATTATTTGTTATTTGTTTTATAACAATATATATATATATATATATATATATATATTGCAAGGTTACAACAATTCTACAAATATATTACCATGTAATCAACGCAACTAAATCTGTATTACACCGGCCAGGTCGCAGGATTTGTTTCTCTCGTTGCGTTAAGTATATGTAGTTGCACAATAATTATATAGTTTTTAAAGAGGAGTGAGATGTTGTTGACATGAAATAAATCATTAAAAATCGTTTCAAATAATCGTTCTAAGATTAAGATTTTTTAATTAACAGACAAAAATATTTCTATATTAAAATTTCAAACATTAGGCACATAAATATTTACCTTTATAAGTGTTACAAATATACTGTAACCTGCAATCCTATTCATAACATACCACAAAATAAACACCCATATATTCTTATTGACTAAACAACATGTTAAACAAGTTATTTAAATTCTTTTTATTTCTGTGTGTCTGAAATTAACTCAACTTTTAAATACTGATAGCAAACCAGTTACAAACAAAATAAGATTAAGTTCCAAGAATGAATTTATTGTTGCTATAAACAAAAAATAAATTAATGTACCTGTTACTTCCAATCTATTATGGACTTATACTGACACACCCAAAAATACTACAAAAGATTATTATTTCTTTAGTAGATTTGCTTGTTAACTTACTCTCTTATCTAAGTATTATTTAATCTTTAAACTCTAATTATTATATTCATATTTAAGTTCTTTTTCGAGAGCTCTCTTCTCAATAAAATATAATTGTTTTTGTATCACCTGCGTATATCGCCGTTACCGTTGCGCGCGCGTGCGCGCGTGCGTGTGTGTGTGTGGTGTCCAGAATCCTGAGAGTATGATGATGTTGATTATGATGATGACTATGCTGATGCGGTGTTTGTTGTCTCTAAATGAGGTTGTTGGTGATGCTTCTCACGTCTTGGTGTGAGTGTGGTAGTTTGCGTGTGTGTCCAGAAGTCGATCGGCAAACGGGCAGCGTAACGTCCTCTAGATTTGTTGAGTCCGAGTGTCTGATCGCCCAAAGTTGCCAGTGGTATTTATACTGGTGGCGATTTGACAGGAACATTCCTGCTTTCGACAGGTTAGAGATGGTCAGTTTGCTCCAGAGCGTCCTTTTATTACACTCACTTTTTGGTTAATTATCGCGAACTCATGACCATATTCGTCACATGAGCGATCTCATTTTTTGCGTAATTTTTCTCTGGTCACTCACATATATCACAAATATTAAATACTCTTCAATTACACTAGTAATTAATATTAATTAAATAGCATCATTAATATTGCCAATTTTGTAAGAATTTTATATCAACATATTCATTAAAATTTCCTTTATGCAATGGTGTCTTTATAATTGGCATAGGTCTTCTTTAACGGGTTTAACACGAGTAATTAGTTTATTATAATCCTGTTAAGACCTGAATAATTGGAACAAACAATTCGTAGCACATCACCCAATTATCGTGTCGTAGCTGACCTACACACACGCCGTATCTTACGCTGACACAGCAGGTGTTCTCTCGACAGGTCAGATTTTGTCAATTCCTGCATTTTCTTGCACAAAACTGTCTAAAACTGTTCCTTATACTTTCTATGCTAATTACATATTAAACATACCGCCCAGGGCAAATATGCAAATATATGTATTGTTGCAATATATATATATATATATATATATATATATATTGCGACGATACAAGTAAACACTTTCGCATAGGATAGCTGTGTGTGTATAAATTATAAAAAAGTCTATATTGGAGGTGTAGAAAAATTATTTATTTGTCACACAAGTAAATGATTGTTTATATGATATATTTAAAATTACACAAATGTCATGAATAGTATTTTATTATTTATAAAAGAGTCTATATAGTTCAATTTGGATGTTTTTTACTTGATATGTAAAATTCCATATACTCGTCGTGACGTCACTTGTTCCGCTGCTGCTGCTAATCTCTGCATAATGACCGCCGCTCGCTGCTCTCTCACACTCTCTCTCTCTCTCTCTCTCTCTCTCTCTCTCTCTCTCTCTCTCTCTCTCTCTCTCTCCCTCTCTCTGCGCTGTGCTGGGTTCGTCGAACAACTGATAACACTAATTGCATATATCACACATAAACTGCCACTTTCCGAATTGTTAGTTTGTATTGATCGGAATTTGTTATTATTAGTATTAAATCGTTATGAAATAGATTTTCAGGGTGTAATGAGTTGTAATTATAAAAGCGCTGTATTAGGTTT
The DNA here is from genome assembly GCA_034769895.1 of Magicicada septendecula. NCBI lineage: Eukaryota > Metazoa > Arthropoda > Insecta > Hemiptera > Cicadidae > Magicicada > Magicicada septendecula. The sequence continues at coordinate 273,343,207 of CM068374.1, forward strand.
ACACCTTCCGGCTACTCTTGAAGTGTTCCACGTTAATAGGATTTACCCCGTTAGGTAAATCTCCTTAAGCGAAAATATTCTACTATCGCGTAATAGCACTTAATATAATAATATTGGTTGTTAACTCGCTTGGTTCTAATGGAATAACTCGAAAAGTGTTCCAAGCATTAGCGTTACTTTAGATTAACCAGTTCGTACAAGAAAAACTCTTGACGAAGAGCACACGTTCACTATGCAAAGGCTTCCGATGAACTGCCTCCAAGTACACCAGACAACGGACGAATCTGACTGAAATTAGGGGCTTCTGATTGGTCAATCGACTGTCTACGTGGTAGATTGAACAAAAGATACACGGGTTGCAGGCGAATCTTTGTATAAGTCTGCGAGAGCCTGCACAGATTTTATCTAGAAATGTTATTACTCTTCAATAGATAAGCGTAAAAAGTTGAGTTTTCAATCACTAAAAAAACAAATTTAAAAAATAGCTGAGAACATAAGAGTGTATAGAAAATGTAGCTATTTTCATAAATAATTCACTATCCAAGTTTCATGCCGATAGGTTAACTATCGCGAAAGATATAACAACGAAGGTTCACCACACGCGAACGCGCGCACATATTCACACACAAAGTACATGACATTATAGAGCAAAAATTTACAAGGAATTTGGTATAACATAAGTCCTTATCCATCACTAAATACAAAACTTATAGCTAATTGACAAAAATTGCATAAATCAATTTAAAACATTTTAATGTCCGTCATCCATGCTCTGTAATTCTTATTCATAGTTCATCATCCTGTGTTTCGTTGCAGTATATATATATATACATACTACAACGCTACTTTTCATCTAACACTCTTATCTAATATTTTGAATGATAGATAAAACGTTACTTACCCGTGAGATTACTTTACCTGGGCGCCAGAACAAATCCCAGATACTTATAACACGGTTCCAGCTTAGCTCAGAGCATAGAGACATAAATTCTCAGGATTCGTTCAGTGATTGTGGATTCAAGGGGAATCGTTACAAATAACACTTCAAAATTTGCTTGAGTATGTTTAATTAACGTTTTAATTATTTTTAGACTTCTTGAAAATGTTAATTGTAGGACTTATTGCTACCCTAACTCTTATAATTAACGAGTGTGTGTGAAAAGTAAAGATTAAGACGTTCAAACGACCTATTGCTCTTATCTGGTTTAATTAAGAGATTGATATCTCCCAAACCAGTGCTAAAGAACAGGTCTGCAATAATTTGCACGTCCAATACTACACCTCACTTTCCATTCAACACTCCTATACTATGTTATGACTACTATTACACATTAAATACAAAGTGTGAAATGCTTAGTGTCTTTTAGAAATTGTTTATTGCTTTTTATTATTTGTTTAGTACTTATTTCGTTGATCAATGAATCTATTTCTTACTGTTTGATGCGTCGACCGAAGATAGGAATCCGTAGAGGTCCTCCTTTTGATGGTTTAGCACAGAAGAAATGATGTTGATCAATCCTGTAGAAAGATGCTCTGGCAATTACAGATGCTGTAGCTCTCTGTTGCTCAGGTCACTTCACGGCTGATTATAAATTAATTAATTAATAATTTAATTAATTAATGTGTTGTTTTTACACAGCGAGTGTTGTTGAACGGTACTAGTTCCTCTACTGCGGACTACTTCTCGAATTTCGTACTTAAATACACTTTGCGTGATTGTAAAATTTCTGCACGTAATTTACATACGACTAGCGCATTGAAGATTCGAACGAAGAGTAACGCTACCCCACGGTTTGAGTTGGCGTCTGTTTTAAATACGGGATTCTGATTGGTTGTTCAAATAAATCATACGTTTTTCCAGTCTCGACAATCTCGAACAGGTCGAGCAAACACCCCATGACAGGTTTGAAACGGCAGAGAATTTGTAGTTAAAATCGTACTTCCTGTGATTGCAAATTGATTGATTACAGGTATTCGCAAATGTGTTTTCTAAGATCTGACCACAGAATATTGTTGCTTAGGTCTTTATCTGTGTGTGTGTGTGAAAACACCTAATTCCTATGTAGCATAATTCTCTTGTTATTCCTTTTGGCGTTCGTCTTCCTTATAACTTCTTCAATTGTTATTTATATTAACTGAGATTGCGGCTACTTATTAAGCTTTGCTTGCTGAACACAATGCTGTTTTCAGAATTGCAGTATATTTATTAGTTTTGAAGTTATTGCAGGTTGAACTGATAATTTGAATTGAGTAAAGTTTCATGTTTGTACCGGTAGCGGACGTCGCTGTGACGAGGTTAGAGTGCTTTCTGCTGCGATTATACGCTCTTCTCTTGCTTACGGCGCTATACTCGTACAGTCTAACATTTCATATAACGCTCAGATAGGACGCTAATATGAATCGCTATAATGTATATATATATATATATATATATATATATATATATATATATAGGTTTCGTTTGAATGGAATTTAATTAATCTATGTCAATGAAGTAAAACGTACGTAAGCAAAGTCATATAACATTTATACTTATCGTCACCTCTAAAAATACATCATAGTTATAGAAACAATAAAAAATAGATGGTTAATCCGTCAGCAAAATAAACATAATAATAACAACTAAAAATATCATTGATATTATATGAGAAGATATATCGTTTGTTATAACAATTGCCAAAAAAAGGTTTTATTTATTTTGAAAATCCAAATAAGTATTTACTTTTTGTTACGAGATAATATCAGATAGACGGAGATTAATAGCTAACGTGGACAAGAAGAAATGTTAACAACCTGTTTTTTCCATTACTTGTTACTAATTTAACAATAGTTACAATCGAATTCACTGAATTAGTTAACTCATAACTAATTTCGTAGTAAACTCATAACTCGTGGATGTAATTTCATTAGTTAACGCAATAGCCGGTACACAGTGACTCTACTATTAGTTAGTTTTAAATTCATTCGTGTTTATTTATTTGTTGGCAAATAATATTGTTGGCATACACAGAACATATTAGCCTATATTTGGTGATTTATTAAAATAAAATGGAATATGCAGACGCACCGGTACTTACTTACACATTAACACGTATGTACTCGGAACTGTGGCTGTTAATCTCAGATAATCTCTCAGCTCCCACTTGGCACAAAACAAATACTGTTCAAATCAGCTAGTAAAAAATGTTTTTATCATAACTAAAAATGCATTTATACTAAAAACGAGAAAAAGTTTTTTGTATAAAGTGTTATCTCTTTCCTTGCGCGTGTTTAATGTCAAGAATTAAGAAATATGTAAACTAGGCTTGAATTTCTAAAAACGTTTGGGCGAAGCAATTTATGGTCTATAAAACTATTGGAATTAAACGAACACACACACACACACACGCGCGCGCGCGCACGCACAATCTATATCTGTCTGAGGCTTTCACGGCCGGCGTCAATGTTGTTAGAATTACGGCTTGCCGGACTGTAAGGCCGTGGTCCAAAGTTGTGTAAGCAAACGTTTCGGCCGTACTTGGACGGCCATCTTCAATGTAGAAGGCTGCAACAAACTGACCGAGGTTTTGTAGTCAATGACCACAGTACTGTGTAGTCAGTAACGTAACAAAATTGTGGAGAATGTAGGCTATTAACATTATGAACTGCATTAAGTAAAAAATATTGTTACCCAACAGAACTTTCTCGAACAATGGAGAGTGTTGTTCTACCCGTTTCTCGCCTAGCCCAGCAGGTGCGTGTTCCTGCCAAGGCCGCACTAAAGTACGCTCTAGTGTTTTCGAATGCTTGTTCACGCAAATTATGGAACATCCGCGGACTATAAAGAGCCAACAGTTACCTCTTAGAAGTCAGAAGTGGAGGTTTATTGAAGTGTGTTTTGAAGTATTGTGGAGAAGTGTGGAACTCTAATAGTTGACGTTATTGTTGGGTGTGGACAAATTTAACTTGAATCATTGTACAAGTTGATTACGAACTGTTAATTGTGATTAACTAAAGCTGGTGATTAGTGACTACACTGATGTCTGTGTTTTGTTTTCCACTGTACCATACGACGATCAGTGAGACCGTCGTAACAACACACATACCTGCTGTCATTTTTAATACACAAAAAGTCATCAAGTTATTGTTATTTGACAAAAAAAGCATTAATATTACGGACAGGTAAAAGAGGTAATAATGCGATCTTCTTAGTAATTAGATTTACGTTTTGTAGGCCTACTCTCACACTATGTACCATTTCATAAAGGATGCAAAAGAGATAAGACTATTTCAATAACCGTAACACGATGTTGAATATAAACATGGGATAAACTTTTATATAAAATTTTGAACAAGTTACACCAACAGAAAACGTAGTAATATTTGCTTAAAATATTAGTGTCCTAATTTGTATTCATTATATGGCTAGAGAACAAAATTAATATCAAACATAGAATACAACACAACAAATAAAACACTCGTACAAATGAAACAAGATTGTTTCTTGTTAATTTATAATGAATAATTTATGTAAATAACGAATACAGAATATGCATTCGGTAGGTATTGTGAAATAGTGTAAAATGAAACAAATCAGTAATTATGACCGCATGCCGTGTTTATTACGTTATAATACGTTAGGCGCATATTATTTTAATAAACGATTAATAGCAATTTTGTGAGTATTACTAACTCATTCACAAACAACTAATTTCAGTAATTAATGTTAAGAGCTTGCTAATTATATTGAAATAATTATATTGAATGAAACATTGTTTGCAAACATTGATTGGTTTATGTTTCTGAATTCATTTATATTTTGTAAATAAGTTATCAAAAGATACGACATACTTGGTCATTGTTTTTCTTAGTTTAATAGTAAATGTATTAGCTAAGCTCCCCTGTACTTAGAACTTAATAGTACTTCTTATCTATGCTGTGTCAAGCCACAATACAGTGGTTTGTGTGAAGTAGATGGAGCAGATGCTCCAAAGCCTAGGACTCCAAAGTCTAGATCTAGGGACTGCACAATTTGGGAAACATAATCTTGCAAATTTGGTGACTTTCCATAATAAAAGACTATAAGAACGGATGTCCATTTTGTTCACATAGTGAGAAAAATGATTGCGCTCTAAAAAAACCATTTGTTAAAACGCATTATTTTTAAAAGCGTTTGTTTCCATAAAACTGAAGTGTAGCGTTCCGAAGATATAGAATCTCATTTGCTCTAAACTTAGTAACATTAGAGGCATGTCTTTCTATAATCCTAAACACTGGAGTGTTGGAGCCCAAAGTACCATTGACCATAACGGAACAAAACTTACATACTCAATTAAAAATAATTTGTGGGTAATCAAATATTTCCGATACACGCCATGACGAAAGTTATTCGAATCTTTAAGACCAGAAAAAAGAAATATTTTCCGTGAATTTTGGGTAGTGGTTACAATGATAAATAGCTTTACGAATTACTTTTCCAACGGCGACTCGTGGGGATATTCCTACTTATGGGTACATAGCCTAAGCATAGTGGTATGCGTTTGTCATCCATGAGGGCCGTTGTAGTAGTAACACACAGTTTGTTATCGTTTTTTCTTTGTAACAAACTATAAAATATACTTACTGACCTAAGTAAAACAAGCAGTGCGTCGGAAAGACGAAAACTACGTTTATCTACAGGATTATTACAAAGCACAAACAAGAAAATTATAACGTTTCTTGCTGAACGTCCAATTTAATTCGGAGTTTTAGGGAGACTGAGCCGAAATAAATAAGGACTAAATAAAAAACCCTAAATTAATCAAATGAAAACCCTTAAACTAGCCTACGTTTGAAGGAATACAGCCTGATTTGCTTGTTGTATAGTTACGTATACTATTTCACATAAAATATAATGTATTGTGGACTCCTTTTTACATATGATCTAGTATGATACATAATATAGTTGAATCTTATTATAGCGAACTGTGATTTATTATTTGAAATGATTTACTGGTAAATTTGACTTAAAAAAAAAAAAAAAAACAATCTGTTGTAATTTAGTTCTCAGAGATTCTGAAACTTCAACTGAGTATCACTAACGTGTCGCTTTGATACACTAAATCTTAGCAGCAAGAGTTCTGTACATATCTTTGAACCTCACAAACCTCCCGAGGATTTTCTTTGAGTTTAGATAGTACAGCTAAAAGCAATTTCTCAAAATTCTCAATAAACTTAATTTTTTCTATGACATTCAAAACATTGTTCATCTTGTTATTTAAACTGACAGTCTCTGTAATACCAACTTTGTCGTGTTTCCTTGCTGAACTGCCACTTTTCATGTTCCAGACGAGACCTTTCAGTGTTTCCGCCATACAAGTCCTGGTTTAGGATTTTAATGGTAGAAGCACTGAAAGGCCTCGTCCGGAACACGACAAGTAGCAGTTCAGCAAGGAAAGACAACTATGTTGGAATTCAAAACATTGCTGACATATTCACGAATAAATCAAATGTAAACCATTTCATTACTTTTTGGTTAAAAGATGAAACCATACTATTAAATCTTAGTTTTAAAATGTAAACTTATCAGTCAGGCAACATCAATAACTTTACTGATGAAACTTAAATCTGTCAAACTAATATCCGTTTTTCAAGGATGAGAAGGAAAAGTTCTCTGCTGTATATTAGAAAAAAAAGATTCTCTAGTGTATACCATAAAATCGATACAGCAGTAGTTAATTTTCTTACCAATTTTTAGCTGTATATTTTGCTTGTGAATATTTTGCTATTCTGTGGTGGTGATAGTGGTTGCGTCACCATATCTGTGACTGGAGAAGTTTGTAAGAATCAAATACAAACAAACAAACGAAATGAGTACACAACAAATGACAACAGCACATATCATTCTGCCTTCTTGGGCGTTAACAACAAAGAAATATGCAACCGTGTTCCAACACTGAAAAACCTGGTAGTTTTTATATACTGTTCCTCAAAGTTCTTGAACTACCAGACGATCTAATTTTGGATACAGTAGAAAAAGTTCAGAAAATGTGTGCAAGAGATAGAGGTCTATCACTACAGTTGTAACCTACTTTCTTTACACAGGTTTAAAAGTTAGACTTTGTGTCTCACTATACGTTTTGAACTCTCGTGTACACCATCACTTAAAGTAATCCAGAGGTACTAACTGCTTCAACTTTATTTTTCACTTTAATCGTAAGAGTTGCATCTCCTGTATAGCCATTTTCTATTTTAAAGCGGATGAAAGCTTTTTAAGAAATCACGTGGCATGGGGGAGACAGTGATGTAAAGTGTTGACCGTAAACTACACAGTAGCCTGAGTAAGAAAATTTACTTATTGTCTTTGTGGTACTTTAGTAGATACCCCAGACTTCCTGGGGGATTTCCAGACAAGAACTGCAACAGGACTTTAATTATGCTGTTGTTCACATTTCAATTTCTTCAGGTTTAAAATCCAGAGGAAACATAAATAGGCCTATGTACTTAAAAAATTAAAGCATTCAAACACTTGATGAAATACACAAAATTAAATAAGAAATTATACATACTTACCTGTAAAACTACTTACGCAATTAAATTAACCATTTTCCGAGTTATTAATATTGTGTAATATATTATAAATATTGGTAAAACCGAACTAGTCCTGGAGTGTAATTACTTCCTGATAATTTTTCCATTAACACTCTGCTGTTTGCTGACGATCAAGTTGTCTTGCAAGAGAACAAAAATGAATTAAAAAAATCAGTGTATCAATTCAGTAAAATTTGCTATGAATATAATATACAAATTTCTACGACAGAGACTAAAATAATAATGGCGTTTAAAGGAAAATACCTAGTACGCTACCAAATAGTGACCGACAATAAAATTCATGGTCAAATATCTCACTCCAGCTATCTAGTGTGCGACGTAAGCTATGAAAATGAAAACGATATCGATAATAAAATAAACAGATACCAGAGGATGTGTTGCACAATTCATAACACTCTGAGGAAGACATTACGAAAAGATACAGAATTTAAATTTTATAAAGTAATGGCAGCAGCAGTATTGATGTACGGACGGAGTAGTGGATCGTGGACACTTACTCAAAATCAGAGAAAACGAATTGAATCTGCTGAAATTAGTTGCAATAGTTGCAGTCCACACGTCGATAATAGTTTGCAAATATTTGCAAAGAAAGAAGTAATCCCTTTTATGGTTCAGACAAATTAACCACTATTTAGTATACATCCAAGGAACTTTGTTTTGGCCGCAGGCCTAGTGAATCTCCAAATATTTGACTTAATGAGTTTGAGAGATTGTATTAACCATGGTTTGTGAGCACGTTTTCTTGAAACGTAAAAATAATGTGTTTTGAATTATTGTTATTTAATTTAATTTTTTAATTCTTCAGACAGCTCGAAATATTATTTAAGGTATCATATAGTCCTTCTAAAGTAATGTAGGCTATGATCAGAGGACAGTGTTGACGCGTCGTCGTTAATTGTTGCTATCGTAGTCTCAGGAGATATCGTTCTGCCGTATACAGAAGACAGAGTAGCAGTGTGTATTGTATTTCGAAACTAAGTACTCACTGAGTATTCAACCAGAAAGTAACTGTCTGTAAGATAAGATCTTAGCATAGTATAATAATATGATGGAATTAATTGCTTAAATTTGAATAACAATCCAGTGTACCTAAATTCTGTCTGAGGCTTCAATGTTATCAGAACTTCGGCTAGCCGGGCTCTAAGGCCGTGGTCCAGCGTTGTTGGTTGCAAACGTTTCGGCCGTGCCTTCGACGCCCATCTTCAGGCTGCAACACACTGGCCAAGGTTTCGGGCATAGGGCAACATACCGAAGCCAACATTCCATGGGGTGACTGATCGTATTGGCAGGTTGCTGAGTCGGCGCGGCGTGAGACCAATCTTCAAGCCGACCAAGACAATCCAGCAGTTTCTGAGACTAGTAAAGGACTACGGAGTAATTCTCCATAACTCTAAGGAGTTCCTTACTCGTGCGCTAGTTGTACACCGGATCTACGAAACGCAGTGTCCATGTCCGCCTTGACGAACACAGGCGCTACTGTCGTTTGAGACAGCCGGAAAGTCTGCTATAGCGGAGCACGCGCTCGCCACTTCCGACCATCGCATACTCTTTGAATAGACGAGGCTTCTGTCGTCGGTGAGTGCGTATTTCCTCCCATACATACGGAGTCTGTCCAGATTCAGAAACATGCATCTATTGCAACGAATCGGCGGGGTGAGCCCTCTCAATGAGTGCTCTTTGGACGCCAGTTGTGGCGAACCAATAAGAATTTTCCTTTCTTCTGATTGGCTGCTGGTATCAGACAACACTTTTGGGCGGACTCCAAAAGTTTATAAATATGTGTGTCCTACTCACAGCCTTAACCACAGTTCAGTGGCCACTGATTGCAAACCCTTGGCCAGTGTGTTACCGCCTTCTGCACTGAAGATGGGCGTCGAAGGCACGGTCGAAACGTTTGCAACCAACAACCGTGGACCACGACCTTACAGCCCGGCTACCCGAAGTTCTGATACCTAAGTTTATCGAATTTCTGTTGAAGCTCAGGAAGGATGAGCAGTACTTTTTACACAGTACTTTTCCATTTGAGGTCTCTAAAGATTTATTCTATGGACACTGATTACACTACATTACTGCCACACTACTGGTCACTCTGCTATAAAGGCTACTAGGAGCCTTTGAAGAAACAGTGTTTTAGAAACCTTGGACACTCCACAACAAATGGATTTAAACAAGTAATAGCGAATTAAAATACTAAAAGGAGACACCTTCCATTGATATTGGAATATTACAAGTAATTAGGAGGACACTTTCAATATTACAGACAGTATTTCTTAATTGTTATCAACAACGTAGGAGACGTAAATGTTTGTTCAGTTCTTGCTCCAAATCTAATATACGGTTGTGAATCACGGTGTTGAATGACTATTAAAAAAATTGACGTATACGTATTGAGAAAAACTAAAAAGTATTAAACTATATAAACTAGCTAAGAAATAATTATAAATTAAGGTTTAGTAGTATGTTGAAAAATAATACATTCACTATCTAAAGATAGATAAGAGAATAACTAAAATTACAGCGGAAACCAAAACTGCTCGTGATCGCTTAAGTAACATGAAACAGTCTAGATACCCATAATGTCAAAGGACATGTAGCTCGACTGGAAACGTACTATGAGAGAGCTTGTAATAGAAAAGGATAGAGAAGAATAGATAGAGAGGATAGTCTTCTTCTCGTAGAAGAAGTTATGGAACATGTAAGTAAAGAGTAAATTTGTACACTTTTTTGATCTACCCCACAGTGAGAGTATGACTGTGAGATATTTTATAGTTCAGGTCAGCATCAGATAGTAGATGTAGATGTGAATATGATCTGAAACGTAACTCAAATATGAGCGGTGAACTTGTTGACTAGTTTATACGTCTCAAAAGCTTACTATATGTTACTATAATTATAACTACATATTTAAGTAAAACAATATTTATGAACTGTGATTAAAGTTTTGCAGATGTAAAGCAACTGTCTCCCCCCCCCACCCGGACATATTAACATTCACTTAATTAATTGATCAGTTGTGTTTGATTTTTCTTCATCGTCCGTACATAGGGCCTAATGATGACATAAATATTGTCGAAACAAAGAACAAATAATATAAAACTTGTGGTATATTTATTGACCGATCCTCATTAAACCTTCCTTTGTTAAACAATTATCAAATTAGCAATCGGACAAATTATAATGTGAACCAAACGAAAAATTTATAATAGAAGGCAGTATTCGCTGAGAAGGCTCCCAAGGTTCTCATAAATTAAAAAAAAAATTTTAAACATTGGGCCACAGAACACGGATTGCATTTTAAAGTCGTAACGTAACGCCTCGACTAAAACTAAAGTTAAATTATTGACCTTTTTGCTTCCTGTGACTCCACAGAAAAATAGAAATTGATATGTGTGTATACATTTTATGATCATGTTTAAATGTAAGCTTTACCATACAAATTTCATCTTAGCTTCATATATAACTGTCATGTGTGTCTGACAATTTAAAAATAAAACAAAAATTAGTGTCACACACATATTGACTTTTTGTGTATATATGCTAGAAGGCTACATAAAATAGAAGTCAAATGAAGTAAAAGCTCGGACTACTACATACTCGCAGTACAAATATACAGGAACGTGTGTACAAAATAAATATAGAATACCCATAAATGTGACAGGTTAAATGTAAGGTACAGGTCTGACTTAAGATTTAAAGTTTCCAATATGATGTACAATGTCTCCTACCAAACGTAACCTTGGAGTATCCTGCAGGTATAATTGCCGAAGCCTACACGCCAATTACTACTTTTGTAATGTTATCGCTTAGAAGACTTGATAGGCGAATCTCCTTCCCTATTTACTATTTGATAACATCTGCAGAAGATATGAAGTAAGGCTCGACGGCTTGCATGATATACCAGAAAAGCTATAAAATTAAGTTACAACAACGTCAATAGATTTGCAACTTCCTGTAATGTAAGGACTTCATGTTTAATCAAAACAAAACAAAAATATATACTTTCTTAGTGTTTATCAACACTGTATATTTTGTAATGTTCTAGACACTATGTTAAAGAATTTTCGTTAAAATTATTCCTTGTCAAATATTATTTTAGTATCATATTATCGAAAAAATTGTATAGGCCTAAATTATGAAAATTATCTTTAATATCAATAAGTACGTATTTACTTATTTTTTATTATAAAATTAATACAACTTAAAAAAAAAATTTTTTACAAAATAAAAAATTTAGACTATTTTTGTAAAAATTGTAATATTATTAATAATATAAGATATAAAAGCAGAAAAACTGAGCGTTTATGAATATAATATTATTTATTTTTATATGTGGAAAAATCAGTATAAATATAAGTTTTTCTAATTTTGAATTACTCTCTTTAAAATGTTTTAAACTATACCTTTGTAAACCTTTTAGTCTGTTTTTATTTAAAAAGAAAGCACAATATTCAGAAGTTACTGGTGTAGCTTTTCATTGTTAACAGCATAGGCCTACAATTCAAAACTGCAATACTTTACATTTAAATAGAATCCTTATCAGTACTTTAACAATTCTATGTAGTTGGCATAAGAGGAGTACAGTAAATTAACAAATTTATAGTATGATGTTGAAAGCAATAGTTAAACCAAGAGTCTTGTGCAGTGTACAGTAAGTAAAGCGATCAGTATAACTAAGTCATTACCCTCATGTAGACGTCGTTTGGTATTGACTGCGGTAACCACACTAAGTTGTGGAATCTGCGACGGACTGAGCGTTTGCACAGCGCAGAATTAATTAATGTCATCACCAACACTTTTGTTTAGCTAACTATCTGTGATTTCTCGGTTTGTTGATACTACTTTTTTACTCTTGTTTATAGTATAGATATTTATTTTAAAATGTAAAATGTAACAGGTTAATTGCCTTTTCAAGCTCCATTTAAGTTGCATGTGTTCATTGTATATAAATTATGAAAGAAAAATAAAACTGTAAAGTGTATTTAAATATAGTACTAACAGAATTTTTGAAAGGAAATGGAGTCCTTCTACAAGTATTTGCGTTAGATTCGGTTAAATGCTTACTATGTTATACAGTCCAAGAAAGCGGAAGACCTCACACATTATGCTTCTACACATATTTCAAAGGAAGACATGTTCAAAGAAAGTTCTTTATGGTCTGTCGTGTAAACGTTTTTCCCCTAAAATATTAAGGTTTTTATAAATTCATTACAATATTTTTCTGTTTAAGAGAATAATAATTTCCAATAACTGCTTTTCTAATAGATTGGCTTAAGTATATATTCTAGAGCGATATGAAATCTTTGATGGTGCGACAGGCTGGGATTTGTACAAAAAGTATCAAAAGTTTTTGTGCGAATTATTATTTCGCGCTTTATACACGCGTCTTCCAGATTTTAGTCGATTATACTACCGGCCTGCAGGCAGTGTCGTCACGTACAATACATATAGGCTGTGTTGAGCCGCTCATCACCCATGACGTCACAACAGAATTTTAAACTTTCCAAGTTTGACATCCAAAAAAAAAAATTTCAAAAAAACTACAACTTACCTTGATGACCGGCTCACTTGTTCACTTGAACTAGGAGGAGCCTCCTAGTGGAAGAATGTCCACATGATGGGTAACCATTGGGGAATTGGACGAATGAGGTGACCTCAATTTTAAAATTTCGAAAATAACAAATTTATTGAGGCTATCATATTTTGTTTAGTTACAATGAAATTTCATAAAAATCAGGCTGTAAGGTATTCCATTAGAATATATAAGTATGTGAAATATTCACTATATTACATGACATTCAAAATTGAAAATTCCAAAATATTCAAAATTTAATATTTAAAAATATTCCATGAGAAATCTATAAATCTGTAAAATATCTGCAAATTACATGTTTTTCTTACAATGATTCATAGTGTCCAGACTGAAAGTATTCTATTAGAATTATAGAAAATATGTAAATATTGAGACATCTATGACAGGGTATCCAGAATTTAAAATTACAAAATATTCAATGAAAATTATATAAAATATATAAAACCTTTAAACTATCTTACATGACATCCAAATCACCATTGACATGCAGCTTTGAATAATATAAACAACTTCATAAACCATTTCACAAGCAACTCTATCATATAACAATCATTAAAGCCACAACAATTTAAACAATTATATCACATAACAACATGCGCCCTCTGAAATCTAAATCAGCACTAGAAAGGAGAATCGTTTAATTAATAAAGTATCATGCAACATAAGATAGATAATTATATACTTGTGTGGAACTCACAAGTGCAGGTGCTCAATTTGCCCTAAACTTGTATCAACTGGTGTAGCACCAAGGCTTGCAGATTTCAGAGTGCACAATTATAAAAAAAAAATATCAGATAATCAGTTACATATATCTCTCAGAAGTTAAAAATATGTTGTGCATAAAATTATGAGCATATACATCTACAAATATTATAAATATATAAATAGTAAAAATTTCCTCTTGTACAACAGTTCAGTCATTTTTATTTAATAGGCTGAATACTTTCGGAATTACTGTTCTAGTACAAGGTAATGTATTGTTACAACTGTAGGTGGTCTGCAACTCTTTTCATAATAAGATTGACAAGTTCTAATAAAGGCAGCCACAATATAAGTTCCACACAGATTATAGTAGAAAAAGTGTACTGGACATTACATGCTTTGGCAATTCAACACAAGACAATTATCACACTGAATCATTCAAGGAGCAATTAAGGAACTCGACTGAATTTTGCTTCACTATGCCAAATGAACACCTTGGCCAATACTTAACACATTTTCTTAAGTTTTATTTTTGTTTCTTTTTTTTGTAGGTAAAAAAAAATTTTGCACATCAAATCCACTGTCACTCATCCTTAGAGAGAAATATGAGAAGCTATTCAAGTTCTGCAGAAACCTGCGTGTTAGATTACAAGTGTACCGTGAAGTGACAAAACTCCAGAATTAAGAAACTATTGTCCCCTTTTTTTTGTTGTGTTAAAAAAATCAGCCAGACCCCACTTGACTCCAAAACGAGCAGCGCTAAGCGCATCCCCGGCAAAAGTTAATAATTTGCACTCTTCATACCTGTTTAATGGTGCAAGCGCACGAGTTCCCTAATACTTACGCACACATCTTGGTCTTTTCATACGGGGGCGCCCGCCAGGACGAGGGACCCCGTCGGCACACCTTTTATTTAGCCGGCCATAGCTAATTTAACAACCCCGGCATAAAAACTTGAACAAAAACTTGTCAAACGCGGACCTCTCAGATCGCACGTGGAAAGAGCAGCTCCTGATCAGAACAGCCAACTCACATGTCTCCTACACGTCGTGTCGAGAACGGTTGACCAACCCAAAAACCAGCTGGCATCTCAGCACAGCTGATAACCAGCCAACCGATTCCCAAAGGCACACTACACACCACAACGAAGTACAGCAGGCTCACTCTAGCAGCGGGAACGAAAGATACCGTAGTCCGAATTTACAGCAACGTCTCCTAGATGGCGGAAGAGTACACAGTCCAATTCTCAGATTCGATATAACAAACAGTCGCCGCAACGTCTCATAGATGGCGGGAGTGTCCACTGTCCAAGGCGAACTACACAAATGCATGAAAATATAGTCCAGATTCAATATAACCAAACTTGCCGTACTCCTAGATACGGCACACCCCCACAACAAAAGGAGTCCAACGGGTTGGACGACACCGGGACCGCCACCACCGTAGGAAAAGCGGGGGCTGACTAAAAACCAATAAAAAGATAAAACCATTCGGAAGTTGAAAACGAAAGGACACCAGAAGGAAGGACAAGGTGTGTGTGTGTGTGTGTGTGTGTGTAGCTGGGTGTGTGTAGGTGTAGAAGATACGGGGAGTGGAAGAAGAAAGGAGAAAGAAGAAATACTGAAGGAAGAAAGGAAAGGAGAGGAGCTAAAATACCGATAAAACTTTAAAACAATAAAACGCTAAAAGGTAAAACCATAAAACACAATCCCTCCAGCGAAGCCCCCCCGAAAACCAACCGAGGACCCTAACTACTCCTAACTGGGGTAAACAATACCAATTCACCTCTCACGGAAGCTCCATCTGCGCACACGCCTTCAACTGTGACACATGGGCCACCCTCACCTTCATCCCATCCTCCGGACCCACCAGGCTGGCAGTGACGGGCGAGACAAACTCAGAAATCCGGAACGGTCCCAACCATCTATAGCAGAGCTTGGCAGCGCGACCCTCCACCTTAGAGCTGAGCGGGTGGCTCCTGCAATAAACCAACTGGCCCACCTTAAAAGGGTTGGGGACTCTTCCAGAGTTATAGCGACGCCTCACGCGCTCGTGCGATCGGAGCAGGGCTCTCCTCACATCTTTCCACCTGTGAGCTACCCCCTCATTCGGCGAATCCGGGAGAAGATCCTCCAGTTTCCACAAATTACCAAGGGGATGAGCGGGGGAGAAACCAAACATGACCTCAAAAGGCACGGCACGATGGCTTTCATGGAGGGACGAATTGAACGCCATCTGTAACCACTGGAGATTCTGGTCCCACGTATTCTGCTGCTCCGCGTGATAGGCGATAAGAGCGGATCTCAGGTTGCGATTGAATCGCTCAGCGTGGGAAGGTTGCGGGTGGTAGGGGGAAGTGGTTACATGCTGAATGCCGTGCCTGAAACACATGTTCCGGAATTGCCTCGAGATGAATTGAGGGCCATTGTCTGAGACAATGATGGAGGGAAGCCCGAAATGCTGAAAAATACTGGTCTGAAGGGATACGATGGTATTGGCAGTACTAGCCTGACGCAAGGGAAGTAGCCAGACATACTTGTAGAAGGCGTCCACACAAACAAGGAGGAACGAATTCCCGGCCTTGCTACGCGGGAAAGGACCCACGTAGTCGATGAAAACCTTCTCCATCGGTCTGCCAGCCACCCCAGAAGACAGCAACCCCAACTTGGTGTTCTGAGCGGGCTTGCTCAGACTGCACAGATGACAACACTTCACCCGGGTGGCGATGTCCCGGTCCATGCCTTTCCAGATGAAGTTTTTTCTGATCGCGGCGATGGTCTTTGAAACACCCAAATGGCCTCCAACCGGGAAGTCATGATAATATTGGAAGACCATGGGCACCAACTTGCTCGGCAGCACTATCTTAGGGATCCGTCCTCTACGTTCCTTGCAGCAGAGGACGCCCTTGGACAGATGATATGGAGCCTTCATCTCGCCTGATTTGATCTTATCGATGATAGGACCCAACACCTCATCATCAAGCTGATGAGGGATAACTTCCGTGAAGGCGAGGGGGAACTCCAGGAGTACGGCGCAGGGTTCATTTATTGGCTCCTCACTGGGTAGGTGATACATATGGGACAGAGCGTCGGCAACAACATTTTGGGTCCTCCTTATATCTTGTGCCCGAAACTTAAAAGAAGAGATCTTGACCACCCAGCGGCCAAGTTTACCCAGTTGACGGGGGTGCGCCAGAAGCCACGAGAGAGCCTGATTGTCCGTCTCTAAAAGGAACTCAGCGTGTTCCAAATACCTCCTAAACTTGTCAAGGGCGAAGAATACCGCCAAACACTCTAACTCGTATACCGAGGATTTCTTTTCAGGGTTGGTAAGGGTCCTGGATACAAATGCGACTGGCTGCCGAGCACCATCCACCTCCTGAGAGAGCACGGCCCCAATCGCCACAGAGCTGGCGTCGGATTGCACGATGAAAGGTTTCGTGAAATCGGGCATCCTAAGCACGGGCGGCGACAAAATGGACTCCTTTAGGGACTCGAAGGCACGTTGCTGCGCGTCTGCCCACACGAATTTGGCCCCTTTTTTCCTTAAGGAATTTAGGGGAGCCGCAATCTCAGCAGCCCCCGGGTTGAACCGCCGGTAAAAATTCACCATACCCACGAAGCGGGCCACCCCTTTAGCATCCCGAGGAGGAGGAAAATCCCGGATTGCCTGCGTCCTCTCTGGATCGACCGTGACCCCTTTATGAGAGACAAGGTGACCGAGGAAAGAGATTTCCTCCTGGGCAAATTTCACCTTGTCGGGATTCACCGTGAGCCCCGCGCGCCTCAAGCGACACAACACCTCACGGAGATGGTACATGTGTTCTTCTAGAGTGGAGCTGTAGATGAGCAGATCGTCCAGATAATTAAACACATACTGGAATTTAATGTCGTGGAACACAGAGTCTAGTAGACGGGTTAACGTCTGCGCACCAACCGCCAGTCCCATGGGGACTCTCTTGTATTGGTACAAGTTCCACGGCACGCAAAAGGCCGTGAACGGCCAAGAATCCTTGTGTAAGGGTATCTGGTGGTATGCTGAATTCAAGTCGAAAATGGTGAAATATGGGGCCTGCGAAAACCAATCAAAGGCCGAATGCAGGTCCGGGAGGGGCACCGACTCAACTTCAATATTTTGGTTCAATTTTCGATAATCAATGACCAGCCTATGCTTCCCTCCCGGTTTAGGCACCAGGAATGCTGGACTGGCATAGGCCGACTTGGAAGGTTCAATAACCCCCTGGTCAAACAATTCTTGCACCTTCTCACGCAAGATGGTCATTTTGGGCGGAGCGAATTTATACGGGTGCGAACGGACAACCGCGGAGTCGCACAGACGGATACGATACTCTAAATTGTGAGTGAGTCCGAGGTTGGCGGTCAGCACCTCAGGGAACTCATCACACAATTTACGGAAAGTGGTCAGTAGAGATGGGATCAAATTATTAATGTACGCCGGGGGGTTGAAGTTCTTCAAGACCTTCCCCCGCCTCATCCCGATATCCAAGAAAGGGGATGCGTACAGCCCGGTTGAACTTAAAGAAACAAACGTGCCCCTGGATATCGAGAACCAGGCCACTTTTCACCATAAAATCCGCACCCACAATACAGTCTACGCTCAGATTCGGGGCCACAAGAAACTCCCAAACCCACGAAAAATAATTTATTTTAAATTTAAAAGCCACCAATTTGGAGGTCGGCAAAACCTCCCTCGAGGCCGTCCAACATACCACCGACGAAGGAGTATTCGACCGGATCAATGACTCCCGGACCAACTGCTGGTAAACACGGTAGGAGATAAGACACCGTGCCGATACAGAGTCTACCAGGGCCCTAACCCGGCCCTTCCCAACCTCCAGCTCCAAAAATGGACACACGGAGAGACCCGGACGAATCGGCTTGGGATCGGACTCCCCGGATGAGTGTCCCGTCTCAACGGCACATAACGGGACCTGGGATACACCAACGCTACCACACGTGGGGAGGGACCGGCGTCCCCTCAATCCCCCCCCACGCAGGCCGTTTTTTGAAGGACGGTTCTCCCGCGAGACCTCCGATCGTTTGAGAGGGCAATTCCGGGCCAAGTGCCCCATCCCACCACAGGAATAACAACGGAAGTCCCGCCTCTCAGAGTCGCTACCACGTTGCTCTTTGAAAGGGTTGCCACCACGTTGCTCACGGGTAGGCCGTTGCTGACCAGATGAGGAACAGGGGACAGGGAAATCGGAACGGCCGGAGCGAGCCTCATCGTTCATCTGGATGGTGCGGGCGAAGACACAAGCTCCGCTAAGATCAGCGAAGCTGCGCGGTCGCTCCAAAAACACCAACCTTGACCTCTCCTGCGGATTGAGGCCCACAAAAATAACCCGCACCACCTCAGCCTTTGACACGTCCACCCGTAGCACACGGGGAGCACTTTTAATGGAATTGATAAACCCGCTCAACGGCTCCCGTGCCCCTGAACCCTGTAAAATAATCGTTGCCGCATCCGGTCACGCAGCCTCCCGGGCATAAACAGTTCCAAAACATCCTTGTGGAACGCCTCAAAATCCCCGCCCGCGCCCAGATGCCAGACCACACGATCCAGCAGGGGCGCCCGACAATACGGGTAAATCATATTTAACAGGGCAACGCCGGTCACCCCAGGGAAATCACAAATGCCGAAAACCCCTTCAAGAAATTTGACAAGCTGGTCAAGGTCCAAACCGTCGACCACTGGAAGCCGACGGAGGAGGTCATAAATGGGGTTCGGCAACGATTCATACTTAACACTGGCAAGGGCTGTACCCAACCCTCGAGGGACTTCCACATAATCCCCCTGAAATCCCTGGGGGCGGCTGCCCACCGAAATAGACGGACGTTCCTCCACCAGAGCGCTACAAGCCTCCCCCAGGAGACCCACCCGCTCAGTGGCCACGGTCTGGCGCGCGGGCATCTCCTTGAGGTTACTCGGCCTTTCGGGAGCCTCCCCAGGTAGACCAATCTTTGACTGCAGGGCCGACGCCGTCCGCCTACCCTCCTCCTCCAGATCATCCTGCAACAGCAAATTACTCAGGCGAGCGGACAAGTGGTGCATCCTTTGGGTCACCCGCTGCCAAACACGGGTGGAACTCCCCATATATTCCGAGTCCTCCATCAAGGTGGAGAACTCGGTCCACTTGTCCGCACACAAGGCCAGCTCCTCCTCCAAATCCTCAATTTCGACTCTCCGGGTGGGAGCGTCCCCCACCAGCAGTTCCCGCAGTTGACGCCGCGAGGACGCCACATCCCTCTGGGGAACCCCACCCCGCAAACGTATCTCGAACTGGAGTTCGTCCTTCGTGAAATATTCGGGCACCAGACCGCGGCCTTCACGCCGACTCCTACTCTGCCCCTGCTCTGCCATAGTATCAAACAACAAGAGACTGAATACAACAAGTGCTGACAACCAAGGTGCCTCAGGGTCCCCAACCCGACACCGGACCAACAACCAAGACCAAGATGAAGTGCTAAGACAATAAAGACAAGGACAAAACAAGAACACGATCAAACAGATAAACACTTAACAACCCCCCCAGATACAATCAGAAATCGCCAGGCTGTGCTCAACCCACCCAGGGGTCCCGGCCCGGCAACCACACCCAAAGACCAAGATTTACAACACATCACACTTGACAGAACCTGTCCAACTAAGATATAGAGGTCACCTCATCCATTTCCAAATTTCGGTTCAGAGGTGGCCAGGACTACGTCCAACCACGCTCTGCAACCATTTCTGAGCCGCTCATAACCCATGACGTCACAACAGAATTTTAAACTTTCCAAGTTTGACATCCAAAAAAAAAATTTCAAGAAACTACAACTTACCTTGATGACCGGCTCACTTGTTCACTTGAACTAGGAGGAGCCTCCTAGTGGAAGAATGTGCACATGCTGGGTAACCATTGGGAAATTGGACGAATGAGGTAACCTCAATTTTAAAATTTCGAAAATAACAAGTTTATTGAGGCTATCATATTTTGTTTAGTTACAATGAAATTTCATAAAAATCAGGCTGTAAAGTATTCCATTAGAATATGTAAGTATGTGAAATATTCACTATATTACATGACATTCAAAATTAAAAATTCCAAAATATTCAAAATTTAATATTTAAAAATATTCCATGAGAAATCTATAAATCTGTAAAATATCTGCAAATTACATGTTTTTCTTACAATGATTCATAGTGTCCAGACTGAAAGTATTCTATTGGAATTATAGAAAATATGTAAATATTGAGATATCTATGACAGGGTATCCAGAATTTAAAATTACAAAATATTCAATGAAAATTATATAAAATATATAAAACCTTTAAACTATCTTACATGACATCCAAATCACCATTGACATGCAGCTTTGAATAATATAAACAACTTCATAAACCATTTCACAAGCAACTCTATCATATAACAATCATTAAAGCCACAACAATTCAAACAATTATATCACATAACAACATGCGCCCTCTGAAATCTAAATCAACACTAGAAAGGAGAATCGTTTAGTTAATAAAGTATCATGCAACATAAGATAGATAATTATATACTTGTGTGGAACTCACAAGTGCAGGTGCTCAATTTGCCCTAAACTTGTATCAACTGGTGTAGCACCAAGGCTGGCAGATTTCAGAGTGCACAATTATAAAAAAAAACTATCAGATAATCAGTTACATATATCTCTCAGAAGTTATAAATATGTTGTGCATAAAATTATGAGCATATACATCTACAAATATTATAAATATATAAATAGTAAAAATTTCCTCTTGTACAACAGTTCAGTCATTTTTATTTAATAGGCTGAATACTTTCGGAATTACTGTTCTAGTACAAGGTAATGTATTGTTACAACTGTAGGTGGTCTGCAACTCTTTTCATAATAAGATTGACAAGTTCTAATAAAGGCAGCCACAATATAAGTTCCACACAGATTATAGTAGAAAAAGTGTACTGGACATTACATGCTTTGGCAATTCAACACAAGACAATTATCACACTGAATCATTCAAGGAGCAATTAAGGAACTCGACTGAATTTTGCTTCACTATGCCAAATGAACACCTTGGCCAATACTTAACACATTTTCTTAAGTTTTATTTTTGTTTCTTTTTTTTGTAGGTAAAAAAAAATTTTGCACATCAAATCCACTGTCACTCATCCTTAGAGAGAAATATGAGAAGCTATTCAAGTTCTGCAGAAACCTGCGTGTTAGATTACAAGTGTACCGTGAAGTGACAAAACTCCAGAATTAAGAAACTATTGTCCCCTTTTTTTTGTTGTGTTAAAAAAATCAGCCAGACCCCACTTGACTCCAAAACGAGCAGCGCTAAGCGCATCCCCGGCAAAAGTTAATAATTTGCACTCTTCATACCTGTTTAATGGTGCAAGCGCACGAGTTCCCTAATACTTACGCACACATCTTGGTCTTTTCATACGGGGGCGCCCGCCAGGACGAGGGACCCCGTCGGCACACCTTTTATTTAGCCGGCCATAGCTAATTTAACAACCCCGGCATAAAAACTTGAACAAAAACTTGTCAAACGCGGACCTCTCAGATCGCACGTGGAAAGAGCAGCTCCTGATCAGAACAGCCAACTCACATGTCTCCTACACGTCGTGTCGAGAACGGTTGACCAACCCAAAAACCAGCTGGCATCTCAGCACAGCTGATAACCAGCCAACCGATTCCCAAAGGCACACTACACACCACAACGAAGTACAGCAGGCTCACTCTAGCAGCGGGAACGAAAGATACCGTAGTCCGAATTTACAGCAACGTCTCCTAGATGGCGGAAGAGTACACAGTCCAATTCTCAGATTCGATATAACAAACAGTCGCCGCAACGTCTCATAGATGGCGGGAGTGTCCACTGTCCAAGGCGAACTACACAAATGCATGAAAATATAGTCCAGATTCAATATAA
Source organism: Magicicada septendecula (assembly GCA_034769895.1). Taxonomy (NCBI): domain Eukaryota; kingdom Metazoa; phylum Arthropoda; class Insecta; order Hemiptera; family Cicadidae; genus Magicicada; species Magicicada septendecula. The sequence continues at coordinate 273,366,014 of CM068374.1, forward strand.
CCAAACTTGCCGTACTCCTAGATACGGCACACCCCCACAACAAAAGGAGTCCAACGGGTTGGACGACACCGGGACCGCCACCACCGTAGGAAAAGCGGGGGCTGACTAAAAACCAATAAAAAGATAAAACCATTCGGAAGTTGAAAACGAAAGGACACCAGAAGGAAGGACAAGGTGTGTGTGTGTGTGTGTGTGTGTAGCTGGGTGTGTGTAGGTGTAGAAGATACGGGGAGTGGAAGAAGAAAGGAGAAAGAAGAAATACTGAAGGAAGAAAGGAAAGGAGAGGAGCTAAAATACCGATAAAACTTTAAAACAATAAAACGCTAAAAGGTAAAACCATAAAACACAATCCCTCCAGCGAAGCCCCCCCGAAAACCAACCGAGGACCCTAACTACTCCTAACTGGGGTAAACAATACCAATTCACCTCTCACGGAAGCTCCATCTGCGCACACGCCTTCAACTGTGACACATGGGCCACCCTCACCTTCATCCCATCCTCCGGACCCACCAGGCTGGCAGTGACGGGCGAGACAAACTCAGAAATCCGGAACGGTCCCAACCATCTATAGCAGAGCTTGGCAGCGCGACCCTCCACCTTAGAGCTGAGCGGGTGGCTCCTGCAATAAACCAACTGGCCCACCTTAAAAGGGTTGGGGACTCTTCCAGAGTTATAGCGACGCCTCACGCGCTCGTGCGATCGGAGCAGGGCTCTCCTCACATCTTTCCACCTGTGAGCTACCCCCTCATTCGGCGAATCCGGGAGAAGATCCTCCAGTTTCCACAAATTACCAAGGGGATGAGCGGGGGAGAAACCAAACATGACCTCAAAAGGCACGGCACGATGGCTTTCATGGAGGGACGAATTGAACGCCATCTGTAACCACTGGAGATTCTGGTCCCACGTATTCTGCTGCTCCGCGTGATAGGCGATAAGAGCGGATCTCAGGTTGCGATTGAATCGCTCAGCGTGGGAAGGTTGCGGGTGGTAGGGGGAAGTGGTTACATGCTGAATGCCGTGCCTGAAACACATGTTCCGGAATTGCCTCGAGATGAATTGAGGGCCATTGTCTGAGACAATGATGGAGGGAAGCCCGAAATGCTGAAAAATACTGGTCTGAAGGGATACGATGGTATTGGCAGTACTAGCCTGACGCAAGGGAAGTAGCCAGACATACTTGTAGAAGGCGTCCACACAAACAAGGAGGAACGAATTCCCGGCCTTGCTACGCGGGAAAGGACCCACGTAGTCGATGAAAACCTTCTCCATCGGTCTGCCAGCCACCCCAGAAGACAGCAACCCCAACTTGGTGTTCTGAGCGGGCTTGCTCAGACTGCACAGATGACAACACTTCACCCGGGTGGCGATGTCCCGGTCCATGCCTTTCCAGATGAAGTTTTTTCTGATCGCGGCGATGGTCTTTGAAACACCCAAATGGCCTCCAACCGGGAAGTCATGATAATATTGGAAGACCATGGGCACCAACTTGCTCGGCAGCACTATCTTAGGGATCCGTCCTCTACGTTCCTTGCAGCAGAGGACGCCCTTGGACAGATGATATGGAGCCTTCATCTCGCCTGATTTGATCTTATCGATGATAGGACCCAACACCTCATCATCAAGCTGATGAGGGATAACTTCCGTGAAGGCGAGGGGGAACTCCAGGAGTACGGCGCAGGGTTCATTTATTGGCTCCTCACTGGGTAGGTGATACATATGGGACAGAGCGTCGGCAACAACATTTTGGGTCCTCCTTATATCTTGTGCCCGAAACTTAAAAGAAGAGATCTTGACCACCCAGCGGCCAAGTTTACCCAGTTGACGGGGGTGCGCCAGAAGCCACGAGAGAGCCTGATTGTCCGTCTCTAAAAGGAACTCAGCGTGTTCCAAATACCTCCTAAACTTGTCAAGGGCGAAGAATACCGCCAAACACTCTAACTCGTATACCGAGGATTTCTTTTCAGGGTTGGTAAGGGTCCTGGATACAAATGCGACTGGCTGCCGAGCACCATCCACCTCCTGAGAGAGCACGGCCCCAATCGCCACAGAGCTGGCGTCGGATTGCACGATGAAAGGTTTCGTGAAATCGGGCATCCTAAGCACGGGCGGCGACAAAATGGACTCCTTTAGGGACTCGAAGGCACGTTGCTGCGCGTCTGCCCACACGAATTTGGCCCCTTTTTTCCTTAAGGAATTTAGGGGAGCCGCAATCTCAGCAGCCCCCGGGTTGAACCGCCGGTAAAAATTCACCATACCCACGAAGCGGGCCACCCCTTTAGCATCCCGAGGAGGAGGAAAATCCCGGATTGCCTGCGTCCTCTCTGGATCGACCGTGACCCCTTTATGAGAGACAAGGTGACCGAGGAAAGAGATTTCCTCCTGGGCAAATTTCACCTTGTCGGGATTCACCGTGAGCCCCGCGCGCCTCAAGCGACACAACACCTCACGGAGATGGTACATGTGTTCTTCTAGAGTGGAGCTGTAGATGAGCAGATCGTCCAGATAATTAAACACATACTGGAATTTAATGTCGTGGAACACAGAGTCTAGTAGACGGGTTAACGTCTGCGCACCAACCGCCAGTCCCATGGGGACTCTCTTGTATTGGTACAAGTTCCACGGCACGCAAAAGGCCGTGAACGGCCAAGAATCCTTGTGTAAGGGTATCTGGTGGTATGCTGAATTCAAGTCGAAAATGGTGAAATATGGGGCCTGCGAAAACCAATCAAAGGCCGAATGCAGGTCCGGGAGGGGCACCGACTCAACTTCAATATTTTGGTTCAATTTTCGATAATCAATGACCAGCCTATGCTTCCCTCCCGGTTTAGGCACCAGGAATGCTGGACTGGCATAGGCCGACTTGGAAGGTTCAATAACCCCCAGGTCAAACAATTCTTGCACCTTCTCACGCAAGATGGTCATTTTGGGCGGAGCGAATTTATACGGGTGCGAACGGACAACCGCGGAGTCGCACAGACGGATACGATACTCTAAATTGTGAGTGAGTCCGAGGTTGGCGGTCAGCACCTCAGGGAACTCATCACACAATTTACGGAAAGTGGTCAGTAGAGATGGGATCAAATTATTAATGTACGCCGGGGGGTTGAAGTTCTTCAAGACCTTCCCCCGCCTCATCCCGATATCCAAGAAAGGGGATGCGTACAGCCCGGTTGAACTTAAAGAAACAAACGTGCCCCTGGATATCGAGAACCAGGCCACTTTTCACCATAAAATCCGCACCCACAATACAGTCTACGCTCAGATTCGGGGCCACAAGAAACTCCCAAACCCACGAAAAATAATTTATTTTAAATTTAAAAGCCACCAATTTGGAGGTCGGCAAAACCTCCCTCGAGGCCGTCCAACATACCACCGACGAAGGAGTATTCGACCGGATCAATGACTCCCGGACCAACTGCTGGTAAACACGGTAGGAGATAAGACACCGTGCCGATACAGAGTCTACCAGGGCCCTAACCCGGCCCTTCCCAACCTCCAGCTCCAAAAATGGACACACGGAGAGACCCGGACGAATCGGCTTGGGATCGGACTCCCCGGATGAGTGTCCCGTCTCAACGGCACATAACGGGACCTGGGATACACCAACGCTACCACACGTGGGGAGGGACCGGCGTCCCCTCAATCCCCCCCCACGCAGGCCGTTTTTTGAAGGACGGTTCTCCCGCGAGACCTCCGATCGTTTGAGAGGGCAATTCCGGGCCAAGTGCCCCATCCCACCACAGGAATAACAACGGAAGTCCCGCCTCTCAGAGTCGCTACCACGTTGCTCTTTGAAAGGGTTGCCACCACGTTGCTCACGGGTAGGCCGTTGCTGACCAGATGAGGAACAGGGGACAGGGAAATCGGAACGGCCGGAGCGAGCCTCATCGTTCATCTGGATGGTGCGGGCGAAGACACAAGCTCCGCTAAGATCAGCGAAGCTGCGCGGTCGCTCCAAAAACACCAACCTTGACCTCTCCTGCGGATTGAGGCCCACAAAAATAACCCGCACCACCTCAGCCTTTGACACGTCCACCCGTAGCACACGGGGAGCACTTTTAATGGAATTGATAAACCCGCTCAACGGCTCCCGTGCCCCTGAACCCTGTAAAATAATCGTTGCCGCATCCGGTCACGCAGCCTCCCGGGCATAAACAGTTCCAAAACATCCTTGTGGAACGCCTCAAAATCCCCGCCCGCGCCCAGATGCCAGACCACACGATCCAGCAGGGGCGCCCGACAATACGGGTAAATCATATTTAACAGGGCAACGCCGGTCACCCCAGGGAAATCACAAATGCCGAAAACCCCTTCAAGAAATTTGACAAGCTGGTCAAGGTCCAAACCGTCGACCACTGGAAGCCGACGGAGGAGGTCATAAATGGGGTTCGGCAACGATTCATACTTAACACTGGCAAGGGCTGTACCCAACCCTCGAGGGACTTCCACATAATCCCCCTGAAATCCCTGGGGGCGGCTGCCCACCGAAATAGACGGACGTTCCTCCACCAGAGCGCTACAAGCCTCCCCCAGGAGACCCACCCGCTCAGTGGCCACGGTCTGGCGCGCGGGCATCTCCTTGAGGTTACTCGGCCTTTCGGGAGCCTCCCCAGGTAGACCAATCTTTGACTGCAGGGCCGACGCCGTCCGCCTACCCTCCTCCTCCAGATCATCCTGCAACAGCAAATTACTCAGGCGAGCGGACAAGTGGTGCATCCTTTGGGTCACCCGCTGCCAAACACGGGTGGAACTCCCCATATATTCCGAGTCCTCCATCAAGGTGGAGAACTCGGTCCACTTGTCCGCACACAAGGCCAGCTCCTCCTCCAAATCCTCAATTTCGACTCTCCGGGTGGGAGCGTCCCCCACCAGCAGTTCCCGCAGTTGACGCCGCGAGGACGCCACATCCCTCTGGGGAACCCCACCCCGCAAACGTATCTCGAACTGGAGTTCGTCCTTCGTGAAATATTCGGGCACCAGACCGCGGCCTTCACGCCGACTCCTACTCTGCCCCTGCTCTGCCATAGTATCAAACAACAAGAGACTGAATACAACAAGTGCTGACAACCAAGGTGCCTCAGGGTCCCCAACCCGACACCGGACCAACAACCAAGACCAAGATGAAGTGCTAAGACAATAAAGACAAGGACAAAACAAGAACACGATCAAACAGATAAACACTTAACAACCCCCCCAGATACAATCAGAAATCGCCAGGCTGTGCTCAACCCACCCAGGGGTCCCGGCCCGGCAACCACACCCAAAGACCAAGATTTACAACACATCACACTTGACAGAACCTGTCCAACTAAGATATAGAGGTCACCTCATCCATTTCCAAATTTCGGTTCAGAGGTGGCCAGGACTACGTCCAACCACGCTCTGCAACCATTTCTGAGCCGCTCATAACCCATGACGTCACAACAGAATTTTAAACTTTCCAAGTTTGACATCCAAAAAAAAAATTTCAAGAAACTACAACTTACCTTGATGACCGGCTCACTTGTTCACTTGAACTAGGAGGAGCCTCCTAGTGGAAGAATGTGCACATGCTGGGTAACCATTGGGAAATTGGACGAATGAGGTAACCTCAATTTTAAAATTTCGAAAATAACAAGTTTATTGAGGCTATCATATTTTGTTTAGTTACAATGAAATTTCATAAAAATCAGGCTGTAAAGTATTCCATTAGAATATGTAAGTATGTGAAATATTCACTATATTACATGACATTCAAAATTGAAAATTCCAAAATATTCAAAATTTAATATTTAAAAATATTCCATGAGAAATCTATAAATCTGTAAAATATCTGCAAATTACATGTTTTTCTTACAATGATTCATAGTGTCCAGACTGAAAGTATTCTATTGGAATTATAGAAAATATGTAAATATTGAGATATCTATGACAGGGTATCCAGAATTTAAAATTACAAAATATTCAATGAAAATTATATAAAATATATAAAACCTTTAAACTATCTTACATGACATCCAAATCACCATTGACATGCAGCTTTGAATAATATAAACAACTTCATAAACCATTTCACAAGCAACTCTATCATATAACAATCATTAAAGCCACAACAATTCAAACAATTATATCACATAACAACATGCGCCCTCTGAAATCTAAATCAACACTAGAAAGGAGAATCGTTTAGTTAATAAAGTATCATGCAACATAAGATAGATAATTATATACTTGTGTGGAACTCACAAGTGCAGGTGCTCAATTTGCCCTAAACTTGTATCAACTGGTGTAGCACCAAGGCTGGCAGATTTCAGAGTGCACAATTATAAAAAAAAACTATCAGATAATCAGTTACATATATCTCTCAGAAGTTATAAATATGTTGTGCATAAAATTATGAGCATATACATCTACAAATATTATAAATATATAAATAGTAAAAATTTCCTCTTGTACAACAGTTCAGTCATTTTTATTTAATAGGCTGAATACTTTCGGAATTACTGTTCTAGTACAAGGTAATGTATTGTTACAACTGTAGGTGGTCTGCAACTCTTTTCATAATAAGATTGACAAGTTCTAATAAAGGCAGCCACAATATAAGTTCCACACAGATTATAGTAGAAAAAGTGTACTGGACATTACATGCTTTGGCAATTCAACACAAGACAATTATCACACTGAATCATTCAAGGAGCAATTAAGGAACTCGACTGAATTTTGCTTCACTATGCCAAATGAACACCTTGGCCAATACTTAACACATTTTCTTAAGTTTTATTTTTGTTTCTTTTTTTTGTTTTTTTTGTAGGTAAAAAAAAATTTTGCACATCAAATCCACTGTCACTCATCCTTAGAGAGAAATATGAGAAGCTATTCAAGTTCTGCAGAAACCTGCGTGTTAGATTACAAGTGTACCGTGAAGTGACAAAACTCCAGAATTAAGAAACTATTGTCCCCTTTTTTTTGTTGTGTTAAAAAAATCAGCCAGACCCCACTTGACTCCAAAACGAGCAGCGCTAAGCGCATCCCCGGCAAAAGTTAATAATTTGCACTCTTCATACCTGTTTAATGGTGCAAGCGCACGAGTTCCCTAATACTTACGCACACATCTTGGTCTTTTCATACGGGGGCGCCCGCCAGGACGAGGGACCCCGTCGGCACACCTTTTATTTAGCCGGCCATAGCTAATTTAACAACCCCGGCATAAAAACTTGAACAAAAACTTGTCAAACGCGGACCTCTCAGATCGCACGTGGCGAGAGCAGCTCCTGATCAGAACAGCCAACTCACATGTCTCCTACACGTCGTGTCGAGAACGGTTGACCAACCCAAAAACCAGCTGGCATCTCAGCACAGCTGATAACCAGCCAACCGATTCCCAAAGGCACACTACACACCACAACGAAGTACAGCAGGCTCACTCTAGCAGCGGGAACGAAAGATACCGTAGTCCGAATTTACAGCAACGTCTCCTAGATGGCGGAAGAGTACACAGTCCAATTCTCAGATTCGATATAACAAACAGTCGCCGCAACGTCTCATAGATGGCGGGAGTGTCCACTGTCCAAGGCGAACTACACAAATGCATGAAAATATAGTCCAGATTCAATATAACCAAACTTGCCGTACTCCTAGATACGGCACACCCCCACAACAAAAGGAGTCCAACGGGTTGGACGACACCGGGACCGCCACCACCGTAGGAAAAGCGGGGGCTGACTAAAAACCAATAAAAAGATAAAACCATTCGGAAGTTGAAAACGAAAGGACACCAGAAGGAAGGACAAGGTGTGTGTGTGTGTGTGTGTGTGTGTAGCTGGGTGTGTGTAGGTGTAGAAGATACGGGGAGTGGAAGAAGAAAGGAGAAAGAAGAAATACTGAAGGAAGAAAGGAAAGGAGAGGAGCTAAAATACCGATAAAACTTTAAAACAATAAAACGCTAAAAGGTAAAACCATAAAACACAATCCCTCCAGCGAAGCCCCCCCGAAAACCAACCGAGGACCCTAACTACTCCTAACTGGGGTAAACAATACCAATTCACCTCTCACGGAAGCTCCATCTGCGCACACGCCTTCAACTGTGACACATGGGCCACCCTCACCTTCATCCCATCCTCCGGACCCACCAGGCTGGCAGTGACGGGCGAGACAAACTCAGAAATCCGGAACGGTCCCAACCATCTATAGCAGAGCTTGGCAGCGCGACCCTCCACCTTAGAGCTGAGCGGGTGGCTCCTGCAATAAACCAACTGGCCCACCTTAAAAGGGTTGGGGACTCTTCCAGAGTTATAGCGACGCCTCACGCGCTCGTGCGATCGGAGCAGGGCTCTCCTCACATCTTTCCACCTGTGAGCTACCCCCTCATTCGGCGAATCCGGGAGAAGATCCTCCAGTTTCCACAAATTACCAAGGGGATGAGCGGGGGAGAAACCAAACATGACCTCAAAAGGCACGGCACGATGGCTTTCATGGAGGGACGAATTGAACGCCATCTGTAACCACTGGAGATTCTGGTCCCACGTATTCTGCTGCTCCGCGTGATAGGCGATAAGAGCGGATCTCAGGTTGCGATTGAATCGCTCAGCGTGGGAAGGTTGCGGGTGGTAGGGGGAAGTGGTTACATGCTGAATGCCGTGCCTGAAACACATGTTCCGGAATTGCCTCGAGATGAATTGAGGGCCATTGTCTGAGACAATGATGGAGGGAAGCCCGAAATGCTGAAAAATACTGGTCTGAAGGGATACGATGGTATTGGCAGTACTAGCCTGACGCAAGGGAAGTAGCCACACATACTTGTAGAAGGCGTCCACACAAACAAGGAGGAACGAATTCCCGGCCTTGCTACGCGGGAAAGGACCCACGTAGTCGATGAAAACCTTCTCCATCGGTCTGCCAGCCACCCCAGAAGACAGCAACCCCAACTTGGTGTTCTGAGCGGGCTTGCTCAGACTGCACAGATGACAACACTTCACCCGGGTGGCGATGTCCCGGTCCATGCCTTTCCAGATGAAGTTTTTTCTGATCGCGGCGATGGTCTTTGAAACACCCAAATGGCCTCCAACCGGGAAGTCATGATAATATTGGAAGACCATGGGCACCAACTTGCTCGGCAGCACTATCTTAGGGATCCGTCCTCTACGTTCCTTGCAGCAGAGGACGCCCTTGGACAGATGATATGGAGCCTTCATCTCGCCTGATTTGATCTTATCGATGATAGGACCCAACACCTCATCATCAAGCTGATGAGGGATAACTTCCGTGAAGGCGAGGGGGAACTCCAGGAGTACGGCGCAGGGTTCATTTATTGGCTCCTCACTGGGTAGGTGATACATATGGGACAGAGCGTCGGCAACAACATTTTGGGTCCTCCTTATATCTTGTGCCCGAAACTTAAAAGAAGAGATCTTGACCACCCAGCGGCCAAGTTTACCCAGTTGACGGGGGTGCGCCAGAAGCCACGAGAGAGCCTGATTGTCCGTCTCTAAAAGGAACTCAGCGTGTTCCAAATACCTCCTAAACTTGTCAAGGGCGAAGAATACCGCCAAACACTCTAACTCGTATACCGAGGATTTCTTTTCAGGGTTGGTAAGGGTCCTGGATACAAATGCGACTGGCTGCCGAGCACCATCCACCTCCTGAGAGAGCACGGCCCCAATCGCCACAGAGCTGGCGTCGGATTGCACGATGAAAGGTTTCGTGAAATCGGGCATCCTAAGCACGGGCGGCGACAAAATGGACTCCTTTAGGGACTCGAAGGCACGTTGCTGCGCGTCTGCCCACACGAATTTGGCCCCTTTTTTCCTTAAGGAATTTAGGGGAGCCGCAATCTCAGCAGCCCCCGGGTTGAACCGCCGGTAAAAATTCACCATACCCACGAAGCGGGCCACCCCTTTAGCATCCCGAGGAGGAGGAAAATCCCGGATTGCCTGCGTCCTCTCTGGATCGACCGTGACCCCTTTATGAGAGACAAGGTGACCGAGGAAAGAGATTTCCTCCTGGGCAAATTTCACCTTGTCGGGATTCACCGTGAGCCCCGCGCGCCTCAAGCGACACAACACCTCACGGAGATGGTACATGTGTTCTTCTAGAGTGGAGCTGTAGATGAGCAGATCGTCCAGATAATTAAAGACATACTGGAATTTAATGTCGTGGAACACAGAGTCTAGTAGACGGGTTAACGTCTGCGCACCAACCGCCAGTCCCATGGGGACTCTCTTGTATTGGTACAAGTTCCACGGCACGCAAAAGGCCGTGAACGGCCAAGAATCCTTGTGTAAGGGTATCTGGTGGTATGCTGAATTCAAGTCGAAAATGGTGAAATATGGGGCCTGCGAAAACCAATCAAAGGCCGAATGCAGGTCCGGGAGGGGCACCGACTCAACTTCAATATTTTGGTTCAATTTTCGATAATCAATGACCAGCCTATGCTTCCCTCCCGGTTTAGGCACCAGGAATGCTGGACTGGCATAGGCCGACTTGGAAGGTTCAATAACCCCCTGGTCAAACAATTCTTGCACCTTCTCACGCAAGATGGTCATTTTGGGCGGAGCGAATTTATACGGGTGCGAACGGACAACCGCGGAGTCGCACAGACGGATACGATACTCTAAATTGTGAGTGAGTCCGAGGTTGGCGGTCAGCACCTCAGGGAACTCATCACACAATTTACGGAAAGTGGTCAGTAGAGATGGGATCAAATTATTAATGTACGCCGGGGGGTTGAAGTTCTTCAAGACCTTCCCCCGCCTCATCCCGATATCCAAGAAAGGGGATGCGTACAGCCCGGTTGAACTTAAAGAAACAAACGTGCCCCTGGATATCGAGAACCAGGCCACTTTTCACCATAAAATCCGCACCCACAATACAGTCTACGCTCAGATTCGGGGCCACAAGAAACTCCCAAACCCACGAAAAATAATTTATTTTAAATTTAAAAGCCACCAATTTGGAGGTCGGCAAAACCTCCCTCGAGGCCGTCCAACATACCACCGACGAAGGAGTATTCGACCGGATCAATGACTCCCGGACCAACTGCTGGTAAACACGGTAGGAGATAAGACACCGTGCCGATACAGAGTCTACCAGGGCCCTAACCCGGCCCTTCCCAACCTCCAGCTCCAAAAATGGACACACGGAGAGACCCGGACGAATCGGCTTGGGATCGGACTCCCCGGATGAGTGTCCCGTCTCAACGGCACATAACGGGACCTGGGATACACCAACGCTACCACACGTGGGGAGGGACCGGCGTCCCCTCAATCCCCCCCCACGCAGGCCGTTTTTTGAAGGACGGTTCTCCCGCGAGACCTCCGATCGTTTGAGAGGGCAATTCCGGGCCAAGTGCCCCATCCCACCACAGGAATAACAACGGAAGTCCCGCCTCTCAGAGTCGCTACCACGTTGCTCTTTGAAAGGGTTGCCACCACGTTGCTCACGGGTAGGCCGTTGCTGACCAGATGAGGAACAGGGGACAGGGAAATCGGAACGGCCGGAGCGAGCCTCATCGTTCATCTGGATGGTGCGGGCGAAGACACAAGCTCCGCTAAGATCAGCGAAGCTGCGCGGTCGCTCCAAAAACACCAACCTTGACCTCTCCTGCGGATTGAGGCCCACAAAAATAACCCGCACCACCTCAGCCTTTGACACGTCCACCCGTAGCACACGGGGAGCACTTTTAATGGAATTGATAAACCCGCTCAACGGCTCCCGTGCCCCTGAACCCTGTAAAATAATCGTTGCCGCATCCGGTCACGCAGCCTCCCGGGCATAAACAGTTCCAAAACATCCTTGTGGAACGCCTCAAAATCCCCGCCCGCGCCCAGATGCCAGACCACACGATCTAGCAGGGGCGCCCGACAATACGGGTAAATCATATTTAACAGGGCAACGCCGGTCACCCCAGGGAAATCACAAATGCCGAAAACCCCTTCAAGAAATTTGACAAGCTGGTCAAGGTCCAAACCGTCGACCACTGGAAGCCGACGGAGGAGGTCATAAATGGGGTTCGGCAACGATTCATACTTAACACTGGCAAGGGCTGTACCCAACCCTCGAGGGACTTCCACATAATCCCCCTGAAATCCCTGGGGGCGGCTGCCCACCGAAATAGACGGACGTTCCTCCACCAGAGCGCTACAAGCCTCCCCCAGGAGACCCACCCGCTCAGTGGCCACGGTCTGGCGCGCGGGCATCTCCTTGAGGTTACTCGGCCTTTCGGGAGCCTCCCCAGGTAGACCAATCTTTGACTGCAGGGCCGACGCCGTCCGCCTACCCTCCTCCTCCAGATCATCCTGCAACAGCAAATTACTCAGGCGAGCGGACAAGTGGTGCATCCTTTGGGTCACCCGCTGCCAAACACGGGTGGAACTCCCCATATATTCCGAGTCCTCCATCAAGGTGGAGAACTCGGTCCACTTGTCCGCACACAAGGCCAGCTCCTCCTCCAAATCCTCAATTTCGACTCTCCGGGTGGGAGCGTCCCCCACCAGCAGTTCCCGCAGTTGACGCCGCGAGGACGCCACATCCCTCTGGGGAACCCCACCCCGCAAACGTATCTCGAACTGGAGTTCGTCCTTCGTGAAATATTCGGGCACCAGACCGCGGCCTTCACGCCGACTCCTACTCTGCCCCTGCTCTGCCATAGTATCAAACAACAAGAGACTGAATACAACAAGTGCTGACAACCAAGGTGCCTCAGGGTCCCCAACCCGACACCGGACCAACAACCAAGACCAAGATGAAGTGCTAAGACAATAAAGACAAGGACAAAACAAGAACACGATCAAACAGATAAACACTTAACAACCCCCCCCAGATACAATCAGAAATCGCCAGGCTGTGCTCAACCCACCCAGGGGTCCCGGCCCGGCAACCACACCCAAAGACCAAGATTTACAACACATCACACTTGACAGAACCTGTCCAACTAAGATATAGAGGTCACCTCATCCATTTCCAAATTTCGGTTCAGAGGTGGCCAGGACTACGTCCAACCACGCTCTGCAACCATTTCTGAGCCGCTCATAACCCATGACGTCACAACAGAATTTTAAACTTTCCAAGTTTGACATCCAAAAAAAAATTTCAAAAAACTACAACTTACCTTGATGACCGGCTCACTTGTTCACTTGAACTAGGAGGAGCCTCCTAGTGGAAGAATGTCCACATGCTGGGTAACCATTGGGGAATTGGACGAATGAGGTAACCTCAATTTTAAAATTTCGAAAATAACAAGTTTATTGAGGCTATCATATTTTGTTTAGTTACAATGAAATTTCATAAAAATCAGGCTGTAAAGTATTCCATTAGAATATGTAAGTATGTGAAATATTCACTATATTACATGACATTCAAAATTGAAAATTCCAAAATATTCAAAATTTAATATTTAAAAATATTCCATGAGAAATCTATAAATCTGTAAAATATCTGCAAATTACATGTTTTTCTTACAATGATTCATAGTGTCCAGACTGAAAGTATTCTATTGGAATTATAGAAAATATGTAAATATTGAGATATCTATGACAGGGTATCCAGAATTTAAAATTACAAAATATTCAATGAAAATTATATAAAATATATAAAACCTTTAAACTATCTTACATGACATCCAAATCACCATTGACATGCAGCTTTGAATAATATAAACAACTTCATAAACCATTTCACAAGCAACTCTATCATATAACAATCATTAAAGCCACAACAATTCAAACAATTATATCACATAACAACATGCGCCCTCTGAAATCTAAATCAACACTAGAAAGGAGAATCGTTTAGTTAATAAAGTATCATGCAACATAAGATAGATAATTATATACTTGTGTGGAACTCACAAGTGCAGGTGCTCAATTTGCCCTAAACTTGTATCAACTGGTGTAGCACCAAGGCTGGCAGATTTCAGAGTGCACAATTATAAAAAAAAACTATCAGATAATCAGTTACATATATCTCTCAGAAGTTATAAATATGTTGTGCATAAAATTATGAGCATATACATCTACAAATATTATAAATATATAAATAGTAAAAATTTCCTCTTGTACAACAGTTCAGTCATTTTTATTTAATAGGCTGAATACTTTCGGAATTACTGTTCTAGTACAAGGTAATGTATTGTTACAACTGTAGGTGGTCTGCAACTCTTTTCATAATAAGATTGACAAGTTCTAATAAAGGCAGCCACAATATAAGTTCCACACAGATTATAGTAGAAAAAGTGTACTGGACATTACATGCTTTGGCAATTCAACACAAGACAATTATCACACTGAATCATTCAAGGAGCAATTAAGGAACTCGACTGAATTTTGCTTCACTATGCCAAATGAACACCTTGGCCAATACTTAACACATTTTCTTAAGTTTTATTTTTGTTTCTTTTTTTTGTTTTTTTTGTAGGTAAAAAAAAATTTTGCACATCAAATCCACTGTCACTCATCCTTAGAGAGAAATATGAGAAGCTATTCAAGTTCTGCAGAAACCTGCGTGTTAGATTACAAGTGTACCGTGAAGTGACAAAACTCCAGAATTAAGAAACTATTGTCCCCTTTTTTTTGTTGTGTTAAAAAAATCAGCCAGACCCCACTTGACTCCAAAACGAGCAGCGCTAAGCGCATCCCCGGCAAAAGTTAATAATTTGCACTCTTCATACCTGTTTAATGGTGCAAGCGCACGAGTTCCCTAATACTTACGCACACATCTTGGTCTTTTCATACGGGGGCGCCCGCCAGGACGAGGGACCCCGTCGGCACACCTTTTATTTAGCCGGCCATAGCTAATTTAACAACCCCGGCATAAAAACGTGAACAAAAACTTGTCAAACGCGGACCTCTCAGATCGCACGTGGCGAGAGCAGCTCCTGATCAGAACAGCCAACTCACATGTCTCCTACACGTCGTGTCGAGAACGGTTGACCAACCCAAAAACCAGCTGGCATCTCAGCACAGCTGATAACCAGCCAACCGATTCCCAAAGGCACACTACACACCACAACGAAGTACAGCAGGCTCACTCTAGCAGCGGGAACGAAAGATACCGTAGTCCGAATTTACAGCAACGTCTCCTAGATGGCGGAAGAGTACACAGTCCAATTCTCAGATTCGATATAACAAACAGTCGCCGCAACGTCTCATAGATGGCGGGAGTGTCCACTGTCCAAGGCGAACTACACAAATGCATGAAAATATAGTCCAGATTCAATATAACCAAACTTGCCGTACTCCTAGATACGGCACACCCCCACAACAAAAGGAGTCCAACGGGTTGGACGACACCGGGACCGCCACCACCGTAGGAAAAGCGGGGGCTGACTAAAAACCAATAAAAAGATAAAACCATTCGGAAGTTGAAAACGAAAGGACACCAGAAGGAAGGACAAGGTGTGTGTGTGTGTGTGTGTGTGTAGCTGGGTGTGTGTAGGTGTAGAAGATACGGGGAGTGGAAGAAGAAAGGAGAAAGAAGAAATACTGAAGGAAGAAAGGAAAGGAGAGGAGCTAAAATACCGATAAAACTTTAAAACAATAAAACGCTAAAAGGTAAAACCATAAAACACAATCCCTCCAGCGAAGCCCCCCCGAAAACCAACCGAGGACCCTAACTACTCCTAACTGGGGTAAACAATACCAATTCACCTCTCACGGAAGCTCCATCTGCGCACACGCCTTCAACTGTGACACATGGGCCACCCTCACCTTCATCCCATCCTCCGGACCCACCAGGCTGGCAGTGACGGGCGAGACAAACTCAGAAATCCGGAACGGTCCCAACCATCTATAGCAGAGCTTGGCAGCGCGACCCTCCACCTTAGAGCTGAGCGGGTGGCTCCTGCAATAAACCAACTGGCCCACCTTAAAAGGGTTGGGGACTCTTCCAGAGTTATAGCGACGCCTCACGCGCTCGTGCGATCGGAGCAGGGCTCTCCTCACATCTTTCCACCTGTGAGCTACCCCCTCATTCGGCGAATCCGGGAGAAGATCCTCCAGTTTCCACAAATTACCAAGGGGATGAGCGGGGGAGAAACCAAACATGACCTCAAAAGGCACGGCACGATGGCTTTCATGGAGGGACGAATTGAACGCCATCTGTAACCACTGGAGATTCTGGTCCCACGTATTCTGCTGCTCCGCGTGATAGGCGATAAGAGCGGATCTCAGGTTGCGATTGAATCGCTCAGCGTGGGAAGGTTGCGGGTGGTAGGGGGAAGTGGTTACATGCTGAATGCCGTGCCTGAAACACATGTTCCGGAATTGCCTCGAGATGAATTGAGGGCCATTGTCTGAGACAATGATGGAGGGAAGCCCGAAATGCTGAAAAATACTGGTCTGAAGGGATACGATGGTATTGGCAGTACTAGCCTGACGCAAGGGAAGTAGCCAGACATACTTGTAGAAGGCGTCCACACAAACAAGGAGGAACGAATTCCCGGCCTTGCTACGCGGGAAAGGACCCACGTAGTCGATGAAAACCTTCTCCATCGGTCTGCCAGCCACCCCAGAAGACAGCAACCCCAACTTGGTGTTCTGAGCGGGCTTGCTCAGACTGCACAGATGACAACACTTCACCCGGGTGGCGATGTCCCGGTCCATGCCTTTCCAGATGAAGTTTTTTCTGATCGCGGCGATGGTCTTTGAAACACCCAAATGGCCTCCAACCGGGAAGTCATGATAATATTGGAAGACCATGGGCACCAACTTGCTCGGCAGCACTATCTTAGGGATCCGTCCTCTACGTTCCTTGCAGCAGAGGACGCCCTTGGACAGATGATATGGAGCCTTCATCTCGCCTGATTTGATCTTATCGATGATAGGACCCAACACCTCATCATCAAGCTGATGAGGGATAACTTCCGTGAAGGCGAGGGGGAACTCCAGGAGTACGGCGCAGGGTTCATTTATTGGCTCCTCACTGGGTAGGTGATACATATGGGACAGAGCGTCGGCAACAACATTTTGGGTCCTCCTTATATCTTGTGCCCGAAACTTAAAAGAAGAGATCTTGACCACCCAGCGGCCAAGTTTACCCAGTTGACGGGGGTGCGCCAGAAGCCACGAGAGAGCCTGATTGTCCGTCTCTAAAAGGAACTCAGCGTGTTCCAAATACCTCCTAAACTTGTCAAGGGCGAAGAATACCGCCAAACACTCTAACTCGTATACCGAGGATTTCTTTTCAGGGTTGGTAAGGGTCCTGGATACAAATGCGACTGGCTGCCGAGCACCATCCACCTCCTGAGAGAGCACGGCCCCAATCGCCACAGAGCTGGCGTCGGATTGCACGATGAAAGGTTTCGTGAAATCGGGCATCCTAAGCACGGGCGGCGACAAAATGGACTCCTTTAGGGACTCGAAGGCACGTTGCTGCGCGTCTGCCCACACGAATTTGGCCCCTTTTTCCTTAAGGAATTTAGGGGAGCCGCAATCTCAGCAGCCCCCGGGTTGAACCGCCGGTAAAAATTCACCATACCCACGAAGCGGGCCACCCCTTTAGCATCCCGAGGAGGAGGAAAATCCCGGATTGCCTGCGTCCTCTCTGGATCGACCGTGACCCCTTTATGAGAGACAAGGTGACCGAGGAAAGAGATTTCCTCCTGGGCAAATTTCACCTTGTCGGGATTCACCGTGAGCCCCGCGCGCCTCAAGCGACACAACACCTCACGGAGATGGTACATGTGTTCTTCTAGAGTGGAGCTGTAGATGAGCAGATCGTCCAGATAATTAAAGACATACTGGAATTTAATGTCGTGGAACACAGAGTCTAGTAGACGGGTTAACGTCTGCGCACCAACCGCCAGTCCCATGGGGACTCTCTTGTATTGGTACAAGTTCCACGGCACGCAAAAGGCCGTGAACGGCCAAGAATCCTTGTGTAAGGGTATCTGGTGGTATGCTGAATTCAAGTCGAAAATGGTGAAATATGGGGCCTGCGAAAACCAATCAAAGGCCGAATGCAGGTCCGGGAGGGGCACCGACTCAACTTCAATATTTTGGTTCAATTTTCGATAATCAATGACCAGCCTATGCTTCCCTCCCGGTTTAGGCACCAGGAATGCTGGACTGGCATAGGCCGACGTGGAAGGTTCAATAACCCCCTGGTCCAACAATTCTTGCACCTTCTCACGCAAGATGGTCATTTTGGGCGGAGCGAATTTATACGGGTGCGAACGGACAACCGCGGAGTCGCACAGACGGATACGATACTCTAAATTGTGAGTGAGTCCGAGGTTGGCGGTCAGCACCTCAGGGAACTCATCACACAATTTACGGAAAGTGGTCAGTAGAGATGGGCTCAAATTATTAATGTACGCCGGGGGGTTGAAGTTCTTCAAGACCTTCCCCCGCCTCATCCCGATATCCAAGAAAGGGGATGCGTACAGCCCGGTTGAACTGAAAGAAACAAACGTGACCCTGGATATCGAGAACCAGGCCACTTTTCACCATAAAATCCGCACCCACAATACAGTCTACGCTCAGATTCGGGGCCACAAGAAACTCCCAAACCCACGAAAAATAATTTATTTTAAATTTAAAAGCCACCAATTTGGAGGTCGGCAAAACCTCCCTCGAGGCCGTCCAACATACCACCGACGAAGGAGTATTCGACCGGATCAATGACTCCCGGACCAACTGCTGGTAAACACGGTAGGAGATAAGACACCGTGCCGATACAGAGTCCACCAGGGCCCTAACCCGGCCCTTCCCAACCTCCAGCTCCAAAAATGGACACACGGAGAGACCCGGACGAATCGGCTTGGGATCGGACTCCCCGGATGAGTGTCCCGTCTCAACGGCACATAACGGGACCTGGGATACACCAACGCTACCACACGTGGGGAGGGACCGGCGTCCCCTCAATCCCCCCCACGCAGGCCGTTTTTTGAAGGACGGTTCTCCCGCGAGACCTCCGATCGTTTGAGAGGGCAATTCCGGGCCAAGTGCCCCATCCCACCACAGGAATAACAACGGAAGTCCCGCCTCTCAGAGTCGCTACCACGTTGCTCTTTGAAAGGGTTGCCACCACGTTGCTCCCGGGTAGGCCGTTGCTGACCAGATGAGGAACAGGGGACAGGGAAATCAGAACGGCCGGAGCGAGCCTCATCGTTCATCTGGATGGTGCGGGCGAAGACACAAGCTCCGCTAAGATCAGCGAAGCTGCGCGGTCGCTCCAAAAACACCAACCTTGACCTCTCCTGCGGATTGAGGCCCACAAAAATAACCCGCACCACCTCAGCCTTTGACACGTCCACCCGTAGCACACGGGGAGCACTTTTAATGGAATTGATAAACCCGCTCAACGGCTCCCGTGCCCCTGAACCCTGTAAAATAATCGTTGCCGCATCCGGTCACGCAGCCTCCCGGGCATAAACAGTTCCAAAACATCCTTGTGGAACGCCTCAAAATCCCCGCCCGCGCCCAGATGCCAGACCACACGATCCAGCAGGGGCGCCCGACAATACGGGTAAATCATATTTAACAGGGCAACGCCGGTCACCCCAGGGAAATCACAAATGCCGAAAACCCCTTCAAGAAATTTGACAAGCTGGTCAAGGTCCAAACCGTCGACCACTGGAAGCCGACGGAGGAGGTCATAAATGGGGTTCGGCAACGATTCATACTTAACACTGGCAAGGGCTGTACCCAACCCTCGAGGGACTTCCACATAATCCCCCTGAAATCCCTGGGGGCGGCTGCCCACCGAAATAGACGGACGTTCCTCCACCAGAGCGCTACAAGCTTCCCCCAGGAGACCCACCCGCTCAGTGGCCACGGTCTGGCGCGCGGGCATCTCCTTGAGGTTACTCGGCCTTTCGGGAGCCTCCCCAGGTAGACCAATCTTTGACTGCAGGGCCGACGCCGTCCGCCTACCCTCCTCCTCCAGATCATCCTGCAACAGCAAATTACTCAGGCGAGCGGACAAGTGGTGCATCCTTTGGGTCACCCGCTGCCAAACACGGGTGGAACTCCCCATATATTCCGAGTCCTCCATCAAGGTGGAGAACTCGGTCCACTTGTCCGCACACAAGGCCAGCTCCTCCTCCAAATCCTCAATTTCGACTCTCCGGGTGGGAGCGTCCCCCACCAGCAGTTCCCGCAGTTGACGCCGCGAGGACGCCACATCCCTCTGGGGAACCCCACCCCGCAAACGTATCTCGAACTGGAGTTCGTCCTTCGTGAAATATTCGGGCACCAGACCGCGGCCTTCACGCCGACTCCTACTCTGCCCCTGCTCTGCCATAGTATCAAACAACAAGAGACTGAATACAACAAGTGCTGACAACCAAGGTGCCTCAGGGTCCCCAACCCGACACCGGACCAACAACCAAGACCAAGATGAAGTGCTAAGACAATAAAGACAAGGACAAAACAAGAACACGATCAAACAGATAAACACTTAACAACCCCCCCAGATACAATCAGAAATCGCCAGGCTGTGCTCAACCCACCCAGGGGTCCCGGCCCGGCAACCACACCCAAAGACCAAGATTTACAACACATCACACTTGACAGAACCTGTCCAACTAAGATATAGAGGTCACCTCATCCATTTCCAAATTTCGGTTCAGAGGTGGCCAGGACTACGTCCAACCACGCTCTGCAACCATTTCTGAGCCGCTCATAACCCATGACGTCACAACAGAATTTTAAACTTTCCAAGTTTGACATCCAAAAAAAAAATTTCAAGAAACTACAACTTACCTTGATGACCGGCTCACTTGTTCACTTGAACTAGGAGGAGCCTCCTAGTGGAAGAATGTGCACATGCTGGGTAACCATTGGGAAATTGGACGAATGAGGTAACCTCAATTTTAAAATTTCGAAAATAACAAGTTTATTGAGGCTATCATATTTTGTTTAGTTACAATGAAATTTCATAAAAATCAGGCTGTAAAGTATTCCATTAGAATATGTAAGTATGTGAAATATTCACTATATTACATGACATTCAAAATTAAAAATTCCAAAATATTCAAAATTTAATATTTAAAAATATTCCATGAGAAATCTATAAATCTGTAAAATATCTGCAAATTACATGTTTTTCTTACAATGATTCATAGTGTCCAGACTGAAAGTATTCTATTGGAATTATAGAAAATATGTAAATATTGAGATATCTATGACAGGGTATCCAGAATTTAAAATTACAAAATATTCAATGAAAATTATATAAAATATATAAAACCTTTAAACTATCTTACATGACATCCAAATCACCATTGACATGCAGCTTTGAATAATATAAACAACTTCATAAACCATTTCACAAGCAACTCTATCATATAACAATCATTAAAGCCACAACAATTCAAACAATTATATCACATAACAACATGCGCCCTCTGAAATCTAAATCAACACTAGAAAGGAGAATCGTTTAGTTAATAAAGTATCATGCAACATAAGATAGATAATTATATACTTGTGTGGAACTCACAAGTGCAGGTGCTCAATTTGCCCTAAACTTGTATCAACTGGTGTAGCACCAAGGCTGGCAGATTTCAGAGTGCACAATTATAAAAAAAAACTATCAGATAATCAGTTACATATATCTCTCAGAAGTTATAAATATGTTGTGCATAAAATTATGAGCATATACATCTACAAATATTATAAATATATAAATAGTAAAAATTTCCTCTTGTACAACAGTTCAGTCATTTTTATTTAATAGGCTGAATACTTTCGGAATTACTGTTCTAGTACAAGGTAATGTATTGTTACAACTGTAGGTGGTCTGCAACTCTTTTCATAATAAGATTGACAAGTTCTAATAAAGGCAGCCACAATATAAGTTCCACACAGATTATAGTAGAAAAAGTGTACTGGACATTACATGCTTTGGCAATTCAACACAAGACAATTATCACACTGAATCATTCAAGGAGCAATTAAGGAACTCGACTGAATTTTGCTTCACTATGCCAAATGAACACCTTGGCCAATACTTAACACATTTTCTTAAGTTTTATTTTTGTTTCTTTTTTTTGTAGGTAAAAAAAAATTTTGCACATCAAATCCACTGTCACTCATCCTTAGAGAGAAATATGAGAAGCTATTCAAGTTCTGCAGAAACCTGCGTGTTAGATTACAAGTGTACCGTGAAGTGACAAAACTCCAGAATTAAGAAACTATTGTCCCCTTTTTTTTGTTGTGTTAAAAAAATCAGCCAGACCCCACTTGACTCCAAAACGAGCAGCGCTAAGCGCATCCCCGGCAAAAGTTAATAATTTGCACTCTTCATACCTGTTTAATGGTGCAAGCGCACGAGTTCCCTAATACTTACGCACACATCTTGGTCTTTTCATACGGGGGCGCCCGCCAGGACGAGGGACCCCGTCGGCACACCTTTTATTTAGCCGGCCATAGCTAATTTAACAACCCCGGCATAAAAACTTGAACAAAAACTTGTCAAACGCGGACCTCTCAGATCGCACGTGGAAAGAGCAGCTCCTGATCAGAACAGCCAACTCACATGTCTCCTACACGTCGTGTCGAGAACGGTTGACCAACCCAAAAACCAGCTGGCATCTCAGCACAGCTGATAACCAGCCAACCGATTCCCAAAGGCACACTACACACCACAACGAAGTACAGCAGGCTCACTCTAGCAGCGGGAACGAAAGATACCGTAGTCCGAATTTACAGCAACGTCTCCTAGATGGCGGAAGAGTACACAGTCCAATTCTCAGATTCGATATAACAAACAGTCGCCGCAACGTCTCATAGATGGCGGGAGTGTCCACTGTCCAAGGCGAACTACACAAATGCATGAAAATATAGTCCAGATTCAATATAACCAAACTTGCCGTACTCCTAGATACGGCACACCCCCACAACAAAAGGAGTCCAACGGGTTGGACGACACCGGGACCGCCACCACCGTAGGAAAAGCGGGGGCTGACTAAAAACCAATAAAAGATAAAACCATTCGGAAGTTGAAAACGAAAGGACACCAGAAGGAAGGACAAGGTGTGTGTGTGTGTGTGTGTGTGTAGCTGGGTGTGTGTAGGTGTAGAAGATACGGGGAGTGGAAGAAGAAAGGAGAAAGAAGAAATACTGAAGGAAGAAAGGAAAGGAGAGGAGCTAAAATACCGATAAAACTTTAAAACAATAAAACGCTAAAAGGTAAAACCATAAAACACAATCCCTCCAGCGAAGCCCCCCCGAAAACCAACCGAGGACCCTAACTACTCCTAACTGGGGTAAACAATACCAATTCACCTCTCACGGAAGCTCCATCTGCGCACACGCCTTCAACTGTGACACATGGGCCACCCTCACCTTCATCCCATCCTCCGGACCCACCAGGCTGGCAGTGACGGGCGAGACAAACTCAGAAATCCGGAACGGTCCCAACCATCTATAGCAGAGCTTGGCAGCGCGACCCTCCACCTTAGAGCTGAGCGGGTGGCTCCTGCAATAAACCAACTGGCCCACCTTAAAAGGGTTGGGGACTCTTCCAGAGTTATAGCGACGCCTCACGCGCTCGTGCGATCGGAGCAGGGCTCTCCTCACATCTTTCCACCTGTGAGCTACCCCCTCATTCGGCGAATCCGGGAGAAGATCCTCCAGTTTCCACAAATTACCAAGGGGATGAGCGGGGGAGAAACCAAACATGACCTCAAAAGGCACGGCACGATGGCTTTCATGGAGGGACGAATTGAACGCCATCTGTAACCACTGGAGATTCTGGTCCCACGTATTCTGCTGCTCCGCGTGATAGGCGATAAGAGCGGATCTCAGGTTGCGATTGAATCGCTCAGCGTGGGAAGGTTGCGGGTGGTAGGGGGAAGTGGTTACATGCTGAATGCCGTGCCTGAAACACATGTTCCGGAATTGCCTCGAGATGAATTGAGGGCCATTGTCTGAGACAATGATGGAGGGAAGCCCGAAATGCTGAAAAATACTGGTCTGAAGGGATACGATGGTATTGGCAGTACTAGCCTGACGCAAGGGAAGTAGCCAGACATACTTGTAGAAGGCGTCCACACAAACAAGGAGGAACGAATTCCCGGCCTTGCTACGCGGGAAAGGACCCACGTAGTCGATGAAAACCTTCTCCATCGGTCTGCCAGCCACCCCAGAAGACAGCAACCCCAACTTGGTGTTCTGAGCGGGCTTGCTCAGACTGCACAGATGACAACACTTCACCCGGGTGGCGATGTCCCGGTCCATGCCTTTCCAGATGAAGTTTTTTCTGATCGCGGCGATGGTCTTTGAAACACCCAAATGGCCTCCAACCGGGAAGTCATGATAATATTGGAAGACCATGGGCACCAACTTGCTCGGCAGCACTATCTTAGGGATCCGTCCTCTACGTTCCTTGCAGCAGAGGACGCCCTTGGACAGATGATATGGAGCCTTCATCTCGCCTGATTTGATCTTATCGATGATAGGACCCAACACCTCATCATCAAGCTGATGAGGGATAACTTCCGT
This sequence comes from Magicicada septendecula, assembly GCA_034769895.1. Classification (NCBI taxonomy): domain Eukaryota; kingdom Metazoa; phylum Arthropoda; class Insecta; order Hemiptera; family Cicadidae; genus Magicicada; species Magicicada septendecula. Next base: position 273,390,436 of record CM068374.1, read on the forward strand.
GAAGGCGAGGGGGAACTCCAGGAGTACGGCGCAGGGTTCATTTATTGGCTCCTCACTGGGTAGGTGATACATATGGGACAGAGCGTCGGCAACAACATTTTGGGTCCTCCTTATATCTTGTGCCCGAAACTTAAAAGAAGAGATCTTGACCACCCAGCGGCCAAGTTTACCCAGTTGACGGGGGTGCGCCAGAAGCCACGAGAGAGCCTGATTGTCCGTCTCTAAAAGGAACTCAGCGTGTTCCAAATACCTCCTAAACTTGTCAAGGGCGAAGAATACCGCCAAACACTCTAACTCGTATACCGAGGATTTCTTTTCAGGGTTGGTAAGGGTCCTGGATACAAATGCGACTGGCTGCCGAGCACCATCCACCTCCTGAGAGAGCACGGCCCCAATCGCCACAGAGCTGGCGTCGGATTGCACGATGAAAGGTTTCGTGAAATCGGGCATCCTAAGCACGGGCGGCGACAAAATGGACTCCTTTAGGGACTCGAAGGCACGTTGCTGCGCGTCTGCCCACACGAATTTGGCCCCTTTTTTCCTTAAGGAATTTAGGGGAGCCGCAATCTCAGCAGCCCCCGGGTTGAACCGCCGGTAAAAATTCACCATACCCACGAAGCGGGCCACCCCTTTAGCATCCCGAGGAGGAGGAAAATCCCGGATTGCCTGCGTCCTCTCTGGATCGACCGTGACCCCTTTATGAGAGACAAGGTGACCGAGGAAAGAGATTTCCTCCTGGGCAAATTTCACCTTGTCGGGATTCACCGTGAGCCCCGCGCGCCTCAAGCGACACAACACCTCACGGAGATGGTACATGTGTTCTTCTAGAGTGGAGCTGTAGATGAGCAGATCGTCCAGATAATTAAACACATACTGGAATTTAATGTCGTGGAACACAGAGTCTAGTAGACGGGTTAACGTCTGCGCACCAACCGCCAGTCCCATGGGGACTCTCTTGTATTGGTACAAGTTCCACGGCACGCAAAAGGCCGTGAACGGCCAAGAATCCTTGTGTAAGGGTATCTGGTGGTATGCTGAATTCAAGTCGAAAATGGTGAAATATGGGGCCTGCGAAAACCAATCAAAGGCCGAATGCAGGTCCGGGAGGGGCACCGACTCAACTTCAATATTTTGGTTCAATTTTCGATAATCAATGACCAGCCTATGCTTCCCTCCCGGTTTAGGCACCAGGAATGCTGGACTGGCATAGGCCGACTTGGAAGGTTCAATAACCCCCAGGTCAAACAATTCTTGCACCTTCTCACGCAAGATGGTCATTTTGGGCGGAGCGAATTTATACGGGTGCGAACGGACAACCGCGGAGTCGCACAGACGGATACGATACTCTAAATTGTGAGTGAGTCCGAGGTTGGCGGTCAGCACCTCAGGGAACTCATCACACAATTTACGGAAAGTGGTCAGTAGAGATGGGATCAAATTATTAATGTACGCCGGGGGGTTGAAGTTCTTCAAGACCTTCCCCCGCCTCATCCCGATATCCAAGAAAGGGGATGCGTACAGCCCGGTTGAACTTAAAGAAACAAACGTGCCCCTGGATATCGAGAACCAGGCCACTTTTCACCATAAAATCCGCACCCACAATACAGTCTACGCTCAGATTCGGGGCCACAAGAAACTCCCAAACCCACGAAAAATAATTTATTTTAAATTTAAAAGCCACCAATTTGGAGGTCGGCAAAACCTCCCTCGAGGCCGTCCAACATACCACCGACGAAGGAGTATTCGACCGGATCAATGACTCCCGGACCAACTGCTGGTAAACACGGTAGGAGATAAGACACCGTGCCGATACAGAGTCTACCAGGGCCCTAACCCGGCCCTTCCCAACCTCCAGCTCCAAAAATGGACACACGGAGAGACCCGGACGAATCGGCTTGGGATCGGACTCCCCGGATGAGTGTCCCGTCTCAACGGCACATAACGGGACCTGGGATACACCAACGCTACCACACGTGGGGAGGGACCGGCGTCCCCTCAATCCCCCCCCACGCAGGCCGTTTTTTGAAGGACGGTTCTCCCGCGAGACCTCCGATCGTTTGAGAGGGCAATTCCGGGCCAAGTGCCCCATCCCACCACAGGAATAACAACGGAAGTCCCGCCTCTCAGAGTCGCTACCACGTTGCTCTTTGAAAGGGTTGCCACCACGTTGCTCACGGGTAGGCCGTTGCTGACCAGATGAGGAACAGGGGACAGGGAAATCGGAACGGCCGGAGCGAGCCTCATCGTTCATCTGGATGGTGCGGGCGAAGACACAAGCTCCGCTAAGATCAGCGAAGCTGCGCGGTCGCTCCAAAAACACCAACCTTGACCTCTCCTGCGGATTGAGGCCCACAAAAATAACCCGCACCACCTCAGCCTTTGACACGTCCACCCGTAGCACACGGGGAGCACTTTTAATGGAATTGATAAACCCGCTCAACGGCTCCCGTGCCCCTGAACCCTGTAAAATAATCGTTGCCGCATCCGGTCACGCAGCCTCCCGGGCATAAACAGTTCCAAAACATCCTTGTGGAACGCCTCAAAATCCCCGCCCGCGCCCAGATGCCAGACCACACGATCCAGCAGGGGCGCCCGACAATACGGGTAAATCATATTTAACAGGGCAACGCCGGTCACCCCAGGGAAATCACAAATGCCGAAAACCCCTTCAAGAAATTTGACAAGCTGGTCAAGGTCCAAACCGTCGACCACTGGAAGCCGACGGAGGAGGTCATAAATGGGGTTCGGCAACGATTCATACTTAACACTGGCAAGGGCTGTACCCAACCCTCGAGGGACTTCCACATAATCCCCCTGAAATCCCTGGGGGCGGCTGCCCACCGAAATAGACGGACGTTCCTCCACCAGAGCGCTACAAGCCTCCCCCAGGAGACCCACCCGCTCAGTGGCCACGGTCTGGCGCGCGGGCATCTCCTTGAGGTTACTCGGCCTTTCGGGAGCCTCCCCAGGTAGACCAATCTTTGACTGCAGGGCCGACGCCGTCCGCCTACCCTCCTCCTCCAGATCATCCTGCAACAGCAAATTACTCAGGCGAGCGGACAAGTGGTGCATCCTTTGGGTCACCCGCTGCCAAACACGGGTGGAACTCCCCATATATTCCGAGTCCTCCATCAAGGTGGAGAACTCGGTCCACTTGTCCGCACACAAGGCCAGCTCCTCCTCCAAATCCTCAATTTCGACTCTCCGGGTGGGAGCGTCCCCCACCAGCAGTTCCCGCAGTTGACGCCGCGAGGACGCCACATCCCTCTGGGGAACCCCACCCCGCAAACGTATCTCGAACTGGAGTTCGTCCTTCGTGAAATATTCGGGCACCAGACCGCGGCCTTCACGCCGACTCCTACTCTGCCCCTGCTCTGCCATAGTATCAAACAACAAGAGACTGAATACAACAAGTGCTGACAACCAAGGTGCCTCAGGGTCCCCAACCCGACACCGGACCAACAACCAAGACCAAGATGAAGTGCTAAGACAATAAAGACAAGGACAAAACAAGAACACGATCAAACAGATAAACACTTAACAACCCCCCCAGATACAATCAGAAATCGCCAGGCTGTGCTCAACCCACCCAGGGGTCCCGGCCCGGCAACCACACCCAAAGACCAAGATTTACAACACATCACACTTGACAGAACCTGTCCAACTAAGATATAGAGGTCACCTCATCCATTTCCAAATTTCGGTTCAGAGGTGGCCAGGACTACGTCCAACCACGCTCTGCAACCATTTCTGAGCCGCTCATAACCCATGACGTCACAACAGAATTTTAAACTTTCCAAGTTTGACATCCAAAAAAAAAATTTCAAGAAACTACAACTTACCTTGATGACCGGCTCACTTGTTCACTTGAACTAGGAGGAGCCTCCTAGTGGAAGAATGTGCACATGCTGGGTAACCATTGGGAAATTGGACGAATGAGGTAACCTCAATTTTAAAATTTCGAAAATAACAAGTTTATTGAGGCTATCATATTTTGTTTAGTTACAATGAAATTTCATAAAAATCAGGCTGTAAAGTATTCCATTAGAATATGTAAGTATGTGAAATATTCACTATATTACATGACATTCAAAATTGAAAATTCCAAAATATTCAAAATTTAATATTTAAAAATATTCCATGAGAAATCTATAAATCTGTAAAATATCTGCAAATTACATGTTTTTCTTACAATGATTCATAGTGTCCAGACTGAAAGTATTCTATTGGAATTATAGAAAATATGTAAATATTGAGATATCTATGACAGGGTATCCAGAATTTAAAATTACAAAATATTCAATGAAAATTATATAAAATATATAAAACCTTTAAACTATCTTACATGACATCCAAATCACCATTGACATGCAGCTTTGAATAATATAAACAACTTCATAAACCATTTCACAAGCAACTCTATCATATAACAATCATTAAAGCCACAACAATTCAAACAATTATATCACATAACAACATGCGCCCTCTGAAATCTAAATCAACACTAGAAAGGAGAATCGTTTAGTTAATAAAGTATCATGCAACATAAGATAGATAATTATATACTTGTGTGGAACTCACAAGTGCAGGTGCTCAATTTGCCCTAAACTTGTATCAACTGGTGTAGCACCAAGGCTGGCAGATTTCAGAGTGCACAATTATAAAAAAAAACTATCAGATAATCAGTTACATATATCTCTCAGAAGTTATAAATATGTTGTGCATAAAATTATGAGCATATACATCTACAAATATTATAAATATATAAATAGTAAAAATTTCCTCTTGTACAACAGTTCAGTCATTTTTATTTAATAGGCTGAATACTTTCGGAATTACTGTTCTAGTACAAGGTAATGTATTGTTACAACTGTAGGTGGTCTGCAACTCTTTTCATAATAAGATTGACAAGTTCTAATAAAGGCAGCCACAATATAAGTTCCACACAGATTATAGTAGAAAAAGTGTACTGGACATTACATGCTTTGGCAATTCAACACAAGACAATTATCACACTGAATCATTCAAGGAGCAATTAAGGAACTCGACTGAATTTTGCTTCACTATGCCAAATGAACACCTTGGCCAATACTTAACACATTTTCTTAAGTTTTATTTTTGTTTCTTTTTTTTGTTTTTTTTGTAGGTAAAAAAAAATTTTGCACATCAAATCCACTGTCACTCATCCTTAGAGAGAAATATGAGAAGCTATTCAAGTTCTGCAGAAACCTGCGTGTTAGATTACAAGTGTACCGTGAAGTGACAAAACTCCAGAATTAAGAAACTATTGTCCCCTTTTTTTTGTTGTGTTAAAAAAATCAGCCAGACCCCACTTGACTCCAAAACGAGCAGCGCTAAGCGCATCCCCGGCAAAAGTTAATAATTTGCACTCTTCATACCTGTTTAATGGTGCAAGCGCACGAGTTCCCTAATACTTACGCACACATCTTGGTCTTTTCATACGGGGGCGCCCGCCAGGACGAGGGACCCCGTCGGCACACCTTTTATTTAGCCGGCCATAGCTAATTTAACAACCCCGGCATAAAAACTTGAACAAAAACTTGTCAAACGCGGACCTCTCAGATCGCACGTGGCGAGAGCAGCTCCTGATCAGAACAGCCAACTCACATGTCTCCTACACGTCGTGTCGAGAACGGTTGACCAACCCAAAAACCAGCTGGCATCTCAGCACAGCTGATAACCAGCCAACCGATTCCCAAAGGCACACTACACACCACAACGAAGTACAGCAGGCTCACTCTAGCAGCGGGAACGAAAGATACCGTAGTCCGAATTTACAGCAACGTCTCCTAGATGGCGGAAGAGTACACAGTCCAATTCTCAGATTCGATATAACAAACAGTCGCCGCAACGTCTCATAGATGGCGGGAGTGTCCACTGTCCAAGGCGAACTACACAAATGCATGAAAATATAGTCCAGATTCAATATAACCAAACTTGCCGTACTCCTAGATACGGCACACCCCCACAACAAAAGGAGTCCAACGGGTTGGACGACACCGGGACCGCCACCACCGTAGGAAAAGCGGGGGCTGACTAAAAACCAATAAAAAGATAAAACCATTCGGAAGTTGAAAACGAAAGGACACCAGAAGGAAGGACAAGGTGTGTGTGTGTGTGTGTGTGTGTGTAGCTGGGTGTGTGTAGGTGTAGAAGATACGGGGAGTGGAAGAAGAAAGGAGAAAGAAGAAATACTGAAGGAAGAAAGGAAAGGAGAGGAGCTAAAATACCGATAAAACTTTAAAACAATAAAACGCTAAAAGGTAAAACCATAAAACACAATCCCTCCAGCGAAGCCCCCCCGAAAACCAACCGAGGACCCTAACTACTCCTAACTGGGGTAAACAATACCAATTCACCTCTCACGGAAGCTCCATCTGCGCACACGCCTTCAACTGTGACACATGGGCCACCCTCACCTTCATCCCATCCTCCGGACCCACCAGGCTGGCAGTGACGGGCGAGACAAACTCAGAAATCCGGAACGGTCCCAACCATCTATAGCAGAGCTTGGCAGCGCGACCCTCCACCTTAGAGCTGAGCGGGTGGCTCCTGCAATAAACCAACTGGCCCACCTTAAAAGGGTTGGGGACTCTTCCAGAGTTATAGCGACGCCTCACGCGCTCGTGCGATCGGAGCAGGGCTCTCCTCACATCTTTCCACCTGTGAGCTACCCCCTCATTCGGCGAATCCGGGAGAAGATCCTCCAGTTTCCACAAATTACCAAGGGGATGAGCGGGGGAGAAACCAAACATGACCTCAAAAGGCACGGCACGATGGCTTTCATGGAGGGACGAATTGAACGCCATCTGTAACCACTGGAGATTCTGGTCCCACGTATTCTGCTGCTCCGCGTGATAGGCGATAAGAGCGGATCTCAGGTTGCGATTGAATCGCTCAGCGTGGGAAGGTTGCGGGTGGTAGGGGGAAGTGGTTACATGCTGAATGCCGTGCCTGAAACACATGTTCCGGAATTGCCTCGAGATGAATTGAGGGCCATTGTCTGAGACAATGATGGAGGGAAGCCCGAAATGCTGAAAAATACTGGTCTGAAGGGATACGATGGTATTGGCAGTACTAGCCTGACGCAAGGGAAGTAGCCACACATACTTGTAGAAGGCGTCCACACAAACAAGGAGGAACGAATTCCCGGCCTTGCTACGCGGGAAAGGACCCACGTAGTCGATGAAAACCTTCTCCATCGGTCTGCCAGCCACCCCAGAAGACAGCAACCCCAACTTGGTGTTCTGAGCGGGCTTGCTCAGACTGCACAGATGACAACACTTCACCCGGGTGGCGATGTCCCGGTCCATGCCTTTCCAGATGAAGTTTTTTCTGATCGCGGCGATGGTCTTTGAAACACCCAAATGGCCTCCAACCGGGAAGTCATGATAATATTGGAAGACCATGGGCACCAACTTGCTCGGCAGCACTATCTTAGGGATCCGTCCTCTACGTTCCTTGCAGCAGAGGACGCCCTTGGACAGATGATATGGAGCCTTCATCTCGCCTGATTTGATCTTATCGATGATAGGACCCAACACCTCATCATCAAGCTGATGAGGGATAACTTCCGTGAAGGCGAGGGGGAACTCCAGGAGTACGGCGCAGGGTTCATTTATTGGCTCCTCACTGGGTAGGTGATACATATGGGACAGAGCGTCGGCAACAACATTTTGGGTCCTCCTTATATCTTGTGCCCGAAACTTAAAAGAAGAGATCTTGACCACCCAGCGGCCAAGTTTACCCAGTTGACGGGGGTGCGCCAGAAGCCACGAGAGAGCCTGATTGTCCGTCTCTAAAAGGAACTCAGCGTGTTCCAAATACCTCCTAAACTTGTCAAGGGCGAAGAATACCGCCAAACACTCTAACTCGTATACCGAGGATTTCTTTTCAGGGTTGGTAAGGGTCCTGGATACAAATGCGACTGGCTGCCGAGCACCATCCACCTCCTGAGAGAGCACGGCCCCAATCGCCACAGAGCTGGCGTCGGATTGCACGATGAAAGGTTTCGTGAAATCGGGCATCCTAAGCACGGGCGGCGACAAAATGGACTCCTTTAGGGACTCGAAGGCACGTTGCTGCGCGTCTGCCCACACGAATTTGGCCCCTTTTTTCCTTAAGGAATTTAGGGGAGCCGCAATCTCAGCAGCCCCCGGGTTGAACCGCCGGTAAAAATTCACCATACCCACGAAGCGGGCCACCCCTTTAGCATCCCGAGGAGGAGGAAAATCCCGGATTGCCTGCGTCCTCTCTGGATCGACCGTGACCCCTTTATGAGAGACAAGGTGACCGAGGAAAGAGATTTCCTCCTGGGCAAATTTCACCTTGTCGGGATTCACCGTGAGCCCCGCGCGCCTCAAGCGACACAACACCTCACGGAGATGGTACATGTGTTCTTCTAGAGTGGAGCTGTAGATGAGCAGATCGTCCAGATAATTAAAGACATACTGGAATTTAATGTCGTGGAACACAGAGTCTAGTAGACGGGTTAACGTCTGCGCACCAACCGCCAGTCCCATGGGGACTCTCTTGTATTGGTACAAGTTCCACGGCACGCAAAAGGCCGTGAACGGCCAAGAATCCTTGTGTAAGGGTATCTGGTGGTATGCTGAATTCAAGTCGAAAATGGTGAAATATGGGGCCTGCGAAAACCAATCAAAGGCCGAATGCAGGTCCGGGAGGGGCACCGACTCAACTTCAATATTTTGGTTCAATTTTCGATAATCAATGACCAGCCTATGCTTCCCTCCCGGTTTAGGCACCAGGAATGCTGGACTGGCATAGGCCGACTTGGAAGGTTCAATAACCCCCTGGTCAAACAATTCTTGCACCTTCTCACGCAAGATGGTCATTTTGGGCGGAGCGAATTTATACGGGTGCGAACGGACAACCGCGGAGTCGCACAGACGGATACGATACTCTAAATTGTGAGTGAGTCCGAGGTTGGCGGTCAGCACCTCAGGGAACTCATCACACAATTTACGGAAAGTGGTCAGTAGAGATGGGATCAAATTATTAATGTACGCCGGGGGGTTGAAGTTCTTCAAGACCTTCCCCCGCCTCATCCCGATATCCAAGAAAGGGGATGCGTACAGCCCGGTTGAACTTAAAGAAACAAACGTGCCCCTGGATATCGAGAACCAGGCCACTTTTCACCATAAAATCCGCACCCACAATACAGTCTACGCTCAGATTCGGGGCCACAAGAAACTCCCAAACCCACGAAAAATAATTTATTTTAAATTTAAAAGCCACCAATTTGGAGGTCGGCAAAACCTCCCTCGAGGCCGTCCAACATACCACCGACGAAGGAGTATTCGACCGGATCAATGACTCCCGGACCAACTGCTGGTAAACACGGTAGGAGATAAGACACCGTGCCGATACAGAGTCTACCAGGGCCCTAACCCGGCCCTTCCCAACCTCCAGCTCCAAAAATGGACACACGGAGAGACCCGGACGAATCGGCTTGGGATCGGACTCCCCGGATGAGTGTCCCGTCTCAACGGCACATAACGGGACCTGGGATACACCAACGCTACCACACGTGGGGAGGGACCGGCGTCCCCTCAATCCCCCCCCACGCAGGCCGTTTTTTGAAGGACGGTTCTCCCGCGAGACCTCCGATCGTTTGAGAGGGCAATTCCGGGCCAAGTGCCCCATCCCACCACAGGAATAACAACGGAAGTCCCGCCTCTCAGAGTCGCTACCACGTTGCTCTTTGAAAGGGTTGCCACCACGTTGCTCACGGGTAGGCCGTTGCTGACCAGATGAGGAACAGGGGACAGGGAAATCGGAACGGCCGGAGCGAGCCTCATCGTTCATCTGGATGGTGCGGGCGAAGACACAAGCTCCGCTAAGATCAGCGAAGCTGCGCGGTCGCTCCAAAAACACCAACCTTGACCTCTCCTGCGGATTGAGGCCCACAAAAATAACCCGCACCACCTCAGCCTTTGACACGTCCACCCGTAGCACACGGGGAGCACTTTTAATGGAATTGATAAACCCGCTCAACGGCTCCCGTGCCCCTGAACCCTGTAAAATAATCGTTGCCGCATCCGGTCACGCAGCCTCCCGGGCATAAACAGTTCCAAAACATCCTTGTGGAACGCCTCAAAATCCCCGCCCGCGCCCAGATGCCAGACCACACGATCTAGCAGGGGCGCCCGACAATACGGGTAAATCATATTTAACAGGGCAACGCCGGTCACCCCAGGGAAATCACAAATGCCGAAAACCCCTTCAAGAAATTTGACAAGCTGGTCAAGGTCCAAACCGTCGACCACTGGAAGCCGACGGAGGAGGTCATAAATGGGGTTCGGCAACGATTCATACTTAACACTGGCAAGGGCTGTACCCAACCCTCGAGGGACTTCCACATAATCCCCCTGAAATCCCTGGGGGCGGCTGCCCACCGAAATAGACGGACGTTCCTCCACCAGAGCGCTACAAGCCTCCCCCAGGAGACCCACCCGCTCAGTGGCCACGGTCTGGCGCGCGGGCATCTCCTTGAGGTTACTCGGCCTTTCGGGAGCCTCCCCAGGTAGACCAATCTTTGACTGCAGGGCCGACGCCGTCCGCCTACCCTCCTCCTCCAGATCATCCTGCAACAGCAAATTACTCAGGCGAGCGGACAAGTGGTGCATCCTTTGGGTCACCCGCTGCCAAACACGGGTGGAACTCCCCATATATTCCGAGTCCTCCATCAAGGTGGAGAACTCGGTCCACTTGTCCGCACACAAGGCCAGCTCCTCCTCCAAATCCTCAATTTCGACTCTCCGGGTGGGAGCGTCCCCCACCAGCAGTTCCCGCAGTTGACGCCGCGAGGACGCCACATCCCTCTGGGGAACCCCACCCCGCAAACGTATCTCGAACTGGAGTTCGTCCTTCGTGAAATATTCGGGCACCAGACCGCGGCCTTCACGCCGACTCCTACTCTGCCCCTGCTCTGCCATAGTATCAAACAACAAGAGACTGAATACAACAAGTGCTGACAACCAAGGTGCCTCAGGGTCCCCAACCCGACACCGGACCAACAACCAAGACCAAGATGAAGTGCTAAGACAATAAAGACAAGGACAAAACAAGAACACGATCAAACAGATAAACACTTAACAACCCCCCCCAGATACAATCAGAAATCGCCAGGCTGTGCTCAACCCACCCAGGGGTCCCGGCCCGGCAACCACACCCAAAGACCAAGATTTACAACACATCACACTTGACAGAACCTGTCCAACTAAGATATAGAGGTCACCTCATCCATTTCCAAATTTCGGTTCAGAGGTGGCCAGGACTACGTCCAACCACGCTCTGCAACCATTTCTGAGCCGCTCATAACCCATGACGTCACAACAGAATTTTAAACTTTCCAAGTTTGACATCCAAAAAAAAATTTCAAAAAACTACAACTTACCTTGATGACCGGCTCACTTGTTCACTTGAACTAGGAGGAGCCTCCTAGTGGAAGAATGTCCACATGCTGGGTAACCATTGGGGAATTGGACGAATGAGGTAACCTCAATTTTAAAATTTCGAAAATAACAAGTTTATTGAGGCTATCATATTTTGTTTAGTTACAATGAAATTTCATAAAAATCAGGCTGTAAAGTATTCCATTAGAATATGTAAGTATGTGAAATATTCACTATATTACATGACATTCAAAATTGAAAATTCCAAAATATTCAAAATTTAATATTTAAAAATATTCCATGAGAAATCTATAAATCTGTAAAATATCTGCAAATTACATGTTTTTCTTACAATGATTCATAGTGTCCAGACTGAAAGTATTCTATTGGAATTATAGAAAATATGTAAATATTGAGATATCTATGACAGGGTATCCAGAATTTAAAATTACAAAATATTCAATGAAAATTATATAAAATATATAAAACCTTTAAACTATCTTACATGACATCCAAATCACCATTGACATGCAGCTTTGAATAATATAAACAACTTCATAAACCATTTCACAAGCAACTCTATCATATAACAATCATTAAAGCCACAACAATTCAAACAATTATATCACATAACAACATGCGCCCTCTGAAATCTAAATCAACACTAGAAAGGAGAATCGTTTAGTTAATAAAGTATCATGCAACATAAGATAGATAATTATATACTTGTGTGGAACTCACAAGTGCAGGTGCTCAATTTGCCCTAAACTTGTATCAACTGGTGTAGCACCAAGGCTGGCAGATTTCAGAGTGCACAATTATAAAAAAAAACTATCAGATAATCAGTTACATATATCTCTCAGAAGTTATAAATATGTTGTGCATAAAATTATGAGCATATACATCTACAAATATTATAAATATATAAATAGTAAAAATTTCCTCTTGTACAACAGTTCAGTCATTTTTATTTAATAGGCTGAATACTTTCGGAATTACTGTTCTAGTACAAGGTAATGTATTGTTACAACTGTAGGTGGTCTGCAACTCTTTTCATAATAAGATTGACAAGTTCTAATAAAGGCAGCCACAATATAAGTTCCACACAGATTATAGTAGAAAAAGTGTACTGGACATTACATGCTTTGGCAATTCAACACAAGACAATTATCACACTGAATCATTCAAGGAGCAATTAAGGAACTCGACTGAATTTTGCTTCACTATGCCAAATGAACACCTTGGCCAATACTTAACACATTTTCTTAAGTTTTATTTTTGTTTCTTTTTTTTGTTTTTTTTGTAGGTAAAAAAAAATTTTGCACATCAAATCCACTGTCACTCATCCTTAGAGAGAAATATGAGAAGCTATTCAAGTTCTGCAGAAACCTGCGTGTTAGATTACAAGTGTACCGTGAAGTGACAAAACTCCAGAATTAAGAAACTATTGTCCCCTTTTTTTTGTTGTGTTAAAAAAATCAGCCAGACCCCACTTGACTCCAAAACGAGCAGCGCTAAGCGCATCCCCGGCAAAAGTTAATAATTTGCACTCTTCATACCTGTTTAATGGTGCAAGCGCACGAGTTCCCTAATACTTACGCACACATCTTGGTCTTTTCATACGGGGGCGCCCGCCAGGACGAGGGACCCCGTCGGCACACCTTTTATTTAGCCGGCCATAGCTAATTTAACAACCCCGGCATAAAAACGTGAACAAAAACTTGTCAAACGCGGACCTCTCAGATCGCACGTGGCGAGAGCAGCTCCTGATCAGAACAGCCAACTCACATGTCTCCTACACGTCGTGTCGAGAACGGTTGACCAACCCAAAAACCAGCTGGCATCTCAGCACAGCTGATAACCAGCCAACCGATTCCCAAAGGCACACTACACACCACAACGAAGTACAGCAGGCTCACTCTAGCAGCGGGAACGAAAGATACCGTAGTCCGAATTTACAGCAACGTCTCCTAGATGGCGGAAGAGTACACAGTCCAATTCTCAGATTCGATATAACAAACAGTCGCCGCAACGTCTCATAGATGGCGGGAGTGTCCACTGTCCAAGGCGAACTACACAAATGCATGAAAATATAGTCCAGATTCAATATAACCAAACTTGCCGTACTCCTAGATACGGCACACCCCCACAACAAAAGGAGTCCAACGGGTTGGACGACACCGGGACCGCCACCACCGTAGGAAAAGCGGGGGCTGACTAAAAACCAATAAAAAGATAAAACCATTCGGAAGTTGAAAACGAAAGGACACCAGAAGGAAGGACAAGGTGTGTGTGTGTGTGTGTGTGTGTAGCTGGGTGTGTGTAGGTGTAGAAGATACGGGGAGTGGAAGAAGAAAGGAGAAAGAAGAAATACTGAAGGAAGAAAGGAAAGGAGAGGAGCTAAAATACCGATAAAACTTTAAAACAATAAAACGCTAAAAGGTAAAACCATAAAACACAATCCCTCCAGCGAAGCCCCCCCGAAAACCAACCGAGGACCCTAACTACTCCTAACTGGGGTAAACAATACCAATTCACCTCTCACGGAAGCTCCATCTGCGCACACGCCTTCAACTGTGACACATGGGCCACCCTCACCTTCATCCCATCCTCCGGACCCACCAGGCTGGCAGTGACGGGCGAGACAAACTCAGAAATCCGGAACGGTCCCAACCATCTATAGCAGAGCTTGGCAGCGCGACCCTCCACCTTAGAGCTGAGCGGGTGGCTCCTGCAATAAACCAACTGGCCCACCTTAAAAGGGTTGGGGACTCTTCCAGAGTTATAGCGACGCCTCACGCGCTCGTGCGATCGGAGCAGGGCTCTCCTCACATCTTTCCACCTGTGAGCTACCCCCTCATTCGGCGAATCCGGGAGAAGATCCTCCAGTTTCCACAAATTACCAAGGGGATGAGCGGGGGAGAAACCAAACATGACCTCAAAAGGCACGGCACGATGGCTTTCATGGAGGGACGAATTGAACGCCATCTGTAACCACTGGAGATTCTGGTCCCACGTATTCTGCTGCTCCGCGTGATAGGCGATAAGAGCGGATCTCAGGTTGCGATTGAATCGCTCAGCGTGGGAAGGTTGCGGGTGGTAGGGGGAAGTGGTTACATGCTGAATGCCGTGCCTGAAACACATGTTCCGGAATTGCCTCGAGATGAATTGAGGGCCATTGTCTGAGACAATGATGGAGGGAAGCCCGAAATGCTGAAAAATACTGGTCTGAAGGGATACGATGGTATTGGCAGTACTAGCCTGACGCAAGGGAAGTAGCCAGACATACTTGTAGAAGGCGTCCACACAAACAAGGAGGAACGAATTCCCGGCCTTGCTACGCGGGAAAGGACCCACGTAGTCGATGAAAACCTTCTCCATCGGTCTGCCAGCCACCCCAGAAGACAGCAACCCCAACTTGGTGTTCTGAGCGGGCTTGCTCAGACTGCACAGATGACAACACTTCACCCGGGTGGCGATGTCCCGGTCCATGCCTTTCCAGATGAAGTTTTTTCTGATCGCGGCGATGGTCTTTGAAACACCCAAATGGCCTCCAACCGGGAAGTCATGATAATATTGGAAGACCATGGGCACCAACTTGCTCGGCAGCACTATCTTAGGGATCCGTCCTCTACGTTCCTTGCAGCAGAGGACGCCCTTGGACAGATGATATGGAGCCTTCATCTCGCCTGATTTGATCTTATCGATGATAGGACCCAACACCTCATCATCAAGCTGATGAGGGATAACTTCCGTGAAGGCGAGGGGGAACTCCAGGAGTACGGCGCAGGGTTCATTTATTGGCTCCTCACTGGGTAGGTGATACATATGGGACAGAGCGTCGGCAACAACATTTTGGGTCCTCCTTATATCTTGTGCCCGAAACTTAAAAGAAGAGATCTTGACCACCCAGCGGCCAAGTTTACCCAGTTGACGGGGGTGCGCCAGAAGCCACGAGAGAGCCTGATTGTCCGTCTCTAAAAGGAACTCAGCGTGTTCCAAATACCTCCTAAACTTGTCAAGGGCGAAGAATACCGCCAAACACTCTAACTCGTATACCGAGGATTTCTTTTCAGGGTTGGTAAGGGTCCTGGATACAAATGCGACTGGCTGCCGAGCACCATCCACCTCCTGAGAGAGCACGGCCCCAATCGCCACAGAGCTGGCGTCGGATTGCACGATGAAAGGTTTCGTGAAATCGGGCATCCTAAGCACGGGCGGCGACAAAATGGACTCCTTTAGGGACTCGAAGGCACGTTGCTGCGCGTCTGCCCACACGAATTTGGCCCCTTTTTCCTTAAGGAATTTAGGGGAGCCGCAATCTCAGCAGCCCCCGGGTTGAACCGCCGGTAAAAATTCACCATACCCACGAAGCGGGCCACCCCTTTAGCATCCCGAGGAGGAGGAAAATCCCGGATTGCCTGCGTCCTCTCTGGATCGACCGTGACCCCTTTATGAGAGACAAGGTGACCGAGGAAAGAGATTTCCTCCTGGGCAAATTTCACCTTGTCGGGATTCACCGTGAGCCCCGCGCGCCTCAAGCGACACAACACCTCACGGAGATGGTACATGTGTTCTTCTAGAGTGGAGCTGTAGATGAGCAGATCGTCCAGATAATTAAAGACATACTGGAATTTAATGTCGTGGAACACAGAGTCTAGTAGACGGGTTAACGTCTGCGCACCAACCGCCAGTCCCATGGGGACTCTCTTGTATTGGTACAAGTTCCACGGCACGCAAAAGGCCGTGAACGGCCAAGAATCCTTGTGTAAGGGTATCTGGTGGTATGCTGAATTCAAGTCGAAAATGGTGAAATATGGGGCCTGCGAAAACCAATCAAAGGCCGAATGCAGGTCCGGGAGGGGCACCGACTCAACTTCAATATTTTGGTTCAATTTTCGATAATCAATGACCAGCCTATGCTTCCCTCCCGGTTTAGGCACCAGGAATGCTGGACTGGCATAGGCCGACGTGGAAGGTTCAATAACCCCCTGGTCCAACAATTCTTGCACCTTCTCACGCAAGATGGTCATTTTGGGCGGAGCGAATTTATACGGGTGCGAACGGACAACCGCGGAGTCGCACAGACGGATACGATACTCTAAATTGTGAGTGAGTCCGAGGTTGGCGGTCAGCACCTCAGGGAACTCATCACACAATTTACGGAAAGTGGTCAGTAGAGATGGGCTCAAATTATTAATGTACGCCGGGGGGTTGAAGTTCTTCAAGACCTTCCCCCGCCTCATCCCGATATCCAAGAAAGGGGATGCGTACAGCCCGGTTGAACTGAAAGAAACAAACGTGACCCTGGATATCGAGAACCAGGCCACTTTTCACCATAAAATCCGCACCCACAATACAGTCTACGCTCAGATTCGGGGCCACAAGAAACTCCCAAACCCACGAAAAATAATTTATTTTAAATTTAAAAGCCACCAATTTGGAGGTCGGCAAAACCTCCCTCGAGGCCGTCCAACATACCACCGACGAAGGAGTATTCGACCGGATCAATGACTCCCGGACCAACTGCTGGTAAACACGGTAGGAGATAAGACACCGTGCCGATACAGAGTCCACCAGGGCCCTAACCCGGCCCTTCCCAACCTCCAGCTCCAAAAATGGACACACGGAGAGACCCGGACGAATCGGCTTGGGATCGGACTCCCCGGATGAGTGTCCCGTCTCAACGGCACATAACGGGACCTGGGATACACCAACGCTACCACACGTGGGGAGGGACCGGCGTCCCCTCAATCCCCCCCACGCAGGCCGTTTTTTGAAGGACGGTTCTCCCGCGAGACCTCCGATCGTTTGAGAGGGCAATTCCGGGCCAAGTGCCCCATCCCACCACAGGAATAACAATGGAAGTCCCGCCTCTCAGAGTCGCTACCACGTTGCTCTTTGAAAGGGTTGCCACCACGTTGCTCCCGGGTAGGCCGTTGCTGACCAGATGAGGAACAGGGGACAGGGAAATCAGAACGGCCGGAGCGAGCCTCATCGTTCATCTGGATGGTGCGGGCGAAGACACAAGCTCCGCTAAGATCAGCGAAGCTGCGCGGTCGCTCCAAAAACACCAACCTTGACCTCTCCTGCGGATTGAGGCCCACAAAAATAACCCGCACCACCTCAGCCTTTGACACGTCCACCCGTAGCACACGGGGAGCACTTTTAATGGAATTGATAAACCCGCTCAACGGCTCCCGTGCCCCTGAACCCTGTAAAATAATCGTTGCCGCATCCGGTCACGCAGCCTCCCGGGCATAAACAGTTCCAAAACATCCTTGTGGAACGCCTCAAAATCCCCGCCCGCGCCCAGATGCCAGACCACACGATCCAGCAGGGGCGCCCGACAATACGGGTAAATCATATTTAACAGGGCAACGCCGGTCACCCCAGGGAAATCACAAATGCCGAAAACCCCTTCAAGAAATTTGACAAGCTGGTCAAGGTCCAAACCGTCGACCACTGGAAGCCGACGGAGGAGGTCATAAATGGGGTTCGGCAACGATTCATACTTAACACTGGCAAGGGCTGTACCCAACCCTCGAGGGACTTCCACATAATCCCCCTGAAATCCCTGGGGGCGGCTGCCCACCGAAATAGACGGACGTTCCTCCACCAGAGCGCTACAAGCTTCCCCCAGGAGACCCACCCGCTCAGTGGCCACGGTCTGGCGCGCGGGCATCTCCTTGAGGTTACTCGGCCTTTCGGGAGCCTCCCCAGGTAGACCAATCTTTGACTGCAGGGCCGACGCCGTCCGCCTACCCTCCTCCTCCAGATCATCCTGCAACAGCAAATTACTCAGGCGAGCGGACAAGTGGTGCATCCTTTGGGTCACCCGCTGCCAAACACGGGTGGAACTCCCCATATATTCCGAGTCCTCCATCAAGGTGGAGAACTCGGTCCACTTGTCCGCACACAAGGCCAGCTCCTCCTCCAAATCCTCAATTTCGACTCTCCGGGTGGGAGCGTCCCCCACCAGCAGTTCCCGCAGTTGACGCCGCGAGGACGCCACATCCCTCTGGGGAACCCCACCCCGCAAACGTATCTCGAACTGGAGTTCGTCCTTCGTGAAATATTCGGGCACCAGACCGCGGCCTTCACGCCGACTCCTACTCTGCCCCTGCTCTGCCATAGTATCAAACAACAAGAGACTGAATACAACAAGTGCTGACAACCGAGGTGCCTCAGGGTCCCCAACCCGACACCGGACCAACAACCAAGACCAAGATGAAGTGCTAAGACAATAAAGACAAGGACAAAACAAGAACACGATCAAACAGATAAACACTTAACAACCCCCCCCAGATACAATCAGAAATCGCCAGGCTGTGCTCAACCCACCCAGGGGTCCCGGCCCGGCAACCACACCCAAAGACCAAGATTTACAACACATCACACTTGACAGAACCTGTCCAACTAAGATATAGAGGTCACCTCATCCATTTCCAAATTTCGGTTCAGAGGTGGCCAGGACTACGTCCAACCACGCTCTGCAACCATTTCTGAGCCGCTCATAACCCATGACGTCACAACAGAATTTTAAACTTTCCAAGTTTGACATCCAAAAAAAAAATTTCAAAAAACTACAACTTACCTTGATGACCGGCTCACTTGTTCACTTGAACTAGGAGGAGCCTCCTAGTGGAAGAATGTCCACATGCTGGGTAACCATTGGGGAATTGGACGAATGAGGTAACCTCAATTTTAAAATTTCGAAAATAACAAGTTTATTGAGGCTATCATATTTTGTTTAGTTACAATGAAATTTCATAAAAATCAGGCTGTAAAGTATTCCATTAGAATATGTAAGTATGTGAAATATTCACTATATTACATGACATTCAAAATTGAAAATTCCAAAATATTCAAAATTTAATATTTAAAAATATTCCATGAGAAATCTATAAATCTGTAAAATATCTGCAAATTACATGTTTTTCTTACAATGATTCATAGTGTCCAGACTGAAAGTATTCTATTGGAATTATAGAAAATATGTAAATATTGAGATATCTATGACAGGGTATCCAGAATTTAAAATTACAAAATATTCAATGAAAATTATATAAAATATATAAAACCTTTAAACTATCTTACATGACATCCAAATCACCATTGACATGCAGCTTTGAATAATATAAACAACTTCATAAACCATTTCACAAGCAACTCTATCATATAACAATCATTAAAGCCACAACAATTTAAACAATTATATCACATAACAACATGCGCCCTCTGAAATCTAAATCAACACTAGAAAGGAGAATCGTTTAGTTAATAAAGTATCATGCAACATAAGATAGATAATTATATACTTGTGTGGAACTCACAAGTGCAGGTGCTCAATTTGCCCTAAACTTGTATCAACTGGTGTAGCACCAAGGCTTGCAGATTTCAGAGTGCACAATTATAAAAAAAAACTATCACATAATCAGTTACATATATCTCTCAGAAGTTATAAATATGTTGTGCATAAAATTATGAGCATATACATCTACAAATATTATAAATATATAAATAGTAAAAATTTCCTCTTGTACAACAGTTCAGTCATTTTTATTTAATAGGCTGAATACTTTCGGAATTACTGTTCTAGTACAAGGTAATGTATTGTTACAACTGTAGGTGGTCTGCAACTCTTTTCATAATAAGATTGACAAGTTCTAATAAAGGCAGCCACAATATAAGTTCCACACAGATTATAGTAGAAAAAGTGTACTGGACATTACATGCTTTGGCAATTCAACACAAGACAATTATCACACTGAATCATTCAAGGAGCAATTAAGGAACTCGACTGAATTTTGCTTCACTATGCCAAATGAACACCTTGGCCAATACTTAACACATTTTCTTAAGTTTTATTTTTGTTTCTTTTTTTTGTAGGTAAAAAAAAATTTTGCACATCAAATCCACTGTCACTCATCCTTAGAGAGAAATATGAGAAGCTATTCAAGTTCTGCAGAAACCTGCGTGTTAGATTACAAGTGTACCGTGAAGTGACAAAACTCCAGAATTAAGAAACTATTGTCCCCTTTTTTTTGTTGTGTTAAAAAAATCAGCCAGACCCCACTTGACTCCAAAACGAGCAGCGCTAAGCGCATCCCCGGCAAAAGTTAATAATTTGCACTCTTCATACCTGTTTAATGGTGCAATTGCACGAGTTCCCTAATACTTACGCACACATCTTGGTCTTTTCATACGGGGGCGTCCGCCAGGACGAGGGACCCCGTCGGCACACCTTTTATTTAGCCGGCCATAGCTAATTTAACAACCCCGGCATAAAAACTTGAACAAAAACTTGTCAAACGCGGACCTCTTAGATCGCACGTGGCGAGAGCAGCTCCTGATCAGAACAGCCAACTCACGTGTCTCCTACACGTCGTGTCGAGAACAGCTGACCAACCCAAAAACCAGCTGGCATCTCAGCACAGCTGATAACCACCCAACCGATTCCCAAAGGCACACTACATACCACAACGAAGTACAGCAGGGTCACTCTAGCAGCGGGAACGAAAGATACCGTAGTCCGAAGTTACAGCAACGTCTCCTAGATGGCGGAAGAGTACACAGTCCTATTCTCAGATTCGATATAACAAACAGTCGCCGCAACGTCTCATAGATGGCGGGAGTGTCCACTGTCCAAGGCGAACTACACAAATGCATGAAAATATAGTCCAGATTCAATATAACCAAACTTGCCGTTCTCCTATATACGGCACAGTTTCAGTCTTTTTTAATTCAGCTACTAACATATTGTAGCCTACAGTCTACATATTGTGTGTTCTTCAATTTTGTGCATAAATAGAAGAACAGTAAGTCGAATTGAACTGTGCGCGAGCCTTTTTGTGATTCATGTGTTGGTGCGGGTTTAATGTTCTGTTGTTAGTAGTGTTTACTCTGCTGGTAGTCAAACTCTTCTACGCGAGCATCGGTGTTCGTTTGAGTCTCCACCGCAGATTGCAAAGAATCCCAACCCCGCCGTTAAGTTTAGTTCGTTAAATGCATTTTGTAATTAGTGTTAAGTTGCTAGTGATTATTGAAGTATTTTTTATTTTAAAATTTTGACCAGGCATCTCCTACAAAACTTTCTGAAAGGTAATATCTACGAAATTACAATAAGAAATCAAGCAACCATCCTCCGTTTCATGTAGCTTTTAAAAAACATCCTTAGGTATATAATTCAATAAATGTTATTAAATTAATTAAGTGTTACAAATTGAACAAATAACATGGTTTTAATTGTTTCTGTTGTTTACTTTTCTTTAAACAAACATAACATATTCAATTGAACAAATTCTGTTATCTGACATCATTTGCACGATGTTTTACGTACTCCAAGAATTAGCTAACGTAAAAAATAACGAACAGAAAGCAAAAGTAAGATTAAGCATGTGTTATAAAATTTCTCGACACTCAAAAATCACTTGTATGAATTTATTTGAGGTTACTGGTTTTTAATACCTAATGTATCTTACTTTAAAACTCTTTACTTAAGGAGACTCTTTTAAACTCTTAATGAGGAGATATATTAGTTCTCATGTACAATTTTCCCTTAGTAAATCCGGTTTATTACAATAATCAATGTTCTGCTTAGTTAGACTGGCAAGATTAAGACAATCGTTGTATAATCTACACGTACAAAAGATGAGAATAAAGTATTCAATAACTTTAAGTGGCTTGATAGAAAAGTAAAAATAAAGGAAAAATCAAAGGAATACTACAAATATGAATAACTGGCTCAAATTTTATCATATTATTTTACTTAAATTTTAACAGATTCTAAAATATTTGGTTTTCTAATATCTGCTGTGATGCTGTACCACTTAAACTACAATAGTATTTTTTACATTACTTGTACGAATAAAGAATTTTTTAAGTGTGATTACAACAATGAAAACTATTCTTCGTTCATAAATTTAACATTTCATGAACTACTGAAGCTAGAAATAAAAGTTTTAATACTTTTTTATATGGATAAAACTTATTCTAAACTAACTAGGTTTTTAATTAAGTAAAAATTTATAAAAGATGTTAATTTACACTAAAGAAAAAGAGGTACTGTAAAACGTCAATAATATAAGCTTCAGGTTTCAAGTCTGAAATATAAATTTTACAGCTTTTTTTTAATCTGTTTAAATTATCTTCTACAAAAAAAGTTCTTCAGTTTGCTGTACTCAATTACTTTGTTGAGAGGGAAACCGTAGTGACTTTTTGTAGACAGCAACTATTTTGCTAGAGAGTTAATTAACGTAGTATAAAATGAAATAATTTATGGCAAAACAAATTTTACATTTGAAATTTTATTAAAACTCTTAAATTTTGAAGAGCATTTAAGCATTGCCTACTTGTAAAAATTAGCTCATTTCACTAATATACACACACTCAGTGAACTAGAAAGGGTCAGAATTATATAATTTTTTTAAAATTATGTAATGCACGCAATATGAATGTAACACTTTTAGTATATCTAACAACCTACATGCCTTACATTAAGTGTCTAGAAATAATACAAAACCAAAGGAAGCAACAGACAGTTTTCAGGTAGATATTTCATTTTGTGTCTTGCAATTTACTTTTTAGCAACAGGATCTAAATTCATGGTAACGTTAATCAGCTACTATTATTTGCTGCCGCATATACAGCTCATACCAGGTTCCACGAATAGAGGGATTTCAGAATGGCCTCCAGTATTTAAGTTCGAACAATGTAAGCCAGAATTACATCAAAGGAATGTGCGCTAGTAGCATTCCATTATGACTGGACGGACGGGCAGTAGGAATTTATGTTACTATGCAAACACATAACAGTGTAGGCTACTGCCATACACTCGCACCCAAACGTACGAGAAAATTAAACATAACCCTTTAATACGCGTTTGAATAAAGTTCCATTCCACTATAAAGTAAACACTCATCTCACATCTGCTCTCTGTTTCTAATTAAATATTTATGCCTGTCCGCCTATTTATTTCTGTCTGTTTGTCTGTCTGTCTGCCTGTCTGTCTGTCTCTCTCTTTCTCCCCCTCTCTCTTCCTTCTTATGTCTTGTTTTCTTGCTTTGTTCACCCCTCTTTATCTTCCATTCTGTCTTCACTTCAATAATACATTTATATGCGTGTGTGTATGTGTGTATGTATATTATATTGTAGATTATGTATAGTATAGATGAAGAATTCTGAAATGTTAGATGAAGTTACTAAAAATTTCTCCAACATGAGTTGTTAATTATTTTAAATTAGATATTTGTTGAACAGTAATATATCGCCTACGAATTAAGTGTTACAAATGAAAAAGTTTCAATGAAACTAGAACTTCATATTTTAGAGAATACGTATAACCTAAGTAATCGGCCCTACTTTGAATTTGTTTAAACAACTAATGTAATATCGAAACAATGAATGGGATACAGTGAAAAGAAATGAGACGTCTTAAAGAAACGGGGCGACGGCCTAGCCGTAACACAACTCTGAAGAACCGTTACGTAAGCGTGCCGTACACAAGAGACAGGGCACGCATATCATGGATATAACATTACACGACCTCGGAACAACAAATATGCTATCTATACAAAGAAGTACACTGCGACATCGACAAGCGACCGACCAATCAGGTGTCTTCAAATCTCACTACGTAATCCGACGATCCCCTTGCAATCCAACGCAGCAATCTGGGCTAGAAAACAAGCCACTTAACAATGAATTCACACCATCGGATAGCATGAAGGCTTAACATTGAATAGCAAGACTTAGCCAGTCCAGGTTCCTCCGCAATAGAATAGCAAAAACTGCAATTTGCAGGCCTAACAAACAATTAAAATTCAGACTACTACCTGAGAAACCATTAACGTTTGTAAAGCTACAAATCCAAGTTACGTCGACTGTCTATTCAGTGACGAATATGACATTTCACGATGAATGTGCCTGGTAGATTTCCGTTATTGCTGCAAAAGTGGAGAACAGAATATGGAAGAACGGTAACATCAGTTGTATTCCATTAATCAGGAGGTTGGACGGTACAAGATTTCCGATAACAACTGATTGGCCAAGATATTGGTTTGATTGTAACGGTAACTAAATAGGTCGCCGCTCTGACTGGAAAACTATACATGCCACAATCCTAAATTATTAAATGTCGCAAATTGGAATTCGTCCCTTTGTATAAAAGTAGTAGTAGGGACAAGAGTAAGAAAGAAAGTGTTTCTAAAATGTTTGTATTTGTGTTGTCTTCTTTTTCTGTGTATGTAAATGATGTCGACACTGGAAAATATGTGTTGCAAGTACCCCACAAACTAGAATCGCGCGAAAGCGAGACAAATATTAGAACGATTTCCGTGAGAAAATTGCTTTTGACACTCACGGTTCTCTCCGAGTTTTAGACTACGCGGTAAACGTTACATCGTGACTGTGAATGTGCACATTTCTAATAGGTGTAAGCTTTTGTTGGACCACATTATGACGGTTCTACTGGTGAAAAACACATTTTTCTGCAATTACTTCCATATAGGCCATTAAGTTCCTTGCCTACAAATTTGCTTTACCTTTAGAAGATAAACATATTATTTCATAAATACTCAACATTAAGTGTTTTGGGTTTATGAAATTCATGAAAATAAACATTTATACATTAAACAATTTGTTCCATGTAAGTTTTTTAACGCAAGATAATATCTAAGTTTCTACAAGTAGCTTATTTTCATTACAATGTAAACATTTGGAAAGTACATTTCTGCTATCAAAAGTTAAATTGAGTAATCTACGTTACGAAAGTCAGACAAAAGAGCCCAGTAAAGTGGCTTGAAATAAATGAAGTTGACAGAAAATAACTGAATGTTACTTGGTTCACCAACTTTAATTAAAACTTTTCTTTACAATCAGAGACAAAAAAATTATTTCATTCTGTATTATTTTCTTCAAAATAAAAATTTTCGTACTGAATCATATAGCTTAGAAACTAACTAACCTGACAGTTTCTAGTATTTTTACAGGTATAAAAGCTGTGTAATGTATGTGTAAGTACACATTTATTACTAAAAGATTTCTTAATGTGAACCTCATGATATACTGATGTTACTTGTTCAGGTTATCATTGTCTCGACAATACATTGTCTGTAATAGTTAGTTATCAATGTATAGGTAGTTAACATACGGAACATAAATATTATGAATTAGTATACCTGTATTCTGGTGTTTTCATTAGTGTACGAAATTTTCAAAGTGTCAAAGTTTCGTTCTGTAACTGAAGGCGAATTGTCCTTGTTTTGTCTTGAAAGATGGTCATAAAAACGATAACGGTCAAACACATTTACCCCCCCCCCCCTCGTCGAACACACCTTCATCAACAAGCTCAGTCCAAGTCAGATATACGCATAAAGCACTCCGTAGCCAAATGAAACACAGTATCCCTTGAAAATGTACCTGTATTACGGAACGAAGACTGGGAACTATAAAAATTTCACACACGGACGGACCATACAACCTGTTACAACATATTGCAATGGAACATCGCAGAAAGGGTATTTGTAGCTTGGACTACATGCTTTTAAACCAATTTATGACGTTATAGACATGTTGGAAATTGATTTTGTTCAAATTTTGTAAAATAGCTATAAGTTTTGAATTAAGAAATGGGTAATTAACTGTTATGTGTCAAAATGCTCATAAATTTATTTTCTGTCATGGCAAGTGCGAATTTAGTGCGCGAGTGCGCGTGTGCGTGTGTTATTCGTATTTACGTGAATAACTCTGCTTTAAATTAACTTATTGAATTGAGACTTGGACAGCTCATGCTTCTAAATTAGCGCTACATTTTTCGTATGTCAAAGACTTGAAACATATTATTTTAATATGAATTTTTTAACAGAATTCATCTTTCTAAAAAATCCTTATCTTCTGAAAGTCATAAAACTTTTTGATAAAATCTATACATGCTTTTGCAGACTTCAGCCAAATTGTGCAGGACTTCTGTCTATCTTTCTAACCCATCAATCACGCGCTAGGGGTTTTGACCAATCAGAGACCCCTATTTTCAATCAGATTGGCTTTTCGGGAAGTAAGCTTCGGCCAGTTCGATCTATCAGCTCGACCTAAACAGACGTTCTCTCCGTGCGAGTTTTTCATATCAGTATATGTTTCTATACAAGGGTTACGAGTATGGAATCTTAGCAACGAGTTTCCCGTTTGCTAAAATCCTATTAAATACTAGAACTCAAATAATATAAAATAAATTATTAATTTAAATAGTGCCATTCTCGCGAGCGTCAAGATATCCTCTTAAGGTCTGGTGTATTTACCGGAATACATCTGTGTGAACGCGAGGACACATCAAGACTCGTGAAGGTGTACGTACAATACACCGGTTAATTTAAATTAAAACCATTATCGAGCCCTGAGCTAAGAGATAAACGCTATCAGTGTATCGGCGTGCGTGCGTGTGAGCGGAGTGTCAACGTGTCATCAGAGCAGCAGATTTCAGCAGGCAGCGAGTGGTAGCAGATTCAACAGGCCTTGAGTGGTGGCATTCAACGGTTCAGCGGTGTCGTAAAAGGAATTCAACGACCAAGTAAAAATAGACATTTAAGGAAAGAAACTTTCAAATCATTTTACAGACATTAATAAATTTAGAATAAATAATTTTTGTCAATCACAGACCATTTTACATTTGTTTAAAATATATACCGTACCTTACTCCAGATAAAAGACTATTATTATTGTGTTTTAATACTATGCCTTATATTTGTTATGCCGCAATATATACATATACATATGCGCGCACGCGCGCGCGCGCACTCACACTTACACACGTATATGTGAGTTAGAAAAAACCCTGTTTTTAGGACTTGTTACAAATTGTAGATTATGGTCTTATTGTAATATTTGTGTTTCAAATAATATGTACATAAAATATAACTCAGTTCATCAATGGGAAGTACATTACTTCAGTATTCAGTACTATTGAAGCCTCAAATAAATTTAAATGTAAAAGAAATTGCCTTATTTTGAAATACTATTATTACAATTATCAAAGACTGAGGCACGCTCTCTTATTGAAGCTTCTGAAATAAGGACTAACTTATAAGATACTGAATGTATTTACTAAAGATGTATCTTATTGCATACATCATTATATACAGTATATTGCAATTGGTGAGATTTGCATATAAAATAATAAATTTCACTCTTAACATATGATAGCATGTTTCAATGAGAATTAGTCAAAGTAACAGTTGCGTGATGGAATATTTATTATAGACAATAAGATTCATGTCAGAATTGTTAATTTAAGTAAATTTTTGACTATAAAAAAATATGAGTGTTGTGAAATAGTGCGAAACAGTTTGCACGTGCGCGCGTGTGAATAACTGTGTTACGTATTAACAACAACAAACGAATTAAATTAAATAACTCTTATGTAAATCAAATATCTGACATAAGACTTATACCGGATAATGCCAGATAATAACAAAAAATAAGACCAATCTGGCAGTAAGGTTTGTTAATGATATAAAGTACAAAATATATGAGTTTCTCATAAAAAAGGTTTTATCACCCACAAGAAAAGTAATAAAATTATACCGGTTTATTTTGCACGTTTTACATTGCTCATATGCAATTTATTACAAGTAGAATGTTATCTGGACTGTAATGAAAGGATGAGGGAACAGTTTTGACCTATCAGGTAGGCTAATAATCAGTCGATCTGTCTCGTGACGAGATGCAAGCCAGTCTACCATAATACTCAGAAAAGGCAGGATCGCTGCTTTCTATAACGTGTAATCGTTAACTCTGATTCAGTACGATAGGTCTGTCAGGAGTTACGAACACTAGTAGTAAAGTGCGTGACTGTATATGCGAGTGCTAATTTGGTAACAGTTTCAAGATTGTCCGATTAGGTTTCTATGAACACATCAAGTTCCCGGAGATATTTAGCCTAATTAACTAATAATTACATTGAACATTGTCATAGAAGTACCCAACCCGTACAACGACCCTGAGAGCTGAAGGAGGAGACCCTGAAGAAGAACCACAGGAGGAGCGGCGGTATCCTGACGACTACCTGGAAGGAGCAGCTGTCCACATTCACCAAGGAAACAGAAGAAACACCCCACCATTCACCTTATTCAGGAAAGTGAAATAATTTATAATAAACTAAATAAAACAATTATAAACTAATAAGACACAGAAACTTATAGAAATTAACGTGTATGTTATTAGTGTGTAGGAATTATTTTAAAGTAATAGTCTATTGAAGGTCAACAGAAACTGTTTGTTAATTTTTATTTACAAACAAGTAGTCATTTATTTATTTATGTAAACAGAACTATTAATTTATTTATTTGTATTAAAAAACTGTCTATTAATTTTGTGATGATAATATAAACTGTAGTGAACTCTGTGCAGACTAAATTCAAGAAAATCTTTGATTAAAGCCAACGTTTCCACATCTGAGATGACTTATTTATTCTATGCGACCTTGTACACCGTATAGAATTTTGGCGCCGCAACGTTTCGGGCTCGATAAATTAAAAAAATCGAGTGACAAATTAAAAGTTTTAAATTTAGATAAATCAATTGCTGAATTAAGAAAATTATTTGGTCAGTATTAGTTAGAAACGAAGATTTGATATATGAAACACTTTATCGGAATGTTAAGTGCTTTACAGGGTAGATAAGATAAAGGTAGTGCACAGATAAGATAAGTAGTTCACTGTTGACCTTGGCTTACATTAATAACGCTTTGAAAATATCGATACTAATACATTCAAATATAAATTCCTTAAAGAAAATCATATTTAAATAATATAATAAATAAAAATAAAAGCGAATGTCGCAAGAACAAGAAATTTTGCATGCATTGGAAGCCTTCTTAATACTAAATTAGGAGAAGGACAGCAAAAACAAGCAGAAATGCTTAAACAACAACTTGACAATCGTGACCGTAAGCTAGAGGAACGCGACAAACAATTACAAAAACACATGGAGGGAATGGAAAAAAAATATTGAAAGAAAATAAAACACTTTTGGACATATTCAAATCCCAGATAGAGTCAATACAGATAAAAATGGAAGAAAATTACACAACATACGAAAAAACTAACATAACACGAAAATAAATTTGAGGAAATAGACTAGACATTACATGAACAAACTCATAAACAAGAACAACTGCAAAAACGGATAGATAGTTTAGAGCTAGAACACACTGGACAGGGTAGCCGAATAACATATGTCTATCACAATATGGAAGAGTTAAACCAGTACCCCAAGTTCTACGGTGAGGGTAATGAGAATCCAATCGAATTTTTAAAACAGTGCGAAAAAACAATGGAATCCATTGGTAACCATTTAACGCATCAAGATAAAATTAACTTGGTCGCAAAATACTGTAGAATTTCTGCATCACAGTGGTATACAATAATAAGAGATCAGGTCACCACTTATGAAGCTTTTGTAAACGCCTTCGAAGCCAGGTATTGGAATCAGCATGTCCAGCGGAAGGTAAGAGATAGGCTAGAGTTTGGGAAGTACGTGTATGGGCGGCAGACGAAAGAACAGTACGTAATCCAACAGGTAGCGAAAGCAAAACACCTACGTCCGCCACTTACGGAAATCGAACTAATACATAAGCTAGCTTATCATTTCGACCAGGACATACGTGTTGCCGTGATGACAAGAGGAATAAGTAGGCTAGAAGATCTACTAGTGCTGTTGTTCCAATGGGAAGACTTAATGAATAAAGATGAAAATCTTAGTAAGACACACATAAACACGAATAAATACAAACATATACAGAAACCAAATGGAAATAAAACAGAAAACAAACCAAGATGGGAAAATAAAAGAACGTATAAAACAAGTAAACCAACAGAAACAACCATTAAAGATAATAGTAAAAAAAAAAACGGTGTTGCGAACACAGAGGGGGACTGTGTATAAATGAAATTCCCGAACCCGTAACAGTCGAGCACACAAAGAAAAATGAAATGCAAAACACTAAACAAAGCGATATTAGTATGTATAAAAATATTAGACATAAGGAATTTAGTGGTAAGGGTAAAGTTAGTGATAAGATATTTCATGTTAATGGTGTGTACCCAGCTGATATGCGTGATGAATTGCTGAACAATAGTGACGCCCAATAGAAAATTAGCAGCAGTAAATTTAAAAATAAATGTCCTACTATCGTGGCTAAAGTAAACGGGGTATATACGGAAATACTTATTGATACGGGTGCAGAGTTATCTGTGATAAATCGGAAATTTATTAATAGAAATAAACACCATTTTAAACAATCACCGGTACTGCCCGTAAACAATACACAATTACAGACATCCATAAGTACTAAAGAAATCATAGACAAACAGACTTATGTTAACATCGCTAATGACGAATGGAGCTGGGAGATTCCCTTTTTAGTAATAGATAATTTGGTATATGACATAATTATTGGCATCGATCATTTAAAGAGTATCCAAACTAAACTGGATTTATGTGAACAAATAATGTAATTTATTGGGAAAGGGAAACTATATAAAATTAAGTTGACTGAACCCCTTGAAAATTATACAGTACATAATAATAAAATTATAGCTATAAATCGACCGGAAAAAACATACAGCAACCGGACCATGATAATAATAGTATGGAGAATAATATTAAATTTAATAAATTACATTAAGTTTGCATTAGACAAATTATTACAGAAAAGCAAAGACGTATTTAGGGAAACACCAGCCGTCACTAATGTGTATGAACACAAAATTGTTGTTAAAGACGAATCTAAGTTGTTCGTAGAACGTAACAGGTCCCGACGCATTACCAACAACGGGTGGATAAAGAGATTCAGCGAATGGTAGAAAGCAATGTTATAGAACGGTCTAATAGCAACTTTTTAAACCAATTAGTGATAGTTAAAAAAAAGAATGATGATATCAGGTTGTGTTTAGACATGCGGAACTTAAATAGTATAGCCGAAAAGCACTTTGACTGCGCGCCGACAGCGGATAGTTTATTTCGTAAATGCCAAGGCATAAAATATATGTCACGCCTGGATCTAGCAAGCAGTTTTTGGCAGTTAGGGCTACACAGAGATAGCCGCAAATATACAGCATTTATGTACAAAAATAAATGTTATCAATTTAAAGTTGTTCCATTCGGCCTGGTCACGAGCTTAGCTGCAACAGTTAAATGTTTAGAGTTAGCATTAGGGTATGATGTAAAAGATTTTGTAAGTATTTTTTAGATGATATTTTAATTATGTCGAAGTCATTTGAAGAACATATAGAACATTTAAATATAGCGTTTGATAAGTTAAGAAAATCGAACTTAGTTGTAAAGAAAGAGAAGTGTAAATTTATGAAATGTAGAATTAAATTCTTAGGGCATATTATATCGGAGAAGGATGTAAGTACTGACCCGGAAAAAATTCAGAGTATTTTAAATTTTCCAACACCTAAGAAATTAAAAGATATTCGATCTTTCTTAGGACTGACCTAGTACTACAAACGATTCTTGAATTGTTGCGTAAAGGTAACAAAAGTGGAGATGGGAACAGAAACATCAACACGCATTAGACAACGTCAAACAACTAATAATAATTTACACTTATACCACCCGGAGAAAGAGGGTAAATACGTTCTTTATACTGACGCGTCTGATGTGGTGGTAGGGGGAGTACTATATCAGCAAAATAATGAAGTCGAATTCCGAGTCATCGGATACACGAATAAGACCCTTAAAAGAGCTGAAAAAATTAACATTTTCCCCTCTGAAAAAGAAATGTTAGCTATTGTTTACGCCTTGAGTAAGTTACGATATTATTTATATGGTCAAAAATTCGAGATTCACACGGATAATCAGGCACTGTCTTTCTTGTTGAAATGCCGGTTAACTAATGCGCGTATGACCCGATGGATTATGGCCATACAGGAATATGACTTTCTACTTAAATATTGTAAAGCGACAGAAAATAGTGTGGCAGACATTCTTAGTCGTTACGCAACGGTTGAAAAGGAAGAACATACCCACGAAAATGCTGACGTTAAAATCATTGCTATGAAGTATGAAGTTCCACGGGACTACATCGACGAGGACATCCACGCTATAAGATAGAGGAAAATATACTATACAAATTAATGGATGATAGGTAGAAGATTGTCATGCCTGTACAATTGATTGACGAGGTTATATGGGCCTGCCATAGTAGCTTAGCACTTGCGGGCGCATACAGATGTTACCTGACCTTAAGGGAGGACTTCACATGGAACTCCATGATGAAGAAAGTACGCGCGAGTCTGCGTGCATGCAATGATTGTCAGACATCGAAGTACCCCAATCAGCACACATATGTGGAAATAAACAACATAATCACGAAGGGTAAAGGTGAGATACTGTGTGTGGACTTCCTTGGCCTTTTACCGAAAGCTACGCGGGGACTTAAACATCTAATTGTATGCATTGATGCCTTTACGAAGCTGGTAAAGTTATAGGCTATAACGAGTCCCACCACTCACTCGGTATTGAATGTTATTCTCAACAAATACATCCCTGAACACGGACATGTCAAGTGGGTGTTAACTGATAATGGCAAACAATTTTGTAATAAATTGTGGTCTGATACCCTGACACAGCATGGGATTCAACCTGTTTTGACTGCGATTAGGCGTCCACAGGGTAATCTTGCTGAACGTGTCAACAGGGAATTAGGCAGGTTGTTTCGGGTATACTGTCATCAACGGCATAATAGTTGGCCGCAGTATTTACAGTTTTTTGAGCAATCTATCAACGAGAATTACAGTACCGTCACCGGATATACGCCGATGGAGTTAGATTCGGGAAAACAGCCTAACAGATTTTGGGATGGCTATATAAAGCGTTTAAATTCCTCGAATCTACCTGTGCCAATGGAGCTTAAAAGAGTACAAGCTGACGAACGGATCGTAAGGTCGCTACAAAAATAACGGAAGAATTCAACGCTACACACAAATTACAGACGTTTGGTGTGGGAGAACTTGTCTTGCTGAAGGCTCATAATGTTGGGAAAAGTGAAGACAACACTGCAACTAAGTACTTTCAATTATATAACAGAACCTTTACACTGCGAGATAAGGTAGGAAAAAATACGTATATTGTTGCCGATGAACAGAAAAATAAGGTTATCGGGAAATTCCACACGTCGACACTACGAAAATACTTCCAACACTAAAAAAAAAAGAGATTTAATAATAATCAACTTAAATAAAGAAACGTAAAGAAAATTTTAATACAAATGTCATAGTATGAATGAAAGATTGACTGCCTGATCAGCTGGGGCATGTAGATATTGAGACCTGTTTAGAGATAACGACCGCATACTTTACTTATGAATGTCATATGCTATTATTGGGGGAGAATTTAAATTTGACAGTTCAAGAAGAAATTATTTAGATTATAATTAAATAGGTTAATTATGTTTATTTAAATATTTTATTTATTTTAGAAGGAATTTTGAGTTGATTGAAGAAGAACAAAACATTTGTTTATTTAATTGTGAAGAAAAATTTTTTGTTTAACCCAGTCGGGGTGTATATGCAATGAGTGAGATTTGCATATAAAATAATAAATTTCACTCTTAACATATGATAGCATGTTTCAATGAGAACTAGTCAAAGTAAAAGTTGCGTGTTGGAACATTGTAATATAGACAGTAAAAATCGTGTCAGAATTATTAATTTAAGTAAATTTTTGACTTTATAAAAAAATGAGTGTTGTGAAATAGTGTGAACGTATGCATTGGCATATGGCGAGTGCGCGTGTGCGCGTGTGCGTGTGTGAATAACTGTTTTACGTATTAACAATAAAAAACGAATAAAATAAAATAATTCTTATTAAGTCAAATATCTGACATATGACTTATACCAGATTATCCATAAAAATAGGACCAACCTGGTAGTAATGTTTGTTAATGATATAAAGTACAAAATATATGAGTTTTTCATAAAAACGGTTTTTATCACCCACAAGAAAAGTAATAAAATTATACCGGTTTATTTTGCACGTTTTACATTGCCCATATGTAATTTATTACAAGTAGAATGTTATCTGGACTGTAGTGAAAGGATGAGGGAACAGTTTTGACGAAACAGAGAGGCTAATACATCAGTCGATCTGTCTCGTGACGAGATGCAAGTCAGTCTACCATAATACTCAGAAAAGGCAGGATCGCTGCTTTCTATAACGTGTAATCGTTAACTCTGATTCAGTACGATAGGTCTGTCAAGAGTTACGAACACTAGTAGTAAAGTGCGTGACCGTATATGCGAGTGCTAATTTAGTAACAGTTTCAAGATTGTCCGATTAGGTTTCTGTGAACACATCAAGTTGCCGGAGCCATTTAGAATTAAATTGAACATTGTCATCGAAGTACCCAACCCGTACAACGACCCTGAGAGCTGAAGGAGGAGGCCCTGAAGAAGAACAACAGGAGGAGCGGCGGTATCCTGACGACTACCTGGAAGGAGCAGCTGTCCACATTCACCAAGGAACCAGAAGAAACACCTCACCATTCACCTTATTCAGGAAAGTGAAATAATTTATAATAAACTAAATAAAACAATTATAAACTATAATACACAGAAACTTATAGAAATTAACGTGTATGTTATTAGTGTGTAGGAATTATTTTAAAGTAATATTGAAGGTCAACAGAAACTGTTTGTTAATTTTTATTTACAAAGAAGTAGTAATTTATTTATTTATTTAAACAGAACTATTAATTTATTTATTTGTATTACAAAACTGTTTATTAATTTTGTTATGATAATATATAATCTGTAGTAAACTCTGTGCAGACTAAATTCAAGAAAATCTTTGATAAAAAGCCAACATTTCCATATCTGAGGTGACTTATTTATTCTATGCGACCTTGTACACCGCAATATATATTTTGCAACGATACAAATTAAAACTGCATATATAGGTAATATTGAAATTATTACAACAGAGTCTATATCTGGATGTAGGAAAATTTATTAAATTAAAATATTAAAATTTACTACTGTCTTATTGCTTTATAATATTAAATTGTTATAAAAATTTGTGTTTCAATAATTGAGTCTATGGGCTGGTTTTACAACTATGTTACTTGTTGTGTTGAATTCCACTGTTTGCGTAGCATCTCGACGCCCCGCACGCAGTTCGACTGGACATTTGCAACTCTCCACGTCGACCGTCCGAAGATCACTTACGCTGACAATTCACGCCGTCACACACACGCACACTGCGATACGAACTGTTACAGTTTACAATTCGAATTTACCTAATCTCAGGGATTTTAACTGGGTAAAATAAATCGTGTATTGATCTTACACAAACTCCGGTTTCTTGAAGTGTTCTCGCGTAACTATCAAAATATCTCAGCAGATATTTTGCCCCTAGCAGATATCTTTCACTGTAAGCGGGAAAGCACTAGAATGATCTATTGGTTTTTTGAGTTCTGTAAGTGGTAATGGTTACGAACAACTCGAACCGTGAACCAACTTCTAAGTCTACAGGAAAACGACCTGTCTTGTCACGAAAAACAGGTGGCAGCAAGGTCTTTCTATAACAAGTCTTTGGAAGGAACTGATCGGTCCGTCCGCTGAAAGCTTCCGTCTCAAATAAATTTTAGACTTTCTGATTGGGGGAAAATCTAGCAACGTCACAGATGAGAACACAGATAGACTGAAATCAGGCTTAAAGTCTGTCCGATTCTGCCAAGGCCTGTCTAGATTTAATCTACAAATTTTATTACTTTCTAGGAGATAACGAGAATAAAAGAAAATTGAATTCATTAAAAACACCATATAAAAATTATAGTTGTGGAGAATTGATTATATGGAAAATTTAGCTTAAAACCATGAGAATACTCTGTCTAATTTTCTGAACGAAATGTTAATTTTCCTCGAAGTTATTAAATAAAATGTAAATCACACGCGCACCCGCGCACCCGCGTACCCGCGCACTTACACACAAATATTTCACATGATACAAAAGAGAATAAAATTGTGAACATTTTGACATAAGATACTTTTTTAAACATAGCTTGGTTCCAAACTTATGACTACTTTACAAAGAAAGAACAAAATCAATTTAAAACATGTCTATGGCCTTCAGAAAATGTTATATAGCAATAGTATTCCAATTAAATTAACTTCATATCATGTGTATTGTTGCAATCGTATATTGGCGGAGATCCCACAGCTACTGCCGGATCCCGCATTTAAGTTTCCATATCAACTTATTCTGTGTATCTTCATTCTTAAGATTCTTTTCTTCCATACCCCTTTCGATCCCTGCTATCCATTTTAATCTAGGTCTGCCTCTTTTTCTTCTGTTTCGAGGTTTGTATTTGAACACATTCACAGGTATTCTTTCTTCACTCATTCTTACTATCCATAACAGGAAAGCTGTTTACGTTTTATATCTTCTATTACAGTTTCTCTTCTAATATTTTTCCCTTATTGCGTCATTCCTTACACGTTCCAGACGAGAAACTCTGGAAGCTCGACTAAGATAGTCCATTTCTACAGCTTCAATTTTCCTGCGGTTCTTTTCGTTGATTGTCCAACATTCTGACACATAGGTTCAACAGTGGCTTTATAAATATTGATCTTTGTCGGTAGCCCGATTTTTGACTACAAATGCCAACATATAACCCGATATAGGCTATGTACAAATTTTATTATAAGGTGCAATGTCAATGGCTCCGGCTCGTTCAGTGGAGCACTAGTTTGGGGAAGTATGTGTATACAGGAGACCATCCGGTCGACAGTGTAATACGTTCCCTAGGTTTTCGTGGGTGTGGTAGCTTTGAGGGTGAGATGCTCTCCAAGCCATCGTAGTTTTCCGTGTTAATATTATGTTGTGATATTAAGTGTTTTACATGTGTAGTATGGAAATTCGCTGATCTGCCGTTTGTCTGCTCAGTTGCTCTCGCTTATCCTGGGATATTTTCTTGCCAAATGCTTTCGGTTGCAGTCTTTACAGAAAACTTTGTAGACACATTGGCCTTCAACGCGGATTCAATGGTTAGAAACTGCAAAAGCAGAAATGTTACAATCATACATCAAGTAAGTTCTGCTTGTAGTAGTAATAGCCATTTGGGGGGGGGGGGGTTAAAATTGTCTAAGCCTGCAAAAGACAATGGAAGTTGCTCAACGTGTGTAAATGTAAACAATATTATGGCAAAACTTTTAACGGTCAAAAATTTTCTAACTTTTTGCTTTTGAAGACCAAAAGGAAAGAACTCATAGTAAATTTATGTGTTTCTGTATGCGTTATATGAATAGAAAAAAATACGAAATATGTTTCGGGTTTTGCTTTGAACGTCTGTCTTCGGCCCTCGCCGTTACCGTCTTGTGAAGACTACGGTGAAGATATTACATCTTTAAATTTTGTTGAAGTAAGCCCTTTATTTAATAAATGTGGAAAGTTAGTGGATTACCCGGGTGAATGGAAAGTGGGGTGACACTATTCTCTCCATAGTGGCCACGACCATCAGGCTGGTTGCTTCAGAGAACCCAGTTACTCCGTCACCAGCTTGTACCCCAGTCCTTCAGCAGCAAACGTTATATTAATAACAATGCGTACGAAAATTCAACCCAAAACCCGAGCCTACAACATTTTGCCCTCATGGAGAACCGGTAACAGCTGCCTAAGAGGGGAATGGTAACGGAATTGTGACAAGCACGTGTGACTGTGGGAATACTGATCAGGACGGCCGAATTTTGAAGAAGCATAACGTACAGCTTACGTACAAGCCGATTATAGGCTAAATGTTACGATCGGCGAAAGATAAGATACATCTTTCACCTCCTGGCGTGTACAAGTTCCCGTGCAGTTGAGGTGATCTGTACGTATGCGAAACGCGGAGGCAGGGAACAAATATAGAGCAGAACACATGGGAGACAAGGAAGAATAACAGAACACAGCTATGAAAATAAGAACCACTTTTTATTTGAAAAAAAACTGTAATGAACCTCTCTCTCTCTCTCTCTCTCTCTCTCTCTCTCTCTCTCTCTCTCTCTCTCTCTCTCTCTCTCTCTCTCTCTCTCTCTCTCTCTCTCTCTCTCTCTCTCTCTCTCTCTCTCTCTCTCTCTCTCTCTCTCTATTTATGCACCTAAGCATTCAAAGAATTTCGACGAAACCGAAACATCGAAGCACGATAACGTTTTTAGGCTTTTGAAACGTATAATGTGGATTACGTTTGGTGGATTACGTAAATCATTTCCAAACCACAGACGATCACAAACATAGCATGTAAAACCAAATTTATTCTCACTAAAACGTTCGCTAAACTCAATGTCAGCAGCGATTATTTCTGTCTTGATGCGTTTACATATCAAATTTCTAGACTGTGGGGAATCGAAAGTGTGGAAGCGTCACGTTTTTCGATGACGATTTTTGTGGAATGACCCCCAGCCTAAAAACATTATCATGTTAAAAAGGCGATATTTACTACGATTCGTAACTATTTATGCGGTGATGAGAGAGGCAGTAAAAATTTAGAGAAACAAGAATTATAGTAAATAATTTAGTATTTATAAATTACCAGTTTTAGATAAGGCGATAGGATCGTCGTAGTAAAATTAATTAATTGTATTTCGGCAGTGAGTTAATGGGCAATATGTTGAGAAACTCTGTTAAATCGTCCTGACTCATTATAGACCCGCCGCAGAGATATTATACAAAGTACCGATTGAGCAGACTGGTATGTCTCTGATTATTAAATCGCAGAGCTTTTGGATTGTCCACGGTGCAGGTAGTTAGGCCTATATGATATATTAGGAAGTTATTTCTATATGATTAGGCATACTGGGCTACATTATACTTTACAATGATAGGTCACCTGAACATTGGAAACGGTTTTGTGCAGGTCCTACACTAGGATGTACCAAGTCAGCGTTTGCTTCACAAAAGCAAAATGCGGTTACTGATAAAACCAAAAAATGTAATTGTACAGCTCGTGATTCTACGAAGGCACAAAGCGGCCCGCATCTATTTTAAAGAGAGATTGTAATGGACGTTGAAATGGACATATTTTACTATCTAAGTAAACCTAATGCAATTGACAGCTGTTTCAATGGGTTTCATGACTTTGCAATAACAAAAGAATATTATAATCTTTTTTATGTCACGAACAGCAATGAAAACAGATTCAGTATCTGTGACAAAGAAAAAAGTTTAAAGTAGTCGTTTGTTGGAAAAGCTGAACTATTATTCCGCTCCAGTTTGCTAGAGAATAATTTTCCATAAAAAGCAAGAAAAAGTCGTGTATCCACACAACAATGCATAAAACTATTTATACATACAATTACATACTGCCAAGATTGTATCAGTATAATTAAAAATTCTGTGACGAAGTAATAAAAATAATCGAATATTTAATTTGTTAACTATAAGAAAAATACTTTACTTCCAGCAACGCACACAGGGTTTGACAACATATATTTTCCATCAAACGTTATCAGGAAAAATGATTTTATGCAGTTGTTCTTAAAATAACACACCGTTTAACAATGGAGACGGCAGAACATTATTAACAAATACGAACACATTAGAGACGAATAAAATATTTTCTGAATATCATTTCAAAACAATCGGTATGGAGAACCATCCATGATTCCCATGTCCTAAAATGTATATTTAAAATCATTTAAATATTAATTAAATAAGTGGATGCTTAAGTTCAGAAAAAATTACGTATCAGCTAAAATTGTACCACCATGTCAGGTGGATTAAGACTATCCTCAACCTTCGTGAGAAAGGACTGTACTTTTGGATAAAATGTCTGTAGGTCGAACGAAGAGCTAGCTAAAGGTAGCTGCGCTCTGATTCCTGTAATGAAATTGGACTCTCGCTGCTAGGTGCCGAGGATGTCTATAGTGCCGAGGACATCAAAGTCTTTCCTGTCAATACTATACTAGTCATTTTTCTTTTTGAAATCGAGTCTTGATTTATTTCTTTCCATTTGTCTTCTGATTTCCTGAACGACTATTCTGTTCACCCGTATAATTATAAATTTATCAGCAAAACATTTCTTCTCAATAAGTTTGTGTCTCCTGTTTAACACCCACCATTCTGATCCATGTCATAACGCTATATTCCACAAAAGCTAGTAAATAACTAGCCATCAGGGAGGTCAAAATATTTTGAAGGAGGGGCAAACAATTTATATATTTATATTTATACAATTTATATAAGGAGAAAAATATTTATATATTTTTCATACATACACACATGCACACATTAGTTTATAATTTTCATATCATAATAGAAATAAGTACACAGATTGTATTAATTGCTTTAATACAACAACACTGCCCAGCGATCCACAGGAAGCAAATCGATGTCCACCATTTCGGCTTGCACGCGTTGTGTTGGTGTTGGTTTCGGCACTTTCCATTTAAAAAGAGTGCAAACATAATAGAATAAACATGAGTGAGGCCAGAAATACCGCAAATTTTGTGTGTGTGTGTGTGTGTCCTGCCGGCATTTTTATTGCGGTAAACACAATAATAAAACTTTGGAAAAGTAAACATTACATAATTGAGATATGCTTGCCTGCCAGGAACGATATATTTTCACTCATACGTGATTTAAATTAAAATGAAAAATAGAGAATTTTGTTAAATTGAAATGAAATGTTTCCATAGAAACTACTTCTTTGTGTCAATAACGTAGTACACATATAAAACTTATAAAAATTTACCTCCTCCATCATCAACTACCATTTTAATTTTTAAAAAAATTACCCCCTCCCCCTTCAACACCCTTTTAATTTATAGATATTTCATAAACCTTTCTACAGTGGATTATTATGACCTTCTTTTCAGGATACTATATTTATCAAAATTAAGCACTTTACTCTTGTTAAACGTTGGAGGTAAACTACGCTTTCCCTTAACCGATCTTCACCAAAAACAATAGGCCTTGAGTCCTCTACAAATCAGAACTGTATGCAAAAAATGATTAGATTCTGTTTGAATTTGCGGCTGTTATAGTTTGACATAGAAAATATTACACACACACACACACACACACACACACACACACACACACACACACTCTCTCTCTCACACACTTTTCGAAAAATGAATTTTTTTCATGTTTTGATGGTAGTACAATAAGAATCTGCCGTTATCTCGAACACGATTTTTTTCGCCATGACCATACTTCCATTTCCTTGTGGAACATGGAAGTAACAATTATAATGTAACTATATCCTGAGAGTTTTTTACTTCCATGTTCCATAATGGAACATTCTCAAGTTTTTCCTCTTCTTTTGTTGTGATGTCGTGTTGAATTGTTGTCTGTGTCGTGTTAATTATGGAAATTTTAGGGGTGATAATTCAGCAGCCTGAATTAAATAATCTGTTTGCAATGTGTCATATGGAGCGTCGGTTGATGAAAAGTTAGTTGGGAAGGCAGTAGGGAAAGGATGACTATGGATGTTGTTATCGCCCTGTTCGCGGAAGAGTGTATGCAAATGAAACAATGTACTGGAGAGATATTTTAAAAACTGAATATAGGTAAATTATGAAATTAGATTCCGTACAACAGTGAGGCGAACGAGGTATGCCGATCCGAAAGATAACCTTTGGCCAGCTGATAGCCGCAGCTCTAACGGTATTTCAAGCCTTGCTACCTGCTTATCTGATAGACTGTGCATCGTTGTATGTTATTATTGTGTGCCTGGCTTTCTGAAGTCAAAGACCAGTTTATTTGTTTTCTGTCTGACCAGCTGTTCCAGTCCTGTAAAATGTAGGTCAGTTATTAAGTGGGATTATTGTTTGGCCCGTTCCATGCCACATTCCAGGTTGCTTCCCCAGTTTTGTTTGAGTGTCTATTATATTTGCGAGTATAAGCAGTCCCGTAAAAAGTTACCCCCCACTCTTCCACAAGTATTGCGGCTCAAGTGTAATTAAGGTAATTTAGAGTTTAGGGTTGTGTACCCGCGCTGCTCTTCCACTGGGCACTGTTGCGGGGCCGTCCGCCCTAGTGTAGGGGAGTAGACCACTCATAAGGCAAGGAGGATGTTCCCTTGTTGTGTTGGATATGGGTGGTCGGTATAGTAGGTGGAGAGGCGGATCAGGTTATCACTCACGTATCAAGGTTATAGTACCTTGTTAGCCTTTGCGCATCTATTTCTTTTATAAAGTTGCTAAAACTGCTACAATTTTTTGTTCAGACAAAGCTTTTCGTCATCTCTGACATCATCAGGTCTTGAACAAAGCATTTTATCTATCAAGGTAAGGATAGTTAGGCCTACGTGGAGTTATAAAATTTAATTATCAAATCAAGTCTTTCTTGGAACTTAAAGACTTTAGAAATCTAATTAGGTTTAGAGTGTACAAAATGTTGTTATAAGACAAACAATTTATTCACTTAGATAATATATACTTCAAATATACGTAAGTGTTAACTATATGATTTGTTTAAGCTATTAATATGTTTTCCTCAATATTATGTTTTCTCTTTCTAAATTTATGTGTTTTGTGTATGTTGAAATAAAAAGGTTTACTCTGGAGACAAGATAAAAACTAATTAATCCTGTTGATCGGTTAATAACTTTTCATAGTTGCTCTGCACTTAATGAGGTCAAAGAAAACATACAATATAATTTTTTTATGCTTCGCAAGTGACATTATTACCGATTTTGTCGAGCATCGTAAATACAAAATAAACTAAAATTAATTAGAATTTCAAAGAAAAACAAGATACACGTTTACACAAATTACATAATTTTGTTGTTAATCAGATATCTTAATTAGACACTATAAATGGTATTTTAAGCTTACAAAATTAAATCACATTTCTAGTGACTTACTATTATTATTATTAATATTATTATGGTATATAATATACAAATAACTAAGTGTAATATTAAAGAAGATTAAACTGTAAGACAATAGACTCTGAAAGACGTAAGCACGTGTTCAATTGAAAAGGACGGCACGCGAAACCTTTGTCTCGCGTTGCCACGAAACCTTTGTTAAGGAGCCAACAGTAACAGCACGAGTTTTGATCATTGCCAGAAATCAAAATCAATTGAATCAACCTTACCGAAATTAAAACGAAGCCTTCTAATGAAAGAATATGTATAATTATAATGTGTGCACTTTGAATGTGAATAACTTGAGGTAATTATTTATGCCATAAATACTTAAAAAAGTCTGAATACTTGGCAATTAGAGATGAAGAAACAACAGATTAAGAAGTGGACGAAAATGTTAAAATTAGAGGAACAGACAAATTCAAGTACCTAGGGTTCACACTGAGTAAACAAGGCACAACGGAAGAAGAAATAAAAAGTATATTAGGGCAGACTAAAACAGGGATTAGACAATTACACAGTGTTATATGGGACAAAAGTATTAGAAAAAAAACAAAAAATGTTATATCAGACCATAGTCCAAACCATTATGACGTATGTAGAAGAAGTATGGGTTATTAACAAAAAGAATGAAAGCAAGATTCATGCAACAGAGATGGAATATTGGAGGAGGTGCTGTGGAATAACGAGAGCAGACCGAATAACAAACGAGGAGATTAGAAGAAGAATGAAAACGGAAAGAAGTGTAATTGACTACATCGAAGAAAAAAAAGATTGGTGTGTCCGATCATGTTCGGAGAGCCCAAAATAGGTGGGTCAACAAAGTGACGGAATGGAGTCAATTAGGAAGGAGGAAAAGGGGAAGACTGAGAAGATCTTGGAGGGACGAAGTGGATGAATCTATGCAACGTATAGGACTTGAGGAAGGACAATGGGAACATCGGGAGAGTTGGAAAGCTAGGTTGAAGGAAGGGAGACGGCACTAGCTGTAGCAGCCCTAATATATTACAACAACACTATTAACGAGTTTAATGTGTTAGCTCCAAGTTTTTGGAAGCCAATTCTTTACAACAATACAACACATTAAATACTTCGTGTTGTATATGATGATGGGTGTAATCGTAATAATAATAACACTATGTAATTGGGTTTAAAATCATTTAAATATTTATTAAATAAAAATTAATATTTTTGTTGCGAATTAAAATCATTATTATTTGGATGTGTGTGTAGTCTTAACACACATCTAATTATTACATATAATTGATACTCTCATATTACACATAGACATATTATACAACCTTTTATTCTAGTACATCTTTACAATTATCTAATATTTCTCTCGGCTTGCTCATTAGTATGATACTGATTAGATTACCTAATTATTTTCTAATGATCTAATCTCTTTTGAATTTACTGCATATGCATTGCTTTCTAATAAAAATTCACTAATTACTTTTATCAATTTATATATCAAAAATTATAGATTCCAAATTATAGCTTCAAAGTTATAGATCAAAATTACAGTTAAACATTCTTAAACAGTACATTATTTATTATACAAAGAATATTGACATTTGTAAAAATTATTAATTCATATTTGCATTAAATTGTCTCTCTTATTACATCGTTAATTATTGTCTTTGAGTGAGTTTTGGTTTACAAGTACAT
Organism: Magicicada septendecula; assembly: GCA_034769895.1. Classification (NCBI taxonomy): domain Eukaryota; kingdom Metazoa; phylum Arthropoda; class Insecta; order Hemiptera; family Cicadidae; genus Magicicada; species Magicicada septendecula. The sequence goes on from CM068374.1 coordinate 273,435,400, forward strand.
GGTTGTTTGTCACCTTATTGTTCTGGTAAATCGGTAGCGTATCCTCTTCGGTCTTAGGTCCTTGATCCTGGATACTCCTTTGTCGTCCTGGAGTCCTGGATTCTCGTACGCTGGATTCTACTGCATGTACTTGGCTGCTCCCACGTCTCCCGTCATGGCCTCAGGTTGCAAGTGCTCACACGAAAATGATGAGTAGTCGTGAAGTCTCTGACTCCTGCTGAGCTTGAGATCCAAACTTTGTTGTCTCTACGCAGAGCCTCTGGCTGCCACAGTAGTCGATCAAGAAAAGAGTTGTAGTTGCCGAGCAGAGCCTCCGGCTGCGACTATGGTTGAACGTGGAAGAGTTGTACTCGTGAAGCAGAGCCTCCGGCTGCGACATGGTTGATCGAGAAAGGGAGTGATGTTAGCGCGTCTCCTGTATTTATACCCAGGGCGCTAAAATCATGTTTCGAGAATATTTTTCATGTCAGAGTCTGTCGAAGGCGTCACTTCCCCCACACGATTCTTGTCACACTTAATTCGCTCGTCTTCGCGATTTGCGAAATCTTTTGCACATTACCCGATATTCATTCTGTCGATAATTTTTATGTGTTCACGACCATGTACAAACCGTTTTTCTTTATCTTAATTAACATCAGTTTTATTTATTTTTATTTTCCTGTAATTACACTTTTTATCCTTTTTACACTATTTTTTATACATATTTGCGTCATATTTTTATACATATTTTTGTGTATATGGTTTTGTGCTATTATGCACACAATCTTTACAAATTAAATTAATTCCTATAATTACTGTAATAGCGTTCCTTAAGTGTGGCGCTTTTCGGGAATTGACAGGTCGCACACACACATGTAACATACGCGTGTACACACAGACAGAGCAGCTGGCGTGATGAACCTGTCCTAACATGAAAGTTAGGCATTCCTTTTACAGTTCAGATTGCAAGCTGAATTGTTATTGCTAACAATATGAATTATTTATTTATTATAATTAATTATTTTAACTATTTTGTGCAATGCACAGTACCCTATACATTTGTACTGTTGCAATATATAAAAGTATTTATGCACGATATAGTACACTATATGATAATATAATATAATATAATATAATATATAGTATCGTTATGTAAACATTAAAAATGTCATAATTTTTTTCAAAAATCATAAATTAGAGGAGTTCAATGAATGTGGATCTGGATCACGTATGTACAAAAACTAACTTTCGGACAAAAAAAAACTGTTTCAATAATAATAGTTGTTGGTTATGTTTACTATCTCGCAATCAGGTAATTGGAATGAATGGATTATTGTAAATTTAAGCTAAGTATTCGTTTCTGTAGTCGAAAAACTGTCCCCCAAATAATGTTTCATTCGTATTCCAAAAGTATAACAGGAACGTGTGTGTGTGTGTGTGTGTGTGTGTGTGTGTGCGCGTACATATTGCTGCATATGTTATTATACATTATTATATGTTATTATAGTATACACGTAATTTGTCTTTCATCTCAAAGTAGCAGCAATATGTACGCGCACACACATTATAGCCGGGTCCCGCTGGAATAGCCGATAAACACGTAGAATGTTCTGTAAGGGCGTTACAATATTTTACTCCTAAGTTGTTACACCTTTGTGTATTCAGGTTAAACACACACACACACACACACACACACACACACACACACACACACACACACACACACATTCCTGTTATACTTTTGGAATACGAATGAAACATTATTTGGGGGACAGTTTTTCGACTAGAGAAACGAATACTAAGCTTAAATTTACAACAGTAGAAGGTATGTAATACTAAGGAAGTCACAATGAACAATGGCTTATACTAAAAGTAAAAGAAATCAACTATTAGTAAAATAACTAGTAGTATAATAAATTAGTTAATCAGAAATGATATAACTAAGAAACCAGATGATGTCAGTATAAAGGTAATTACAATGTTTAAACACACAAGCCAAACAGAAAATATCTTCAGTAAATGTAAACTTACATGAAAATAGTGTAAAGACCAAACTTTTGTAAAGATGGTAATTCATCTATTAGGAAACAGACACCAACCAAAAGGGATATAAAAATCTTTGTAATTTTATAATGAAAACCACTATGTAATTAGATTTAACTTTAATTAATATGACAATTATGGAGTAAATTAGAGTGGAATTGTAAAAATCTTATAATTTAAATAATAAGGGTCATGTGACACCTAATTGCATTGGAATTAACCAATGAGGAATTTTCAAAATTGTACCTTATTCGTTCCTGCAGTTTTTAATGTTTTTGCTACGAGATTGTATCGATATGTTTTGTAATTGTGTATCCGTTTATATATTTTGTAATTGTCTTAAACGATTATAAAATGTATGTTTATACGTATTTTTGATAATGCAATGAATAAGTAATTAAATATATTAAATACTGCTACTAAAGATATCAACAACACCATAGAGACTAGAATTAATTACCATAGTAAAAAGTACAAACCTACTTAGCGGCATCGGAACTGTACATTTATCCATACAGGTCTCTCTCATATCGGATGCAGCATAAACAGGGTTTAATACCGACGGAATCCATACAGATGGATGGAGTAACTCATCCATCTGTATACTATTGTTAGACATTATATAGTTCAAACATTATGGCGGCTCCACTAAATCTCATTGACCCTTAAACTAAACTCATAACTTTACGATCCCATGGCATGAGTTTTTAATATGAAAAACTTAACTACTGTGTTTGTTGTGAACTAAATTAATTAAAACCATGAAGTTAAATAATAATAAAATTTGCACATCATTGCTAGTGATAATTACGAATTACTTTGAATGCAGTTATTGAAGGTTTCCTTTTTACTTGGTAAGGATTAATAAATTAAGTATTAATAAATTAATAAGGATTAATAAAGCACTGATTTAATTATATTAATTAATTATCGTCAGAAGGCAATATGTTGAATGCGTAAATCTTAATTATTCTATAACTTGCGATAAAATGATTAACAAATTAGTAGAGTGTGTAATGTGTGTAATTTTTAAAAGTAATTTTATGTAAACAATCGACTGGAATAATAAATGTATAAATCTTATTGTATACAATTATATTTTATTTTATATTTTATTTTATAGCTATGTTTCAACTACAAGAACTAACAAGAAAGTACTCACTGACAATTTCAGTAAAAGTTTAAAACCATAACCTTTAAAGGTAAATATCCAGTGAGGACTAAGATAGTTATAAGCAACAGCACTTTAGAACAAGTTCGCCGTTTTAAATATATCGGATGTGCAGTAAGCTATGCGTTTGAATATGATACAAAGGGAAAGATTTATAAATTAGGAATATTTGTGGAACGATTCATAGAAATCTTAGAAACAGGACAAGGAAAAGCACAAGGATTAAATTTTATAAAACAATTGCATTACCCACTTTGACATATGCAAGTGACACGTGTGTCATGATAAAAACGGAATGCGGAAAGATTCAGAGTGCTGAAATGCAGTTCCTTCGAAATACTTTGTGCTATACATTGCAAAATAGAATAAGAAATGAGGATATCAGAGCAAAGCTCGAAGAAGTGGAGATAAATTAAATTATTTTAACTTACAGTAAACAATGGTGGGATCATTTGCAAAGGATGACAGAAGATCGATTGCCGAAAACGGCACTGAACTATAAACCCACGTGGGTAGGATAGACGTGGGTTGTCCGAGGATGAGAGGGGAACAGTGTTGCAGTCCTATAACCTAATCCTTGAATTTAAGAAGAAAAAGAAGATTATATGTTATATGGTATTGTGTCTTTATGTAAATAAATTTCAAAATAACTTATAATTTCTTGAAAATAGCGTATACAGGCTTAATAACAACAATGTTTTTAGGTTCAACATCCGTCTCGTTATTACTGTCAACAGAAAACGTTTCACCCATACTACAGTGATACGACTTCAGTAAAGCATCTTCAGTGACACAACTGAGACAGAGATTAAAGTGTAGACCCACCCTTATTTATACAGTAAACTCCGCTTGAGAAAATTTTGAAAATTCCTCATTGGTTAATTCCAATGCAATTAGGTGTCACATGACCCTTATTATTTAAATTATAAGATTTTTACAATTCCACTCTAATTTACTCCATAATTGTCATATTAATTAAAGTTAAATCTAATTACATAGTGGTTTTCATTATAAAATTACAAAGATTTTTATATCCCTTTTGGTTGGTGTCTGTTTCCTAATAGATGAATTACCATCTTTACAAAAGTTTGGTCTTTACACTATTTTCATGTAAGTTTACATTTACTGAAGATATTTTCTGTTTGGCTTGTGTGTTTAAACATTGTAATTACCTTTATACTGACATCATCTGGTTTCTTAGTTATATCATTTCTGATTAACTAATTTATTATACTACTAGTTATTTTACTAATAGTTGATTTCTTTTACTTTTAGTATAAGCCATTGTTCATTGTGACTTCCTTAGTATTAACTTCTACTGAACTATGTAACATTTTGTTTTGTTGATTAGGATATTTCTTACTGCTTATATTATCTTTATAGTGGTTTGATTATCTGAAATTAATCCTTCTATTACCTTCCAACACTTATATTACCATAAAACAGGAGTTATAGACATGCTACTTTAGAGTTGTGCCTTTATGGCTGGGATTACATTGATTAATTGGATTATTACTTATTACAATCTGGTTTACGTTCCATAATAGTAATTTTTCCCTTAGTTTGCCAAATTTTGTTGACTGATTAATTCTATTTAGTGTATCTGAGCCATTTTATACATAACAGTGTGTCTATTTCCTTACAACCTTTTTCTTCTTTGACAATTCATAATAGCACAATATTATTAATAGCAATATTACTAACATTATTACACCCAAAACATATTAAAACATAACTAACTCTTAATACAATTATTTAAACAAATTGAACATTCTAATTGTAGTCTTTTCCCTTGAAACAAATATGGGACTTGGCTTTAAATCTTAATTAATACAATGTTGCTGAACATTCAAAATATTATAAATTATGTCTCCCTTAATCTTACTTATAGTTTATGTTTCTTTTGTTTCGTACATTTGGGGTGAATCATTAATTTTAACAGTCTTTTCTGTTATTACTGATCACTCATTATATTACACTTTTTCTTCCTTCACTTATCACATTTTTTCTCCACAGTCTTCAGCTTATAATTATTTACAATATTGTTCCTACTTGGTATTGTACCTCTGTGTTGGATTTTAAATTATTTTTAACTTTATACTCTTACTTATTTTATAGTTTTATTTTACATTTTCTATTATTTCTCCTTGATAGAGGTAGTTTTTCTGTTTGTTTTGTAGGGTTGATCATTTTATTTTGTTTGACTGGGCATGTAATGTTTGTCACATTACAATATATTGCGACAGTACAAATAAGTGATGTACTGAGCATTGAATATAAAAATTTAAATTTACCTAATAAACTGTAAATAATTAATAATATATTAGAAATAAGCATGTCAGGGATTGCAAGCTTGGCTCAGACAAAAATATGAACAGGTGTGTGTTTCGACCTGAATCGACGTGCACACACACACAAATGTAACTGAAAGTGTGTACACTAGTATTTTGCTAGTGTGTGTGAACGCAGGTCTATGCAGGCGAGTTTACCACCCCAAGATGAATAATTGCACAATTATTGTTTTTCCGTAATTATTCATAAACTATAATTAAGAATTAAAATCCAAAACCACAATAAAATGTAATAAAATTTACTAAATACTGTGTACGAAAACCACGCGAAAGTGACACACCGTACGAGTGTAATAGCGAAATAACTGTGTACAAATCGAAAGGGTTAAGTTGCAATGTCCAAAATTACAGTGAACATGTGTTGTAAAAATAGTTATAAGATAAGTATAAGAGTATACTTACAGGACTCTGCAATTCGCAGAAATATGAGAAATAGCGAATTTGACAAAGGGGAACTGAATCCAGAGACAGTTTCTGACATGTCGATTTCGTACCACTGCAGGTGTCGACCAAGACATGGGTATAAATAGGACACGCAAGCTACAGTGGTTCTCTTTCTTAAATCATCCACGGTGCAGCGGGAGCTTATGCCCGTCCGCACGGCGTATTTATTTTTTTTGTAAATAGTTTAAATTTTCCAGTTACATACAACTATGTAACTAAGTTGTAAAGACAATCATTTTTAAATAATAACAGCAGTACATAAGAAGAATTACATAAGAAGATCCATTGACGTCAGAAACAGCAAGAGGAGAGTTCCAGAGAGTGATACGACGCTGGACAAGAGGAGAGTTCCAGAGAGTGATTCGACGCTGGACAAGATGAAGTGATACGACGCTGGACAAGAGGAGAAGAGAGACAGCCGACGCTGGAGTGCGAGACGAGGACGACTACAGATGAATCAAAATGATCGAGTATGATTGACGACAATAAGGTGATAAACAACTTATTTATATCTTAATCATACAATGAACTCAAAGACAATTAAAGACATTACTATTTTATTTAAAATTAAGAGCCAATGTTTCTTATAAGTAGAATTAAAATCATAGATGTTTTAGAAATACGATTAACGTAACAAGAGCTCAAATTAATATGAAATAAAATGAATACAAAGCATTTAAATGAAAACAATTAGTATTTGAGATAAAACAGTACTGAAAAACAAAAGATAAATTCAATAACTATTAATATTTTGAGTACATTACAATATATAAAAAGAGATTTAAATATTGATATTTTGAAACACATTAATTGACTGAGTAGTCTGAAAATGAGATTTTTCTTTAATACAATAATTAGTAGAATAGAATATTTAGTCAGTAAGGATGTATATAGCATAAACCTTACGGCATAATAACAATTAATAACGAATGTTTTAAATCGAAGTCAGTGCCATGTGCACAATTTTTAATAATATCAAATAAATTTGAAATACCGTTACAAGTTACATACAGTTCTTATTGCAGATACACCTGAAACCCAATTTAAATGTTATATTGTTACATAATTTGTCAATCTTGAACGTGAGACCGGTCACGCTAAATTTGTGTATATGTATATGTATTTATGTACATGTATTGTTGCATATTTGACTCCCAAAGAACGTGGGGCTATACAAATTAAAGTACATATAAAAATTCACACACATAAAAACGTTGCAATATATATATATATATATATTCAAATCCTTTTTACTACAGTCCGTTTCTTGATGTATATAATATATTTAATATTTATACTGAAATTACCTCAAGATATTTTTTCCCTTATTAGGAACATGTTTCGAAAACCACTGTGTTCTCATCCTCAGCCTTAGTGATTTTGCGTCTGGTGAAGTATTTGTGTGTTGGCTGGTCGTTATTGTGGTTTCTTGTTGGTTTCTGGTACTTTAAAGTGGTATTATTGTGTGTGATTATGGTGTATGTATTAGTATTTTGTGTATTTTCGATGTTGAGTGCTTTGAAAATTGTGTCATGTTTTGTATTGATTTATATTTGTTCAGGTATTAGATTGTTTTGTGTTTTATGTTTGTATATTTGTAAATTTTCCCAAATGTTCATTATGGTGCCTTTGTGTGGTATGTGCTTTATTAGTGTCATGTTGGTTATGTCTGGGAATTCATGTTCAGTGTTTATTGCATGTGTGGCCAAATTAGATTTGTATATTTCTGTTTTTTTTGTATGCGTTTAGGTGTTCAAAATAACGTTTTTTCTGTTGTTTTTTGTTTCCTATGTTACATTTATTGCAATCTTGGCATTCAATTTTGTACATATCATTGGTTGTTGTATTTTCTTTGTAGCGTGGGTTATTTAGTTTTTGTAGATAATTTTTGTTAGTTTTGTATCCTATTTTAATGTCTGTGTTTTTAAACAGTTTTGTTAGCTTTGCTATTTTATTATTTATGTATGTGAATGTGGTCCATTTTTATTGTTGTTATTATTTTTGTTTTGTTCATTTTGATTAACTCTTAATTGTTCAGTTTTTATTTTATATTTGATTTTATTTTCTATTTTGTTTACAGTATTTTTATTATATCCATTTTCATAAGCAATTTGGTAAATTATATTTCTTTCTTTGTCTGTTTCTTGTTTGTTTAGGGGTATTTTGTACATTCTGTTATTGCAGCATTCTATTCACTATTTATCAGAATTTACAAAATAATATATACATCAAGAAACGGACTGTATCATAAAGTGTTTGAATATATATATACATATATTTTAACGATACATATCATCACCATAATTTATTCTGAACCAAATTTTTAACGTAACATAACAATTAAATGACACAAGACCTACCAAGGATTAAGAATTTTGTACCGAGTATTAAAATCAGTTGAAGACTTAATAACTGAAGAACGAATTTACAAACAATGAATAAAAGTAGTAGTGAGAACTAAACAAAGAAGAAAATATTAAACGACCCTATGACCCATTGGATGATTAACCCAATGACCCAATAGATTAGGTAAGTGAGTAAACAAGAAACATAGATAATAAAAATGAAAGGAAGTGAATGACATTATGATAGAACTCAAATAAAAATAAACAAAGGAAGAGACAAGACATCTCCCACAATCTACAACAAAAGAGGTACAACAGTGAGATAAATAAAATAAAACAAGCGAATTACAGAGTGAAGGACTATTAATGACATCAAACCACTGATAGACTATTTTAGGTGACTTGACTGTGACCATTACTCTAATTTAAAATAGTGGTAGTCAATAATGATCAGAAGAGTGAGAGTAAACCTTGTATTAGTATGATTTAATAATGTTAACAGATAACAACAAGATTGTATCTTACCTACTATTTATGTAAGTGATATAGACACAGGGATATCAGAAAAACTGATAATCACCAATAATGTTGTAAAGATAATATAAAAAAGACTGGAAAATAAGTACCAAACAATAAATAGTAATTAATAGGTATTAGTATATTTAAATAATTGAGTAAAATGTATAAAAACAAACGACCAAAATGAACTCATTTTTGTAAACCAGAATAGGGGCACACATAACCTAGCTTAACAAGAATTTTGCACTTATAATGACAAGAATTAATAATAAAAAGGTTATAAAACCATATTCTATTATACTGTACTTAAACTAGATGTTATAAGGATCATACCAGTAACAACATTATAGTTACCAAAGGAATTTATATTGTGATTAGTGTAAATTAACATACTGAAAAGGACAGCATAGAATTTACCCAATAACCAATCTAAAAAATCCTTTAGAAATACTAATAAAAGAGAAAGATGTTGATATCAGTATAATCAATGATGTGTAACACAACTAATATGATGTAAACCAATAATTATTATCATGAAATTTTGTCATAATAATGTAAATTAAATATACTCGTCATGTAGCACTAGATGCAAGAACTACTGATGAATTAACAGCAAATGGGAATATCCTGGTGCAAACCAAAACATTGTAAAATCTTATAGTTATCGTAATGATCATTTATGTAAGAAATAATGACTTAAAAACAACTAGGTAATTTAGAATGAAGGTAATTCATGTAACACCCTATAGTGCAAAACTATGGGTGATGGTAATGATTAAAATCAACAAAAGGAAGGTGTAATAACAAAAACTGAGGTGATCAGAAGTTGTAATGGTCATCTCAGAGTAATTGTGTCCTAATAGAAGTTGTTCAAAAACCACTATTAAGATATAATAAGTAAATCTAATTTGTAGTTTCATAGGCCTACCGAAAGCCTAGGCATAGCTTATGCATTTTATGGATAATTGTAAATAAATACTGTGTAAAGAGTACACAAAAGGACTTGTAAAGCATCATCTCAATGAGATATGATAGCCATGTTGTAATTTAAGTTAAACAATGTATAAATTCAGTAAAAAATTGTGTTAGTTGTAAGTTCAAAAAACCTATATCTGTTAATAGTGAACGAAAGTATTTCATGTTAGGACTTTAAATAATGAGCCATACGATCGCCATGGTAAGGCTAGATCAGCAATTAAAAGTAACGTAAGAGTTTTATATCAGTTGGAAAGTATTTTCATCAGTTTTGACAAAATATTTGGCGTCACTTCCTTAATCTCAACCTCAGAAACCCAAGCGTTCATAATAATTTGGTAATGGGGGTAGCCACGCTCGATGGAATGTCATCAACCTCTCCACCAATCAGAAGGGTTAAATCGAGATTTGGTCAGGAAACAGAAGCCAGATTTGAATTCATCATTGTATTGTCGGCGAAGCAAGACGGACGCCAGCTCCGTACGCCAAAAGTCGCGAATTAACCTATAACCAGTGCGGGCATGGAACTGTAAACATCGATCAACATAACCAAATTTTTATATAAAATTGCTTCAAAAATTTTAATTAACGAAGTTCAATGAAAGAGTGATAGTGCAACAACAATTGCAAAGTGTACAATAAATTGCGATTGCGTGAATAAAGGAAGTATAGTAACAATTAAACTTACTTAGAGGAATTATAAACTTAGACAAACAAATTTATCGAGTATAATTAGTAAGATGATTTGATTTGAACACAAAAAGGAGTTTGGACCTTATTATATCAATCGATTTATTTAAAGTTAAAGAGATTTAACGTCAGCTGATTATACTTTTAAGAGTTGTATATTGACCTGATGTATCTTTACCAGAATTAGAAAATAAGATGATTTATAATGAACATTAAGAAAGCTATGGACCGTATTACATTTGTTAATTTGTTTTTAGTTAAAAAATATTTAATAACGAACTAATCATGCTTGCAAGAGTTATCAATTTACCTGACTAAATTTATCCAATCTATCGAATCAGATGATTTTTTTATGAACACTAAAGGAACTTATAACCGTATTATACCCGTATTTTGTATGCTGTTAAAGAGTTATTATTAATTTAAAGTTAACTGGTTTCTATTCAGATACGCCAGGTTAACATACAATGTTGACGCCAGACGTCTTTTGAAGTTTTATGTTAGTAATTAAGATTTATTTTTTATGTAATCACTCTCCTACTACTCAAGCATTACGGTAGTATAATTCTTCAAGTTTTTTGTATTTTTCAGACTAACAGAACCTATATTGTAGATAAACATTTGAACCAAAGAACCATATGCAGTGGTATGGTTACTAAGAATCAGAATAACAAACCCTGAGATAAAAGATTTTTATAAAATTAATCATTATTGTAAAAATGAACGATTATTAATCTAATTATTATTTAACCTAATTTCATAAGTATTATCGAAGAATAAACCATATTTTTACTAGATAAAAGAGTTAACCAAATTATTTCATTAGACTAGACGATTACAGGTTAGGTGAACAACTCCCAACAGTTGCCACCACTCACAGCGGCAATTGAGATAAATTAAATAATTTTAAATTCTCATCTCAACTCTGCTTTGTTAACAGAACGATTAACAAATGAGACCGTCACTAAAAGTAAGTGCTAAACTAATAAATAAATTTAATTTCAGTGAGAAGTCAACTTATAAACTGTTAACCTAAAATTACGACGTCTGACAAAAACAACAGGTGCCAATGGCAGAGTCAACTTAGCCAATTCGTCTCAACAATTAAAAACATCGAATTAAAAACCACCGATGATTTCAAACCACCATTAATACATGCGAAATATAAAAGAAATTTAAATAACATAAATAAAAAATAATAATAATTATAAACGAATTATAAAAATTTAATTAAAACAATTAAACAATCATTTAAACATAATACCCTACGAAGAAGAGGGAGGTAAGTAGTTTCGTTACAAAGTGGCGCCAGCAACGAGTGGCTTTTAACCCACATGAATCAGTTTATTTAACTATATATATATATATATATATATATATATATATATATATATTGTAATAAAACGAGACTTGCTCGAGTTTATGTTATGCCCCACTGTTGTGAGCGCCAATTTGTAATAAAACGCAGTTTATTAAAAATAGTTAGTTATTGGTGATAAGTTCCACGTTGGAAACGCCAATTTGTAATAAAACGCAAATACGTGGAATAATAATTAGATAATAAAATTTTTATTATTTATTTGTTTTTTATATAATCAATTTATTTAATTGTTTAATTAGTTTTATTGGTTTATGTTCAATAAAAAAAAAATTGATTAATAACTGTGTATGCTCTGATGAAGAATTATTTGTTTCTTCGCGTTAAATAGATTTTCTTGGCCACATCGATTGCATGTAGCGGCCAATTCAGTATATGTACTTCTTCTTCTGCTCGTTCCTTTCCTTCAGAAGTTCACGTTAGCATTTACTAATTAACATAATTTAATTTATGACTCAAATAATCAATAAAACAATGTTTAAACGATAATTAAGTTTATTAGGTTCAAAGTAATTGTTTGAATTGCCGCGACTGGCTCGAGTCTGATTCGAGATTAAGTTCCAGTTCGGTTATTATATATAAATTAATATTCAATTAAATAAATATAGTATACGGGTTCTTTTAACTGTAGAAATAGTCAGGAAAGGCAAGAGAATTCAATACTTACAAATTATAAAAAACTTATTCATTAAACTGACAAAATAATAAAGTATAGTGTATACAAAATTTAAATATTACGATACAGATGTTTGCTTCGCCGTCACTCGTGCTGCTCCCGACAGTCTCTGCGAATCACAAGATGGCCGTCTCCATAGGTTGTTCTGCGATGTTAACTCAGCTACAAGATTTTACAGCAAATAAACGTCTCCTTTGGTTAATCCCTCTTCAGTGAAGTTGTTATTGGAATATCTTCCACTTGTATTGTGTAGTTGTGTTCATCCACTGGATTTTGTTGGGTAAAAGTTGTGTTGTGTCAATTGGTTTCTTTCACTCGTTTTCTGGTTATTTGAGTTTAATTTCGTTCTTCAGTCGTTTCTATAAGTAGTGACAGCTTGATTTAGTAGCGTTTAATTTAGTTTTATGGTTTCAATGATCGTTATTATATTACAGTATTCGTCGATTTAATTTATTCTTTATCTTTTTAAAAAATCATCGTATCTCTTGGTTTGCGTTATTTAAAAAATTCCATTTATAATTCTCTGAAAGGTATTCTGACACGTCTGTCCTGTTTGGCTTTTAACAATCAACTAATTATATTTGTTCCGTCATATAGAAAATTCTATAAGATTTTGGTATCATTTCTCATTGTTCATTGATCAGCTGTTCCTATCAAATAATTCAATCTTATAGAAAAAAATGTTATTTGTTGAGTACTTTTATGTAATTCTAATTATAGAACAATATTCCTGCTTTTATTTTACACAAGTTAATACTAAATTTGACCGGTTTTGGTTTGAATTAAGCTTCAGAATTACATTCTTTGAAATTTGTCTATAGGCCTTACTTTGATTCACATAAATACCTATTAAATGGTTTCCAATATGTTTTACGTTACAATTTTACTCACACTTGATTACTAATTAAACCCTTGTAATTTACTTTTTATGTCTGGCTATTATTTTAAACATTTAACAATTTATTTGCATTTTACTAGTGCTTGCTACTGCTTTTGGGCATTCTCTTGTACAATCACCATTTAAGTTAATTTTACATGCTGATTCCTTTAATCACTATTATAGGTCGTTGTTATCATTAGGATAAAGTATTTGTATTCTGAAAATGATAATTTATATCAATTTAATCTAGGTACTATAAATTTATATTCTCTGATTTGATTTATATGGTCAAAGTTGAATTTGTCTTGGCCATCAATCTTCAATTTTCCTAGCAATGTTATTATGAATTCATCTTATTAGTTTTATATTTTTTGATTCACTATTTATGGGTCGTTTAATTATTATTTTGCCTTTCCTTACTTCACAAAAATACAACATTAATTAACATGATTCAAATACAATAAACTCTTACATACTAACATCTAGTATTTCCTGCTATCAACATATTCTGTATGGTATACACAAAAATAATAACACATAATAATTATATAAATAAACACATTAGAACTTTATATTAATGATTGTATTTTGTTGTCCCTTTTTAAAACTGGTTTGGGGTGTTCCCCTCAATTAAACACTTATTTTGTTTATAATTAAGCTTACATTAGTCTGATTATTTCTTTGGATTCTCTTATTTTCTTATTTTTGGTTCTAAATTTGTATAGCTAATATGATTTAAGTTCGTTCATTTATGTGGTTTGCTGCTATAGAGGTTTCTGTCTTTACAATAGGTTTTTTGGGTATTTTGATATTATTCCATTTCAATTCATTGGTTATGTGTTGTTACTCCTTACCACTCCATATTTTGAGAGTTGTCATTTTAATTTATTTATTCTGGGCTGTTCCTCCTTACTACTCCATATCTTACTGGGTCTACTAATTATTTTACTGAGATGATACTCATACTATTTGTTTTTTAACACATTTTGGCTATAAATTGACTATATGTAAATTCTTTGAATCGAATTGTCTAGTTTTGTTAAGTCCTTTTATTGATGATTATAATTACTTTTTTCTGCTACTTTTATTTAAGTTGATTTTACTCCTTCCAGATGACTTCTTCCCTTCTTTTCCTATATGATCTTAATTTGTATGATAAGGTAAAAACTTCGTTGTGCTACAAATGCCCCCCTGTAAAAGTGATTAGTTCAGCTCATACTTTTAGTGTGGGTGAACTAATTGCTTCTGACATTTGTCTTTATTATATTCTTGGCTTGGTTTACCCCGATATACCTGTTTCTTTTGGTTGAGCTATAAGTTGATATGTATTTTTGCTCTCTTTACTTTTTATTTTACTCTTATGAGATAGTTCTTTTTAATCTGATTTATCCTTTTATTATTTAATATATATATATATTTTTTCCTTCTTATTTAGTGTTTCTTCATTTATATATTTACTCCCTAACATTCCCTAACATGTGAGCTAAAACAGTTCAGAGTGGCACTTTTTCGGCTACATGCTCTGCTGACCAAACTTCACTCATTTGAGCTCAGAGGAATTATCATCTCTGGTCAATCATAAAAAACTGGTGGAATTATCTACATCCAGATATTAAAATATCAATTATAAAAAGTAGCCCATTTTGACTAATAATAAATATATTTAGATTCATCACTTCATAATTATTCAGATTATTTAATATTTCTATCCATATAGTTATCCTTACATTTTATAGCTCATTCTATATTACTCATCACTAGGTATATGGCATAATATCCATTTCAGCCTTCCTTTTGTGAAATTCTGCTATTTTAGTTAGTTGTTGGTACAGCCTGTTTCTTGTTTACTTTTTGGGCAGCACTTGTTTATGTATATAGTTTTTTTTCATTATGTTATTGCTCATGGCATAATGTCTGGTTTTAATACCCTTTCCTTATCTGCTTTGGTTAATTAGTTCTCCTATTTGTTCTTCTATGTCTTATTTTTGTTTTGGGGATTCATCAACTTATTACATTGAAAATATATACACTATCTGAATTCTTATTTACTTTTTACTTAACATTTCTGTAACATTTTTGTTTCGATAAGTTTTTCATTTATATATTTGTTTCAAGTAGTCTTGTTCAGCCTTCATAATTGTGATAAAAAATTTCTTTGTAAAATTATTTCATTCAATTTCTTTACCTATGTTGTACTTATTATTTTTTAAGCCTTCGATATTTTATTTCATTCCTCCTCTTTATTAATTGATACAAATCAAAGTACTTCTGAAATGTATTCTGTAAACTGTTTTTATTTATTTTAGTATTGAGATAATTTATTTATTTTCTTTTCTTATTTCATTTGAAATAATTTTCTGGATATATATTATAAGATGTCATTATTTATTCTTAGAATTTAGATGGTTTATCTTATTTGATTCGTCATATTGTCCCTGATATTAACGGCAAGATGATCTTACTCACTTTAGAATTTTTATGTTATTTATTTAATTCAAAATATCTTCTCCTAGATAAGCTGTAAGATGTCTTTACTTATTTTAGAATTTTTATGTTATTTATTCAATTCAAAATATCTTTTCCTATATAAGCTGTAAGATGTCCTTACTTATTTTAGAATTTTTATGTTTCTCCTTCATCAAAAAAATTTTTTTTTTTTTAATAAGACTTCTTGGTTTTGTTTCTTTATTTTTCTTATTCTTATTATTTTTCTTCTCTTTCCAACGGTTTTCTCTGTAATCGGTTATCATAATATCCGTCCCTTTTCTTGATGGTGTGTGGTATTTGATTTAGCCGTGGTCCATAATCTCAGTTGCCCTTATTTTCCGGACTACCATTGTCTTCATAATTATTTCTTTGCTTGTGACATTTCTTGCTTCTTCCTTGTATTTTATTTTTTCTGCTGTTATTCTTTCATTTCCTGCAAAGCTTATTCGACTCACCCTATCATATTGTTTATTACACTAATATCACACTAGTATCATATTGTTTATTCCATCAGTGACTAATGATATCATTGATATTTTCCCACGTATTTTGATCTCTGGTGTATTCCATTTACCTTTGGTCTTTTCCAAGTTGTAAACTATAGTTTTATGGTAAGTCATTATTGAAATTACTTCTAACCTCTTCTCTTCCTCTCTAATCCACTTACTTCTCCTCCATTAACTTCTTCTCTTCTAATCTCTGGAATTCATGATTTCTTTATCATTGGTCATTGTGATATTACTTATATTAATTAAACCACTGTGCATCATCTCCAACTCTTCTCGTGTTTTTATTAATTTATTTGGATGAATTCTTCTCATTTTCTTTAATTTCATTTCCCTGCGCTTAATATTTTCTTGGTTTTTGTCATGTTTAATTCCAGATAATAATGCTACTTGTTTACTTGTTTTATCGTTTGGTATTTCTTCTGTTTCTGGTTTGCTATCATTTTGTATTTCTTTGGTCCTATCATTTCTTAATTCTTCTCTCTATTTCTTAAAACTATCCCTTAATAATTGGTTGTGCTCTTTCATTTCCCTTCTATTCTCATCCATTTTCTCCATCATAAGCCGGAGCATTTCCATCATCTTATCCATTTTCGTATCTTCTGTTGTGGCTGAATTCTCTAACTGTTTCTCCTGTAGTGCGGGCTGGTTCGGTTCCGCCGGAGGTAATGTGATCTCCATATCTTCCACTGGATTCTCCTCCTTGTCCTCTATGTCTATCTCCTCCTCGGGTTCTGCCGCCCTCTTCTTGGACGTCGCTCTCTTTGGCATTTCGATTGCTTTCCTGACTTGTTAACAGCTGCCAAGCTAAAATAGGAAATTGAGCAACTTGTCCTTATCTTATAGGTCTATCAATTCCTATTTTAAGCCCCTAAAGTTGAGCTCCAATTTGTAATAAAACGAGACTTGCTCGAGTTTATGTTATGCCCCACTGTTGTGAGCACCAATTAGTAATAAAACGCAGTTTATTACAAATAATTAGTTTTTGGTGATAAGTTTCACGTTGGAAACGCCAATTTGTAATAAAACAAATAATAATCGGTAATGGCTTAATAATTTTTTTTTATTATTTATTTATGTTTATACCATTAATTAATTTTAATTGGTGTAATTGTTTTTAATTGTTTTATGTTCAATAAAAAAAAAAATTTATTAATAACTGTGTATGCTCTGATGAAGAATTATTTGTTTCTTCGCGTTAAATAGATTTTCTTGGCCACATCAATTGCATGTATCGGCCAATTCAGTATATTTACTTCTTCTTCTGCTCTTTCCTTTCCTTCAGAAGTTCACGTTAGCATTTACTAATTAATGTAATTTAATTTATGACTCAAATAATACGTTAAAACAATGTTTAAACAATAATTAAGTTTATTAGGTTCAAAGTAATTGTTTGAATTGCCGCGACTGGCTCGAGTCTGATTCGAGATTAAGTTCCAGTTCGATTATTATATATAAATTAATATTATTAAAGACCGTTTGTCGGTGTTTAAAAATATTTTATTTTTGTTAATCTCAGGGTTGTTTTTATTTAATATGGGGTCTTGCAATCTGTTGATTATTATTATTCAAGCTCGTATTTTATTATTATATGGTTGTTTAGTGACTTATTCCACTCAATTCAACCTATTGTTGAATCCAGTAATGAATAAGTCGGTTACTTACACTCTTTTTCGACGTTTTAATTGTCAGTTTAATTGGTTTAATTAAATGTATTTTATTCACTGCTTAGAATTGTTCCAATCGAAGTTCCGTTGACTCTCCGTTGATCAGCGGTGGTGAGAAGATCAGTAATGTCCGGCCTATACACTAACATAAACATACACAAACATGATATTTATGATAACTTACACTTTGTAATAATATATATAGGTCAGTACAGTTGTAAAAAATCACTCAATTTGAATGATTCGCACTGTAAGTATGGTACCAACCGTCTCGTTCTTCTCACTAAGCTGTACTTACTGATTACAATAAAAGTCAACTCTTTCAAAGGTAAAAATAACAATGATGATTTATTCAATTCTAAAACAATGAAATTTGGTACAATGATATGGTTTACTCTTCTTTCTGGTTAACTATTAATATTTAAATTCGAACATGGACTCTAAAACATTTAAAAAGCTCAAGTTGGCATGACTGCCTTTGGTTAGTCACAAAAATGTGTTGACAAATAAACAGGTTATGTAGTGTTATTAAACTTGTAATGTCATTAATAATTGTAGTAGTAGTAGTAGTAGGTTCTTTGAGTCTGCAAAATACACATATTTGATAAAATTACTACGGCTATAACAAGTATATGAGATTTGAATTCATGGACTATTAATTAAAAAATATAAAATATGAATTCATGGTTAGACATAGGCTTTGGATATAGTTTAGTGCAACCTTGTTTGGTTAAAAGATATTAATTATTTGTTAATAAGTGATAATAATCATTATAATTCAGTATCAAAGATTATGATCATCTCTAAAACTGAATGTGCCTATTTCAGGTAACGGTAATTCATTGATTATATTTATATCACTCTCTGGTGTAACTCTTATTTAATTTTAGAAACAAAATATTCAACACTCTTATCTGGCTAATAGATTTAGGGCACATACTCCCTTCATTGATGATACAATGTCTTTACTTATTCTAAACATTCATGTTATACAAATCGTTAAAATTGTCGTTAATTATATCGTTCAACTTTGACATTGTTTATTTATATTTTGAGATCCCTTCCTTTAGAAATAGGATATTTAATTGCTTATCGTATGTTAATTCAAGTCGCTATTAGCGTTCAGTTATCTTTCTTATCATACAATCATAATATAATAGCTGTGGGTATTTGATACTTGCGTAACTGGTCGTTCGTAGTGTTTACACTTTTTTCTTTTTCAAACTTTTTAATTAATTAAATTTTTTTTAATTAATTAATTAATTGAATTTTATCACTGCACTGCACTCACTCCTATGCGCATGTACTCCGAATTAGTTTCACTTAAAAATATACTGCGCTATTTCTTCAGTGGACATAACCTACATTCCCAGTTTGAAGTTAACGTGTGTTTACATCTGGTTGCTGTCAAAAGCACGTTTTTCTGGAGATACGACGAGCATGCAGTTCGCTTCGTGGGTGGTGAAAGACTGGCTTCGCTTCCTTTGTCGGAATGATGAATCTCGGATTTTTTATAGACTCTGATTGGTTAATTTATTTTAATTCGTCTATCTCCGGTGGGCTTCGTCAAAACAGACGCCTTCAAGCGCGTCAATTTTTGGGAAAAAGATTAAAAATTTCTGGTCGACATACCCAAGCGGAAGGGTCCAGCATTATAAAATTATTTTTATAAGTCCAATATCTTACTTATAATTGTACTGATGACATTGTGATTACCCTCATTGTTTATGATTTTTTATGACGATTAATTTGAATCCCCTCATCATATATTTCGGATTCGGGGTTGCTGAATTCGCACTTGGTATTTATACTTAGTGTCCATTAAGCCATTAATTATTAATAATATATTGTTTTTATGCCATTTTCCATGATAATAGCTTGTTCTTAATCTACTGTACAATTTTCACTTAAAACTACGCCTTAATACTAACACTATGTCCGTTTTCATAGATTCGACCTTAAGCTTATGATTATACATTTTTGTTGTTCTTATATTCTATTAATAACAACATTTAGTTAAGTTCTAACAGGTATATTTATACATTTATGGGTTAAGTCACTACTGGCAGTGTTCTTTTTCCTTACATTATTAGTTTAGTGCCTTAATTATAGTTTATTAATTAGGCTTGTCATACTTTTATGGAGTTACCTTGCTGTATGTTTGGTACTCTTCATATACTATTCGGATTATTCTCCAAACGATAGTTAAAATAGTCACAATGGTATTGTTATTATTGTGATGCAGTTCATTCTGCATTTGATTCTGTTATCATCTTGGTTTAGTAGCTGTCAACTTTACTTGCAGCTAGTTGTTACAATAGTTTTGTTGTAATTACATTTATATGGATTATTTAGATAGTTATTTTGGTTGCATTTGTTCATCTGAACAGTATTCTGTCTTACTTCAGGTTGTTAGTTGAGTTACTATCTTTGTATAATGCGTTTATAACATAATTTTGGTTGCATAATATATTTTTGCTATTATAAGCATATTGTCATATTTGGATTACATAAATATAGCTTTTATATTCAGTTATTCTATTATCTACTGTGTGCAAAACATTCCTTATATTATCTAGTTACTTCCTAGCTCAATACATTTTGGTTTAATATTGTTTTGATTTCGTTTTCATTAAGTTTTATTGAAAACTGGATGCCCAGATTAGGTTGTGTTATAGGTTCAATAAGCAGTAATGTGTTGGTGCTGGCTGTGTATTTCTACATTAATCTTGTTGATTGGTTTTCATTCAATGTTTGTACATTGATTATTATTATTGCACCTTTAGTTTACTCTTGTATTGTCTTATTTATTGTTAATTAGTGGGTTTTTACTAACATCACTCCCACTGTACAATTGGTCATTCATATTTTGGAACCTAGTCTTCTGTTTATTTTATAACTACACATCATTTAGCTACAATAAACTTTTCTTATTCTTATTCAGTTTACTTGTGACTCTTTATTTACAATATTTAGTCCTTATTAATAATAATGTGTTTTACATAGACAATGAATGTATTCATTAAATGAGTTGTGGTCAATGTTGACTTTACCATACAGCTTAGGGATCTCTTTCTCACTCTTATTCATTTTATACATGATGTGGTTTTCACTTGTCTTCTTCACATTGTTTCTTCCTTCTTCTTTCTTGAAGTCGTTATTGTTGTGTTCTTCTCCCTGATTCTTCTTTCTTCTTTTGTTCTCATGTTCTTCTCAATGATTCTTCATTCTTCTTTTGTTTTCTTTTGTCCTTCTCACTGATCTATTGGGTAAGGTATGTCAGTCGTCTCGTCTTTATTCTTCTTTTCTTCTTTATTGGTGCACTTACTAGTGATTTCTTTTCAATGATGCTTCACTTATTTAAACTTATGGTACTTTCTTCTTCTGTATCCATGGTGGTATTCTAGACCTTTTAATGTATTTTTACTAGTGGTGGCTTTTAAATTAATTTTCGGTACTTTGGTGGATGTGGTGTTATATGTACCGTTACAATATTCAATTAAATTAATATAGTATAAGGGTTCTTTTAACTGTAGAAATAGTCAAGAAAGGAAAGGGAAGAGAACTCAATACTTACAAATTATAAAAAACTTATTCATTAAACTGACAAAATAATAAACTATAGTGTATAAAAAATTTAAATATTACGATACAGATGTTTGCTTCGCCGTCACTCGTGCTGCTCCCGACAGTCTCTGCGAATCACAAGATGGCCGTCTCCTTAGGTTGTTCTGCGATGTTAACTCAGCTACAAGATTTTACAGCAAATAAACGTCTCCTTTGGTTAATCCCTCTTCAGTGAAGTTGTTATTGAAATATCTTCCAGTTGTAGTGTGTATTTGTGTTCATCCACTGGATTTTGTTCGGTAACAGTTGTGTTGTGTCAATTGGTTTCTTTCACTCGTTTTCTCGTTATTTGAGTTTAATTTCGTTCTTCAGTCGTTTCTATACATAGTGACAGCTTGATTTAGTAGCGTTTAATTTAGTTTTATGCTTTCAATGATCGTTATTATATTACAGTATTCGTCGATTTAATTTATTCTTTATCTTTTTAAAAAATCATCGTATCTCTTGGTTTGCGTTATTTAAAAAATTCCGTTCATAATTCTTTGAAAGGTATTCTGACACGTCTGTCCTGTTTGGCTTTTAATAATCAACTAATTATATTTGTTCCGTCATATAGAAAATTCTATAAGATTTTGGTATCATTTCTCATTGTTCATTGATCAGCTGTTCCTATCAAATAATTCAATCTTATAGAAGAAAATGTTATTTTTTATATTTAATTGGCTATGAATTATTTGTTGAGTACTTTTATGTAATTCTAATTATAGAACAATATTCCTGCTTTTATTGTACACAAGTTAATACTAAATTTGACCGGTTTTGGTTTGAATTAAGCTTCAGAATTACATTCTTTGAAATTTGTCTATAGGCCTCATTTTGATTCAGATAAATACCTATTAAAAGGTTTCCAATATGTTTTATGTTACAATTTTACTCACACTTGATTACTAATTAAACCCTTGTAATTTACCTTTTATGTCTGGCTATTATTTTAAACATTTAACAATTTATTTGCATTTTACTAGTGCTTGCTACTGCTTTTGGGCATTCTCTTGTACAATCACCATTTAAGTTAATTTTACATGCTGATTCCTTTAATCACTATGTAGGTCGTTGTTATCATTAGGATAAAGTATTTGTATTCTGAAAATGATAATTTATATCAATTTAATCTAGGTTCTATAAATTTATATTCTCTGATTTGATTTATATGGTCAAAGGTGAATTTGTCTTGGTCATCAATTTTCAATTTTCCTAGCAATATTATTATTAATTCATCTTATTAGTTTTATATTTTTTGATTCACTATTTATGGGTCGTTTAATTATTATTTTGCCTTTCCTTACTTCACAAAAATACAACATTAATTAACATGATTCAAATACAATAAACTCTTACATACTAACATCTAGTATTTCCTACTATCAACATATTCTGTATGGTATACACAAAAATAATAACACATAATAATTATATAAATAAACACATTAAAACTTTATATTAATAATTGTCTTTTGTTGTCCTTTTTTAAAACTGGTTTTTGGGTGTTCCCCTCAATTACACACTTATTTTGTTCATAATTAAGCTTACATTAGTCTGATTATTTCTTTGGATTCTCTTATTTTCTTATTTTTGGTTCTAAATTTGTATAGCTAATATGATTTAAGTTCGTTCATTTATGTGGTTTGCTGCTATAGAGGTTTCTGTCTTTACAATAGGTTTTTTGGGTATTTTAATATTATTCCATTTCAATTCATTGGTTATGTGTTGTTACTCCTTACCACTCCATATTTTGAGAGTTGTCATTTTAATTTATTTATTCTGGGCTGTTCCTCCTTACTACTCCATATCTTACTGGGTCTACTAATTATTTTACTAAGATGATACTCATACTATTTGTTTTTTAACACATTTTGGCTATAAATTGACTATATGTAAATTCTTTGAATCGATTTGTCTAGTTTTGTTAAGTCCTTTTGTTGATGATTGTAATTACTTTTTTCTGCTACTTTTATTTAAGTTGATTTTACTCCTTCCAGATGACTTCTTCCCTTCTTTTCCTATATGATCTTAATTTGTAGAATAAGGTAAAAACTTCGTTGTGCTACAATATATATATATAGTATAACATAATATAGTAAACATAGTATATAATACAATGTAAATACACATATTTTATTAAAGATAGAAGGGGAAAAAGAGGAGTGAACAAAGGAAGACACCAAGACATAAATGCGAAGAGAGTGGGAGAGAGATTGAGAAAGAGGGAGAGAGAGAAAGAGAGAGAAATATACGAAGTTATATGTAAAGATACATATTTATATAGGGAGTAGCATATGTAGTTCAATAGTAAGAGAGAGAAGATATGAGATGAGCGTTTACTGTATAATGGAATGGGACACTATTCAAACGCGTGTTGACGGGTAATGTTTAATTTCCTCGTAGGTTTGCGTGTGGCTGTAAGCCTGTAGCTACACTGTTATGTGTACGCATAGTAACAGAAATTTCTACTGGCCGTCCGTCCAGTCATAACGGAATGCTACTAGCGCACATTCCTTTGATGTAATTCTGGCTTACGTTGTTCGACCTTAAGCACTGGAGGCCATTCGGAATTCCTCTATTCCTGGAATCTGGTATTATACCCAAAATCGTATTTACTATTTACTGAATTAAATCTATTGAACTGGGAATTATAAATCGGTTATGTTACAGCTGTTACCGCTAATATCGTTTTGTCACCTTAGTTTTCTTCTTACTTTTAAGCAGAGAATTTATACTTTTTTAATTTAATCTGATATTATTCGACTGACAGAGATAATGAAGCGGAGTGTGGCTAGAACATTTAAAGACTTAAAAAGCAATGACTTTCCTTTGAAAGTGGCTCCACTGTTGGTTGGAGTTTATATGTATGAAAACCTTAAGTGTTTTTACATTATGCGCAATACTGTTCTGCTGCTGCACATCTCGTTATCGGCATATCTAAACATGTAGCTGTTGTTACGAAAGTGCCAGGCATTAAGAATTCTCATCTTGCAAAATGTTGATATAACTGAGTAATATCCCTGAATACCGTGAAGTCAACAGGAAAGAAAACTTTTCTTGCTTCAACTCCCGACGCGTGTTCTTCCCCAGGGCCTCGTTTATAAGTTGACAGCTGGAGGAAATATGTTTTCCTTCGCGACGTAGGCTCTACGTGTATGTCTCTTTCTGGTGATAAATCTTAAATTTATTTATATTTACAACGCACGGGCACTAGACTGGATCATGAAATGAAATATTTTAAAACACGTATTAATCAAAATGCATTAAATACAATTTTGTCGAAACTCTAATACGCTTGTATATGTACTCCGTGACAATTAGGAATTTCAAGCTAGCGTAATTTCTATTATTACAAATAAGTATACACAAGACAATACATAAAAACGATATATGAAAAAGAAATATATAAATAGAAACTAGATGACAAACTAATACCTGAACAAATACAAGACAATTCAAAACACAACACAAATTTCAAAATACTCAACTTGAAAACACTCAAAAATCAAATTCATACACCGCACCACACACAATAATACCAATTTAAACTGCCGAAAGTCAACAGGAAGCCATAGCAACGACCTACCTGAACAAAGACATTCAACATGGTGCAAAATTAAGATGGCTGACGATGGAAAAAATATTTGATTCCCAAAACATGCTCCAAGTAACGAAATAATATATATTGATATAAAATAGTTATAAATATTAAATAAACAAAGGGAAATAGTACGTGACGGAATGAACAATCTTCAATTCTGTGGTAACTTGAGGAACATGTCTGAATTGATATATAATTAAACGTGAACGGGGTTGTGTTCATACACCTCAAGGTAGACAGATCGAATTCAATTAATGTTTTAAGACCGCTAGTTGTAATTACAGATAAAAGCAAATATTCTGGCGACCATATTGATTGGTATGGAGTATATGGATTAACGGCAAGGCAGTAATAATTGTAACCATGTTAATCAAAAAAGGACTTTTTAAAAATGAGACAGTAATAGTAAATGTGTATACTTTTAGTTGTATTGTAAGTTACAAAAGTAGAAACACTAGAAAGTACAAAATGTTATCGGTTTTAAAAAATATATAAACATTTGGTACATTTCACACTTTTATATAACTTTAAAAGGTGTTTCAACTTCTTAAGCTGTTTCAAAGAGATCAATGAAAAACTAAACAGAGGATGTAAGTGTGGTGAACATCTGATTAAGGCCTGTATCGGAACATATATAGGGTGTGAAGATGGAGGGGGGGTTGTAGGATCTAAGGGAAGGTTAAGTGCCTGTAAAGAATAAATATAATCTCTATGCAAAATATAAAATTAACAAAACTAAATAACACCTTTTAATAAAGGGGATACACAGAATTCAGTTTGTTCGTTTGGTAAATTTTTGTTACTCTTTATTGCTTTTCTAATTTCTAGACTTTCTAACAAATCCATTTTTTTACCTTTTTGTATGTTGTGCAGTAGTGTTATGTGTTTTGTATCTATGAAATGATTGTGTTGTAAGCAATGATCTGCAAAACCTATGTTGACTGTATTGGTTAAAATCGCCTTCTTATGTTTAGAAATGCGATGTGGTGTTTTGCTCTGAAACATCGATTGTGATTGTTTCATTATTCTTCAGAGGCTAACGACTTGATTATTTCAGTAGCAATTTTGTTTGAGCTTATTAACTTATTATTAACTCTCTGCAGGAAAATGTATTAATATAATATCTGTTATACAGTTACATCACTTACACACCAATTAACACGACTATAATCAGGTTGTTAACATAATTAAATTTATTTATGATCAGAAAGAACATTTTTAAAACACTGTTATTAAAAATTATGCCTACAATATATCTAGTGTTAAATTGTTTACTAAGCCGTTTTAAGATAGAGATTACTCTCGTGACAATCTAAGAAAACAACGAATAAAGAATCTCCCAAAACGCACTTTTTTGCGTCTCGATGAGTACAAATACATTAAATTCACGAGTATTATCGCAGAACACTTCAGCAATTTATTTACGTGTAAATATAAATATGATAGTACAGCCTATCATGTACATAATTATAGTTTGTCTATTGTTTGCCGTATTCCAGTTCCCATTACAACAACAAAACGTTATGAGTAACTGAATGAGAACTGAGCTGCTATTTACATTACTTCCATGAGATGAAACACAATTACTTTCTGCAAATGTAACACACAAATTCAATCTAAAACTACTGCAAAACTCGCAGAGATCTGTAAATGCAAGCAACATAATTCATGCGCACACTAACAAACCACCCAATCACTCGGTTAGAAAAAAATTGATAGAGTCACTTGTATCAAGTATAATAACCTGGGTGACCCTATAAATAAACAATTTGTATTTAATTAATTGTAAAATTACAAGCACTATAGAGCATAGCTTAAAACCTGCGCATTTTAAAGTTTGAAAGGATATTAAATAATAGGAATAAGCGATAATCCGGAACAACTTGTGTGATTTTATAAAATAAGATAATTTTTATACTTTATCGCATTCCTAGAGTGATTATCTAGAAATATCGGATCAACACGCGATGATTGCATTGATTGAAAATAGGAATGTAATAAAATATGTTAGCATTAAAAAAGAAATTTTTCAATAAGTTTTTTTAATATTCTTGTGTTCCAGTTTTTTATCATTTTCAGAACTGTACCGCATTTAAACACGCTTTCTCTCTCTCTCTCTCTCTCTCTCTCTCTCTCTCTCTCTCTCTCTCTCTCTCTCTCTCTCTCTCTCTCTCTCTCTCTCTCTCTCTCCCTCTCCCTCTCCCTCTCCCTCTCCCTCTCCCTCTCCCTCGCCCTCTCCCTCTCCCTCTCCCTCTCCCTCTCCCTCTCTCTCTCTCTCTCTCTCTCTCTCTCTCTCTATCTCTTCCTCTCTGTATCTCGACCTCTGTATCTCCTCCAATAATCTGATCTATTAAATTATAAGGATTTTATTGCTTAAAACATAAGTATAAAATTTGTTAATGTAATTCAATATTTCGTAAATTATCTTTACTGTAAGGTGTTTCAAAATTACTATATTAACGGTATAATGTTTTTTTAATTGCGTAATTTTACCAAGAAAAATGTTCTAACACTTATAGCAATATGTGCCCAATGTTTCTGAGTAATTGAGGTATATGCACACATATGGCCCTGAGTACGCCTACCTGAGAAAGCGAATTATCTCAGAGGACCACTTTTATTGTCAGCATATTTGTAGTATTGGAGAACTGGGCTCCTACGACCTTATTGCAGCTTGTGATCGGAACATGTTCTTTTACTCTTTGTTTGTATATGGCAATTGCGGCAATTTTGTTTCCTTCTGGAACATGCTTTTAACACCTCAGCTTCTACACATTGGTTCAAAAAACAAACAAAATAATTTTTGTATTGTTCTCCTTTGCAAATATGCTGCGCAGTTTGCATTCCTGCATCTTTTTAAGTTACAATGTATACTTAAAAAAACACACAACAGCAACAGAGATACTTTAAATATCTATAATAACTCGAAATCTACAGCATGGATTTTTAAGAATTTGTTTATCTTGTTATCTGAATTAGCAGTCTCTGTAATTTCAACTTTGTCGTGTTTACTTGCTGAACTGCTACTTTCATGTTCCGGACGAGACCTTTCAGTGTTTTCACTATTTTCAAGTCCTAAACCACGACAATTTAAGAATTAACACAAAATATATATCAAGCAGCAACGAAATTGTGCCAAATGTCAGGCAATATCTTATATAGAATTGTAACGTAATAACTTATTTTAAAAGTCGATTAATCGAGTACTCGTAGTTTATCTATTGTTCTAGAATAGGCCTATATTTTACTATGCACCTTCCTATACTATCATTCCAGGTGTGCTTTAGGTTGTGGCAACTAATTTACTGCATTATTACTTACAAGCTTACTTACTTAGCTTAATGTTATTAAGATTCATGAAACATTATAAATACACGATTTAAAATTTAAAAATTTAAAACTACAAAATATTAAAATTTCTAACTTGAAAGCTAAAATTATTAAAGCAATAAACAGAACCCCATAATAATAAAAAATCGTACTTAAAAAGTGAAGCCTAAATACTGCTATATAAATATATTCATTAACTACGGCAATTCCAATTTATTTTAGTTACATTAATATGCGTACTGTAAAAAATGCGGCTGGCAAAAGAAGAACTGCCTTATTCGCAATTTCAGCAATTGATCTTCTTTTTTCCGCCGCTTTTTAATTTTCTAGGAGTTCGTATACCCACTTTTATTCAAAGAAATCGAATCGAATGAACCTTTTCTGTGAAAATTAATGAATTAGTTTTGGGACACTAACAAATACACTCGTATAATACACATTTATGGAATTTTTTTAAAATTCTTACATAAGAGTGTAATCACTTACAAAACTAACACAAATTTTTCTCATTTAAAGTTAATGGATTCCTGATAAACATATCTTTACTACAAAGCCATTACAAAGTCAAGATCAATCAAGTGACTCTCTTCTCGATTGACTTACTTACAGACGTTGATAAAATTATATTACGCTCGGTTTTGTCATAATCGGTCCAGCGGTTTCAAGTGACAACGGCATACACAAACGTGCAAACTTAAATTACGCTAAAAGTATTATCCTTCTCCCTGTGTATTCGGGTAAAAGATTGTATAATTATAAACCCTGATAATATAGAAATACTTTCAAACTTGAAAAAATTATAGCCAAATGTTTAAATCTGTATTATTATTCTACAAACATGTGCACTGTTAGTATTTGTAATCAACTAGACAGGTCTTCTGATAACCGATCGAGTTGATATTTGATATATCAGATTTGCGTCTAATATTTTAAGCGGTATGTGCGATAATATTGCTTTTATTAGTATCTTTTCAGTGTTAGAACAGCTCTATTGTTTATGTTATGGTGGTGTGACACTGTTTATTTAATTTGTAGCACCCACATCCTTACGATGAAACTAGTAACAGTATCTCTATTGTTTAAAAGAATATCATACCACCTGCCTCAAAATGTCCATATTATATTGCCTTAATGTAGTAGTTTTTACAGTATGCTTATCTTATAGATGAATATGATTAAATTATAACGTATCTTATAATAAATGATGATCTTATGTCTGGGCCTATGACTATTTTATAGGAAAGTACACACATACTAATATTTTTTTATATCCACTCACGTAGAAACCGTATGTTTTAAATGCTGACTTATCGTAATCTCTTACATCCAAAATCTATTTCTAAATGATACTTTTATTTCTACTTACAATTAAAGATTTCTAAAGACTGGATACTCATATGACATTTTAACTAGTATCAAAGGATCATACAACCATTGATCATGGCTAGTTAATGACTAGTGTTATTGAATTGTACTTAATACTTGACAGTTTCACTAATGTCATTTCCTAAGACCACGTCTTTGATTTCACCACCTCAGTGTAAGTCAATTTTTCGGTGAACCCTGTATATGAGCTGTATGTAGAAATAAGAAGGAAACGGA
Source organism: Magicicada septendecula (assembly GCA_034769895.1). Classification (NCBI taxonomy): domain Eukaryota; kingdom Metazoa; phylum Arthropoda; class Insecta; order Hemiptera; family Cicadidae; genus Magicicada; species Magicicada septendecula. The sequence goes on from CM068374.1 coordinate 273,465,653, forward strand.
GATGAAGAAGGAGGAGAAGAATAAGAAGGACGAGGAGGAGTCGAGGAGGAGGAAAAGGTGAAGGAGGAGGAGGAGAACAACAACAACAACAACCAGACTAATAGTGCCAAATTGTGTAAATGCCAATTTTGTACCAAAATTGTAGAAATTAAAATGATTTTCAAAGTTTCCTTTTGAATTATAATAGAAAGTACTTTTTAATTGTTCGGTTAGGTGGTAATATTGAGTTTCTATTATAAGCAATATCAAAAATAGAAGTGGTGATGCCAAATGTAGTTTTATAAAGATGAGATATTTAATGTTTAAGATTATGACTATGATTCATAGAAAAAGTTTAGTAATTTCGGTCAGCGTGTTATCACCCAATTACTGTATACAATACACGTATCAATTATAATTATTTTCTCACATTTTCTACACAAGTTCGTCTAGAAAATAATTATTATTGTACGATTTACAACTATTGGACGAATAAAAAATAACATATTACATTTAATCTTGTTATTTGAATTAGCAGTCTATGCAACACCAACTTCGTTGTCCTTATTTGCTAACCTGCTAAATGTCATGTTCTGAACGAGGCCTTTCAGTGTTTCCAATTCCTAATACCATTTCCAATTCCTAAGTCACGACCTAGGTCTCGTCCAGAACATGACATTTAGCAGGTTAGCAAATAAGCACGACGAAGTTGGTGTTACATTTAACTTTTAAAATAAATTAAACTTGAACATACAGCACGTAAAGCATTAATATATAAAAGTTTTAGGAACAATTACAAAATTAAGAAACAATTTCGTTAAGAAAGTAAATTGTAAAAATGTAAACGCAACGAAAGCACAGTGTAAATTACTGTTTTAGCACGCCGATTTTACCAAAGTAGAAGACATAATTTATTTTAAACGGGAATGTAAAGTAAAATTAAAACTATCGTATTTCAGACATTCGTAGTCTCTTAACAGTGTTTAGATAAATACTAGTCACTGAGTGGACATGAGAAAAGAGCACATCAAATAGGTCAACTGTATGTGGCTTGGCGGATTAATGGTCGTGTGATAATTGCGGTGCTTACTGTTGACGCAAAGTTTTGCTCACACACTGCAGAGGACCGATTACAGAATTTCATTACGGAACTTAGTAATTGAACCTGCCACCGATTTCATTACAACTAATGCGTTGTGTAATTTGGTTAATATATTCAATCCCCGTTTTACGCTAATAAAATTGTTCCTATTGAGCAAAGCCATTATACCTTGCTGTCTTCCATGGTAATACAAGTTCAACACAAAACGTTTTATAGAAAGAATTTTTAAATGTATCTTGCATATGATTAGCATTCCATTTTTTCAAAGTTAATTTGTGTTATGGTTAGGAGTAAAAGTATTCAATTGTTTCTAAAATCAAGAAAATAAGGAATTGCAATAGTCATAAGGTCTAGCGCAGTTTCTTTACGTTCAAATGGCTAAAGTGCTGAAAATTAATAGAAAATAAAACAAGTCACAAAACTAATTCAAGTTATAAACGTTATTGGTAATATATAATCTGTAATATTATCAATCCGTAATACGTTTCTGTACCTCAGGGTTGTCAGGCAGAACAAACTGTCAGTTTTAACTATACGGTACAGAAGGAAGATTTTGTTGACTCTACTTTTTGTCGCATGGTGTTAACACAGGGACTCACTTCCGTAAGTTGAGTAACATCGTGATTGATTTTCTTGTGCTGGCCAGTAATCGTAATATTCCCTGATATTTTATTTTATTTAAGTTTCTTTTCTATATTTAAAACTATTATTTGTGCAGTTTGGAAATTGAGAGAACATAAAAGTATAATAGTATAACATGATCTCGCGTTATATAGTTGATTGGTAGCAATCTATTATTTACGATCTACCTTTTTATTGCCACAGAACAGGTTGGTTTGCCTCTGCCATTGAGAGCTGATGTTTATTGCTTTCTATTAAACATAGATGTGTATTACACGGGTTGTGTAATGCACCAGTCTAAACTTGAAAATTATTCTTTCTGTAATTACTTCCAGATTGAGCTCCCGGGCACGTATGCTGCTCCTCCGGATCGTCTACGGTCGGTTCGCTCGTTCGACCATCCACTACATAACACCTATTTTCGTTTTAATCATGCGTTTTGTTATTGATACTTAACTTAAATAAAAGAAATTCAAATATACAATAAGATATGTAAAAGTGTTTTATGTCTGCTTAACAGGAAACATGGCGTCAAAGCCGAATCGTTGTTTTTGGCGCTTCTCACGAGTGATCTGAGAGTACAGAGACAGGTTATGAAGGCAGCCCTGATTTTGTGTGTTGTAGTATTATGGGTATTTTTACTGCTATCTAGAATACATAGTATTAGAACATAATTAAAGACAAATACAGCTTTGAAATAAAAAAATTTAGTGGAAAGGGGATGAAAGAGATTAAGAGAGGAAGACAAGCCAAAATTTAGGCTCTAAAGAGAAGAAATAGCTTGTTATTCAAAGGGACAAAATTTTAAGAAAAACAAACAATTTATGCAAAATAATCCAAGATTTAAATTTAGAAAAAAACATAATTTTGAAAGACGATAATTTTAGAATGAAAGATACGACATTTTGTTTTAATTGATGGAAGAGCAAAAGGTAGAATGTCTCTTTTCCTTAGTAGCCCAACCACTGTCTCGACATTTTCTGTACAAAGAATGTTTTAAGTGTTTTAACAAGCAGGTTTCATAGTACTACAAAGTCCATACAGACCTCAGTAGTAAAGCAAAATAGAAGCAAATGTTATTATTGTAGCATTTTATTTTATAAGGTAAAACTGTGTTTTGATAGGTGGACGCAAATGATTGGCTACGAGAAAGCCTGCCTTTCTCCTTTAACGTGGTGGCTCCAGTCATGCATTAATAAATTTTCCAATTACTATTTTAACCAAAGCTTCCTGTGCATATGTAAATTTTGTGGAAGACGAAAAGTAAGATTTTACATTAGCCTGTGTGCCACACTTCAAATTTTGGCTACAGAAGACACTAACATTATATCTTTTGATTAAAAAATACCAACCCTGATAGAGATTATTTTCAATAATCATATTTAAAAAGCAATGGCTTTAAAACTTTACTTAAAATATATTAATCACTGTACAATATTATGGGGTTTGAAAGAAGAATATAAAAGCGTTTGTTTGAACGACCCAACCGAAGAAGTTGAAGAAACTCCTAAAGCAGTTGAATTTTGAGTATAGGAAGGCAGTTTCAGATGTAACTAGACAGATTTTTAGACAATTTTTTCAAAAGGAAGAAGTCTGGTTTACGGTTAGTAAATGCGGTTAAATATTTTTAGTAATTCTGTGAAGCAAGCAAAAGACTCCAAAAATCTGCACATGGCTGTAAGATTTTTGTATATAAAAAAACGGGATAGCTGTAAGTCAAATCGATATACATAATAATAATTACTTTTTTAGCAAAAAAGTATAAAATAAAAACAAAAGTATTTAGCTTAATAATCTATAATAAAACTGAAACGAATTGTAAATTTTCTAAAAAAGTTACTAAAACTAGAAAATAAAAATAAGCTATTTTTTAAGAAGACAGAAGTTATGGAAATTGAAACCTACATTGACTTCTAAGAAGAATTTGTTCAATATGTCTGAAAATCCTACTATAAATCTTACTACTGCAGATGTCTGACGGCTTCAAGACGGCGAAAAAGAATTAGTTTGACACACAGTAAGATAATAAGGGGAAGCTGTTTTATGTAAACTGTATCAGATAGTTAAAACTAAAATATTAGACCATTGAAATTAATTAGAAATAACTTATTTATATTTGTGTTCATTTGTGAATGAAACCGTGTGGATGTGTGGGCGCGCGCCCCGCGACCGCGTACGTGTGCGTGTGTGTCTGTCTGTCTATCTATCTATATCTGTGGACGTCAGTTTCGGGGTGCATGCATGGGAGCGTTTTACATGAGTTTTGGTACGAATATTCTTTCACTATTTCATAGTTTTCCGTTAATCATATTTATCAACAGCATAAGCTATAAGGTCACTGAACACACTAAGAGGGGTTATTAATTTTCAGTGCCAAAGTTTTCCTAATTTTCCATTAACAAAGTAAAAAAACATTTAATCTCCTTAATGATTTCACAGAGCTAACTACACAAGTTTAAAAAACAAAAACCCCTCCCGCTGGACTGCGATTCAATTGAATATTCATGAATATAGCCAATCCATTGGCCGGAAAAATTTAAGTTTAAAATAATTTTAATACGTTGCTTTTAAAGGCCACTTTGCAAATCCGTTACAACACGTTTTACAATTTACAGTTACGAATTTGTAGATAATAAGAAAAAAACGTAATGAATTCCTGTTTTGATTAAAAATGTATTAAAACTTTTAGTTTGACTAATAATTCAAAGCGTAAAAAAATATCTGTAAGTAATGCTTGTATTTTATAATTTGTTTTTGCTTAAATGGAATAGAACTAAAAACAGATGGAACAAATTAAAGGGTTATCCTACAGAACATGACCGTGACCATCAGGTATTATAATTCTATCTCCAAAAAAATTTTGGTGTTTCATGTATCGAATGAAACTAATTTAATAGAGTAACGCAGATAGAACCCAAGATAACAAAATTTCCTGTTTTTAAAAATACATGTTATAATAAGATTTACCCAATTTTAGGAAAAAATAAATAAAAAGATAAGCCTGTACTTAATCAACATTCTTGGTATTTTCGTATTTGTAAATCCTATTGAAGTTATAATTCTAATTAGGAAATACTGTCGTATGATATGTCGTGTTATACTACCAGGAATTTTAATCGGCTAGTAATTGGTAAAAACAATACCACTATTAGTGTATTAATAATAGCAATATTCTGTAACCTTTATGGAATATTTTAGCTGTGGACTAATCAACAGAATATTTATTAAAATTCCAGCTTGATTTGTAAATGCGTACTTTATTTTACATAATCTTGACTGTTATGAAAATAATAATAAGTATTATTAGCACTGTCGCACGGTGAATTATATTACAGCGCTGGAATAAGTAATTTAATGCTATCAAAATGGTTAATTACAAATTTAATTACACTGGGCGGAGGTACGTTGCCCAGTGACTGCTTCCGTTAAAGGTTGGAGCTTTGATATGAACTGCAGACAAAGTGACTTTCTCTATTAAATTATTTTCTGCGTCTTTTTCTGTCTTTATCATTGGTACAGTCTGTTCACAAAGTTGTTTTGGTTGTATCTTCAGGAACTGCTTAATTTGTTCTCTTATGATTGCCATTGAATTTTCTACTGCAGATACGATACTGTAGACCACTCTTATTTTATTTGACACAGATTTTTCTATGACAGATATTTTTGTAGACATCGATTCTTCAACAATCGAGACACATTTTCTACGTCAGCTATTTTAATGTCATTGATTCTTGTACCTCCGATATTTTAGTAACATGCTTATTAAGCTCACCTCGTAGGAGACCCAATTCTGCGGTACTATGTTCTTGCATCTGTTTCTGCACCTGTATTAACTCCTTGATGTCTTCTTTTCACGCTTCCGTTCTTCTTTTTGTCTTTCTTCTGTTTCTAGCATTAGTGCTTTCTGAAGTTCCTCAGATTCTTCTCTTTCTTGTCTTCGTTGTTTTTTTGTCGTCTTTCTGTCTGCAAACAGCAGCGCCTGGAAATTTTTCATCATCTGAGTGGCATCCATTGTTTTCCGATTAATTACGAATTACACTCGTTTTGTACAAAGTGTCCACTGTTTCCATTGTTAACGGTTCTATCCCACTTCTGAATCCACTGTTATGACGGTCTAACTGATCGTCGTAGGTACAGTGGAAACAAAATACAAGACACCATTTAAGTCACTAATCACCAGCTTTAATTTTCACAGTTAAACTGTTCGTAATTAACAACACAGTCTCTTACAAAAATCAAATAAAAATTGTTCACACCAATAAAATGTCAACTAATATTAAAACACAATAGTATTGCAATATACCCCCCGATTATAAAACACAACACTTTACTAATAACCACTTGAACGCACACAGTAATACTGCTCGAAATAACTGAAAACTAAGGCCGCCGGCGCCTTGTATTTATACAACGCTCACAGACCAGAACATTCCAAACTACGCGTTATCTCTAAACGACGTAATTAATTGCGGCCGTGACACAGTGCGTGTGGCCGCGCGAATTCTACCACAGTCTAGCAAGTGCGCCGAGAATCACGTACGCCACACACATTAGAGCGAGATTCTTCTGGCACATTCGACAAACACGTAGACTGTTCTGTAATGTCGTAACAATACGTTTGTTTTTGTCTTTAGTTTCGGGTATTATTTACCTTTCAGTGATTATTGTTGTTTCTGACTTATTGCTTCTCCTTATCTTACAGTTCCGCCTTAAATAAAATAAGAACATATTCGGCGCCTTCAAATGAATTTTTAATTTTTTATGAACGCCATATACGAGATTAATTATTGCTTTACTAAAAAATATATCTATTTCATCCGCGTCTCTGTTAAGCGTTCCTCACACCCGTGCGCGCGCACACACACACACACACACACACACACACACTCGCATAATGCATACTTGTGTTTTTTAAAAGCACGTATAATATTTTAAATATAAACGTATTTCTGTCAAACATCTAAATTCTTAAACCAGCGTAGTTTATAAAACGCTAAATTTAGAGTTACCTATTGTAACGCCAGTTCCAAGGCAGCCAAATCTTCTGCATGTGAAATGCGAGGAGTTTAACTTTTTTCATCAAACGAATCTTGCATTTTGGCATCCGAATGTTTCTTACAAATTCTGCTAACAATTTCTTCGTCACTAAATTCGTTTCTTCCTTCGTTATTGACACATTCTTTAATATCTCTTTTCGTGACATGTAGGCCTACATACTCATGAAGCCTGTGGATTATTTTGTGTTCGATTTTATTGGTGCATTTTCCTCAGTATCATCTTGTGCTGGATTTAAATGCTAAATTGTTTTAAGAAGTTTATTTCACAAAAATTTGAGAGCTTCGGTAGAAACACTATTTTACACATTGGCCAACCAATATACGTCTTAAAATTTTTTAAAATTTTCGGTGACGGTGAGCATGTTACCTTCATCACTCTTTTGTAAAGTAGACGACAAAAGAATCGACGGTAATATCGGTTCAATGTTTTGATTCGGTTGAATCGAGGAGAAAAACGAGTAAGGTGACATTTGGTGGCAAAATGTGACTTTAAATGTTTCTGTATAAGGAACAATATCTATTAGTAAAATGGCTTTTCCCTATTTTTTGTCTTCTTCTTCTTCTGCACTTCAGGGATTAGGTTATGTAAACCTGTTCCGGCACCCGTCTCATCCACGGAGCAAGAGAGTAGGCTTCCTCACTGACAATTTCAGTGAATAAGACTAAAACCATGGCTTTTAAAGGTAAATATCTAGCGAGGACTAAGATAGTTATAACAACAGCACTTTAGAACAAGTTAGTCGTTTTTAAATATTTCAGTTTTGCAGTAAGCTATGAGTCTGAATATGATACAAAAGAGAAGATAAATAAATTTAGGAAGATTTGTGATGTTATTCATAGAAATCTTAGAAATAAAACAAGACACAGAACAAGGATTAAATTTTATAAGACAATTGGAATACCCACATTGACATATGCGAGTCAAGCGTGGGTCATGGCAAAAAAAGAATGCGGCAAGATTCAGAGTGCTGAAATGCAGTTTCGTCAAAGTACTTTAAACTATACATTGCAAGATAGAATAAGGAACGAGAGAACGAGTATATCAAAGTAAAACGTTAAGTAGAGGACATAAATGAAATGATTTCAGCTTACAGAAGGCAATGGTGGGATCATCTGCAAAGGATCGATTGCCGAAAGTGGCATTGGACTATAAAGCCATTGGCAGAAGAGACGTGGGTCGTCCAATTTACAACAGTTTTTCATCCATCCATGCATTTTTTTATTTCTATAGTATTCAGGTAAGGCCTGTAAGGTATACAGGATATTTTTACATTTTTAAATGTCTTACATGCTGATTTTTTTTACATACATTTTGAAGTTCAGTTATAATTCTGGTCTGGGACGTACTGTTCTTCTTATAAAATGTCTTCAAATATTCGACGATAGCTTCTGAATCTGCCGAGAATTTTTCTCTCGTTATATTCAGTTGACACGCTTCGTAGGGGTTTTTCAACTACAGAGCCAACCAAAACTTGCAGTAAATTGTACAACTTAAATACAAAATTACTGGCTAAAATATTTTTCTTCTTGTAGTATCGGCCTGGAAAGTGCAACACCCGTATCCCGTTGTGTGAACCAAAGAAGCAATGCCCCACTAACGTCTTTATAGGTCGAGCATATTGTACTCTTCCACCTATCCTAGAGGCCTGAAGTTAAATTTTTAACACGATGTCAACACAGAAAGTGAGGAATCGAGGAGAACCTGTAAACGAGTTAAAGAATGAAATAATCGGTGTATAAAGGATTGTTATCGGATAAGTATTGTTTTGCGTTCAAAACACAGAGAGGACATAGGCTACTATAAGAGTTAATGGGTGGAGAGCAAAGCTGGAGTAGACAACGTTTTCCCAGATATCTTACCATCCAAGGCCGTCACGCTGCTGTCTGCTGTTTTAACGTAGCCGAATTCAACATAATCACACAGCTCGATGTTGAACTTTCTGTGCAATGCGTACTATCCGACGTTTATTTTACGTTTTTGTACGTTCATTCAAAACCCCAAAAAATATTATGAACTTATGAAATGAGTTACGAATATATGTGAATTCATAAAAGTGAGATAAAAATATTTACCTAGGATAACCGGGAACTCAAAAATCGGGACTCCCATAATCAGGACTTTACTACAATTCCAGTACGGTGTATTGTACATAAGTAGCATGTGGTTAGTAGGAGGAATTCATTACACAGTTTGCTCATACCCCCATATCTTCGTAAAGTAATGGTTTATGTAACGTAAAACACACAATTATTTATATTCCTTATAAGAACAGCCTTTTATCTGTACATTATTTGTACATCTGTCATATCATTATCTGCACTTAAATAAAAAAAACGAGCAAAATATTTGAGAACAGCATTCTTAATAAATTAATTGCACTAAATTGGTTGCGTCTAAAACAGAACTTTACGTGTAGGGAATGTCATCATCATCATCTTAAGGATTAAACCAAGGATGGTTTTATTACACTCTAGGGCTTCCTCGGACGTCCCACACCTCTCCGTCCCCTCGTCTTATAGTTCCATAGTTGTTTGGGGGTGCGGCAGTCATCAATTTGGCAAAGTTCCCACCAATTCACCCTATACTGGGCGATGCTGTGGAGTATACTCATAATATTCAGTTCCTGCCGTATATCTGTGTTTCTTCTATGATCATGGAGAGTATCATGAGATACGATCTGCCACGTGCCTGAGAAATCTTATTTCAGCCGCTTAGATGCGACTGGCCTGGCCTTTCGTTAAAGTCCAATTTTCGGACCCATAAAGAAGTGTGGGAAGAGCCATCACCTTGTAGAATTTAAGGCGTGTTCCTTTACTTGCTGACTTAAGGGTTTTCCTGATGGTCCCACACATAAGGTTGAACTTATGCAACTTATTCACAACGTTGTTATAGGACACACTGTAGCCCAGTTATTCAAAACTTCTAACTTGTTCTAGGATAAGCAGGGAATGTAAAAACAAAATAATTTTAAATGCAAATGTTTACTACATAAATACATACTGAGCTTCGGCGACACACCTCAGTGAACTTTATGTCTGTTGCGACTAGAAAATAATTCAGTGTAAAATATTATATCTAATATTTTAATAATTATACAGAATGGACCATACGTCGTTGACACTAGAAATCATCCTTAGTTTTGACTTGAAAATTATGAGATGGTTTATAAATGTCGGTCATTAACGGACACAATTATAAAAATGCATTAGTCTTTGGAGAAAATTTGTTCGGGCAACAACACTATATTAACAAACATTTAATGATTAGTAATCTTCAAAGTATATTATAATTATTAATATAAGAATAATAGTATGCACATGACAATACATTCATTCTTTATGTAACATATACTTTAGTGTTTACACTAAAACACAACATTATATCATTATATGTGTATTAAATAATTCTTTGTTACCCGTGTAGAGATTCTTAGTGTCACAACAATTCTTCCGAAACGTCATCACAAATATTTTAAAATTATGGCTAGTTACTGCCAACCTTTTTCTTACTAGACGTTATCAAACAGTGCTTTTTTGTTCAGCAATACACTCTGTATATATCTTTTACATAAATTCAATATAGTGAGTTTTATTAAAGTCGCTGGTACAGAAAATATAAAATATAGCTAAAAAAGAGTATAAGTAAATTTAATTTAGTGTAACTATTCCATTAACTGCCAACGTACTTTCAGCCTTCCTAACGGTGTTTAACTACAGAGGGTAGTGCTATGGCCTTCTAATCAAGTAACACACATCCTACTGCTTTCTAAAATTATTTCCATGTCTCCGGAGTAGTTATAATAATAAGCTAGTGAGTGACTCTTAAGTCTAGTGAAATGTTTGCCATTTGCAGACTGAATTATAATTGATATTGCTTATGCATATAGTCATGACCGAATTCATCACATTTACGTTTAAATCACACGAATTTATCATGCTTTATTAATAGCAATTAAAGTACGAGCACTCGTAGTACCAACATTATTAAATAGCAATAGCTAATATTAAATTCTCGTTACTCAGCTGATGTTCAAATAAGAAAGTCGAGGTATGCTGTAACATCTTGCAGCAGATAGAAAGTTTAAAACTTTACAGTTTCTGTCAATAGACACAAACATACTTCTAATAACGTCCTTGTGATTTCACATTTAAAGCTAGTGGATGATGAAGACGTTGCATGTAAAGAGGTGGAAGTCAAGGAAAAAAGGATGAAAGAATAGTACGAATTTCTGTTGACACAAAAAATGTATATATGGAATATAATTTAAAATTACACTCATTTACACATAAATTACATTAGCTAGGCTCAGAGCACATATTTTGTCGATGTGAGTTTTGAAGAACGATGGTATATATTTTTTTAAATTTAGTAGGAATTATTCAATATAGCGTATAAATAGCTTGAAATTGGGGTACATCTAATTATAAGATTATGAGATTATGCAGTTACGGTCAATAACGTGTCCGCAAGAGAGTGTAGGTGTGTATTATTTTTTTAAATTTAAAGCCTGTTAGTAGCTAATATAAGGGCAGCAAATTGCTTTGGGGCTATAGCAAATTATATTATTACATCGGGTGGAACTGATGTAACGGTGGGGTTCCGCAAACATTCGCCCGCCTCACGCTTCCATTGGTTATTTAACCTTTATTTTGCACCTTAATTTGCTCCCATAAATTTTAAAAATTGTATGTGCATTTGTGTAATTTCAGCTCGAATGAGTTGTTTTCGTGTCGAGTAAAACTTGTTTCTATCGTGAAAGTATTTAATTTTCTTCAAAATACTTTCTTAAATTTAACAGTCTTTAATTTAAAAAAAATAAAATAACTCAGATCTCTAGTATTTATAAAATAATTATAAATCTTCGTTTTGCAAATAATTAAAATTTTTTAAATGTGAAGTCTGAATATTAAACAGTGTTTAATAAATAATTGTTGAAATGTAGAATACAACTCATTGAATTATTATTTTAATCATTAAAAAAGGTATAAATAAATTTGATGTAATTGGATCTCATGTGTACAGGATTCTGGGCGATTAAACGTAAATGTAACGGACGTTTATATTTATAGTTAATGTAACGGATTTTTCCATTTCGCCAGTTTTATGTGAACTAGCCAGTCTTTCAAACATTACCTATAGTCTTTGTATTCCGTAAGTTCTACATTTAAATTTGTTATAATCGTATTCAGTGTTCTAAGATACAAAAGAAGCTGAAACGTTCGACAGCCTTTATGTGACACTAAATCATCAGACCTGTTGAAACAGCCGTTTGGTTTATAAATACTTTTAGATCTTACTTTTGTGATGGCATGCGGAAAGTAGAGTGTTTTCTTGACGGCTGGCGTGTTGAGTTTCGTTTATCCTCTAAAATATTGAACGCTCTATGAGGCAACGTTCCACAATGTAATTCCTGTTTCCATATATATATATATTGTAGCATAACAAAATATTACGCTAAACATTTAACTTAATGCAACATAAATAAAGAAGAAAAGTTCCATAGTGAGTGAGAAGAATGAATTGTTTTAAGAATTACACTAGAAACTGTATATTAAGTCAATAAAATGTTAATAAGAATGAAAAATAACAAAGAAAATCATTGATCAAAATAACTTACTATGTAAAAACCAAATAAACCAGCAGTATACCCAGTAGATTGGGGAAGCAGTAAAAAGGAAGTACAAGAAAAAGGAAATAAAAGGATGAAACCATATTAATAAGGGAAATGTATAAGGTCAAGATGCAGAGAAACCACAAGACCAGAAATTACTAATATAATAATGAAGAAGGGACAAAATATGTCAAGATTCCCACACAGAGACTAGAACCAAGAAGAGTTATTCCAAAAAATGGTAATCATGGAATACATACCATTAAACAAAATTAAAACTAATATATGTAGACCCAATAACAAGTTACAAGATACAATCCCAAAGAAAACCGAATTGTATACTAGTTGTAAGCATAATATGTGGAAAAAAGTATTAAAAGGACTACCATTAGTGTAGCCATAATAAATGACACATTATAATAAAGTGTAGTATAAAAAATCTATTAAAAAAGACTACCATCAGTGTAGGGAAATACTAAATAAAAACTAAAGAGACAGTCTAATGACTGAGTGCAATTTTGAGAATAAAAGTGTTTTAGTGATTAGGCATAATAACAATATAATAGGTATAAGATGTTTTTATTTTATTGTATTAGCAAATTAGGTATAGGGAACACAAGAGACAGTTAATAACTGAAAGTGTCATTAGTTATAAGATGTTTTTATGTTAATGTGTTATCAAATTAGTTATAGTAATTAAAAGAGACAGTTGATAACTGAAGGTGTTATTAGGAATAAGATGTTTTAATAGGATAAGGTTTGTGATAAAAGGAAACATAAAAACAAAGGACAGCCAACGACTGATAATAGTGCTGATAATAATATGTTTCCATTATAATTCTAAATATGTAGAAAATAATAGGCATAAGATGTTTATGTTATGGTTAAATGATATTATAAAAAAAAAGTTTAGTAGATATAAGATATTTCATTGTATTTTAAAATCATGTTATTTAATTTTCCAGTGTGTAAGGCAGAGAGGCAAGTAGGATATAGAAATGTAATAATTTTATTCAAAACAGTAAACCATATATAATGTACAAGCAGACTAGCTAAGACACCATTTTAGAAAACACAGACTAGTAATATTAAACCAAAACTATCTATCAGAGAATCAAGCTAGATAATGGGAATAGAATTCAATACATACAATACAGAAATTGAAAATATATTTAATACAGATACAATTAATAGCGAATAGAATGACAAAGGAAAGAAAATTAACTTCTTTTGGAAACAAATAACACTAGTTAATAAATTAATTACCTTAATTATCCGCCGTGTGATTTCCTATTCTTCGTCTATGACGCGTTTCGGAGCATATACTCTATCATCAGATATTAAAAGTTAAAACAGTCACTCATACGAGATCGTTAAAAAGTTAAAATGTCAAGATATGCATATGAACCGTACGCGGATTTGGGTGCGCACCCGTTCAAGTTCATTCTGCAGTATCGTACAATCGGTTGGATACAAAGTTCAGGTGGTCATTTAGCACGATATCGCGACTCATTGGGTTTGCATATGCACTGTAAATTTCAAATTCCTCCAAGGCATTCATGAAACGGCCCTTATTACACACATGTAACGGTATTAAATTGGAATTAAAATCTGTGTAATTATGATTGTGTGAAGTCAGGTGTCGGGCGTAATTTGATTTGATGTTGTCAATATTTCTTATTTTCTTGGGTAAATGTTCTCGAAATCGTTTAAGGAAACCTCTCCCAGTCTGTCCAATGTAGAAGCACTCGCAATCATTACATGTTAACTTATATATGCCAGTTTTTTCTTCTGGAGGCGTGTGTTTTTTCGGTTTGAGAATATCCAGTAACTTATTATTAGTCCTGAATGAAATAGTGAAACTATTATTATTCAATATAGAACACAAGACCTTAGGCATAAAGCTAGTGTAATTAGTAGATATAAAAATTTTTTGCGTGTTGCTGTTTATTCGGGGTTGAAGCATTCTTTTTTCATGTTTTCTCAACAATTTGTCAATGGTTAAACTACTGTAACCATTGGCAACCGCGATATATTTTATGACATTTAGCTCATCACGGAAGTCATTATCATCCAAAGGAATCGTTAATAATCTATGAATGCAACTATTGTACGCTGCCATTTTATGTGAAAGAGGATGATGAGAGTCTGCGTGTATTGTGGTGTCAGTGGTAGTCGGTTTCCTATAAATGTTGAACTTTAGTTTATTCATCTGTCGAGTGATGGTTAAATCTAGAAAGTTTATCTTGTTATCAACCTCTGTTTCAAGAGTAAACTGGATGTTTCTATTTATTTTATTTAGACAGTTTTTAAATAATTCGATTTGTCTTATAGTACCATCAAAGATTAAAAACCTATCGTCTACATAACGTGCATAAAATATTATTTTATTTGCATATATATTATTGTTCAACAAGTGAGTATTCTCATAATAATTTAAATAAATATCGGCCAGTAGGCCGGAAAGGGGTGAGCCCATTGCTAGGCCATCATTTTGAATGTAAAAAGAACCATTAAAAGTGAAATGGTTTGTTTCAAAATAACCTCGAGTAAATTAATTAACTCATTTATTGTCTGTGTGTTCATGCAACTATTGTCAGATAAATTGTTTCTCAAAATCTGTAATGTATCTATGATTGGGATGTTCGTGTATAAATTAGTTATGTCGAACGACGCCAATTTGTGGTTAGGTTGCAGTTCAACAGATTTAATATCATTAATAAAATCATTGTTGTTCTTAATACCATGATTATTACGTAATTGTAAATTATCTTTTATCACCCGAACTAGTGCTTTTGCAGTTTTGAAGCCAGGAGCAGTGGTAAAGTTCAGGAGCGGTCTGATAGGTATGTTTTGTTTATGAATTTTAGGTAGTCCTGTGAATATCGGGGCTTTAGCATTGATGGGCTTTAAGTAACGTCGTGTGCTTTCATTGAATAAATTGGTACATTTATTAATACAATTGTTAAGTTCCCTGACGTACAAATCAGTGGGGTCAGAGTTTAATATATTAATGTTATTGTTAGAAATAAAATCATGAACTTTATGACTGTATGAATCAATGTCCATGATGACTAGCGTATTTCCTTTATCTGCCTTAACGATAAGGGCATTGTTATCGATTAATTTTGTTTTCATGCGTTTTAAAGTTTTGCAGATTCTTAACAATATTCATC
Organism: Magicicada septendecula; assembly: GCA_034769895.1. Classification (NCBI taxonomy): domain Eukaryota; kingdom Metazoa; phylum Arthropoda; class Insecta; order Hemiptera; family Cicadidae; genus Magicicada; species Magicicada septendecula. Next base: position 273,481,200 of record CM068374.1, read on the forward strand.
CTGCCTTAATCGATAAAGTTTTAGATTCCGTACACAGATACATATCTGACATTGTACGTCGTACACATTTTAGTCAATCACGCAAACTTCATATGCTAGAACAAAAACATCGCCAAGAGTCTGCCATTGTCTGTAAACACACATTTTACCCTAGAGTCATGAACCTAACTACAACAGTCTTTGATGATAACGAAATGAAGCTTTTAAATAAAGGGATAAATTATAATCTCCCACCTATCGGTAAAAACAAACTTATTTATGAAGTCGTTGAAGCGGAGGCAGCCGTCAAATCTATTCCAGTTCCACACTTACAAAATGAAACACGCGTACTTATAAATAATAAATTCAATAGAGCCATTAAATTAAACAATAGTCTACCTCTTGTTTCACGTCGTCAGTCTAGGTACTCTAGTGAATATAAAACTTTAAAACGCATGAAAACAAAATTAATCGATAACAATGCCCTTATTGTTAAGGCAGATAAAGGAAATACGCTAGTCATCATGGACATTGATTCATACAGTCATAAAGTTCATGATTTTATTTCTAACAATAACATTAATATATTAAACTCTGACCCCACTGATTTGTACGTCAGGGAACTTAACAATTGTATTAATAAATGTACCAATTTATTCAATGAAAGCACACGACGTTACTTAAAGCCCATCAATGCTAAAGCCCCGATATTCACAGGACTACCTAAAATTCATAAACAAAACATACCTATCAGACCGCTCGTGAACTTTACCACTGCTCCTGGCTTCAAAACTGCAAAAGCACTAGTTCGGGTGATAAAAGATAATTTACAATTACGTAATAATCATGGTATTAAGAACAACAATGATTTTATTAATGATATTAAATCTGTTGAACTGCAACCTAACCACAAATTGGCGTCGTTCGACATAACTAATTTATACACGAACATCCCAATCATAGATACATTACAGATTTTGAGAAACAATTTATCTGACAATAGTTGCATGAACACACAGACAATAAATGAGTTAATTAATTTACTCGAGGTTATTTTGAAACAAACCATTTCACTTTTAATGGTTCTTTTTACATTCAAAATGATGGCCTAGCAATGGGCTCACCCCTTTCCGGCCTACTGGCCGATATTTATTTAAATTATTATGAGAATACTCACTTGTTGAACAATAATATATATGCAAATAAAATAATATTTTATGCACGTTATGTAGACGATAGGTTTTTAATCTTTGATGGTACTATAAGACAAATCGAATTATTTAAAAACTGTCTAAATAAAATAAATAGAAACATCCAGTTTACTCTTGAAACAGAGGTTGATAACAAGATAAACTTTCTAGATTTAACCATCACTCGACAGATGAATAAACTAAAGTTCAACATTTATAGGAAACCGACTACCACTGACACCACAATACACGCAGACTCTCATCATCCTCTTTCACATAAAATGGCAGCGTACAATAGTTTCATTCATAGATTATTAACGATTCCTTTGGATGATAATGACTTCCGTGATGAGCTAAATGTCATAAAATATATCGCGGTTGCCAATGGTTACAGTAGTTTAACCATTGACAAATTGTTGAGAAAACATGAAAAAAGAATGCTTAAACCCCGGAATAAACAGCAACAAGCAAAAAATTTTTATATCTACTAATTACACTAGCTTTATGCCTAAGGTCTTGTGTTCTATATTGAATAATAATAGTTTCACTATTTCATTCAGGACTAATAATAAGTTACTGGATATTCTCAAACCGAAAAGACACACGCCTCCAGAAGAAAAAACTGGCATATATAAGTTAACATGTAATGATTGCGAGTGCTTCTACATTGGACAGACTGGGAGAGGTTTCCTTAAACGATTTCGAGAACATTTACCCAAGAAAATAAGAAATATTGACAACATCAAATCAAATTACGCCCGACACCTGACTTCACACAATCATAATTACACAGATTTTAATTCCAATTTAATACCGTTACATGTGTGTAATAAGGGCCGTTTCATGAATGCCTTGGAGGAATTTGAAATTTACAGTGCATATGCAAACCCAATGAGTCGCGATATCGTGCTAAATGACCACCTGAACTTTGTATCCAACCGATTGTACGATACTGCCTTGAGTCTGCTCGCTGGGGCTACGATAAGGTAGCAACCGCTCAGTAGCAGAATGAACTTGAACGGGTGCGCACCCAAATCCGCGTACGGTTCATATGCATATCTGACATTTTAACTTTTTAAAGATCTCGTATGAGTGACTGTTTTAACTTTTAATATCTGATGATGGAGTATATGCTCCGAAACGCGTCATAGACGAAGCATAGGAAATCACACGGCGGATAATTAAGGTAATTAATTTATTAATTCGTACAAGTAATTTGGTTACCATATTAAACATGAATATTAAAAAAAAATAAATAAAAAATAATAATACTAGGCCTATAATGGTAATCAAATCAGACTAAACAGTAAATTAATCAATATTGAAGTGTTTTAACAACAAAATTATTAACAACAAAGATAATCACGGAGTTATTAAGAATATTCCATGGAAATATTATCAGAAATAATAATTAAAAACCATTTAAACAATAAATTTGTACAAAATATGAGGCACACAATCATTATAAAAAATTGTAATTTTTGGGCTTAAATGAGCTTGAAACAAACCCAGCTATATACCAAAATATGTAAAATTAATTAATCAATATTACTGAGTAGTTAGATTTATGTAAAATTAAAAAATATTTGAATTACAGTAAAAAATAAGAAAACTTATTATGTATATTTAGATGGTGAACCTAGTCTTAGACAGATATTTTTATAGTTAAACAATATAAAGAGGAAAAAGACATAGCACAAATTACCCTAAAACGACGACGTTGAGTCTATTAGTCTATTGTTAATCGTGAAGACGACTAGTTGGAAATGTGTTAGCAGAATACTGAAAACAGAATAATTTGTGTAAAACCGAGTGTGGTTATGCGGCGTGTAACAGAGATGATCTAAAAGTGAAAATAACATTAACTATCAATTTATAACACTTCACAAGTTCCAAACAACAGTAATAACACCATCAAACTCAAACACAAGAAATCAACAGCCATTTTGAGACAATTTTGGACCATATTCGCAGAACACAAATACACATATTTGAACACCGGACACTTCACAAGAAACCCATCACGAAAACGACATCGCAGGAGACGAGAGTACACTCTACACTATATTCCTGGACCAACACTACTTCGCAGAGAAGGGAATATCATTTTATTTCTGCGGGAGAATCTCAGCCAGTTCCAGCAGTATAGCCGCTAAAATCGAGGAGACGTCGGCCATACTTGATTTACTCACCAGCACGAGTGCACTGCCAGCTTGAAGGGAGTGACGCCATTTCGTCGATTTGGTTCGCTATTCATTTTTCTAATTGACAATTTAAATAATAATCTTGTTTTATTTCAGCCAAAATAATTTAGTTTAAGAATACCTGTAAGAATGTATCTTGTTCCTTGCCCTCTGACCATTTCGACTCGTTAAAAGAACCATAATTTCTAACCTTGTAAAAATATATTTTGTTGATCTTGTTCGCTACCGACTGGAGCACATATTAGCCAATGCCTTGATCATGCGCAGTTTGACTGGCACATAATTTTGAATGTTAATAAATGAACATCATTACTCAGTTACAAGAGTTGTCTTTATTTATATAATTAATGTTAACTATTTTTTTTCTAAACAAAATTAATTTACAGTGATAGAATAAATATCTAAGAAAATTACACACTCAATTAATTAATTAATTATTAATTAATTAAATTAAATAATTAAACCAAAACTCAATATCAGTAAAAATTTCACAACCTACAAAATTTTATTTTTGTTTTATCAATCAATCACACTTAATTATAAAACATTATTTATATTGAATTTATTCTTTGTAATTGGTGAATCCAAAGTGGAGCTGTATCATCTGCGAGTTCAACACCGAGATCCAGACAACATACACAATTCTTGCTATCTACATATTTTATTTATTTAATTTTAAATTTGTAATAATTATATTACAATATATATATTGCAACACATCTTTTTATGATTTCTTTCATTATGGATTATGAGTTTTACATGGACCTGGTTAGGGTATATCATGCCAACACTTACCTGCAGTATATGGTACTTTTCTGCTTTGCCGGCTATTAGGTGTGGGATTTGGGCTTATTAGGTATCAGGTAACGAGTTGGGACGATGTGTTTCCAAAAGAATTATTTTAGGAAGCTGAGTTGTATAAATTGTGAATAAATGAAAACTACCTTTTTAGTCTATCATTCCAATGATTATAATTGTCACCCTCAAGGTGCTTATCTTTAAACAAATCATAATAATAAAAAGAATTTCAAATATTTAACACAATTTACGGCGGGTTCCACCATTTATATTCTTTCTTGAATATTACTTTACCATATTTTCTCTAGAGATATATTGTTATAATGCTTACGTCTAACATCACATATTAATATCATATATCTTAGTACATAATTTATAAGTTCCTGAAAATAAGACATACAATACACAGTATATACACAAAACATATAACATGGAAATATACACACATATATGGGCAGTTTCACACTGTCTGCCTGTAATTATAATTCATTTATAAAAAATCATTTTTGTTATATTGAATTTAATTATTTAATAAAATGGAAATACTGAATTGATTTCATTCTATGAAATCCGTAACCCTGTTCTTTATACATGAGAAAATAAAATACGAACTTTTTAAATGAATATAACAAGGGTTATAGTTATCGTTATCTCTATGGTAATTATTCTTTATACAGTGCACAATCTCATGAAAACATTTGCTTAGAGTCTTTCTGCACTCTTATTAACATATTATTATGATAATCACACATTATCTAAATGTTCTGTCTTTTTGAATAAATGTCTCTATATGATATACAGTACAACATTTAAAAGTGTCTTTAGGCTTTAGTCATACCGCCTATATAATTAAATGTTTATCAATTATTTAAAACTGTTCAATTTCGCTTATAGCGGCTTTTCATTTACTTGTTGTGTTTTACAACATTATTATGAACCCTGAACCATATCAGGTCACCTGTTTTGATGATTTCATGTTACACAGATGTACACGGGTCTCAGGCGTCGGCGTTGAGTACAGCTATTCCTCTCGAAACCTCCGTCAGCGTCGCTTAGCGGTGTATGAACAGCTAGGCTAGGCGTCGTTCCTTTATCGTCATGGACACAGCGTCTCTGGCCTCGGGTATAGTCTGATGTCCGTAGTACGTAGTTGTAGTAACTCAGGTGTCTGCCGGTCTCATTGAAGCGTCTTCTGCAGCGTATCGTTCCGTGTGTACGACTCAACAAATACTTTATGAATGAGCGAGACAGATGCTCGTTTTTGGCTCACTGTTTACAGGGCAAAGCCACGTGTGCAAATGAGTTTCTATCGGCGAATATCTCAACAATCCTTTATTTATTTAGGTAACAAAGTTGTTTGTTAGACGTGTCTTGAACACAGTTATTAGCTATGTATACACGCGATCTTTAATTAGCACCGCGAAAGGTGTGAAATAGTAAAACGCTTATAGTTCACGACACTCTCACTATCTCGTTATGTGTTTGGTGTCTAAATAAGGCTACATTTCCGCACTATTCACTGGTCAACCTAGTTCTTCTTAATCTTTTGTCATTTTTTTATTATTTAAGTTTTAAAACACTTCTGACATGTGCCGACAAAATTATACATATTTATGCAGGTGGACTGTTATCTGTTTTGTTTGCTATATAAAATCTTATCTATACTCTTCTAAATGTACAATTGTAGCAGATAACGCTTATTATGCGTACTCCAGTTAGAACGATAAACATCGATAACAATGTTTCGTTATAACACTCCCCCACTTGCTTTAAAAAAAATTGTTTGTGCTTTACAGAACAACATATTTTTTTTTTAATCTATGTTTAGTACATACACAGTCAGTTATATTACATGTTTATTAGAAAGAATATAAAATCTTTTCTTAAAGTAACAATCACATATGGGTATTATTGGATATAATGACGCAGAGATGACGCATGGTACTTTCCGACGTCCTTTTTCTTCACTGGGTCATATACCATGTAGGTGTGTGGTCCTAGACGACTCCTTAGTTCATATGGGCCACAGAATAATCTGAAGAATTTCTTGGAAGTGTTTAATATACTACTTCCCACAGGATTTGTCTTTATCAATACCTTATCACCAATCTGGAATCTTGTCAATCGGTGAGTTCTATTATACCGGTCTCTCCTTTTACCTGCTTGATGATATAACTGTCGTTCAGCTCTGTTTATTTTTATTTGAATTGGCAAATCTACATTATAATTTTTCGGTTTATTTATCATGTTGTGCCAGAATCTTTTAGGTATTTTATTCTCACTTAATTCTAACGGTGTGTATCCTGTAGCTTCACTATAATTGTGATTCATTGCATCTTCGAAAAATTGTAGATAGTCAGGCCATTTACTCTGTTGATTGTAGCAATATAACCTCATGTACTTGCCTAACTCTCTATTTATTCTTTCAGCAAGATTAGTTTGTGGATGCCTTATGGATGTAAGTATAGGTTTTGTACCTTGTCTTGTCAATGCGTCCTTCCATAATTTATTACCAAACTGCTTACCTTGATCTGTCAACACTTTATCCATTTTTCCATACTTTGGTATATACTTCTGGGTGATGACGTTCAGAACAGATTTCATGGTGGGTCTTCGTACAGCATATAACTTTACTAGCTTGGTAAACACATCTACCGTCACAATTATATGGCGGTACCCACGACTTGATCGCGGGAGTGGTCCAAGGAAATCAAGTGCAACTATATCCCCCTTCTTCTTAGTTCTGATACTCCCCATTTCAACGCAAGTGTTTAAATTCGGATGTTTGGCTGTTTGACAATCATGGCATTTCCTAACAATTATTTTAATTTTTCTGAACATATTATTACAGGTGAAGGCTTCTTTCATAGTTAAATAGCACTTCAATGGAGATGCATGAGCTAGACTACGATGACATGGCATAATTAATTGCTGTAACATGTCATGAGATAGCACAACTTTCCAATCATAATTAATAAGTTTAAATAAAATTCCATCTTTCACACAATAATTTATAGGTAACGGATTATTTTTTATATTCTGTAATCGCTGATCTTTATCCTGCTTTCTAGCGAGATTACGTAGTAATTCTTGTACTTCTCTCTCGGGTTTGTATGTTATGTTGCTAAGTACCCTGACATCTTGTGGTTTAGCTTCATGTGTTTCTATACAGACTCCAGAATGTAGTCATTGATTTTCAGTCTTCGATGTGGACGGTTTATTACGTTCATCAGTGTTTCTCGGTGTCTCTTTCTGTTTTTTCTCAACGGTAATCGCCTGCATATTTGCATTCCTATCGGATGTCCATGGTTTCGAAAATCGTTTCGACGAATTCGGCCATCGGTAACCTCCTTTGTAATTACCTCTTTCATTATTTTGCTCCTGCTTCTCATATGTTCGTCCATCTTCATGGCGTCTATCATATGATACATTTTTGTTTTTCGGATATTTTTCATCGTCTGTACGTCTATCTTCTCTGCCTTTATCTTCTTGGCGATATCTTTGCGAATACCACGTACCTCTATCTTGATTTTGGTTCCGGTTATCTCGCTGAACTCCTCTTGGTGGGTCTCGTTCACGGATTACACCCTCCATCTGTGTTAAAAGTATTAATAGATCTTCAATGGTAGCTATACCCTGAACATGTATAGCTAGTTGGATGTTCCTGCTGAAATGATTAGCAAGCTTAATGACTAATTCTTTTTGTGTTAACGCGGGACGTAAATGTTTACTCCTCTCTACTAACATAATGACGTATTCATCTTCAGACAGCTTACCTGGATTATATTTACCAAATTCCAGTGTATTTCGTATTCTCATTTGTATGTATTCATTCCAATACCTCCGTTCGAATGCTAGTTTAAATTCTTCATACGTTTTTAAATCGTCATTCACCATCGTGAACCAACTGGCTGCTGCATCTTTTAAGTAACGACTTACAAAGTCTATTTTATCTTTGTCACTGAGAATAGATCCAATACTATCTATTTCTTTCTCACATTTGATACGAAATTCAATGGGATTTTCCCCTCTGGATCCTCTAAAATAGTTAATGGGTCTCTCTTCTCTAGGTACGGTCGAGTATACTAACGCTTGTGTTGGTAGTCTTCTCACTTCTCGTGTAAGTCGGTCTACTTCACCTTTTAACTTGACTTCCAGCTGATCTACCCTGTTGTCATGGTGTTGGATAGATTTCTTGATGGTGTCGTCTGCTGCGGCTAGACTTTTTGTTTCTTCTTCAATTTTCATGGTCTTCCTGACATTACTCTGCACCAACTCGCTGATGACTTGTATCTTGGTATCTTGTCGATGCGTAATTTTTTCGAGTTTCTGGTCCAGTGTGTCGGCCATAGATTTAAAATTTTGTTGTAGTCTTTTTCGCTGCTCTTCGAAATTTTCATTCATCACCACCGCTTGTTGTTTTAGAGACTCTTTAACTTTACCTTCTAAGGTCTCCATACGTTCCATAATTTCTACCTTACTTTCAGCATTATACGCGTATAGTTTCTGAATTTCTGACGTGCTTGCTTCCAATCTTCTCATAGTTTCAGACGTGCTTGCTTCCAATCTTCTCATAGTTTCAGCACCACTAGTTTTTATTTCTTCAAACCTTTTTACGTTTTCAGCGTTGCTGGCTTCTAACTTCTTCATTATGTCGGCTAAACTGACCTCTTGTTTCTGTGCCATGTTTAATTTTAATTTGGTGAACCGATTTTAAAATATTTATTATTAATTTGTATATTATTAATTATTTGGATTATTATTAAATACTGTATTGGTAGTCATTTATTCATCAACATACAACCATTATCTTGGGCGCCTGTAGTATCAGTTTCTGATAACCACAATATTTATCTAAGCTCCCCTTTGTTTACTCTACTGATAACGCTAACTGTACGTTCTTATTAGCTACATTCAACATATAAATGCACGTTTTATAATAATTACACATCAACTCTAAATATTTGTTCTATGTGAATTTATATTTATTTAACTTCTAACTAATTTTTAATTTTTTTCGTATTATGTTTTATTTATTTAATCGTGCCCCACGTTGGAAGCGACATTTTCTTTTGCAACACATCTTTTTATGATTTCTTTCATTATGGATTATGAGTTTTACATGGACCTGGTTAGGGTATATCATGCCAACACTTACCTGCAGTATATGGTACTTTTCTGCTTTGCCGGCTATTAGGTGTGGGATTTGGGCTTATTAGGTATCAGGTAACGAGTTGGGACGATGTGTTTCCAAAAGAATTATTTTAGGAAGCTGAGTTGTATAAATTGTGAATAAATGAAAACTACCTTTTTAGTCTATCATTGCAATGATTATAATTGTCACCCTCAAGGTGCTTATCTTTAAACAAATCATAATAATAAAAAGAATTTCAAATATTTAACACAATTTACGGCGGGTTCCACCATTTATATTCTTTCTTGAATATTACTTTACCATATTTTCTCTAGAGATATATTGTTATAATGCTTACGTCTAACATCACATATTAATATCATATATCTTAGTACATAATTTATAAGTTCCTGAAAATAAGACATACAATACACAGTATATACACAAAACATATAACATGGAAATATACACACATATATGGGCAGTTTCACACTGTCTGCCTGTAATTATAATTCATTTATAAAAAATCATTTTTGTTATATTGAATTTAATTATTTAATAAAATGGAAATACTGAATTGATTTCATTCTATGAAATCCGTAACCCTGTTCTTTATACATGAGAAAATAAAATACGAACTTTTTAAATGAATATAACAAGGGTTATAGTTATCGTTATCTCTATGGTAATTATTCTTTATACAGTGCACAATCTCATGAAAACATTTGCTTAGAGTCTTTCTGCACTCTTATTAACATATTATTATGATAATCACACATTATCTAAATGTTCTGTCTTTTTGAATAAATGTCTCTATATGATATACAGTACAACATTTAAAAGTGTCTTTAGGCTTTAGTCATACCGCCTATATAATTAAATGTTTATCAATTATTTAAAACTGTTCAATTTCGCTTATAGCGGCTTTTCATTTACTTGTTGTGTTTTACAACATTATTATGAACCCTGAACCATATCAGGTCACCTGTTTTGATGATTTCATGTTACACAGATGTACACGGGTCTCAGGCGTCGGCGTTGAGTACAGCTATTCCTCTCGAAACCTCCGTCAGCGTCGCTTAGCGGTGTATGAACAGCTAGGCTAGGCGTCGTTCCTTTATCGTCATGGACACAGCGTCTCTGGCCTCGGGTATAGTCTGATGTCCGTAGTACGTAGTTGTAGTAACTCAGGTGTCTGCCGGTCTCATTGAAGCGTCTTCTGCAGCGTATCGTTCCGTGTGTACGACTCAACAAATACTTTATGAATGAGCGAGACAGATGCTCGTTTTTGGCTCACTGTTTACAGGGCAAAGCCACGTGTGCAAATGAGTTTCTATCGGCGAATATCTCAACAATCCTTTATTTATTTAGGTAACAAAGTTGTTTGTTAGACGTGTCTTGAACACAGTTATTAGCTATGTATACACGCGATCTTTAATTAGCACCGCGAAAGGTGTGAAATAGTAAAACGCTTATAGTTCACGACACTCTCACTATCTCGTTATGTGTTTGGTGTCTAAATAAGGCTACATTTCCGCACTATTCACTGGTCAACCTAGTTCTTCTTAATCTTTTGTCATTTTTTTATTATTTAAGTTTTAAAACACTTCTGACATGTGCCGACAAAATTATACATATTTATGCAGGTGGACTGTTATCTGTTTTGTTTGCTATATAAAATCTTATCTATACCCTTCTAAATGTACAATTGTAGCAGATAACGCTTATTATGCGTACTCCAGTTAGAACGATAAACATCGATAACAATGTTTCGTTATAATATATATATATTGATATAGACATTATGATTATTTGCGTAGTACAGGTGATAGAGGTAAGTGACCAATGTGAAGTAAAACTAAATGCAGTATTAATAACCCCAAACCATAATAGTTTGTGATACGTATACATTCAGTACAGTACGTTACTTGGAATATAAAACTGGCAATTATAACTTTTAACTGCCAGAGTTTTTTCTTATTTGTAAATCTTTAGTTACCATTTAGCACAAGCTAAATTGAATAAAATCGAATCTAAATTGTAAACGTAATTTTGCATGCAACTTTTTAACATTATAATAAAATTAGATACAAATTAAGTAAGTCAGGAATGTGAAATGCCTCGTATGTTCAAATTAAACTTAGTTCAGTCATACAAAACAAATCGTTTCTTCAGGAATCATAAATATATTTCTGAGATGAAATAATTCTTAAATGTATTTACTTCTCATATATAAATATGATTTCAACACATACAAATTACATATATATATATGTATATATATGTTTGTGTGTGTGTGTGCGCGCGCTCGTGTGTATTTCAGCGTCTTAATCGTAGAATGGTCTTTGTACATTCGGGTTTTTCCTTCTCATATTGGTATCTCTGTCATTTGTCCAATTCCGTGGCTTGGACTATACACTATGAACATTTTTACGTCTCCCAGCCGGCAAATACAAATACTAATTTTGGGCAGCTTTTTCTCTTAACTGTTATTACAGTTGCTAAAGGGATGCTCCCTCCCCGATTTCCGTAGCTATCTCACTTACTCCACATATGCAGTTTTGCTCTCCTCAGCTTCAGTGTATCCTGCTTCCAATGTTCACCATACTGCTAAATCTGCATCTAGATTATTCTCGAGGCTGCTGCACCCTCCTCCGTTTTCCTGTCTGTTTGGAAGGAACAAAAAATGAAAGAGGAATAGGCTAGCAAATAAAGCGAGAGGTAACAAACCAACAGAGGGGACTTCCAGCAATGCTCGGGAAAGTGACAACTAGGAATAAAGAAGTTGAGATACTAACGGAATGAAAAATTATAGAATTATTATGTAAACAGTTTGTTTCTAGGAGAAGTATTCTGTTACACACTGTACTTACAATGACTCCAATCAACTTCTACTTGTGATTAAACAGTTACCCTACCTGCAATTTAGATCCAATTAATTTTTTGACGACCGCACGGATCTTTATCTTTAAACAGAAGAATAAATGATTAGACTCAGAGAAATCAATTCTCACAAATGCTAATAACACTTTCCTGGAAACAAAACACTTCATATTACAGAAACATAGCGATAACCAGAAACCAACAGAATATTTGGAAATGCTATTAACACGTTGCAAATACGCTGAGCACGTTGCCTATCACACGGCGATATATTACTATAGAACTATACTATTTTCCCAGAAACAATTTAAATTGATTATTTGCCTCAATTCCAACATTACATCCAATAATTAATTACGTCTTAATCAACAAAGTTCGCTGTTACCATACCGAGAAAATGAGGAATGGCCAGCGTAATAAATAAATTTCCATTTAGACGTGTCCCAACAAGTTAATTTCGTAGCACCACCCTATTTACTACCGCATGTAAATTTTTGTTTGTTTGATGCAGGTTATAACGTTATACTCTCTCAGATGCTTACTGTATGAAAACCAAACACCAAACATCATATAGTGGAGTAGGTGGCTAGGCTAATTTCTTCTTCTTCTGCATGTCACGGAGTAAGTACTTTGCCTGTTCCGTCTTGTCTGAGTATCTCTCCATCTCACTCTCGGTCTTCTATTGTAAAGAATTCCAGTAATTAATTACTCTGGGAGAGTTATCAGCCTTTCGCAGAGGGTGACGTGACAGGACTGCTGTCTTATGGCTTAAGTCTAGCCATCATGCTGTGCCGGTTTGCTTGAGAACCGGCGTTTGTATAAAATAAAAGTTCGATATATATTTATAATTTATTAATGTCAGCCGCGAAATTGTTACGTGGCGCCGATCTGCGTTACCGTTTTGCCCCTCTGCATGCTGGCGCTGCCTGTTGAGGGAAATTAGTAATTAACTTGGCTGATCAGGCTCGCGTCGGGCATGTTGGACTCAGTTAGTCGCCCGCTACAGAACCGAAAACACTCTCTCTCCCCGGCAGCAGAGCTTTTCTAATTGTGGTTTTTGTTCTTCCCTTTCATGGCTCAGTAAACGCCCATAGACCTTCCGGGTTCCCGATGTAGTCGGAAATCTGACTCCAGAATGGTGTAATTTCATCTTCACCATGAGCTGAACTACATTACACTCTGGTTCCGCTGCTGCTGGAAGGGACCCCACTATAAGACATGACACTGTAACTCTGGACCAAAATGAGGTGATATTTAAACTTTTTACTCACACCTGGCCTCTACAGGAAACACCGTGTTCTGTGCATTTGACATACAGTTTGATTGACTTTTATACCGTTAGACTGTTTAATCGGGTGTGTGCCGGCTGGACAGTTTTAATGTAACCGGGGGTTAAGAATACAGTTAGTACGAGAATAATTGTAGGCCCGCCCGCTGGATGTGTCCAGCGTGCATTAATTTTATGCTCTATAATGGGTGCAAACGTTGTGGGGGACAGTTTTTTATTTAAGTAGATGGGTGTTGGTTGTATGATGTGCGGAACCGGCTGGTTTGGTTTCATTTTTTATCACGGGGTTTTTGCACTTAATCACCTTTTTTTCATACAAGGGCTGGGGTTTTTTTTAGTCTGCTATCAGGTCTAGTTACTTTAAAAAATTTCACAAATCAAGGGGTAGGCTCCTGTTGGTGCCAATTCATGCAAGCTTCTGACATGTTATCCTATGTCGGGTCGGGCATATGCTGGAACATGCCGGCGGCTGGGTCAATTCAGAATCTCTTCCAATTTCTATATATATTTCTAAAATTAAAATTTTACAATTTTTATAAAATCATACAGGCTGTACTGGCACTTCAATTTATGATTGTATTTTCTTGCTGTGATGTTCAAATCAGATTTCTTTAAAATTGTATATTTGTATAGAGTTAAAGATTCTCCAATCTTTATAAAATTTATACAGGCTGTGATGACACATTAGCTTTGTAATTGGATTTTTTGCTATCATGGGTCAAACCAGATTTTTTTTAGAATTATAAATTTCCAATTATTGTAAAATTATGCAGGCTGTACTGACACATAAGTTTACAATTAGATTTTCTTGTTATTATAGTCAAGCCAGATTATTTTAAATTTCTGAATGTATCTTTTATAAAACTATACAGGCTGCACTGACACTTTGAATTTGTAATTTCTCGTCCTTATGGTCAATTCAGATTTTCTTTAAATTTTATATTTTGTGAAATTAAAAATCTTACAATTTTTATAAAGTTATACAGGCTGTACTGACACCTTAAGTTTATAATTGTAGTTTCTTGTATTATGGCAAGTCCAGATTTTCTCTACCCTTATGTATGTATTTGATAAAAATATGCAGGCGGGGCGCGCCAGGCTTAATATGTTGTGCTTTGTCTGTGATCTATATGTGTATAGTATTGTATATTAGGTGTTGTTGAATTATGTGTCGGAATAATGAATAATAGTGATATATATATATATATATATATATATATATATATATATATATATATATATATATGATGATATGTTATATTATGGGTTGTTGAATTATGTGTTAAAATAATGAATAATATTGGTATATAGATATATAATGATAATAATACTGGAAATATTGTAATATTCAGAACGTTAACAAAGAGAAGCATGCTTATAATAATATAAAATTATGAATATGGGTTAAACACAATAATATACAAAAATATGAATTATAATTAACATGAAAACTATGAAATAATAAAAGTTGTTATTTGTTGGTTAATAGAGAGTTTTAATTGCAAGTCCCGTCCCACTGGACCCAGCACATTTTATGCTTCTTCTAGGCCTTCTACCTAGTCATAAATATCTAGTAGCCTCTCCTAAAGAAAAAGAAAATAAATAAAGAGGGGTTACAATGCATACTATCCCCACATGAGGGGTTGCTCCATCCGTTCATCTCTGACCGTTAGTCTTCACCATTGTTAATGCGGGCACGGGCTTCCATAGCATCCCTGTAAGTTTAAAGGTGAGATATCTATACGGATCGTTACTGCCAAGGTTTGGGCCATCCGCCTTATTGCCCCTAAAGGCAGGAGAGTGCCATAATGTCTACCTGAAATAAAAAGCAGAAAAGGGTTTATACCGGCTGATTTCTTGTTAATATTTAAAAGTATCTTACGTAATTTATACATTGAAATATTTATCTATCTATCTGTCTGTCTGTTTATCTATCTATATAACTAATTTACAACATTCCAGGAGTTCCGGGTGTTACCGGAGAATTGTATTCCATAAATCTCAGTCGTCATAGGAAACTTTGTTAATAAGTTGTGTAATCTAATAATATTTTAACATTCAATTGTCATTCAAATTATCATATTTTTAGACCAAGTTGTCTTGCGTATACCTTAAAATTTTTACCACGTAAGCCTTCAGTGATAGTTGTTAATTTTTAGTGGTTTGTAAATTTTCTTAAACAATGGTAAATATGAAGTTGCATTCACTATTTTTAGCCCCCCCCCTTCTAAGCTCTTTTTAAGTAGGCGTCTACAAGTTTAGCTTGAGGATGTTAAATCAGGGCAACGAGTACTTTTCCAGTGTAGTATCATCATTTGAAAATTTGTGATTTTTTAAAATCTATTTTGCGAGTTATCCCTTTGGGTAAAGTAGATGTGGGTATCTGTTTATATGCTTCAGTGATGGGAACTTAATTGTATAAAATTTACATCGGACATTCAAGTTCTATTTAATTAAAAAATATCTATTATGTATCTTTCGAAACCCGAAGTTGAGACGAACAGGTCTAATTTAATGGGGAATTTCCTTATTCCTAATTTTTAAAAGTGCTTTGATAAACGTGAAGTGAATCATCTGTGCTTCTACCAAAGTCTTTTTAATCCATTTAATCAAAATGTATCATGCATCATGTTGGTGAGAAGCACTGTGGTAATAGGGTCATTTATGGATCTAATACTGTTATATTAATATTCATTTTTAAAATTAATTTTGATATTATTTAATAACATATATTTGGGCAGTCATTTATCGTGTTGTATTTATTAGAGAAACCCTTTTCCAAAAAATATAGAGATACAAACAAAATAGTTGAACGTGTTTTTAGTTTAATAAGCAAAGTTCTAACTCTCACACTTTCTATAAATTTCTAACAAATTTATTTCTAATTGGTAGAAAGTTACTTTATTTTAAATATGTAAAACCAAAAGAATATATACAAAACCAGTTGCCTACTCCTACTTTGCGTATAAAACAAGTGAAGCATTTGATGTTATTTTGTTATCATAAGGAAATAAAATGTATTATATTGTCATTCTGTTAGACTTTTATTAAATTATCTAATAATGGAAACTGTTTTAATTACTGCAGTGTATACTGGTCAATAGGAGAATAAGATACTCATTAAAGAAAGTCTTTTGAGATTAGTAAGTTTGACTGGTAAAAAAATTATACAGTAGCTGTAACATTTGCTACAATTGCACATAAAAATTATACCTCCTCTTCAATCAAAAGATCATCATTAACTGCTGGAGAACGTCTTAACAAACACAGAGAAAAAAATCAGGCAGTATGTGGAAATAGTCTATTATGTGTAGGCCTATAAATACTCTATTATAAGTGTCGTGGGTCGCTAAATTGCTAATCCACTTATACACCAAGAACTCTGCATGCACGGTTTTAGAATAGTGAGAGTGTTAAAATATCTTGTTACTCTAAATGTATGTTGATTCAAAAAGTATTATGAGTTTCAGAATAACATGCGGAGAAGAATAGGAAGTTACTGTATTGTGAGCATTGTACTGATTAACACCCTCCCCCCAACCGCCCGCACACCTACAATTGGAATGTTGATACATTTGGAGAAACAAGATTTGAGTTGAAAGCAAAACAGCCAACATCAATCAAAGATAATACTTCAAACGTGTATATTGTAGCATGACAGATAATGCCCATAATACTGAATGGTAAAATGATCATAAAAATAAAATAAGAACAATTTGTTAAATCCCAGAAAGCAAAATAAAAAATTAATAACCACCGTGAAGTACAATCATAGATTAAAATAAAAGTTCATGTAAAACCAATGTTACAATGAGTGATGAGTCATCAAAATAAATTTAAAAACTAAATATGGAAAAAGGTAATACCCAGGTAGGATAGGAGTAGGTAAGGAAGAAACCCAGAAAATGACTAAATCCACAACAAGAAAAGAAAGTATTTTGTAAGAAACAAGAAGAGTAGGTGAGGAAGAAACCCAAAACCTGATGACATCCACAAGGAGATGAAGGAAATACATTTATAAGAAACAAGAAGAAGAGGAGGAATCAATGAATTAACAAGAACAAGACAGCATCCACAAGAAGAAGGAGTGCTCTTAAAAAAAAACCCAAACCCCAAAAGAAACGGATAAATATAATAATAATAAATGAAAGTATAACAAGCTATCAAATGTAGAAACCACATGTAAAATAAATGTAAGCCAAAAAGTGTATAAAGTAGAATTGAAAGTGAACCAATGTGAAACAATTATATAATACCAAAAACACACCTTCATTATATTCTATAAATAGATTTCTTGATTTTAACAAAACTATATAACTATTTAGAAATAAAATCGAGGAATAAAAAGAGAATCAGTGCAAGTTTTTGTGTTATAAAAATAAACCTTATGTTTCAATATTGAAGTTCACAAACTAAGTAAATGGTGAAATATTACAACTTTGAAGTGCCTATATTGTGTCTATGAATAACGTAAAATAAAGTATTATCATGACCGATAATACATGTGTTTTTTTAATAACTGCCACTCTTTGTATATAACATTCATTAGAATGACCAAAATAAAACAAGAGCAGGGCATATATATAATAAAAAGTGAAGTGACAAGGTATCATTACCCCAAAATCCAAAAAGAAACAGATAAAAACTGATCGTTGAACCTAGTTTAAGAAATAGAATATAAGATTAAAATAATTATGTTTTGTTTATGTAGAATAAGGTATTAGAAATCATCAAGTTTCAAATGTCAGAATCAACTAACATTCTTTAATTATGAAATATTTATTATGTATTATTGTCAATAATCAAGTATAAGATGTCAGTGTTAAACAACATCCTTTATTTATAATATATCTATTATGTATTACTGTTAATCATTAAGTATAAAATGTCTGATTTAGAAAGACCAATGTTAATTTGAATTATGTGTTATGTATGAATGGTATAAACCATATACTAATTGTTATTTTGTTAAAGTAAGAAAATGTTAATTGATGTCACAATAATAGCAAAGAAAGTCATAGAGGGTATAAACCAATATGTATTATTTAAAAAAAAAAACTTGGTATGTAAAAACTGTTAGAAATCTAGGCCAAATGTTAAAAACTATACAGCAACAAAATTGAGAAAATAAGTACAGAAAAACAATTAAACTGATAGGATTTATATAAGATAAGTCAATAATCAAGTCATGTAATTGGAAATATAGTTAAGGAAGATTTTGTAAAATTATAGCCAGAATTATTGTTAAAAATGGAAATGTAAAAACCCAAAATCCAGATAGGGGAGTCATATATTACTGTATAATATTTTAAAACATAACCAATTAATCTAATTGCAAGAAATTAAGGGAAGATAAACCTTTTATTACAATCTGAGATTTAATACGATCATTAATATAACTTGTAAGATGGCAGAATTTCGGAAAAAAACAGGAAGTGATTTTTAAAATCTATAATTTTCAAAATGAGATAAATTAGTATTTTAGATCAAAAACTTAATAAAACTACATTATTTGGTATCAAATTAAGCATAATAAACTGAAGAAGAAGGTTATGTATTTAATAGTTAATAAATTTGAATAATAGCAAAAATATAATCAGTTATATAATGTAACTTTCTCACATGCACAGGATGCCAAGAATTATGAAACAATGTATTGAATAATATTAATTTGGCTAAGACTTTAGTCGAAGACGAAGGAAGTAAATGAGTTCATTATTAAACGTTGAATAGTACACTTGACGAGCGCTTAAGCAAAGTTTAACCTAATTGCTGATACATTAATGGCGCATGTTTCAATAAGCCGAGTTTGACAAAAAACGCGAGTTTTGTGAAAACACCTTTTTAAACGGAAAATCAGTGAAACAAACACCCACGGACATTAAATTAATACCATACAGAACAGAACACCAGTGAATATAACATTTAAACGATTAAAACAGTAATAACACATCACAATACAAAAGTGGAATTACCGACCTAACTGACAAAAGTGAAATTGACTTAATACTACACAATTTTTCAAAGTAGAACACCAACACTGAACCAGAAACACTCCACCAACACGAGAAGGAAGAATTGCAGCTACAGGGACGAAGATTCAAAGGGAAAGCATCTTTTATTGAACTTTGAAACAGCGAGGTGTGATCGTCTTTCAACTGTACACGAGGAGCGGCCATTATTGATTACCCACAATACAACGCAACACAGCCTTTACTACTGAATGGTTTGAAATCTGCTCACTTACCATATATTTACTATCATATGTGTATTTTAATCTTTAAGGTGATATATTTTGTAATGTTTTACTTTTTAAACTTAACCCTTTTCTCTGACTATAACTAAAATAACTGTTAAAAGAACCCGAATATAAATAATTGCACGAAATATTGATACCCTGAGAATCGATTTATAAATCGATAAAGAGTCGATTTAATAACTATATGTTAATAAAATTTCTTATTTACTACAAAACTGAACATTATTCATTCCTAAAAGATAATTAACATGAAACGTAATTTTAATTGAGTAACTACGAGAATTTCACCACCTTGAAGGAAGATAACCTACAAATAAGAAAAAGTTCACATATCGATTGTTCTAGGAGACAATTCTATCAACTGGTGAAGGAATTTAAAAATACTAAAAAGGATTTAATTCATTTAAAACAAATAATAAAAAGTGCTAAACACCACAGAACATAATTAAATAATTAATTTTAATTAATTAAAAAAAAAACAATAAACAAAATTTTTTGTTTTCTACTCAAACATTTATAAATATAAACAAATTTAATTTAATTTGTTACAATATGAATATTTGTTTATGCCTGTCAGTTCACTTTATTACCAATTCCGCTTTGTATTAAAATCTTTGATAGCAGTGATGTGTGAAAGTTCGTTGTAGTGAACGTGTACTGGTGCACTTTGGGAAGCTTAAGTAATCAAATTTTCCATGGTTATCCACGTAAGTGTATATACTATTGTATTCGCTTATACCACGCATGTATACTGTTTACATTATTAAATAAATAAACATGTATTCGCCCAATATTCATAGTTACCCGAACGAAGCTTGCGCGAGTGTGTTTTAGTGTATATTAATATAGTTATTTGTGATGTACAAGTTAAGATGATTCATACTCACTTGATATGTGTTTCAAAATTTAATCTGAGTAAGGAACGTATGTACTTCCTGTTTGTTGAGTAAGGCAGATTAATCGCAAACTGATGCACAAACGAGTTGTTTTTTCAGTATTATCAACATTTAACTTCAATTTTGCAGTGCTACAGAAGATTAAGTAAACAATTCTAGTCGTGTCTGGCCTATCATGCCCTTCTGTAAATTGCCGGTATTCTTCACAAGATGGGCAAATGCCATCAATGCGTATTTAAAGAGAGATATCAAAGTGCTTTTCGTGCTGACTGAAAAATTATTTAACATAGGTTCTGCTATTATTTGCCTGTGGTACATAATGAGAATTTGGTGGCCCAAGACCATCTCGAACAGAGATCTATGGGAGGCCACAAGTCAGAGTAAGATCCAACTTCAGTTAAAGAGAATAAAATGGATGTGGATCGTTCACACCCTAAGAATACCACCAGAAAATATCGCTAGACAGGCACTGAATTGGAATCCTGAAGGTAGCCGCAGACGTGGAAGACCTAGGAACACCTGGAAGAGGACTATGGAAAGACAGCTGGCTGGTGCCAACAAGACATGCAGGAAGGTTAAGGCCCTGGCAATGGACAGAACACGCTGGAGAAATTATGTCAAGGTCCTATGTTCTACTTAGGAATTTAAGGATTTAAGTCAAGTAAGTCACTGTTATTATTTATTGTGTTAGTTCATACTGAATATCGGTCTAACAACGTAAGGTGAGCGTTATTGTGTTAGAGAGTTGTTAATAAAACTTGTGAACGATTACAAATACGTTGAAAATGTACTTCACTGTTTTGTGACATGATCCATGGTACTCCAGTTATATAGAAGTTTAATGTGAGAGCGAAAAACATTATTCACTAGACAAGTACCAGGTCTTCAGTAACAAATATATCCGAAAAATCTACAAAGAGTCGCGTTTAGATTGGAAGAGTTGAGACAGGCCCAACTATCGTGACATTAAATTTTGTTGCAGTAAACATTTTACATCTGTCACTTATCATGGATATTGTTAGTAGGTACTGAACGTAATACAAAGTAACTACGTTTTAATATTGTAAAAACGCATTACAAGTGTGCAAACCAATTTGCGGCGAAGTTTGCAAAGTTAGTTAAATTTTCAGTGAATGAGGTATATCAAAATAGTGAAGAGTTCAAAGAATGAATATCAAGCTCAAGAAACAGATTTGATTAAGAACAGTAAGTGAATCGTGCGTAGTTATAGAGGCCGGTGTCTCAATAACATTTCCGAATAGAGTAAAAGTGTAGTTGAGAGTGCAGAATCATCGATTCTATATCCTTTTAAAAAACTCCACATTTCAACAAACGCCATGCAGCGGATTCTCATAAAATATCTGAACATAATTTACACAAGATTCTATTTACGCTGAGGGCCAACAAATATCTTACAGCACCGAGAATTTTTCAAATATGTGTTGTAAATCCAAAACGCAGGCAAAAACATTTCTAAGAAACTTCTTCCACGATGAAGGGTTGCTTTGAAATTTACACAGATAGCTGCTGGTTTTTGGACGCAGAGAATACAAAAAAATCACGGTGTCTACGAGTAACTGTTTTGGTGAAGATTTTAGACTAGATAATGGCTCGTACTTTTTTTGATAGTGAAGCTTCAGATTTCGTAACAACGAATGGCAAGTGCTATCATAACATGATAATGAAATTTTGTCCCCAATGACCATATTTAATTAAAATTTGCAGTAAGAAAATGGAATTTTTATGTTATGAGGTAAGTAGGAAACATACTGGAAACGGAAATATATGAAACGATTTTAGACATTAGAAAATAGTTTGAAATCCCCTCCTCATCTTTATTAACGACGTTGATAGAGTTCATTCACAATCTTGTGCAGGTAAAAACGAGTGATATGAAGTAATGATGTTACCTCAGTATATTCTCAGTTTCCGTCACAGGTATAATGATAAATCAAAGAGAAGCAATAACCATTTACGTAATTTACTCCTTAAAATTGCATAAATACTTCAGTATTTTTCTTTAAGCTTATACATTTTTCAAACAAATGAAAGGCTTGCAAAAACTAAATAAATATATATCTCTTCCTCCACAGCGCGGGTTGTAGATAGACGTTTAACATAAAACACTGATATTCACATAGGTTTGTTACTAATATTAATAGAGACACAAATATAAAATATACGATTACTTCTGATTTTGTGTCTAGTTTTTTACAAACAGAAAACTAACTGATGTATGTACTCCGTCTGTAACTATTAAAGTTGTTAATCGAATAAGCTTGATGCCTCTAGACTTTTAATCATAACTGATGAGCGGGGGGGGTTTACAGTATTTGTGAAAGCTTAGTACTTTTAACACGTAACGCGCAACACATTGATTTACAATGAATAGTCACGGTTTTCGTTACGAAGTCAACAGCATGCTCGAAAATAATTGTTCTATTTCATTTTCTGCCAACGCATGAAAATACTGGTAGCTTCTTTCTACGCATAAGTACACTCTTGACAATGACGTTATTTTGTGTTAAACTGAATCACGTTGCGACAATTTCAAGTATTAATATGGCCTTAGTTTGCCTTTTTGCCGTCTATACGTACACGGAAATTTGTAAGTTAGTAAAATAATGATATGAGTTGGGCTATAAATGTGTTTACCGATATATGTGTTTATCATAAAAACTTATGATTAATATTGATTTACGGTATGTTTATGTTATTTATAGAACATATATTAATTAAAATATTTACGTTCAAATATTTACAAAACGTTGCGTTATTATTCATTTTCTGTGCGACAAATTCTCATTTCTGTGAGATGCTAACAACACGAGACGGGGAGACAAAGTGATATACTATGGTTTTTCTACTTTACGTGTCATGAACCTGCATCAACGTTGTGATATTGCAGGATATATTGGAACTAACAAATAATAGCAGTACTACACTTAGACCGCAGCCATTTTACTGCAGTTACTTGGACTGTATTCTATCATTTATTACAATTCCCTGTTTTGTATTTTAATAATACCACTGGATTATTATTATCATTATTATTAATTATACTATAGTAATTAGGAATTAGCTTAGTTCATGAAAACCGACGTATATGTTTACATAGTGTTAGTACGCGGTCTTCCACACGCATTCAGGAACTGAATCATGTTTTCACAAAACAGGATTCTATTTTCGGCGTTTCTATACATAAAAAACGAAAAATTTTACCAACACCGCATGACAAGTGACAGATGGAAAGCTGATTGATTGTGAAGTAATATTAGAATATTGGTAGACGCTAAACGTAATCATGGGTGGAATACATTGTTTTTTAACGGTTGAAGGGCACGTATATAGTTTGTGTAATTACATTGTTAGATATCTTTGAGATTATGCAAAAATATTTTAACCAAACAAATTTTGGTTATTTAGAACGAGAGATACTTGAAAAGGTTTCGTTCGCACTTGGTTGAATTTATGCTGTAGAGTTTAGATGTGCATAAATAAAAAATGAAATAGTTTAAGATTGCTCGTAATGAACCAATTTCGAATGAAAGAGTTTAAGTTGTAATATTTTTAACACAAAATGTAAAAATGCAATAGAAAATTTGAATGTTGCGTACATTTGGAGATGCCTCTCACGATATAGGGCAATCAGAAGCCCTTACGAATAAAAAATTCGTTAAATAATTTATCAATAAACAAAGATTACTATCTTCTGAAATAATATTATAAAAAATGTTTAGTATGCCAATCTGGAATTTAGATAGACTACTTTATTTTGTAGAATATTTTGTTCAGCTATAACTGTTGTACGACCAATCGGTTTTTGCACTAAATTGACACTCATCGTCCCTCGAGTTTATGCTTTCTAAACTCGGTAAATCAAATATTCCACAAATGAAAACACTGATTAATAAAAAATATAGTACACGTATAAAAATATAGTTTAATATATTTTAATGAAATTTACTATATGTACGATATAGGCTTATCTGTAGTTATTACAATGAAACTCATATATTAATAATAATAATAATAATAATAATAATAATTGTCTGTAGTAACACAAGTTAATTTGTTAGAGGACAAAGCCAGTATAACAGGCTTAAGAATTTCTGGCGAAAAAACAAATTTCTCACGAACATTAAAAATGCGCTAAAATTACTGGTAAGAGATATTGGTCGAATAGAGAAGGTTCGAAAATTTAAGTATCTAGAAGAAATAATTCAAGAGAATGGTTTAAAAAAATCTGCTATAGAAGAAAGGATTCATAATTTGGAAAGGGTATTGGGTATAACTAAAGATATTTACAATAAAAGGTGCATATCTAAAAATGCGAAAATAAGGCATTACAGTACAGTAGGTCTAGTGAAGCCAGAATGCCTATATACAAGTGAACGTCTAGCATTCAATTATAATTTAGACAAACTATAAATATTGGAAAGCGAATTATTAGGAAAATTTAGGCCCACGAAAAACTTCAGACGGTTGGAAATTAAGGAGTAATGATGAAATATATCAAAGTATAGAAAATATAACAGAAACAATGAGAAAACGAATACTATTATTTTTTGGACATTTATGTAGAATGGACAATAGGCTGACAAAGCAAATCTTCAAATATCTGTGGGGGAAGAAGTCAACATCAAGTTGGATTAAAGGAATACAAAAGGATTTAGAAAAAAATTATATACACGCAGCAGAAGCAATTGGAAAAGAAGTTTTTTGGGGGAAAAGTGTTAAAAATTGAAGGAGTCCACGGTAGGAGAGAGAAAAACGCAGGTTCAAAGTAGATTGAAGACAGGAAGAAAAGACACAGTGAAAAGATGAAAGAATATTAGAGAAAAAGAAAAGAACAAAGAGTAAAGGACTGAAATTGGCATGTAGTCCTTAGATATCCGATACAAAAAATAATAATAATAATATATTTTGGAAATATCGACGTAATAGATGCGTCCTAGGAGTACACAGCTGTTTGTAACGATAAAATCGTCTTAATAGTTGGCCAAACAATAATGACGA
The DNA here is from genome assembly GCA_034769895.1 of Magicicada septendecula. Taxonomy (NCBI): domain Eukaryota; kingdom Metazoa; phylum Arthropoda; class Insecta; order Hemiptera; family Cicadidae; genus Magicicada; species Magicicada septendecula. Next base: position 273,506,850 of record CM068374.1, read on the forward strand.
GATCTATGTTTATCAAATAATTACGTTCTTATTAACAAGAGAAATACATTATCTAAACTTGATATAAACTTTATTTAACACATTTTTAGTTAATATTTTCAACAAGTATGATATAGAGCTACCAGGATGGGACGTCGATTTTTCTATAAACTTGCTCCCTTATTTCAGTGTTTAAAATATTATTATCAGTTATTTTCTCTATGTTAGCAGTCTTCATCACAACTTTGTCAAATTTTGTTGCTTCCCTGCTATATACACTTTTTCCTCGAACGAGGCCTTTCGGTTTCGCAACCATTATCAAGTTCTTCCTACTACAAGTTGTAGGAAGAACTTGATAATGGTTGCGAAACCGAACGGCCTCGTTCGAGGAAAAAGTGTCTATAGCAGGGAAGCAACAAAATTTGACAAAGTTAAAATATTATTATTATTATTATTATTATTAACGTACATAATATGTGTTGGTAATAATTCAAATATAACATTATTAAATTATTATACGAATCTTTTATAACACTATTTATATAATATTGACTTGTTTGGTGATTGTGGTGTATCATGTTCAAAAGTCCACATACGCCCGTGTGACGACAAAAGTCGGATAGATGTGACGTCACAACAGTGGACTGGTAATCACTCCAGTTTCATAGAGTAGGGACACGTTTGTGAGACTCTATTTTAACCTTTTTCATCATGTAAATTCTCTTAATTCGATCCTTGTAATCCTACGTGCACACTTTACTTTGTATTTTACATTCTGCGTTGATAGACTATTACAATGTGTTCAGATGACTGTTAGGCTAGACGTAAAAGTTTATAGAAAGTATCTCTTGAGTAAATAAGTGCATAATGTTTGAACTTCCATACACAGTATGCAATTATATTATCATCAATATGTCGTCGGCCCCTCTTAAGGAAAGACCTTCTCAATAATGCCCCACAATTAAATAATTAATTAGTATCTAATTAAATGTAACAGATTACTGATATATTATGTTTTAAAAGGTTGCCATTTACATTTAATTGTGTGGTTGTATCGTCCACTATTACTAACACTATTACCTTTCTCGTTCTTACTTTTATGTTATGTATGTTATGTGTGATTGTTGTTGAAATGTACGAAAGAAGTAAATGATAAAAAAGAAGAAGTACATTTTCTATTTGACGAAGTGGTTGATTCTTTAGTAGATTACGTTTAAAGTGCTACAGGCCATGACAATTCTAAACATGGACTGTAACAGATATATCACTCAGGCTCAATATAGAAATTAAAAGAAAAAGCATTTGTAATGCAATGAAATTAACATCGTCATTTTTTCTTAATTATTTGAGTTACAACTAGATGTTATTCCCTATCTACCACGATTACTGTTAGTTTATCATTAATTGTTAGTGTAAAACGAATTTGACAAGCTTCTCATCACAGACTTTAAATTCTGTCTGAAGTGTACATACGTATTACCTAACGCCACATTCAACTTTACAGACAGATATAGATTAATAATTTGCTTCTCGAGGCTGTAGTTATGGGATGGTTTCGATTACTCTGGATCGTTTACGTCAACTGAATTTATCTCCGCTGTTCCAAACGGCCATTCGGCCTTGAAATCAACTCAATGCCTGTACCGTTACTCAACGGTTAGATCACGAACCCTATGAACAGTGATGAGCGTCGCCCCTGACATCACACGGTCATGAAGTGACAGCATCCGACCGAGTGGCCCTTAGTTACCGAATGCGTTTATCTGTAAAACAGTGTTATTTTTATAAACTTTAAGGTGTAGAAATGATACGTTATGCGACTGCCAGTCGTACACATCATTATATGCAACGGAAGGGCTCAGCAAATAATTTTTTTGCGTTTTCCTAAGAAGGAGAAATCAAAACCAAAATAAATAAATGCTTGAAAATAGATAGACACATTTTACGTCGACATCGCTTGTATCCACGTTTCCGTTACGTTACAGGGATTTAAAGAATGAATTATTAAATTGCCCTAAAAACACGTTTTAAAGCCCGATTCAGTGCTTATGTAAATTTGCCATTCCATATTGGCACAGTAATTTCGATTAGGCCTATGTGTGTTGAAGGTGAAAGGCCTACAGGCAGAAAATCCAAACGTTTATAGAAAAGTAGAGAATCTTCTACAAGCGCCAACAAACAAATTATAATTTTATTTTGCAAGTACTTTCTCTCAGACTAACAAGTAGGTGTGGAAAACATTAGTTAACTAGTAGAGTTCAGTATTAGGGGTGCTTTATAATTCGGGGTAATTTCGAAACGGTGCTAAGAATCATGCCATATCTGGACATAATAACGTTTATCAAATACACTGGACAAAAGTTTATTTCTGTATGTTAAATTAAATTAATATATTGCTTTTTTAGTACTTTAGAGCTTATTGAACTATGCTTAGGCCTATATGTTTCTTATATATTTTGTAGGAGCCAACGTATTTCAGTAACATGTGTTTAGACATAATAGTATCCAATGTTTAACATAAAAGTAAATGTCTATAAAATGATCTAATCTAAAATATGTTTCTCTAGTTTACTTTTGTTAATCTAATTATCCCTGGTTCGATTCCCTCGCTCACTATATATTCAACTTGAGTTTCTTCAGCCACTAGTTTGATTTTTTTACTTCAGCCCTGGAGTAATTTTTAGTTTTGGGAGTAAAACGTCCAGGGGTATTCTTGGGTAATTACGTGATGATGAAACGCAATGCTGGCCGCATGTCTTCCTTGTGTTCGAACACCCTGTCTAACTCCTAAACAAAGTCAGCGGAAAAAAAGGAAACCGTCTTCTTATTATTATTCTTCTTAATGTTATTGTGGTTTGCACTAGTATTGACATTAATCATATTATCTTAATGGAACATGTGAAACCAGGTAGCGCGACATTTTTGGTGTGCGGCGCAGAAAGAACCAAGAAGTAGGAGATGTTCGAAACAATAGTAATGAACCAATAAAAGTCCGGTAGTGGAAAAATAAAGGCCCACTTTGATGAAATGCGAAAGCGGTACCGAGGTGGTCAGCCTGAAAAAGAGATGGGGTTTTTAGTGGGTGGGAATCTCACAAACAGGAAAGCTGTGTCTCTCTGATAGTGCATAATGCATTTGCCTTCATTCAGACAAACTTTTATTGTCATTCAATTTTAATAAAGATTTTCATATTTCAAGAGTATAAATAATTACATTCTAGTACGATGTAGTGATCAAATATTTCTCTTGCCTTTTATAAATATTTTAGCTTATAAACGAAGGTTTTTCAGAACGTTTTAAAATTACCCCGTGCTACATTTTTGCACTTAATCCATTCAAGCTCCTTTCAAAACCAGATTGCTGTAAGGTACAAATTTACCCTTATTTAATTCTGCATCGCTAACCTTACGAATCTTTTTCAGTACTTAACTAAAACTTTGCTGTCTTAGGGGAGTTTCTGTTTTTTTGTTTTGATGCAGAGTTATTTTTTTCTAGTATGCAACTCACACAGAAGCTACAAGTAAGTTATTCTAGTTGTAGTGGAGTGCAAGAGCTGTCAGATCTCCCCATATCTGTCACGTATACCTGTCCCCATATCTAATGTTTTACAACAGAAACATTAGACTGTCTTATATTTCCTTTACATATATTTAAGCAATGAAGACCCATACCTTCTCATTTCCTTTTTAAAAATGGCGAATTTCATGATGGTTATAATATTCTAATGTTGCCCAAGTATATCTGATAAACATTTTATAATATCACTGTAGCATAATAAGCCGTCTCTGCAGAAAAGCAGCTTTTGGTATAGTGTGGTGCAATAAGCACCCAAATACGGGTTCCTGTGAATGCATTTAACATATTTGTTCATCAATACGAAACAGCAAAATAAATTGTTTAAGACAAGTATATTTTAAGAAGACTCTTTTAAGCAATCAACATTTTTGTTTCAAATGAACATGTCGATATGGAAATCAACTGAGAGCTTAGGACACAATTTAAGTTTACCTTGTTCTTCATACAAAACCACAAAATTATCAAACAATATAAATTTTACAAAACAAGCAGTGTAAGTCTTTATAAAATGTTGACGTGGAAAAGTAAACATATTTAAAAAATAAAATATAATATTCATCAAATAAAATATACCAAAATAAAGGGAATAAAGTATAGTTTTTCTGTGTAAGTAAAATGTGCCGCTTGGAGAAAATTATGAGCGACATGAGACTAGCCGTAGGAAACCTATGTTATTTTAAAATACATCAAATACGTTGAATTTAATGTGTTTACTCTACTTTTATTTAGAATGAAAACTAATTAAAATTGTTATATTAAAACATAGTCTATGAGTATAAAAGAGCCTTTTTAAGCATTTAATAATACTGTATATCTTTTGATCATGTAGGTACGTAAATTAGATAACTGCATCTACACAAAATTTTGTTTATTAAATCATTTCAACTCTGTGTATAGTACAGTGCGCATTAAAATATGATACAGTATTATTATTTGTGTACGCGCGCGCGCGCGCACACACACACACGCCAAAGTATAATGTAATCGGTACAGTACATTCTCCTTAAAAAGTTTAACATCGTGATCGGTGATAAGTACGTATTTTCATTTTGAATTAAAATAACGTTCCAAGTAATTGTTTGCTGATAAGCAAAAATAAATTTGGTTAAATATATAAATAATGGCACCTTATTATACCGCCAGAGTAGCTTAAAAAGCACAAGCAGGGCACGTTGCTTACGTGAGCCGTACCGCTTACAAAGAAGGCAGTGTGGTAGCGTGTTCATGCTTCAACCGCCCATTATTTCCCAGGGGATGTTACTCCACATACTCACCACCACTGGCTGATTCAACTCGGGAGCTGAAAAAAACATCTTGGTATTTATGTTAGTGACTAGTATTCGAGTCCGGCCCCTCTAAATTAGTAAATATTGCCAACCGATAACGAGATGACCAAGCAATGGAAATGAGAAGCCGGCTGACTTCATTCAGTAACTACATTTCTTGCCTCTCCATGTCTTTTTCTGAACCTAACCAGACATCATACCCATTCGTCCATTTGATTCATTCACTCGCCCATTTTTGTTTCCGGCATTTGCATTGTACGAAAAATATGATAAAGGAGTAAAGGAACCTATTAATGAGTAAATTTACTAACGAATTTCAATTTCTTAAGAAGACAAGAAATAATGAAATTTATATTTTTTACTTAAAATAGGAAACTAAAATCTTCCTTTGACAACAATTATATACAGACGGTATTATCGTAGTAATATTCGTAGGCACTACGTGACTGCACATGTCAATGCCACGCGTAAGTTATGTATTACTGCCGTTGGACAGTTTTCTCTTAAACCTCTACATAAGAAGACGTATCCCTTAATGAATACAGCACACAAATAATAATTTCAATATTCTCTACGCCAAAGTATTTAAGCAGTAAATTATGAAGTGAGTTAAGTAGAAATCGATTTAAACTGAAGTTAAAAGTATTTATTGTGCACTTCGTAATCAAGCTATTCAGAAAGTTATTACTCTTTTGGGACGAACATATTAAAGAAAAAGTGGCTTAAGAATCTTTAACAGAAAGAACATGAATGAAAAAATATTTGTCTACAAAAAAAGACGTTAACAATTGTATTTAATTGTATTGTAATCAAGGGGAGTTCCATCATTTATTGAATATGTATTTGTTACCCAACAATAGTTTCACTACTTACAGGTACGAATAATTTTAGAAGTTATGAGTTAATATTAATCATAATATTGATGTTTCTGAAGCCAAAATTTGGTCAAGTTGGAGGAATGTTACGAAAATTTCAAGAGTACATTCAAAGAAAGACTTTAACCTATATTTGCTCTCTTAAGACAGTACCCGTTAAGTTTCCCAGGAGAGGGTAATAGTATGTATAAAATGTGCTCCTACCAATAATGATACTGGGAAATCATGAAGAAAAGACTGTATTGAATCTTTTGGAAAAAGGTAATGCAGTGCTAAGAAAGCAGAGCATAAATGCAAAGAAAAGAGGATTCAAGAGTTGTTACAAGGACGAGGGCAAGCGAAACATGAAAAAAGTCGGGGTATTTCAAATACCTTCAGACGATAACACCAATGGTGATCTAGATACTTATAAGCATGATAACACCAATGGTGATCTAGATACTTATAAGCAGAAACATAATGTTGTATGGACTACATTTGTTAGTAATTTACAGCTGTTCCAGATGATAGTTGAGACCATTAGGTGTATGTAGAAAGCTAAACCCGTAACCATTCTAAAACCATCACTATACACCTTCCCTATGAAAATGCGCGTTTTTTCTCTCGTTTACCGGTACAGAAGTGTTAAGTTATACGAGTTCAGTGACGTACGCGTTTAAAGGTATACAATGGTATACATATCAAGACAATAAAGAGTTTTCTAAGTTTCATAAATTATGATATTTTTTGATATGTCTGATGACAAAACATATATATTGCAACGATACAAATTATGACTGCTTAGATAGGTTATTTTGAAATTACTACAACAGTGTCTATATCTGGAAGTAAGAAAATTGTATTCATTAACACATTAAAAATTACTATTGTCTTATGGCTTTATAATAAAAAATTGTTTCTTTCAATAAATGAGTCTGTTGGCTTGTTTTACATATATGTTACTTGTGCGTAAAATTCCAACTGTTTTCGTAGACACCAGGCGCTTTGCTCGCTGCTCGTCTGCACGTCGACTGACCGAAGATCACTAATTCTGAATATCCACGTCTTGGCATACACACACACTGCGATATAGGACTGTTATTGTTTATAACTTGAATAATCTTAATCTCAGGGATCAAAACTGGGTAAAACAGATTGTGTACTAGGCTTACACAAATTCCGGCTTCTTGAAGTGTTCTCGCGTTAATAATCAAAATATTACGGTAGATATTTTGCCCTAACCCGGATATCTTCCACTCTATGCGAAAAAGTACAAGAAATTGATCTATTTAGATGTCTGAGTTCTATAAATTTGCAAGGGTTACAAAGAACTCGTACCGTGAACCAAATTACTAAGACTAATGGAAATCGACTTGTCTTGTCACGAAAATCTCGTGACAGCGAGTATGCAAGACTTCGTAAAGAACTAAACGGTCCGTCCGCTGAAAGCGACCGTCTTAAATAAATTTTTAAATTTCTGATTGGTGAAAAATCTAGCAACGTCATAGATTTTCTTAGTGATAGCCAGACATCAGGCTGAAACTCAGTCCGATTGTGCAAATGCCTGTCTAGATTTAATCTACAAATTTTATTACTTGCTAGGAAATAACGAAATAAAATAAGACTGATTTCATAAAAAAATCATATAAAAATTATAGTTGTGGAGAATTGAGTACATGGAGAATGTAGCTTATGGAGAATGAATACCCTGTCCAATTTTCAGAACGAAATGTTAATTTTCACCGAAGTTATGAAATAAAATGTAAATCACACGCGCACCCGCAGACTTACACACAAATATTCCACATGGCATAAAAGAGTACAAAATTATGAACATTTTGACATAAAATACTTTTTTAAACATAGCTTGACCCAAACTTATGACTACTTTACAAAGAAAAGAACAAAATCAATTTTTAAAATGTCTATGGCCGTCAGAAAACGTGTTATAGCATTAGTAACTTATCCCTATTATATGAACTTCCATCCTGTGTTCTGTTGCAATATATACATATATGCGTGCGCGCGCGCGGACACACACACACACACACACACACACACACAGTGTGTGTGTGTGCCATAAAAAGCAGTAAACATGAAATTTTTATTTTTTTACCACATGAAAGCTCACAGTAAAAAAGTTGTAGATAAAAGATTTATATTTTGTATTTTGTTTCAATAAAATTTTGATACGAACGCTTGTTTGTCCGTAATAACGAGACGATTACATAGTTAAAAGTAATCGCTCGCGATTGCTAATAAACTGGAATTATTATAACGGTGTATTACAAACTACTCTTTATTTGGCTAATGTAAAATAAACAAACGATAACAGAATTTTCTAGTATCATTTGTTAATTTATTTGAATTAGTATCAACAATAATTATTCAGTAACAACAATTAATTTTCATTATGCCCCATTTCACCTAATGTTAGTTGCTCCTGACAACAATAATGTACTGGTATTGTTTATAATGCCTACTTTAAACAGTACGTAATTTTGGTAATAGATTATAAGTAAACAATTCACCACTCTGTCTATAAAAGCAAGACATGTGTTACTATAATGTTCGACCTATAATTTTAACGTCAGTAATTTTGTAACATGAAAAGTGCTGAATTTAGTAGAGCTAAAGATTCAGGAATATTAGTTAACTAAATATACATTAAAATCCACTTTTAGTAGCTTGATATAAGCAGTAAGAGAAATGCTCATTATAAAAAGTAATAGGTAAAAATCTTCCATCGGTTACCTTTCCTCTTACCCCGTATATTATACAAAATATATAATATTGTGTCTGTTTCTCTGAGGAACCTAAGTATTGACGACCGACTCGTTGTAGCCTCAGACGTTCTACGAAGAACAGAGGTTACATTTTCCCGAGTTAAACGTTTTTTATGTAATCAAAACATATAATTACAATTTGCCCGTCACTACTTGTTATTCGCTTCCCCCTTTTTACGTGACTCACTACTCAGTTGATTGCACCTAAATCATTTCATTCACTCTATCTACTAGGACGAGTTACTTTGATACTAATAACATAGCTTTCTAATTCAATAACATGAAATCACAAAACGTCAACACCGCACTATTAATATATCTGTACAGTGAATTCTGTTTTTATTCTTATACTAGCTGTTACCCGCGGCTTCGCAGGCGAATATTGGACTTACAATAAGTATTTTAATATAATTTTTATTACTTATGTCTATATGGCGTTCTGTCAGCTCGTGTAATAATTTTCTACTCATTAGTCAAATTCTCTCCAAAGCCGTTTTCAACACTTATACTATTTTAACTTTTAATAAATTATTATATTGGTGCAACAGCCTTTGGAGATTTAAAAGTACCCGTTTACAAAGCCTTTGGAGATATTTATGAAGTACTTGTTAAATCAGAAAAGCCAAATTCTTTATTTTAAGTGTTAATGTGTTAGAAGCATTGTAGCGTATAACACATTAAACGTTATTTTTTCCTCAGCCATGGCTTTTATTTATTTCAGCAGTAAACTAAAAACCAAAAACCGTTGTCACCTAACCTCACAAATGAAAACAACACGTATTTTCGCTTTGCATTATGTATAGGACAATTTAGAATTAGTACACTTCTTCTTTTCCACATCGTAATATATCGATATAATCGTATATTATATAAAACATCAAAAATATACTGCAGGAATAGATAAATGTACAGTTCCGATACTGCTAAATAGGCTTTGTTTATTTACTTGTTACTATGGTAATTAATTCTGGTCTCCATGGTTTTGATGACATCTTTATACGCGTCAATGAAAAGACATAATTAAAAGGGCCTAAATCGTGCAAACGGGGCAAAATATCATATTCTAAGTTAGACAGTATTTTTCACTTTGTGTCAGAGGTTACCTGTGCAAAATTGCAGTCGGTGTAACGGTGTGGATTTCTATTCAGTATCCATAAACCCTCACACTTTGAGTTATATATATATTGCAACTTTACTTATATGCGTTGTTGTTGTGTTGTGTTGTGTATGAGTACCTACCTGCTGTCCGATCTTGCGGATTCTTCCGACTAGGGCGTGTGGATTTTGGATTTGAATTTCGCAAGCTGGTAATCTCAAATTTATTGCAACAACACACAAAATAAGTTACTTTAAAGGGGGAGAGTTTTGTGAGACTGGTAGGCTTTATCGTACAACAATAAAACAATGAAATATGGGGTAATAAAACGTTGTTTATTACTCCAATAACACACAAGAATAAAATGGTTATTATATTATCAATTATCTTACAATCTAAACAATGAATTGATGTTGTCTAATGTTTTTCAATTGGTTGATAATTGAAAAGAAACTAAACTCGTTATTTGGGGAGTTAATTGCAATTGAAAATTTAATTAATTAATTGATTTAATTTAATTAAATTGCTTTAACTAAATTGAATTTAACTGTTAATAAAACAAAATATAAAAACTCTGAAGTTAATTAGAATAATTTTCAAAAATAAATTATGCGTGACATTCTAATTCACGTCATTTCATTTCTAGTGATTTGACTCCTGTTATACTGCAGTATGAGCTAATAATTAGATTGTGAGTTAAGATTTGTATAGCGCTTTTATATTATTTCTATTCTCTTAACTACAGCTTACTAATGACTTAGACTGCTATACAGATTATCACAATGAATTTATTCTTAATTACTAGAGTCTTTGATTTTTATATGGCACCTGAATTGTTCAAATTACAATGCTTTTAATTGAAAAGATAGAAAATTTGATGTTGAAAAATAAATAAGTTGATTTTGCTTTCCTGTTATTGAAGAGGATGTTAGAGTTGCTCCAAATAGTCCCTCGTTGATTCCGGTCCGGTCGCTAGAGAAAGTAATCTGCTTAGACCTCCTGGATTCGGTCGTTGAGTTCAGAATTCGGCAACACTCTGCTGTCCTGCTGTTCGTTGTATATTTTAACGTCTACGGCTTTCTGCTGGAACTGGTTTCTGTCCCTCGTCGATTCGCACGTTGCACGCCAGCGTGTGTGTGTGTGTTTCGTTCGAGTGGTAGCTCTGCTCGTCAGCTGTTTACCAATGATTTAGACGGCCTCTCTGCTGTATTCTTGAAGTCTGGTCTTGAAGTCTGGTGGATCTCTTGCGTGCTTATGGCCACAGCTTGCAGTACACAATAAGCTTGGTTGATGTAATGAAGAGTATCTTGCCCTTACGCAATAATTACGAACTGTACAGTTGATCTGTATTTACTGTGTTCGTAACTGCGTGTGTGTTGACCACGTAGAGTCTTCTGATGAATCTTCACAACTATGGTTACGAGACGATCGAAGAATTACGTCTTTACTTCGCGCGTACTGGCAGAAGAGTGATGTTTCAGCCCGAAAACACCGCGCAGGTAGGGATTTTCGTCAAATGATTTGATTGGCTGACACACTCTCCCTACTACATAAAGTTTGAATTCCCTTGGTCCGTGAGAATGAAGTTAGATTCCCACAGACGGAGAATTAATATTATTACTAATATTATTATTCCGGCGGAACCAATTTTTCGCTCCGGATTTCCTGTGATTATTTAATTTTGCAATATCTTGGTTGCAAACCAAGTTGTGCGAAATCTAAAATATACAATCTGTTGGAAATTATTATCTTTATAACATATTAAAATCTCATTAATGTAGCTCTATTTTTACAGAAGTTATTTAATTAAATTAATTAACTCTTTTATTTGTTAATTATATTGCGTAAAATTTGCACACGTCATTATTAATATTTCGGCAAACATTTTGGCTATCTTGGATTTCGCCTTAATTTATTAATTTCCGAGATATTAATAATTAACCGTTTGGGTGTGGCCCTTCCTTATACAGCGAGCTGATTACATAACGGCCAGGTGCGTCGCTTTACAAAGTTTTATTTTCATTGCTCTACATACAAATGGAGTTTTGACCATTACAATTTATTCAAACATGATTTTAGTATGCAGGTGACATATAACCCCAAATAATTAATATTTGGTGCTGTTATATACGCGCCCACCCATTTAAAAAAAAATGAATGTAATAATTACAGTTATTTTTTTTTCAATCATTACACACGTATTTTGTAATCACTATACTTATTACCTATACATTGGATTACTTATTCTAAAGACACATACATAGGTGTTAATGTTATTCCACATATATTCAATTTAATTCTAAATACATCTATTAATAATATTATATTTGCAAATTATTGTGTATCAATGTTTTTAGAAAGGGTAGTAGCTAATTGCAGCGTTTAAAAGGGTTTGTTTGTAAACAGTGGCACGCGCTCGAAAAAATGTGCTGACTGTTTGTTTACAGTCGTTATCGCCTACGCGCGGCTAATTGCTTGACCTACATTCAAACCGTCGGTCGGCAGTTACCGCGTGACGTAACTATTTCCTGCCTGTGCGTTTGTTTCATTGTACACGCTCGTTATTCACCGCGTTATAAATGCATTATTATTTTATACACAATCTATCTACAATTATTATTAATAATATAAAACACACGTAATTTATTTTAATTCTATTTATAATATAATTACATTATCTTTTAACTGTAATATTTCATAACCATTTTTACGAATGGTTCTACAATGTTTCGCTAACCACCGGTCAAATCCGTCGGCGTCACCGGATTCGTCGTCCACGTCTTCCCACGCTGACTGTGTGGGAACATCGTCGTGAAGTTCCTGTTCCACCGGACGTACAATTGTCGGAGTATTGTGTTATTGTGTACAATTGTTGTATTGTGTTAACGGCCAACCATGGTTCCGTACCTTCCGGTTGGAATACTTTGTCAACTGGCGTACAAATTTCTGTAGAAAAATCACTTTTCTTAAATCTAGCATTTTCCTTATTTTGATCTATTTTATTTCTATACGTTTTAGCATGATTTATGGCGCTTCCTCCCTGGAGGCGCCCGTTTCCAAGTTTTTTGGAAACTTACGATTCTTTTTCTTGTCACTAGAGTCTTTATTGCTTGGAGTATCGCTGTCTTGCTCTACTGTATCGCTTCTCGCTATTTCGACCGTTTGCATTGCTCTAATCGGGGCCCCATCGTTACCCTTATATTGCCCTTTCGGTCTACCGATATTTGGCTTGCCTTTGTATTCAAAGGTCTTATCTGGCGGTTTTGACGATGTCTGGGGTGGAGTAGAACTTGTACTCGGTCTCTGATCAGGTTGCTGGTGATATTGTTCCCGTGTATTCTGCCCTTCGTTATTTCGGCGAAAATCAGGATTATAACGCCACCCACCAAAATCAAAAACTGTCTCGCTTTGGGACACTAGAATGAGCAGTTCATCGACCGTGCGTATACCCTGCGTAAACACGGCTACTCTTATGTTGTGATTAAAATGATAGGCAAGTTTCGTGACTATGTCAATCTCCGAAAATGCTGGGGTTAAATGCTTCGCGCGCTCGACCTGCTGGATTAAATAATTTTCCGCGGTAATACCCATTTTCCTATCAAATCTCCCATACTCTAGTTCATTGCGTAAAAGTCTTTGAGTATGCGAGTTCCAGTACCGGCTTTCAAATTTTTGTTTGAACTCCGCGTATGTGGACACTCTATCGCGTACAATGTTATACCACTTACGCGCCGAATCACGCATCGCGTTAACTACCCACTGTATTTTGTCTTGATCTTCTAGTCTGGAACCTACTCTTGCCATTTCACTCTCACAGGCTAACAAAAATTCAATAGGGTTTTCGTTATTTTCCCCTGTAAAATACACGCGATTTTTCTCGTCGACTGGACCTTGTACTAAAATATTAGGAGCGGATCTCCTCCGTACCTCCTGTCGTACTTTCAAAATCTCGTCGTTTAACGCTTGTAAAGACACTCTCTTTATTAGAGTCTATGTTAGATCGCGTCTCTACAATTGAAGCGTCTAATCTATTTACTTGTCGTTGCGTTTCTGTCGCATCGGCTTGAATCTTTACCTCCAGAGAGTCGACCTTTCTCGCGACCTCTTGCGTTTGTTTCTCACAACGGCTCATATGGTCCTTGAACCGGCCCTCCATACGTGTGACTTGTTCAATAAACGATTTTTGCATAGTGGTCTCAAAAACCTTAAACCGTTCATTTATTTTGGTATCAACCGTATGTACTTTTCCACCGATTTCAGCGACTTTCGCGGTTAACTCTTTATTACTTTCACCGATTTCAACGACTTTAGCTGTTAACTCGTGTACGCTTTCGTCTATTTTCGGGGTCAATTCTTTACTACTTTCTTTATTACTTTGCTTAATCTCGGCGTTTATGTCGGCGTTACTGTGTTCTAATGCTTCGGTTAGACTGACTTTTTGTGCTTCGATTTTAGACGTTAATTCTGCGATATTTAGCTCAGCTTTGGCTGCACTCTGTTCAAATTTCGCGTCTATTTTCTCAAATCTCGAGTTCATGTTAGCGGTCAAATCCGCACTCATTTTCTCGTTCATTTGCTGTATTTGTTTAAGTATTTTGTCCATATCCATTTTAAATACACAACAATTTCAAATATAAACAGTTTCAAATACACAGAATGGTTTCAAATACCCAAAATAATTTCACTGCTGTACGACTACCAATCACAAAACTCTTTGGGGATTGTTCAGTTGGACGCCAGCTGTTTTAAGAGTTAAAACAGCAAACTTTGTTTTAAACGTGAAAATTAAATTTAAATTGATTTTAATTAATTTAATTTTCTCGAGCCCCACGAAATTGGAGCGCCATATGCAACTTTACTTATATGCGTTGTTGTGTTGTGTTGTGTATGAGTACCTACCTGCTGTCCGATCTTGCGGATTCTTTAAACAGCAATGCATCGCCATGATATCACTGCACGTGTCTTCAAACAAAAATTAAAATCGTTGATGTACTTGATTACACATCACTCTGTATTCGGCGAAACACGTTGCTGGCTGTATTCTGTTGAATGGCAAAAACGAGGTTTGCCACATGCACATATTTTGATTTGGTTGGTCGACAAAGTACGGCCAGAAGAAATTGATAAAATTATTTCAGCAGAAATTCCGGATCGGAATATCGATCAAGAGTTGTTTGACATTGTACCGCTAACATGATCCATGGTCCATGCGGTGATCTCAACATGACGGCGCCGTGCATGGACAATGGAAAATGTACGAAACGTTTCCCAAAAATGTGTATAAACGATACTATCACTAATATCGATGGTTATCCATTGTATCGTCGTAGAGACACAGACAATGGTGGCCAATCATATCAATTGCGCATGTCAAACGGTGGAAATCCGGTTGACATTGACAATCGCAGGGTGGTTCCGTATTCGCCATTGCTGTGGAAAACCTACAAAGCACACATAAACGTTGAGTTCTGCAGTTCGGTGAAGTCCATCAAATACATTTGGAAATACGTTCATAAGGGCAGCGATATGGCTGTATTTGCTGCTCAAAATGTAAATGATAACGACGAAATAACACGTTATCAAATGGGCCGATACATTAGCAGCAATGAAGCAGTTTGGCGCATTTTGAGTTTTCCCATACACGACAGAGACCCTGCTGTTATACATTTGGCCGTGCACCTTGAAAATGGACAGCGTGTTTATTTCACTGAAGAGACTGCAATACAACGAGCATTAACTGCCCCAAAAACCACACTAACTGAGTTTTTCGAACTATGCAACCGACCAGGTATTTTCGGTCAATTCGCAAAGACATTAATGTACACTGATGTGTCACGATTTTTCACGTGGAACAAACAGTCAAAAAAGTGGGACCCACGAAAGCGAGGCGTTCCAGTCCAAGTATACGACGGCATTTTATGGGATATACATTAGGCCGATTATACACAGTCCATCCAAAGCAACGCGAATGCTTCTTCTTGCGTTTGTTGTTGGTTAACGTTCCTGGACCGACGTCCTTCCAATACTTGCGAACAGTCAATGGTATTTTGTACGACACGTACCACGATGCGTGTCGCGAATTGCATTTGCTGGAAGATGACAACCATTGGGATCTCACACTTACAGATGCAGTACTGAGTTCCTCTCCTCATCAAATTCGCCAATTATTCGCCATATTGTTGACGACATGTTTTCCGTCGCAAGCTTCTGCTCTCTGGGACAAATATAAAGATTCCATGAGCGAAGACATTCTGCATCGCATTCGGACCGCTGATCAAGATCCCAATATCGATTTTTCGCCGGAAATATATAACGAGGCGTTAATAAAGATTGAGGATATTTGCATTCTCATTTCGAATATGCCATTCATTCATTTCGGTATGCCATCGCCTAACCGCCCAGCAACAGACATCATTAACAGCGATTTTCAGCGCGAACAACAGTTCGATGCGGCCTCTTTGACTACTTTTGTTGCAAATAATGAGCAACTGCTCACTACTGAGCAAAAGAACATATACGATCGAATTAATTTGTCAATTGCAGCACAACAAGGCGGATTCTTTTTTTTGGACGCACCAGGCGGCACTGGCAAAACATTCCTCATCTCACTGATACTTGGGCGCATTCAATCACAAAATCATATTGCGTTGGCAATGCTTCATCAGGCATTGCAACGACTTTGCTTGATGGTGGACGGACTGCACATTCAGCACTCAAGTTGCCATTGAACGTTCACACAAATCCAGACGCAATGTGCAACATAAAGAAGCATTCCGGCATGGCTAAAGTTTTGCAAAAATGCAAAATTATTATCTGGGATGAATGCACTATGGCCCACAAGCATTCACTTGAAGCTCTCGATAGAACGATGAAAGATCTCAACGATAATACCAGCAGACTTTTCGGTGGCGCTCTACTGCTGCTGTCCGGTGATTTCAGACAGACATTGCCGGTCATTCCACGCGCTCATATGCGGACGAAATTAACGCATGTTTGAAACAATCATACCTATGGCGAAATGTCAATACATTACGCCTTACCATAAATATGCGTGTTCAACTGCAAAACGATCCATTGGCACTGTCATTCTCCGAACAATTGCTCAACATTGGCAATGGAAAAATTCTATTGCATGGAAATACACAATGCATCAAATTGCCAGACAATTTTTGCAGCATGGTAGCCACGAAAGATGCTTTGATTGAAAGCATATTCCCAGATTTGCGCGCTAATTACATTAATCATGCGTGGCTACGTGAACGAGCTATTTTGACCGCAAAAAATATCGATGTTGACGCTATTAATTTCAAAATATAACAGTCATTGCCTGGCAATGAGATGTCGTTCAAATCGATCGACACTGTTGTCGATCCTGACGAAGCAGTCAACTATCCTGTTGAATTCTTGAATTCACTGGATTTACCGGGAATGCCACCACATAACTTGCGATTAAAAATTGGTTCACCAATCATTTTGCTTCGGAATTTAAATGCACCAAAGCTATGCAATGGCACGCGATTGGTCATAAAAAAAATCATGGGCAATGTTCTTGAAGCTACCATTTTGAACGGCAAGTTTCAAGGTGAAGTTGTTCTCCTGCCACGGATCCCAATGATCTCTTCAGACTCGCCCTTTCCATTCAGACGCCTGCAATTTCCAATTCGCTTGGCATTCGCAGTGACTATTAATAAGTCACAAGGCCAAACAATGTCCATTTGTGGGTTGGATCTAGAAAATCCGTGCTTCTCACATGGCCAATTATATGTCGCGTGTTCTCGCGTTGACAAACCATCAATTTGTTCATTTATACACCTCAGGGATTGACGAAAACATTGTTCATCAACTCGCATTAAGATAAAAACAAAACAAACTTTAATTCTTTTAGTATTAAGATTCAACATTTATTTCAATATACTTTACTTTTTTTACATTAATAAAAATATGACTGTCATGGAAATGATTTGAGTTTTTTCTTTGTTTGCTATTATTTAATCAAAATGAAAATCGTGCAAATTTGCATCATATGTTATTGGTAAGGCGTCACATTCCTCTGCCACTCGCAGTCCATCTTCGGTGTACATATGGTTCGGTGGAGCCACAGCGTAGAAGCGTCCATTTTCATGAGTCGCCACATCTCCAGTCGCCTGTAGATCAATTATGAGCTCACGGACCAACTGAGTTCCACGCAGTCTTCTCCACACAGCTAATACATATGAAAAAAAACTGTCAAACATTTACACACATACAAAAACAGCAATATCTTTTTTGCAATCACATTATTATACTTACCAACAATCTCACGAAAAGTACCGCCTCTTTCGCCAAATGTGCCAATGACAAGCACCAAATATCGACCGGCCATGATACGAGAATTGAACGGCGCAGGATAATGAGAAATTGCACTCATTTTTTGATTTTACTTTGGGCAACAGCAAATCACACAATGACGAAACGAAAAGACTGAAATGTCAAACTCAATGCCAAATGTCACTTAGTATATAGTTTATCGAAAATTCGAATATCGAAAAAACGTTTGCTGAACCCGCTAATAGCAGGCAAGCCGACGTTCGGGCAGGACAACGTATGCCGGGTCCGCTAGTATATATATATATATATATATATATATATATATATATATATATATTGCAACTCTACTTATATGCGTTGTTGTTGTGTTGTGTTGTGTATGAGTACCTACCTGCTGTCCGATCTTGCGGTTTCATCCGACTAGGGCGTGTGGATTTTGGATTTGAATTTCGCAAGCTAGTAATCTCAAATTTATGGCAACAATACACAAAATAAGTTACTTTAAAGGGGATGAGTTTTGTGAGACTTGTAGGCTTTGTCGTACAACAATAAACAATGCAATATGGGGTAATAAAACGTTGTTTATTACTCCAATAACACACAAGAATAAAATGGTTATTATATTATCAATTATCTTACAGTCTAAACAATGAATCGATGTTGACTAATGTTTTTCAATTGGTTGATAATTGAAAAGAAGTTAAACCCGTTATTTGACAAGTTAATTTCAAGTTAAAATTTAATTAATTCATTTATTAAATTTACTTAAATTGCTTTAACTAAATTGAATTTAACTGTTAATAAAACAAAATATAAAAACTCTGAAGTTAATTAGAATAATTTTCAAAAATAAATTATGCGTGACATTCTAATTCACGTCATTTCATTTCTAGTGATTTGACTCCTGTTATACTGCAGTATGAGCTAATAATTAGATTGTGAGTTAAGATTTGTATAGCGCTTTTATATTATTTCTATTCTCTTAACTACAGCTTACTAATGACTTAGACTGCTATACAGATTTCACAATGAATTTATTCTTAATTACTAGAGTCTTTGATTTTTATATGGCACCTGAATTGTTCAAATTACAATGCTTTTAATTGAAAAGATAGAAAATTTGATGTTGAAAAATAAATAAGTTGATTTTGCTTTCCTGTTATTGAAGAGGATGTTAGAGTTGCTCCAAATAGTCCCTCGTTGATTCCGGTCCGGTCGCTAGAGAAAGTAATCTGCTTAGAGCTCCTGGATTCGGTCGTTGAGTTCAGAATTCGGCAACACTCTCCTCTCCTGCTGTTTGTTGAATATTTTAACGTCTGCGGCTTTCTACTGGAACTGGTTTATGTCCCTCGTCGATTCGCACGTTGCACGTCAGCGTGTGTGTGTGTGTTTCTTTCGAGTGGTAGCTCTGCTCGTCAGCTGTTCACCAATGATTTAGACGGCCTCTCTGTCGTATTCTTGAAGTCTGGTCTTGTAGTCTGGTGGATCTCTTGCGTGCTTACGACTACAGCTTGTAGTACACAATAAGCTTGGTTGTTGTAATGAAGAGTATCTCGCCTTTACGCAATAATTACGAGTTGTACAGTTGATCTGTATTTACTGTGTTCGTAATTGCGTGTGTTGACCACGTAGTCTTCTGATGAATCTTCACAACTATGGTTACGAGGCGATCGAAGAATTACGTCTTTACTTCGCGAGTACTGGCAGTAGAGTGATGGTTCAGCCCGAAAACACCGCGCTGGTCGGGATTTCGTCAAATGATTTGATTGGCTGACACACTCTCCCTACTACACAAAATTTGAATTCCCTTGGTCCGTGAGAATGAAGTTAGATTCCCACAGACGGAGAATTAATATTATTACTAATATTATTATTTCGGCGGAACTAAATTGTCGGTCCGGATTTCCTGTGGTAGTTTAATTTTGCAATATCTTGGTTGCAAACCAAGTTGTGCTAAATCTAAAATATACTATCTGTTGGAAATTATTATCTTTATAACATATTAAAATCTCATTAATGTAGCTCTATTTTTACACAAGTTATTCAATTAAATTAATTAACTCTTTTATTTGTTAATTATATTGCGTAAAATTTTCACACGTTATTATTAATATTTCGGCAAACATTTTGGCTATCTTGGATTTCGCCTTAATTTATTAGTTTCCGAGATATTAATAATTAACAGTTTGGGTGTGGCTCTTCCTTCTACAGCGAGCTGATTACATAACGGCCACGTGTGCGTCGTTTTATAAAGCATTATTTTCATTGCTCTACATACAAATGGAGTTTTGACTATTACAATTTATTTAAACATGATTCTAGTATACAGTTGACATATAACCCCAAATAATTAATATTTGGTGCTGTTATAATATATATATATATAACAAAACTTCCCTTTCATCTAACACAATTATCTAATATTTGTATGTTAGATAAAATGTTATTTATCCGTGATATTACTTTATCTGGGCGCCAGAACAAATCCCAGATACAAATGACACGGTTTCAGCTTAGCTCAGCGCATGGAGACACTCTTTCTCAGGATTCGTTCAGTGATTGTGGTTTTCAAGGGGAATCGTTACAAATACACTTTAAAATTTGTTTGATTATTTTTAATTAACGTTTTAATTAATTACTTTTAAACTTGATTAGGCTAATGGTAGGACTTATTTCTACCCTAACACTTATAATTACTGAGTGAGTGTGAAAAGTAACGATTAAGACGTTCAAACGACCCATGGCTCTTATCTGGTTTAATTAAGAGATTGCTATCTCCCAAACCAGTGCTAAAGAACAGGTCTGCAATAATTTGCACGTCCAATACTACACCCCACTTTCCATTCAACACTCCTATACTATGTTAGAGCTAATCTTATAATTAAAATACTAAGCGTGAAATGCTTAGTGTTTTTTAAAAATTGTTTATTGCTTTTATTATTTGTTTAGTGCTTATTTCATTGATCAATGAATCTATTTCTTACTGATTAATGCGTTGACCTAAGATAGGAATCCATAGAAGTCCTCCTTTTGATGGTTTTGCACAGAAGAATTGATGTTGATCAATGCTGTAGAAGATGCCCTGGCAATTATAGATGCTGTAGCCTTCTGTCGCACAGGTCCTTCACGGTTGATGCTTAATTAATTAATAATTTAATTAATTAACGTTGTTTTATGCAGCGAGAGTTGTTGAACGATATTAGTTCATCTTCACTGCGGACTACTTCTCGAATTTTATCTTAATTACACTTTTGCGTGATTGAAAAATTTCTGTACTTTATTTATACACGACTAGTGCGTTTAAGATCCGAACGAAGAGTGATGCTACCCCTCGCTTTGAGTTGGCGTCAGTTTTAAATACTGGGTTCTGATTGGCTGTTCAAATAAATCATGCGTTTTTCCAGTTTTGACAATCTCGAACAGGTCGACAAAACACCCCTTGACAGGTTTGAAACGGCAGAGAATTTCTAGTTAAATTCGTACTTCCTGTGTTTGCAAATCGATTGATTACAGGTATTTGCAAACGTGTTTTCAAAGATCTGACCACAGAATATTGTTGCCTAGGTCTTTATCTGTGTGTGTGTGAAAACACCTAATTCCTACGTAGCATACTTCTCTCGTTATTCCTTTTGGCGTACGTCTTCCGTATAACTTCTTCAATTGTTAATTATATTAACTGAGATTGTGGCTACTTATAAAGCTTCACTTGCTGAATACAATGCTGCTTTCAGAATTGCTGTATATTTACTAGTTTTTAAGTTATCACAGTTTGAACTGATAATTTGTATTGAGTAAAATTTCATGTTCGTACCGGTTGCTGATGTCGCTGTGACGTGGTTAGAGTGAGATGGGTGCGATTGTACGTTCTCTCTCTCTTGCTTGCGCTGCTACACTCCCTCCGTCAGACACTTTTATATAACGCTCAGCTAGGACGCTAATATGAATCGTTATAATATATATATTTATCAAGGGAACTGAATGGACAAGAGAAATATGCTAAGTCAAATAAATGTGCTATGACGTACTTGATAATTATATATGTGTGTTGTAGCATGACAGATTATCCACATTGTTCTAATGTAAAAAATTATTATGTATAAAGAAAAACTAAAATGACATCAAGGAAATCTACTATAAAAATTAATTAAGGACCAGAGTAAAGTGAAATTAGAGTTCGAAGAGATAAAATAAATCAAAACCAACCATGCAATATATAATGAATTATAGGAAAATAATGATAGTCCAAAATGTAAGGAAATACCCAGGTAGTATAGGAGTACGTAAGGAAATAGCCAGAATAAACCGACCTCCATAATAAAAAGACAACTTTTGGAAGAAAACATATTATAAAATTAGAAAACCTCAAAAGAGATTAAATGTCTGTAATAAAAGTATAACACAATAAAATAAAAATCAATGTAAAATATGTGTAAGTAAACGTTGTAGCTGTATAATTAAAAGTGTACCAGTGCAAGTTATTTTTATAATGAAAAAACAAATCTTAATGATCCCCTGTAAATGAGATTCTTGATCTTATAAGACTAGTTGAAATGAATAGAGATAAGATCAGAGAATAACCGTGGACCAGTGCAATTTATTTTGTTATGAAATTCTACTAAGGATGATCCCATGTAAGTGCTACTCTTTATCTCACAACATTAAATAAAATGACTAAAAATAATATAAGTATATGCAATAAATAGTGAAGTGATCAAGGGTACATCCCTAAAATAAAACAAAAACAGCAAAAGACTGCATAAAAATTTATTTTAAAAAATAATTTAAATGAAAAGGAAAGAACAGATGTGTTTTGTTTATATTAACAGTTCATTGAACTCAAGGCTTGAATGTTTGAGATTGAGTATGATTTTTTTTTGTTATAAAATATATTTGTTATGTTTAATGGTATTAATCAATAATAAACGTTAATGTAATCAAGTAAGGGAATTGTAATTAAGATTTTATAAGGTTTATATGTCAGAAGGGGTATTAGCAAGCTGAATTAATATTAATTCAACATTACATTGTTGAACAATGTAATTAATAATACAATACAATTAATAAACATTGTATGTGAACACATGTAAAATCTAGGCCAAATGATAAATCTCAACAACCTTATAATTAATAAATAAGTTAAGGAAATTAATTAAATTGATGAAAATTATATAATGTAAATCAACCACTGTGTATTATAACTGTAACAATACTTTGTAAAGGTATTGAAGAAATGTATAAAATATTATTAGAAAAAATGCAAGTGTAATAACACTGGAATCTAAGGGGAAAGCCTAAATTAAAGATAATATGTAAATTAGTTAACCAAATCATAAAATTACAAAGAATTAAAGTAAAATAACCATTTTAATTCAATCAGTGATCTTGTTCAATGATAATTAGGACATAATAGAAATTGTAAACCATATAATGACAGGAAGTACAATATGTAAAGCCTGCATTCAAATATACGGTAAATATGACTTTTTGAATTAGAAAATACTCTAAGGTATATCATGTTTGGTATTAAATAACACAGAATTAACTAAGGAAAGTGATTAGGTAATTAGTATTTAATAAAATTAAATAATAGAAAAAATGTAATCAATCATATAATGTAACAGTCAATTATTTAGGCGGAAATGCTATCTGGTTAAAACGATGTCGATTTAATATTAAATCAGCCACGACCTATTGTATGGAGAAGAAGGAGAGTTAGTTGATTGTTACACGTTGAGACGTACACTTCAGAACGAGCTCACGCAATTTAATTCATTAAAAGAGAGAAGAAAAAATTTTGGACATGAACTAAACCTAGTAAAATTGAACCTGAGAAATTTAAAAAATATGAGTCAACACTGAGTTCCAATGGAATAAACCAGATTAAACTATTTATGAAGATTGAAATGTGCAATCCCGATACACGTTAATTCCAAATTTTATCGAGACGAAATTGGCCATAGTCAACCTTATGAACTAAATGGAACAAGAACACTTTTGAACACTGATTGTCGAGCCGAATAACTGACCACTAATCCAGAATAACTACACTGTTATGAAGAGAAATTAATCACTACTGCGTGGATGAGGAACACCTAGAGAAGAAACATTTATTTGAAGAAATTCCGTTGTGAAGACGACTACTACGTAAGCAGCACGGGAGCCGCCATTTTGGGAATGTTTCGAGTCGAGCCGAGCACAGCTGAGATGACGTCACCTTCACTCAACGCCGTTGGTTCGAGAAATTTAGCTTATTAACATTTACTATTCAATAATATTTTGTATTTTTAGATAATTAAGGATTTCTTATAGTAAGTGTTATACTTTTCAGCTTTGCCCTTTCTCTGACTATTATAATAACAGCTAAAAGAACCTGTAATTTAACTTTAATAATTTATATAACCAAACCAATTCGCCCTGAGATATGAGTTTGTGAGCTGTCGATTAGCTAATCGATTCAACATCGATTAGTCTCTATAACGTTAATAAATTCCTTGAATATTATAAATTTGAGTTTCATTTATTAGTAAAAAAATAGATAGAAGAATTTCAGATCATATTTGACACCTGGACTCCAAGAAAAGAAGCAAATAACACCATTAAAGGAGTACGCCCAGTGAATAACGGAAGACCGCTAATCGATTATTACATGATATAATCTAGTTAACGCGGAAAAACCATTCTTGTTATTCTAAAGTAAATTATTAATTAAATTAATAATTAAAGGAAATAAAAATAAATAAATACATAAGAAACAATTAATAAATAATTAATTAAGTAAATAAATAAAAATTTTTGTTAAACAAAATTTTTTTAGGTTTTATTATATTATAATTTTTGTAATTCCGAAACCCGTATAAGTGGTATTATTACAGTGTGTGTGTGTGTGTGTGTGTGTGTGTGTGTGTGTGTGTACCTAAATAAATAATGGTTTGTTTTGGTTTAAAACTAATTTAAATTTGTCCGTGTTTATCATCTTACAATAGCGATGCTCTAACCTGCCATTAGGTAGGACAGTTTTCCGTCTATCGTCCAATAAATATACCTATAATGTTTCGTTCCTGACACAGTACCGATGATTTGCTTTTCTCATTAAATTTGTTTTAATTTTAGTGATGTTAGGGTCGGTAATTTGTTCTAGGTGCATATTGGGTAGCTTTCGATATAATTCAGGAATTATTTCGAATCTCGTGGCCAATATTTGTACGTTATTTTTCCCAGACACATGTTCTTCGACAAATTCAGGAGCGTATCTATTCAAGGTATCCGCTATTTTGTTACTACTAGTTCTAATGTATTTTTGGTGGTAATGTCACACTTCTGAACCGCCATATTCCAGGCGTTAACTAACCTACACTTAAGGAGGAAAGATAAAGCTTGGTTACTTGTATGAATCTAGAAGTGTTTGCCGTATAAATAGTAACGCAACGTATTTAAATCACACGTACTTCATTTCCGAATGTACAATAGTTCTTTTCAACACCTCTTAGGGTACGGTTCATATATGAGATGACGTGATGTTCTCCGTTATTGTCACGCTGATATAACACTGCACCGATAGCATTGTCACTGGCTTCAGTATGTATGACATAAGTGCCGTCATCATTAAGGTGAAGCAGGTGTAACAGCACGATATATTTGGTATACACATAGAGTTAAATATGTATTTGATATAATTTTTTGTATTTCACTTAACACAATATTTATTATATACGAATCCTGCAAGAGGCTTCACGAATTAGTTACAAAGTTAAAAAAATTAACATACACGTTATGTTAGTGCGTTAAATGAGATATCGTTTCCATTATCATTGGCAGCAGTATAGTGTAAATACTTCAGAGAATCATAAGACACATATAGCACCTTACTAATTCCATTAAGTATTTTGGTTTAGTGCTATGACAAAAGCAGATTGGATGGATAATGCAAATGCAATTGACGGTAAACAAATGGCATTAAGAACTGCCATTTTCGTAGTGGGGTGTAAAGAAATAATTTATCTACAAGTAGCTTGAGAGACCGTATGCCTATTAACTTAATGGAACGTAAAATCCCGCACTGTGGTTACCCAAAATCTAGTGAGATAATTAATTTTATAATTACAGTTCAGTGCCTTAACCTCCGCTGTGGCGAACGTTGTTTCCAACGCATATACGCACGCAGCCCCATCCCAGTACAGTAATGTTGCACTTCAGCCTCTGTTATTATAATTAAAACCACTCCTGTTGTTTTAAACTTAGATGTAGCATCAGGTAACAATTTAGTATACTGCTGAAGAAGGCCAAAAGACCGTCAATTTTATTTTTAGAATTGTCAGTTACTGCATAAACAGTAGTGATTGCATTCACATTGAACATTGCGTCAATCAATTTCGGAAAAAATGTTTGACAATTATACGCGTGTGAATGTGTGTGAGTGGAACATGGAAGTAAAAGGCTATCCTATTAAATAAAAGTGGACAATCTTATTGAAAAATTACGGCGCATTACTCGAGCCATGTCCAAAAGTGTGAACCATTAAAACACACCAATGAGTGGTTACAGATTTAAGTAATATTTACTATACGTGTAAATATTATTGTCATCATCATCATCATCCTCAAGGTTTAACCAAGAATGGTTTGTTCCGGTCTCAAATAGGCAAATATTACAACTGGTCACTCCAGCGCTCCCTCTGACGTCCCACACCTCTCCGCCCCTCGGCTTATAGTTCCATAGTTGTTTGGGTATGCGGCAGTCATCCATTCGGCAAAGATGTTCCCACCAATTTAGTCGATACTGGGCGATCCTGTCGAGTATACTTATAATATTCAGTTCCTGCCCTCATTTCAGCCGCTTGGATGCGACTGGCTGGCCTTTCGTTAAAGTCCAATTCTCAGATCCATAAAGAAGTGTGGGAAGAGGTAACACACCTTGTAGAATTTTAGGCGTGTTTCTATACTTGCTGAATTAAGGGTTCGCCTGATGGTCCCGCACTTAATGTTGAACTTATGCAACTTGTTCACCACGTCTTTGCTTGCATTATAAGACACCCAACCCAGGTATTCAAAACTTGTTCCAGGACTATAACAATTTTTGCCCGTACAGGATCAGTTCCACAAAAAGCCATCACCTTGGTTTTAATGTGGATATCTACAATCCAGAGTCTTTGCAGATTCCATTTAACAAATGTATACCCATCTGCAATCTGTTTTCAGAGTCCGATAGAATAGCCTGATCGTCCGCAAACAACAAAGAGTCAATTGTAGAGTGACCAATCGTAAAATGGTCTGGAAGACACATATGCCAGTTTTGTATGACATTGTCAATATATAAATTAAAAAGAGAAGGTGAGAAGGTGATAATGGACACTCTTGTCGTACTCCACAATTGATAAGGCCAAATCTAGGAGCTGTTCTGGGTCTCCCTGCTTCTATTAAGATTTTATTCTCCATATACACACTCTTTATTGCTCTAATTAGATGTTGTGAGATCCCTTTTCTTGCCATTACTGCCCATAGTTTGCTCCAATTCACTCTGTCAAAAGCCTTCTTGAAGTCGATGAAAGCTATGTATGTGGGCAGCTGATACTCTCTACGCTTTTCAATGAGCTGGGCTATTGTAAATATACAATTTAATCATGATCTGCCCTTCCTGAAACCGTTCTGGGCCTCTGAAAGTATTGTCTCCGTTATCGCATTCAGCCGTGTTCTTAATATACATGCATATAATTTATATGAAGTATGAAGAAGGTTGACCCCTCTGTAGTTCCTGCAGTCATTACGATCACCTTTCTAGAATATAGGAATTAACTTTGTAATCCGCCAATCGTCAGGAACATGACCAGTGGTCTAGCATATATTAATGAACTGCAGCAAACGATCATGCAGCAAGGCTGGTGCACACTTTATAAGCTCGACGTTAAGTCCATCAGTACGCCTACCTGGTGCTTTTCTAATCTTACAGCGGTGTAGAGCAGCTAACATATCATCCATTGTTATTGGGTCCACACAATCACTGATATCAGCAAAGGTTTTTTCTTCCAGTTTATCCTGGGTCCATAGTTGCTCATAGTATTCAAACAATTGTTGTTCTGAGATATCTCTTACCGTTCAGGTTGTCGCTTTCAGGTTATCCCTTTCCGTTCGATTTAAATGACTTAATATTTTGTAAGCTTTGTCCTGCCTGCTATGTACATCGTGTTTTATATCACTTACATATTTATCCCATGAACTTCGCTTGATTGTCCTGACTTCTCTTCTGGCAATGGCACATCAACGCTTATATTCAAACCTTGTCTGAGCAGTGTTTAAGGTTAGATGTTCCGGTATGCCTGCTTTTTAGCATCTATTATTTGTCTAATATCGTCATCCCATACCTGTAGGCCTCGGTTTCCATACCTTTTTCGTCTCGTCTCCAATGCTTCAAATACTCTTTGTGATATGACGTCTCTGATGTTACCCCATTCTTGATTTATATTGCTACTGATGGGTTTTTGTTATGCAAACTGACTCAACCGGGTCTGATACAGATATCTTATACTTTCATCTTGGAGCAGGTGTACTTTAAAAGTTTGTTTGGAGCACTGGCGCTCTGTAGATCTGGCCTTTCTCCACCTACCTGGAATACTAATTTTTGATATGAGCAGAAAATGGTCAGACTCAACGTGACATCCTCTAAAAACCCTAGTATCCTCTACTAAATTTCCTAATTTCCCATTAACTAAAAGATAATCAATTATTGAACGAAATCCTCTTGCTGCCAAGTATATTTATGTATCTGTTTATGCGGGAAAAATATGTTGGTTATCCTAAAATTGTTGAATGTGGCAAAATCGATGAGGCATCGTCCATTTCCATTTTCCATTCTTTCGCCGTGACATCCCGTGATATTCCTTATCGGAGAGTTTCCAACACGTGCATTGAAATTATCTGCTATTATCACACAATCATTCATGTGTATATTACTGACAAGTTTCTGTAAGATCCTGTAAAATTTTTCTGAGTGTTCTCTGTGACCATTTTCTGTGCTATATACAGCTATCAATGTTGTGTACCCCCTTATGGTTTTTTACCGTACTGTTAACATACGCTCATTTACAAACTGGTAACTATGAATCCTGTTTTTCAACCGCTTCTTTATCATTACCGCTACTCCTGCAGCTGCCCGCTTCCCAGCAGCTACACCACTGTATATTAATACGTAGTCCGCCAATTCAGTCGAACCTTTAAGCTTCTTCTTAGTCTCAGGAATGATGGCAATATCTACATCCATTAAATTAAGTTCCTGTTGAAGTTGCATTTCCTTATGTGCAAGTCCTCTTACATTCCATACGCCAATTTTAAATTGTTCCGCAATACCAAGTCGTTTTTTCTTTTCATTCACAGCTGTGGTCTGCAACTTTTGATACGTCCGGCTATTCCTTATTTGAGGCATTTTAGTAATGAATATGTCCCCTGGTTATGTTACTAGCATATCGCAGGGTAAGACTATGGTGGGGCTGCCACCTTCAGGCTTAACGTCCAGCCCGATTTTCTGTCTGGGTGTTCTCCCATGAACTGGCTGTCTTACCAAACTAAAGAGACCAGTTTTCCTTGTTGAGATATCCATAACGATCTTTAATGTGGCGGTTTCTCCTTGCCTCCCACATCCTACGTCGTTGATCAATGGAAAGTCATCCGTCTGTAGGGTCAATTTCCCACCCCAAGGGGAAGACGGTGCCCTAACCTCTACTTGACAATGACAAGAAGAGGAGAGACAGCTTATACCGGCTGTCACTCGGTCTTCAGAGTCGTGTAAGCCACCCGTAGGTGTTGCCACTTGGAGGTGCGGCTGGATATTTCACTTCATCAAGGAATGAGACCATAAGGCATTACTCATCCTCTCCAGTACTTTCGGGGACAACATATTATTGTAATAATTTAATTGTCATCGTAATATATTGTATTATCAGCGTAAATCTAATTGAAAATCTTTCTACAGCCTTCGGACGCGAAGCCAAAGCAGTGATTAAAGGATGAATACATAATTAGGAAATAAAGAGGAAGAGAAATAAAAAAATTTGACTGTTTAAAGAGAGAGACAGAAAGATGTATATAAATAGAAACAGACAGAGAGTGGTGGGGGAAGATAGATAGTAAGATAGTGGGATACGAAACTACAAAAATTCAATACAATAGACCTGGCTGATCGTACTTAAGAAACTTTGTAGAACATGGTGATATATTTCTGTACACTCAATATAGAAAAACTTGAAAATTACTGGCAGTGTTTTGAATATTGACATAGATTTTGTTTTACACATGTGTGTAACGGTACAGATAAATCACGATTTCAGTAAATTACTTGCGAAGTCATTAATAAAATGACTTACGTGTCGATAATTTTACGATATAAAGGAAACAAAATAAGGACGTGTTGTTCTAATGGAAACAGTACTTTCTCTAATTACAAAGTATCCGACTCTACGTAACAATTACTGTAAGTGGTTTTCAGTTAAAGTGTGCTTACACAAAGTAATGGGATCGCTGTGGAGCAAAAGTGTTCACACTCTATAAACACACACAACAATACATCTGTGTAACGGTATGCTATTAGTATGAGACGCACTATACTGAAAATATAAAACATCCAACTGATGTTCTTATTTCGTAAGTATACATTTAATATAAAGAACCTTACTGCAGTTATAACGACAACTTATAACGACATCTGATTGGTTGTCTCTTACAGCCTTATTATCATAATGATTAAACGATTTCTTTTATTATACTGCCGAGAACGTTTCTTCAGAGACAGACTGCTATTGTTAAGAATTTGACACATCTGTTATTCACATTTGTATAGGTGTACCACAGACAAAAAACAGTTCCAGATGGAATGCGCAGGCTAGGCGGAGAAAGCTCTCAACCCCACCATGTCCGTCAACAACCTTGATAGATTTCTTTAATTTATAGGATTTCTTTACAAGTATATTTAGTTTTTGTTTAGTATTTCATTATAATAATTATAAGTCATAGTGTTTGTGTAGTTTTGTGTAGTTTTGTGTATGTAGCTGTTCTAGACATTGTATTACCATTCGTTGCCGCATGTTACCGTAGTGTGTTTTTATTTTTATAAATGGCATCGTCGTCGAACACTAAGCTAGAGGGAGACCTCTAACAAGTGAAGCCAGATAAATTGTTTCAACGTGGTAGAATATTTAAACAGCAAAAAAGGAATACAAATTAGGTTATAATATTGCCGCCAGTACAAGTCAAGTAAAAGGAGTCTCTCAGGCCACAGTGTACAAAATATTAGAGGAAGGAAAGAAATTGTCAACTTCTGGTTGTGAAAAAATGTATGTTTTTCGCCAAAAAGAAAATCGCAGGTCCATCAAAAAATTGAAGTGGTTCTTTTAAAAACAAAAAAAATATCTTTTAATTAACGCAACATTCCTTCTAAAATAATTAAGATATTAAACCAAACATAACTAAAATATTTAATCCAACATAAACAATCCACTCTTGAACCGTCAATTTTAAATTATTCCGAAATATTAGCATATGACATTCATAAGTAAAGTGTGTGCTCCTTACCGCTAAACAGGTCTCTTTTGTTTACATTTCCCAGCTAATCAGTCAACGTTTCATTCATTCAACACGTTTTGTAATAAATTTTTCTTAAAAATTATTTATTTAAATTAGCTATTATTATTTCGCATTCTTTAGTGTTTGAAGTATTTTTGAAGTGGCGATGCGTGGAATTTATCGATAACTTTATTTATTTGTTCATCAGCAACAATATACGTATCGTTTTACCTATCTGCTCGCTTAATGTAAAGGCACCGTTATAGAGGAGAAAGAACGTAGCTGCTGTGTTCCCTTCAGTTTTTCACACATTATGTGCTTCTAGCAATACTAATTCTCACACTATAAATGATTGTAATTTATGCGTAGCGTTGAATTCTTCGTAAAATTTTGTATACACATGTGTTGGATGATAATTAAGAAGATGTATAAAAAAGAAGATAGAAATGTTACGTGAATTTTCAGCTCATAATGAAGCAATCGTAATTGTTCACAGTTCTGCACACTAATGAGAAAGAAGGGAAGAAGGGAAGAGATTAGTACCAAATAAGATGAAGAGTTTAGTTTAGTGAAGGTAAATAAACAAATAAACAAATTAGTAAAAAGATTTTACAGCAAATTAATATTGAAATCGGTTTTGATGTTTTTGTTCTCTGTTTTATTTTAAATGACTGTTTAACCTGAATTTAAACACTCCCAATATGACTTTAAATTCTTCTTTCAATATTGTTTCAGTAGAAAAATTTGAAATCTCATAGACTGTTCAGTTTACAACATAGGCGAAAAATTCTTTCAAATTTTCATACTAATTGATTTACTGAACTTTAGAAATAACTTTTCCTAATTTTTACCTATTTAAGTTTGTTTTAATACGGTTGTGGATACGTGTAAGGAAACATAATCTGTAGGTACAGTTTTCTTTTTACGTTGGTAATGGATCCATCGATGAAAACTTGTTTGTCCATTCATAGCAACCAGTCGCCATCAATAGACCATTTGTTAAAATATTGCTTTTAATTTCTGCTGATCGCAGGCTTTTGTATGGGAAAAACGGTAAGTCCATCCATGGTACCCGTCCACCGATGGGAACTTTCCCTTTGCCTATGCAAAAATGCAATAATAAACCTGGATGTCGAATTTCAAAGCTACCGTGCTGGACTTAATAGCAGTCAGTGTAGAAATGAAACAAATTTGACGTCTAGACATGATATCTACTATAAATAATACGCTTCCCCTTAATACAGACGAGGAAAAGTACCAAGGTAAATGTATAATATTACATGCATTTGTCTAAGACAAAAGAGTGGTAAATAGCATACTTAAATTTCAGGAGAATCGTTTACTATAGGCCTAATATTGGATTTTTCTTAAAGATTAGAAGCATACAGTTGTCAACTAATATTAAAAACTTTTCTGGTTAGGGCAGGATTAGGGATTATGTTATAATGCTAGATTAATCATTTTAAACAGATTCAAAATAAAACCATTGGAAACGCAACAATGGTGTTCTTCCAATTTTGCTGCTAGCTTAAACACAGTTGTGAATCGCAAGGTAAGACTAAGGAACATAAAAATATACAAATATGAACACGGCTGTTTTAGCAAAGCTCCATAATAACAGCGCTTTAAAAACGGCAAAAGTGAACATAAAAACGTGTGTCGTTTCATAGTAACCTTACAACACTGAACTTGGAGCCTCCATACAAATTGTCACCTGGGTAAAGAATAAACTTAAGTGTATATAATATGCTTTACACAAGGTAATATAAAAAATCATAAGTACATTTTTTGTTCAGTTGTACTAAAGACTTTTCAGTTTAATTTTTAAATGTCTATTTACCAAATAGTTTTCCTTCAGTTGAATAATATTTGTTTTACCAATAATGTTTTCCAACAACCTAAATTAAAAAGTTTATTCGTTTCTCAAGATAAAAAATTTTGTGTGTGTGGAATAATAACTTATCTAAAACTTACCTGTTTTGTTTTTAAACAACAAGAATTATGAGATACTGTTAACTAGGTTTACAAGGATTGGAAGCCAAGAATAGAACTTTCATTTTGGTTGTTTCCTGTTTACTTCCGCCGCGTTTTAGACCTATAAAATATATTATAATGTTTTTTGACTATGTCGTCTATCTATATCGTTGACGATACTTACGTTATAAATATTCAACGGGTGTAATTTTAATAATAATAACAACGTGAATTGTTTAGAATCTTTCAAAACATTTATTAATTAAAACTTTCATTTAAATTGCGAGCTAAAAACTAATTATTATTTGCATGTGTATGTGTACTCGTAGTACACCTCCTTGTTAATAAATACAAGTAATCTCAAATTACATAGAAACAAAATAATCTTATACTATAACTAACATTGCTTATTATATAATACTGCTCTCGACTTGATCAATTTATTACGATTAAATTATTATTAAATTTTCTAATCTTTCTTTTTTTATATTCTTATTGTTGTCGCATATGCATTTCTTATTTATGACTTATTAATTACTTTACAAAAATTACTATTCTTTCAAAATTTATTTAAATATTTCCAATAAATTATCATTTCAAAATATACTTTCATAATTCAAATATTACTATAATTACTATACAAGAATAGTTACATTTACAAATTATTTTACACTTTTTGAAATTATATTGTCTTTTTTTAAATGTTTAATTGTCTTTGATTAAGTCTTTCGTTTGGATGAATACATGGCTTTCTTTCACCTTAATCGTGGCAGTTCCTCAGCATATCCTCTTCTGGTCGGTAATTTTTATGTGTACAACTGTGTGTTAACCGTTTTTCTCTATCTCAATTATTATGGGTTTTATTTATATTTATTTGCACTGTACTTGCACGTTTTATTATTTTCGCACAATCTTTCGCATACGCGTGCGTCTTTATATTAATTACACTGTGGCGTATTTTGTTTTGTGATATTTCACACACAATTATCACAATTAAAATAATTTATATATTTATTAACGTTTATTTAGGGGTGATGCTTTGCAGGAATTGACTGGCTGCACTCACACACGTAAGATACACGTGTACACAGACGCAGCTGTGTGTGGCGTGACCTACCTGTTCAAGCAGGCAAATTTGTTGTTCACCTTTACAGTTTTCTATCTGAATTATTATACTCCTGACAATATTGATTATTTATTTAATTTACACAAATTATCTTAACTAATTGTGCAATGCCCAGTACCATATACGTTCGTACTCTTGCCATATATTATTCCTCCTTCCACTCTAAAATAATAAATATTTGTATCATAAGCCTATAATTGCAAGTATACTGAAAGTTAAAAAAAAAAAAACTGTATTTTTCTAGCATTACATACTGTAATAATGCATAGAGCCAACAATGTTTTCATCCACATTTTTTGTATGCAAGGCAACAATCAATAATTTTCTGCGCAAAAAATAAAAAATGTCTATTCATTTGTGATTATCTTTTAATCCAAGTGACGCAGTGATGAATTGGGCCTAGGTTTTCAAAGTTTACAGTAAAGTACACAGAAATTTCGTACACAACTGTCATTTCGTTAGCTTCCTGTTTGTTTCGTCCGCGTTTTGAGCAAAATTGTATTCTTTAGAAAATATCCAAAGCATTTTTGAGTTCGTCATCGTTTATGAATTTCTGTAAAGCTGAAGAATTTTACAGATATATAGAGTCATTTCGTGCCAAGTCTGGATTAGTAGATTGGTGATAAAAAATATTCATTTTGAATTTCTGAACTGTAATGGGTGTGACCGCGGCGTTATGTGGTCATGCGTTGTCGTGAAGCAGAACGACGCCTGAAGACAACAGGTCGCCGGCGATTCTGTATCGCCCTTCTTCCTAGTGTTTGACAATACAATAGTGTGATAGAATTGACAATAGTGTTTGTAGAATTTATTGTCGTATGACGTTACAGAAATTCTACAAGCATTCTACTTATCTCCTTTAGCGCGATACATTTTTTACGTTTATTTATGCAATCTGTTAATACATAACAATATTCATTAACACAGAATATATTGCATGAAGAGAACTAGTCCATTGACTACTTATAAGTACTTATAAGTATGAGTACTTAAAAGTAACATATAATGTTCAATATATTTAGTGTGTTTAAGTAAGTCCAGCGGAAATGTTGACTTCAATCGTCTTGCCTGCAGGCTGTTGTCTAGTAGATATATGGCTAAATAATTCGTGTGCTCTTCAAGATGTTTCACATATCTTTCGCTGAACAACGCAACGGTTTCACTGACTGAGGGCAGGTCCAATTCTCTATAGATGTATTTATTGCTGATGAACCACGGTGCCGAGCGATACTGGACTAAAAAGTTTGTTGCTGATTTTTATGGGCCTCGGTGATCATGCACTTACAACATTTTACAGTTTAAAATTACATAAATTAATACTTGTGTTCCTATAGTTTTAAATAAAGTTTTCATAGAATTTTAGTCATTTCAGTGTAAACATTTATTATTATGTCATGAGATACAAATTTTCAGACAGTGTAAGAACATCCGGTTAAACCAGGCCCACTTCCTTCACAGAGAGCAGTGTCAATTAACGTTACCCGGGAAGGATGCAGTTTTACAATATACATTAGCCTTCTTCATTTTAAACACTTTTTCTGTTTGTGCTTTTGTGGAAGAACACATCCCACCCAAAACACTTACTTCATGGCAATACTAATTTACTCTTGGAAGGAAGCATTTAGTGCAATGTTTCATCTTAATATTAATTTTTGGGACTGAAAAGTTGACTGCTGTTTTGTAAGTGTGGTATGCAATCACAGTATTCAATAACACAATTTAAATAAAAGAACTCTACAGTTTTAAGATACTAGAAATTAGGTTGTAATGTTACTGACGATGCATTAAAATTTTAACAACAGAATTTCATAGCAGAAGTTTGGTAGCATAACATAGGAATAAAACGTAGTTATAAAATTATGTGATGATATTTAGTAATAAATAATTAGCATAGGTGCGCATAGGTTTTGTGTGTATTGTGTGTGGAAGTGAGATAGAGAGATTAAGAGATTCTGTTTGAGTATGTTTAAACATGCTGTTATCTCAAAAGAATGAAAACCCGGGAACCGAAGCAATTACGTTATTTATGAGGTGGAACTAATGTCTGTGTAGTCTTCCGGGAACATTGACCTATCTCATCCTAACCGGATGTTGTTTACTTTCTATCTCTGGTAACTGTCCACTTAATCTACTTCATATATTTCAAGCTATTCATAATCAACTACAAGTATGTTTTCGTTTACCAATTGTTTTTTTTTCTTTCAAATGATGTCACTGATTGTCTTTAAAAGTTTGTTACAAAATTGCACATTATTAAAGCGCGTTAGTTTACAAAAAAATGAATTTCACTAATTTCATTTTAATCAAAAGTATACTTAGTCTGTGTAAAAGTTGTAAGAAAATCCATTCAAATTTAGAATTACTTAATACAGCGACTAACCGAGTGGGTAAAACCCCCTTCCACAGATGAGATTAATGACGAGATATGTTCGTACGTTTTACATTGAGAACAAGTTGTACTTTTATATATGTTATTTGTATTACTAGTTCCCATAATTCCAACTTCGTTCTGCCTATTTGCATTCAAATTGAATTTATTATTTATGAAATATTTTACCATATTTGGCAAAAGAGAGTTAAGCATCGTTAGTTGGGTGTGTCTTAAGAGGTTAGTAGAGCGGCAGACTGCCGTGGTAGGTAGCCAACAGGAAGACAGTATGGGGTGGTTTATTGGATCTGAACCAATAGAAAAGTGAGACGTAAACGTTTAGGAATGTGACTGGTCGAGAAGGAATGTCATGGAGGAACAAGGATCTGTTAATGTTGTTGTTCATTGCCGCGCTATTATGCCGTGGTCTACTAATGTTTAACATCAAACGTTTTGGCCCCAACATTGGATGCCATCTTCAGTATTTCAATGATTGAAAGCAAATCAATGGCATGGTATGCGCCGAATCTCACAGTGCTGTAGTAAAGATACTGTGCCACAGTTTGGCCTCATAGCTGAGCAATTAACAACCATATTAACATAGTACCTGGGAAGTTCCAGAAAAAAGGGAATACAAAATGGATACAGAGCCACTCCATATCACACAAACTTATTTATTTAACATTTTCAAATGTTATTCTAAAGCATAAGTTCCGTTAAGATGTTATGTTAGAAGAGGAAATGTAAAGGGATGGGATGTAAATAACAGACGCTCAACTTTACACTTTGAGAATTGAGATTGTTCAGAGAGTCACCGCGCAGGAGCAGCAAGATCTCTTTTATATTAAGGGAATTGCAAGAAGAAAATCTTAAGTATAGGAATAAAGTAAATTTTGTTCTTCTATACAGTTTTCACTTTTTCTCATAAGGTATAACCTTTATACATGACTATTTTCAAATATGTGTTGATGTTTAGCTACGGATATATTTATTATTCGGCAAAATAAAAGTGTTAAATATTCAAAATGTCTATTATTAACCAAATATAACGAATAACATACAAGGTCATCAATATTCTGATGGAACTCAGATTTATAGAATAATGTGTAATCACTAGCAACATCAAGTTACGTTACTGCTAAGTGAAATGTCTAATAGGCTACTCATGAGTACCCTTTTAACTAAGCAATACTAATAAAATTCTGTACTTCAGTAAAATACAGGATTCAAACATACTTAATAGCTTCAGTATATTACATTCTACTATTTAAGTTGTAACAATAAGACTGTAAAATATTTACCTAGTTACGTACGGTAGTCTGTTTTACAAATACGCCAATTAATACATCAGAACAGACACACATATAGGAATACTTAGTACTTGCCGCCATTTATAGCGTATTTATTTTCCGTTATGACAAAAGCCGGTTAGAGCCACAGTGGTAATGGAATAGGCGGTAAACAGAGGACATTAAGAACTGCGGTTTTAAGCGTAGGTTGTAAAGAACTAAATTAACTTCAAATAGCGTAAGAGAATGCGCGTGTTAAAGTAATGAAACGTAAAACCCTTTAAACAACTTAGTCAGATAATTATTTCATGTTTACTGCAAAATGTTTTAAATATTGTTAACAAATGGAAGGCTTGTTATCTACAGGTTAATTACACGACCACAGTACAAGCCCAAACCCAGTAGTGTAATATGGTTCAGCAGCTCACGACTGTTCTGAATTTGTTGTTATAACTTGATATTTTTTGTAAAAAAATTAAATTACCGGCAAGAAAAATTAAAAATTAAAATTATTTAACAAGTAGCAATGTACAGGCAGTAAAAGGAGATTATAAGGCATTACACATTTTAATTTTGTAAAACGTCGTATACGTACAATTGATGACGTTTATAACTGATGAGATACGTATTTTATATTCAATTAGCAAATAACTTAGAATACTATTTAATAATTATGCATGTAATTACAGGGAAAATTATTTGAAAATACTAATTGAAATTAATTAAAATTGTCTTACTTCTACCACAGTAAAGTTGTGAACATAAATATTTGAGACCCGATTACTGATATTGGGTCATTTTTTAAAAGACGGTAAGTAACATCTCCCGAAGTTTCACTATAATGAAACTTGATATATGGGCCTATACAGTTTAATCTCATACACATATCACACGCATACAAGTGCATATTTTATTTCAGTTTCATAAGTCGACATTGGTGCATGAATATTATTATAAGTATCGCTATTCCTCAGAGTACTGATGTATCCTAGTAAAAGAGTTGTTTTCTGTTAAAAATTCGTCTGTTACCCTAACTGGTGCTACCATTAACAAGGATGAGAAGCTAACGAGTGTTTTTGTTTTGTTTTACAAGTGATAACAGATTGGTCAGAGAGAATACGCTCCCTGGATTACTGTTTTTCTTCGGTAACCAAGTAGACATTAACGTGCAAGGTATTTCAGATTTTCCAGGCCAAGTCTGTTAAGCATTTCGAGGCACGGTCAGTAAAAGAGTCACGTCCACGCACATTTTTGCTCTAGATGGTAGTTGTATTCCCGGAATGAATAGTGGTAGACGCCTGTAGTCTACATAAAGGATATGGCCTAGCCTCAAAAGGCTCTTCCTCATCACTGGCTTATCTAGGAAGGCAAGCTCACTGCATTCCCATCTTTGAGTGATATGAGTGAGAGGTTATAAATGTATCAGAAATCTGCCAATCTCATATCCTTCATAGCTTTAAACAACGAGTGTTTTGTCCAAGTAACGGGACCAAAACCGTGGCTGACATGAAGCGTCCTACAATGCCGCTCTGTCTTTTCATGTACAGGGTAGGGCTACCAGATATAGCGGGCTGCGAAAGACGACACTACCAATTTTTGATAAAATAGGGTACTGCACTAGAAGGACGTTTCGGTGACATCAACTGAAAACTATCTTTGTTGTGTCTTGTATTTGCAGGAATGTAAGGAGCAACAATTTATCACATTGAAGTAAGAAGTCCTTCGGGTACAAGATGATATACCTCAGCTTCTCCCTGGCGTGTACCGAGTCATTATAACTGTATCGAGTATACCCCAATTACCAAGAAAAATTCGTAAAAAATTCTTAACCACCTAGACATACACTGTCAAAGGGAAGGGACGTTCTGACGTCTCAAAAAGGCTTTGTTTTTTTTTTTTTGAGAGAGACAGTATTGTTAACTTTGAATGGCAGAGATCTCTTCTCTATTAGTAAACTGTTTTTATTACACGTCGGACCTTTTTAGACTTTTCTATCTTTCTTAGGATTCAACAGATTTTGAAGCTTTTACACTTAGCCCGCCCACAGTTAAAATCACAGTATCACAAGTGTTGTAATAGAATGTAAACTACAAGCATTTAATATGAACCTAACACTGTCACCCTCTAAAATCAAAAACTTAAAAGTTATCATGAGCAAGTAAAATGAATCCGCAAATTTAATAAAGTCTAAAGGAAAACAAAATGACATAAACACCCATATTAATTAATCGAGCATTACATAAACGAATTAAATATGGCCGATGTAAAATCAAAAAATTGAGACTCCCCATTCGAAAGTCAGTCAGAACCATGTACCGTCAATATATAGAAAAAATATTTTGTTTAC
Source organism: Magicicada septendecula (assembly GCA_034769895.1). Taxonomy (NCBI): domain Eukaryota; kingdom Metazoa; phylum Arthropoda; class Insecta; order Hemiptera; family Cicadidae; genus Magicicada; species Magicicada septendecula. The sequence goes on from CM068374.1 coordinate 273,547,382, forward strand.
ATATTTGCATAGCATTTTTTTACATATGAAAAATTATTGTAACGGTCTCTTGACAAATGAATTCTGAACATCCTTTAATTAAACTAAGTTGAATTGGATGAACCTTCAGTGCTGAGACGTGAAACTAAGCAGTGATCCAAAATTATGAAGTACAAAAAACAGGTAAATAAATAGATAGGTAGACAGATAGAAGAAGAAGGGGAGTAAGAGAGCTAGAGATAGATAGATATACGGCTAGACAGATAGATAGATGGACAGACGGATAGACAGATAGATAGATAGATAGCGAGAAAGAGAGAGAGAGAGAGAGAGAGAGAGAGAGAGAGAGAGAGAGCGTGAGAGAAAACTAAAAGAATGTAATAGTGGACCAGACAGATTGTACTTTGGCGATTCGGAAAACATTTTTATACATTTAGTCGAGAAAAAATGAAAATTACTGCCTTTTATAAGGAAACAACTTACCTAAGGAACTGTTTCAATAGAAGATTATAAAAAACCCTCTCTTTTATATAAGGGATAGTAAAATCGTGCTTTCAATTCTTATTCTTACATCACTGTAATTACTTACATGTTTATGACTATCAAGCGAATGAAGTTAACAGAAGACGAATACAGTCCAGTTGCTCTAATGAAAACACTACTTTCTGAAACCGCGAAGTATTTCCCTCTATCAAACAGCAATTACTATACATGGTTTTAGGTTACAGGTGTTAGAGGCGATAGAAACTGATGGATTTGCTATAAGACAAAAATATTCAACCAGTATAAATAGTGACAAAAATTTTCCACCTTCTGTGCAACATATGTGTTTCATATAATACTCATTATTGAATAAGTATAGAGTACTAGCACAGTACACCGTAGTAATACAATGTATATGTATATGTCGTTAATCCTAAGTAACACGACAACTTATACATAGATATTTTACATTGTCGTTACTGTTGTGAAATGTTAATAGCTTCTTTGAATCAGAATCATTAAATTTGTTAAAGTGGTGGTCATTTGTGTCCACCTAATTCAGAAAAATAACTCTTAGATACCGACCTATTGTGATAAGAATTTAGATACGAAAAGCCACGTTACGAATTGATGTAAAATTTTTATAAAGTTATTACCCTCTATCCAATTATTGAGAAATCGGTAGAAATAAACATTTAAAAACTGTATTAAATTAGGATTGAATAAGTATTTCTGAAACGTAGGTATTATGATCACATCAGAAACTAGGAAACGTTTTAACTTACAAAAGATCTGGAAGATTACCGAACAGTCTAGAAGCGTAGAGTACCGAAGAATGACGTTCTTGTTCCGGAGTGACCACACAAGTGAATAAAATGGAAACCTCAAACAATTAGCTACCAAAATGTGAATAAAGAATAACAACAACAAAGCTTAAATTACCGATAGTCTTGAATTTGAGCATTATAGAGACTAAGATTGGAAGAAAAGAAGATGCTGTAAAGCGACTTAAAAACGATTCGCAATAAATATATCAAAATGATTGCGTCCTATTTTGTGGAGCCTTAAACGCCAAAGCTGGAAATTTTCTAGTGCCGGTTTGGAGAGAATATTAAGTAAATGATAAGGTAATAAACTAAGTAGTTCACAACTGTTAACATCCTGAAAATTACCATGTTCCTTTGCAAAAATATGACCCACATACTTGCACTTACATGTGTGTGTGTGTGTGTGTGTGTGTGTGCGGGCGCGCGCGTGCTCGACACAAACTATATGAAGAACAAGAGGGTATATTATGTTTTAAGGTGCATGTGGCACTGTAGTTTTGATTGATTTAAGGTAACTTTGTTATTTAGACTTCTGTAAGTGCAAATATATAGTAAGATATATGGAAATGTGGGTAACTGTATAAGTTACCATAGTCGAGTGCGCGAGTGCGTATGTCGCTTAGACATTAATTAGAAAAAAAAACTTTTTAATGACGTTATTATTCGGGATTTTGAGATTGGACTACCAGAAATATTATTTCATATTATTTTACAAACTATTTTCTGTAGTTAAATATACTATTAATTTCAAATCTACTGTAACTATTGTATGTGAATAAATATGTTTTAATAATTAAATGTATGGCTCATACTTGAAAAGCTATATTTTAGAGGTAAGATTTATTTGTGATTTTTATAACTTGTAACTAGTGGAAGGAACACTGTACCACATGATTCTACGCGATGTTCTGCCGGTGTTTCAATAACGTACTGTTTCATAAATAAATTTGTTGACTGTTACACGATTGTGAGATTGTAGTACGGTAGAAATAGAATAATATTAATGGAATCTTCATTTACTGTGAACAACAGAGTGTCAAAAAAAAAAAAAGAAAACGGCATTCCGACGTTAAGAGTACATTGATTGCTATTACCTGTAGAATATTCAGGGACTTTTGTGTCTTCGCATCCGAGTGTTCTATATGAAATTGTTCACTGTAGACGTACCGGATTCCTAATATTTCAGTGAAGGCGCTTCGGATGGAATTAAAAATTGGAAACGTTGAATTCTTCTTCTTCTTCTTCTTCTTCTTCTTCTTCTTTTGCACCTCACGGAGTAGGCACTTTGCCTGTTTCGTCTTCACAGAGTATCTGTCCATCTCGTTCCCCTGTCTTCCTACATCTCTTGTACCAAAGGGTCTATATCGAAACGTAACCTTACGTAGTCATCCATCCTCCATTGTGTCCAGATGCTGTAACCATTCCCTCCAATATGTCTGGATTTTATCATTTATGGAGAATACCTGTAGCGCTTCTGTAATATCCTCATTGTACAAACGATCCTGTTTCGTGCAACACTTTGTTATTCTCAGAAACTTAATTTCCGAGGTTTGAATGTGGTTTTTAATCTTCTTTGTAGGAACCCATGTTTTACATTTATATAGTAAACAAGCGCTGCCATTGTTTTATAAAATTTTATCCTTGTCTCTTTCCTCGTCTTTTCCGTCAACGTTCTATGTATGACGCTACATACATAAAGCTTAAAAATTTAGGTACTTTTTCATGCAGGATTAGAACAACCTTTTGTCCAGATAAGACAAATTTACGTGATCGGATTCGAATTTCCTCTCTAAAATTGAAATACATTCACCATCCAGAGCTTTAGAAAATTTTTCAAGATTTCAGACAACAATCGTATGAGACCAGTTTATGTCTTTTATTCAAACGTGATAAACGTGGGTTTGCATTTTGTAACTGTAAGTTTACAGGGAACGTCAACAAGTTCCCCAGTTCACCGTACTGAACGCTACCAAGTTGATGACATGACTGACAGGATCGCTGAGCATATGGAAACAACATTAAATCAAAGGAAAAGGATTGATTTTTAGGAAAGTCTGAAACGTAATCAAGGAGGAAAGGGAGACGTTAGTAACTAAAGAAATTGTAATAGATAATACTTTGTAAGGTCATTACATAAAATAATCTAAGTCCTGTAGCCATTAAGATGATAATAATGGTGACTGACGTAGAGACGTGTAAGTCATGAAACACAGTCAGTTTACATTTATGAAGATATGTGTGTAAATTTATTTACACTTAAAAACAGATGTGTATAAAAATTATTCAGTAGGCTAGTACGTAGTTCTAGTCATACGTATTGCAACAAAATATACACTTGTATTCAAAGAACAGTAAATGACAGCTAATTCCTTCCAAGAGCATGCACTTGCTACAGACATGATGGTATAAATTGTTAGGGTAATGAAAGCAAAGAAGGAACAACGAATGGGAAAGTCCGACGAAGCAAAGAATATGACAGTTGTATCTTGACACCTCAATTCATGAAAACTAGTAAAAATATTCCATCATTCCATCTCCATCAACGTAAATCAGCAAAAGTAATACAGATTGTTTTTATTTCGCAAAATATTTAAATAGCTTGAAGGAAAGAGTAGTTTTATAATTTTAACTTAGATTGTTGGAAAACTGCGTCAGTGGAATAAACTACTTTCCCATTGGAATCAAGAATTCTTTAAACTGTACAAACTTTAAAATTCAATTTAAATGTTATCAAAACTTTTGTCCTAAGATAACGTTTTATTACCTTGCACAAATTTGCAACACATCACGTTTAATTTAATTTAATGCGCAAGACTCCATTTTCTCGGTACCTGCGCGTTCAATGGTCTACCATTACTGTGAATGAAAGACATGTATTTTCGTTGACATTGTACATTGTTTATGGTGTTAAAACTATATAATCTAGTTTCATTATAATAAATACATAATTAACACATGGTTTTGTTAAGATTTGTACCTTCATTCTAGGTTAAGTACGTTTAAAACCTGTGGTTTTGTCACTGTTTATGTTGATAGTCCACTTTTAATTAATAGTGGAGTATTCACTTGCCATTCCAATATTTCGATCTCTGGATTTCGGTATGATATTACGTTAGACATACACTTGTGTAATAGCCGCACGATTGCATTCTTAGAGCTTATGACACATTTATCAGTCATATGTTTATATCATTAATAAATATTTTATAGTAGCGTAACGAAGCCATATTAGATCTGTCGTGGAATGTCCTGTTTTGTCGGGCCACCGTTTGAATATTGGAAGTTCTAGTTTCCAAATAATAACAGCACGTGCGTCAGAAGTCTTCATAAAATCTATTAGCATTCTATACAGTGAAATTAAAAATTCCGGATACGTTATCTTTTGTTTTAGAAAAATTTGTCCAGTATTCAGTAATAGCAATTGTACCCTCCTTGTCTTCGACACAGAGAAACAGATTATTGATCATGGATATCATGGCTGATTTTATTCGTGCAGTGACACCTACAGTGAATAACCTACTTACAGGGTTTTTCATAACATTACGCAATTTTTTAAGTGACACTTCGCTTTGGCGATAATACTGTAATAATTTGCTTGTTACCGTTGTCTTGGAGCTCTGTCACAATCACAATCTTCTCGGTAACGTAAGATTGCGTTCAGTTTTATACGTTAATTACAGAACACTACTGAGTTGTCTTGTTTATGTATCAGTTTTATTTTCTGGTTACAGTTTGTTTCAAATTTCTTTCAAATAAATTTAGGATAAATCACATTTTCATTGCTGATCCTAAACTGTCTCGTTAGACAATGGCATTAGTTTAAATATTTCACTTATCAATATTTTTAATTTTAAAGTGATACTGTACTGTTGACATTTTCAGTAAAGTCTAGCTTTAGTCGTGACCACAGATTTTCAGAACTTATTTCAGAATCGTAGGCCTATTTCATATATTTTGAAATTAGTAGTATTTGTTTCAATATCAAACGGTACTGTTTCAAATGGTTCCTTTTTATAATAGTTACACCTATAAACCCTAGAATTTAATATATTCTATCTCAGACTTTAAGAGCACACAACACACATCGTAAATTGTTTAATATTAATCACAAGATTTTACATAATGTTCTTTATTTTCAACAATTAGTAGGTTGTATTATTTAATGTTTGGTAGTTTAATGGCTGACATGTAATGGTGTGGTTGAAAAACAATAGAAATCGTCAAAAAATTACGTTTTCTTAGTGACCTTCCCGAACTCAGCAATAGGCTTATGTCGCCGCCGACGTTATGCGCTATTCATATAATATCATTCCCTACAAAACAATATACAGTTGAGAAGCTGAGGGTGGATATAATGTATAATAAAGGTTACTAATTAGTATATCCTTACACTACCGTCCACAGCATACAGAATATACAGATCTTTTGTAAATAGAAATTATTTGCAAAAACATATTTACATAGGCAAGTAAAGTTTTACAGAACCTGATGTTAAAGCGTTATTCATATGAAATAAACGGTTGTAAATAGACGGCCAGTATGTATCCGTTTAAACATTTCATCACAAAATACCGTTGCTACAACTGACACATAGACTGCACTTTCTGTAAATGATATAAACAAGAAACCGGGATAGGTAATTTTAAAACTTTTGTAAAGGAGTGCATCAATGTCACAATAAAAGTAATTTTTTTTGTTGGAAATCCGATTTTAGATCTAGTATCAGTTGAATCTTATTGTATCCTAAACGACTGAGTTGTTGGACTTTTCAATGTGTTAGACCAATTTTATATTAGAATTGAGCACTAATGTAGTACCACTTAGTATGCCGATCTCCCTTTTTCGGGATACTATGTTAGAGTGGACATTTATTGATTGACATATTTTCTGGAAGCCACGATTGCCGGTGACATGTGTAACTGTAAAGGTTGAAAATACATGGGTACTGACTTAAAAATTTATCATCATTATCATCACCTTCTTCAAGGGTAAACTAAGAAGGATGGTTTGTTCCGATCTCAAACAGGCAAAGATTAGAGCTGGTCACTCCAGCTCATCCTCGGACGTCCCACACCTCTCCGTCCTCTCGGCTTAGAGTTGCGTAGCTGTTTGGGGATGCGGCACTTATCCATTCGGCAAAGACGTTCCCACCAATTCAGGCGATACTGGGCAATCCTGTCGAGAACACTCATAATATTCAGTTCCTGCCGTATATATGTGTTTCTTGCACAGAGTATACCCTGCCACGTCCCTGATAAATAGACCCAGGATCAACTGGAAGAAACACCCTTTGCTGATGTCAGTGATTGTGTGGACCCAACAACAATGGATGAATTGTTAGCTGCTCTACACCGTTGTAAGGATAGAAAAGCACTGATGGGCTGAACGTGGAGCTTATAAAGTGTGCACCAGTCTTGCTGCATGATTGTTTCCTGCGCTTCATTAATATATGCTGAACCACTGGTCTTGTTCCTGACGACTGGCTGATTGCAAAAGTAATTTCCATATTCAAGGAAGGTGATCGTAATGGCTGCAGGAACTACAGAGGAGCGAGCCTTCTTAATACTTTATTTAAAATTATATTTTTCTAATCATAGCCTAAAATTCTGTAAAATATGAAATCGTATTAGTTTTATTATATTACACTAGATGTAGCATGTATACAAATTTGTTTATTTAGTGGTTTATATAGTTTTATATTTTGTTGCTAATACACATGCTTTATTATGTTTAGTTTGAAAAATGGATTAAGGTGTTATTTCATTTATTTAACTTCTGTTTTGAATACTTTGACTCAATTTGGATTAATAATAAACAAAATGTTTGCTTACATTATTAGTATTGAACTACGTCTTGGATAAATGTTAAATTTATTTTTGTAGCAACAAACTAATCAATGTAGTATGTTTCTTATTGAAACAAATATGTAGTTATACTTACGTAGTTTATGTAGCTAGCTGTAATGTACGTCATGTCAGCGGATTAAGGCCACTGTTAAATGACAAGGATAAGGTAAACGTTCTAACGGTGCTGTAGATACAGACTGAAGACTATAGACGTATCTGCCTAATGGGAATGTCAGGAAGAATGAAAGCACAGTTCATAGATTTTCTACAGGAAAATAGAATAACTTAAGTGTGGAGTCTGTGGGTACACGTACACAAAGGTTTCTAAAAAGAACGTTTTACGTTTATTTGTAAATGCTAATCAGAAATACAAAAATTAAATAAAATAAAAAATTATTGTTATTTTGTTATATAAATTGGGTACTTTTTAAATCACTAAGGCATTATGTAAAATGAACACCAAGCATTACGTTATTGAATTATTTATAAAATGTCCAATTTCGTATAAACATGTTAGTTTACATATTTTGTATGTGAATTCTTGACTATTTTTGAGTTACACATTTTTTGAAACGTACTGTTATGTGCAGTTATCTAACAAGTAAAGAATGTTTTCGTACATAACTCTTATTTATGAAAAGTTGAATAGTGGATCTGCATACTTTGAGATCTCGAATTGTTTATGATATATACATCGTTGTTTACGTAAATAAAATTTCCTATAAATATTGTATCACAGATGCACTTTAAGTAATGATAAAAATTAATTTTCCAGTTTCTTATTTAAAATACTGAACTATTTTACCAAATTTACGTTGTCAAAATAACATGATACGTTATTAATAATAACAGTTTTTAGTACACTGTTACAGTAAGCTGTAACATAGCTGTTATACTTCAGAAAGTTTCTATAATATGACTACCATTAATAAATACTTCAGGCTGTTAAAAACATTGATATTTAAATAAAGTCACAACAATTTAAACATTATTACATAATACAGCTGTTAGTAACACTTTATACGTATCACATAATACAGTAAAATCTAATAGGCGTATACACACATGCACTCTGCGGTTCACGTATACAGTTGCTTCTAATAAAGGTCTGCCGTTACAATCCGAAGCACTAACACGGTTTTCACTTGAACACAATTTAATGCACTTGTAACATTATTCGCTGTTCTAACAGAAGGTAGTGAAAAATAATATGGAAATGAGTGAATTCAAACTATTTCTATAGGTCTATACGGAACAGGTCTTTTATACAATTACCACATTCAAAACACATTACGTAAATGTGTAATAAAACATTCATTAGTAATGTACTTGGAATTTACCATTATTGAACTGTTACACATTTATATCTGCGTATTTCATTATTTGCATAAGTTTGTTTAGTACATATGTGACTGACAGCGGGAACGATAATTGTAGTTTGTGATAATGAGATGTTTTAGTCCGAGTTACATTAAATAGCGCTTTGCATAAAACAGTACACAGTGTTATAAAAGTTTAAGCGTTCGCCTCCATTAAATTTGTTTGCCTACGTTTTATTTGGTCGATACTATACGACTCACATAGTTTGGTGGTATAAAATGTTATCTTTCTTATTAGATTAAAACTGATCTCATCGGTATTAGTTGTAAAAACGTACATAATCACATATGAACTGACTTGACACTTTTCTATTAAAAAACTGCATAATACACCAACGATCACTTATACGAGAACTACGTGACTCCATCTTGTATACTTTATTATACAATCTCTTCATCCGAGTGGATGATTATGGGCTGTTGTCATCCGCCATTTCCCGAACAATACCCCGACGATGGCGAAACATTACATTTTTGTTGATCTCTTGAGTCAAGCGTCATAAATCCAGAATTAATTGTCCTCCTTAATCTAGGCACATGCTGGAAGCTCCTACTGCTGATTGAGCTGCTGTTTGACATCAGCATACCTGTTTAAACGGTAATGACAAAGATTAGTTTATTTACTACCATAGAAGCAAATAATCTGCTGAAAAGATGAAAGAATTAGGTATTAGAAGGATGTTCACCAAAGGAGCTAACATTTAACAGCCTTTGTGCGCCACAAGAACTAATATTTTAGGTAAATAAGTTCCAAGAAAGAAAAGTAACAATAATAAGGACTCTTTAAGTAGTACATTTGTAACTGAGTAGACTCTTCAAGGAAACGCAGTATAAAATATTATATCAAATAAAAACTGAAATAAAAATTAAAATACATAACACAATGTTCAAGTAGATTTACCTAAATTGCGTGCTGCATAGTTAAAAGGGTAGATAGAGTATTATATTTTCAAATTGACATGGAGAAATTTACTTTAAAAATTCTGAAGCTTTTACATGTGCCGAAACACTTATATAAAATTAAGAAACAACTGGGAACAAAACAGACAACTAACAAATTACGCATATCCTTAAAGTTTCGAATTTTAATTACAGCTATACTGTTATGACTGTCACACCGGATCGTTGTGCGTACAGTGGGAACAGAATAACTGACACCAATGAAGTTACTAATTGCAAACTTTACTTAAGAGTCAACAAATCACTCTTATAAATAATTCAAGTAAATTTATCCAATACACAATAATAAATTCTGCTTACTACAGTGACACGCTAATTAACACAATGGTCACTTTGCCACAATAATTCCATCCGCACTTGAGTAAAGCTGCAACTAGCTGGACCACTTCGAAATCGGGTATTTATACATCTGGCGACTTGCAATGTAATCCCCGTCCCAGATTTAATTTACAACGTTGGCTCTTATGGGAGCTGTCGCGCTGAATCTTACCCATGTGTTTCTCCTATACTTCTGTCCTTTTCCGTCGTTCCAATGTTGCCATTCGTACTAAATGTGAAGTACAAATTTTAAAGAGTTTTAAATTTTATTGATTTTCTACATGCCGTGGTGCACATTTCTGAATAAATTACATGTCTGTAACAAAATTACCGTCTTCATAAAAAAATATTTCATAAATTTATGTTTACTTGTTGATGTTAGAGCAACGTTTCAATTAACCAGTGACTGTTACCCTATTATTAAATTTATGAAGTTAATTTTAACCACGTTTTATTTACAATAAATTTCTTTTGTTATAAGCACATTTTCAAAGCCAAAGCGCAATAAATAAAATTTTTACTGACTTTTTATCAGTGTAATTAATTAATGTCGTCAGTGTGTGTATTAAAATTTTCGGTTTGGGAGGATTTTTTTTATTTCATGAGATGGACATATAGTATTAGCGTAAAAGTTGTAGTAAATAGTATAAAGGTAATTTTAATTCAAATTCTAATATTCAACTTAAGGAGGTTTGGACCATATATACAATTATTTGTAATGTTAATAGACGACGCTTCGGGATTCGCGTGCCAACTTTTGTCGCCATATCATTCACGTTAACTCGTCTTGCTTATGGACTGTTCTTGTTAGTAATAAAAACGTTTGTACAACTTTCATATCCAAATTTCGTATGCATGGGATACAGCTATTTTTCTTACCCAAAACGCTGACTAAAAACGTAACTTTTACAATTTACTAAACAATTCATTATGTGTGGTGGAACATTACTTTTAAACGAGCTTAATCACAGACAAACAATACCTAGTGTAAATGTTTACATTTCTCTTTTATCACTTAAACCGTCTTTTTACAGTACTGTACATACAAATATACTATAATACAATATTGTACCTTTATTTTGTTTTGCCTTTATATATAGGCTACTAATATTTTTTGTTTATTAGTATTACAGTAATATGTGGATGGTGCGATATTATGTGCACTAAGATTTTAATTTAGTTTTAAATGGCGATTCCTAACATTAATTTTATATTTCATATTTTACATTATATTAATAAAGCATTTTGTGTGTGTGTGTGTGTGTGTGTGTGTGTGTGTGTGTGTGTGTACAGGAAGCAACGTAAAAGATGTAATCACTATACATACTCGAATTTATGACTCAGTATAAGAAAAAAGTTCCTATTAACCTTAGGCCGAAAAAGTTCACTTTCCTCCGTCTCTCCGCCATTTTGTGTTTTTAAAGAAAACTTTGTATCTAAAGAGACGATAGAAGTTAGTGTGGGACGAAAAATATTTTTATTTTTTTCGATTCGCTATACCGCGGAAAACTTTTCCCTATGACACATAAGTAAAATAAAAAATATCTTCTGGTAGCGCATCACCCCGAAAATTATAAAAACTGATCAATTTTAACAATTTTTCGTACTTAAAAAAACTAAACATTTTCTGTGTAAGTCAAATGGTAGGCCTACAGCTTTAGATAAGTAAAGAATAGCAAAGGAAAGGAAACTAAATTTAAAAAGCATACAAATTTTAACTTTTTTAACATTAAAATTGCAAATTTTACACTTTGACATAAAATAGTTAATGATAATTGTTGCGAGCTATGGCATTATGTCAACAGCCTTTTACTCATTCTGTTTGGTACTAGCTATTTTAAACTCCGATTTGTGCGATAAACGTGGCATAATGGATCGTGAAAAAACCGTCGTTCTAATGAACCCATCTCTGGACTTGACAACAACTATTTTTTGTAACGCTTCTGTCACCACCTTCACACACCGTTCCACTGCTTGTGTATGACATGGAAACTTGTCAAAATTCCATTCAGCTACTGTTCCTGATTTTATTACAGACGAATCTCCACTAAAGATTAAAGCCGTACTCTCTACAAAGCGTAGGCTACTAGCCCCTGAAAATGTTGACTATGAACAGAGAAGGGCATTTTGTTTACTTTTTTACACAAAATTGCAATTGATCCGCACTTATTTAGTCCCTGATATATTCAATGATGAAGAAGTCTTACATGAAATGGAATTATTAATGTCCATGATAATCATTACTGGGCAGAAAAAAACCCGTTTTTTTGTGACGGGGTCACACAAGTGTTTTTAAATTTGTTAGAACTTACTAATTCTAATTTCGCTAAACACCAAGCCCTTACTTTGTTATAAACTACTATTAGTGAGGCAATTTAAGAAAAGTAGTAATAACTTTAATTAAATTGTCCTTATACTGAAGGAACCGTAGTACTAATTACGAAATTAGGAATAGTTTTTAATTCATTAACTTCCATTAATGTAAACATATGTGCCAAACTTCATTATGATATCTCTGTTACCCCTTGATATATAAACTTTTCTTTAAAAAGTGCAAAATATCTGCCAGACTGAAAATCAAGTTTTCCGGACCTGTGTGTATGCGAACTTTTTTTGTACTGACACAAAAATTCGAATCTGTATAGTGAAGACACCTTTTACGTTACACCCTGGCGTGTATGCGTGCGCGTGCGCGTGCGTGTGTTTAATCCTATAGTATATAGTATACGTTTTATATTACTTTTAACGTCACGTATTTTCTTAAGAGTACAATATTTTGCACGTTTTCAATTCACAATTTTTATTTTAGATAATACCTTTTCCTGTAATACAAATGCTTCGTCCTTGCTTAGTTACACGATATTTTATATTGATCGTCTATACCACTTATTCATTAAACCACACTTCATATATACACACTTCCAATTATAGTTAAAATAAAGCTTTTTTTTGGTAATTAACGTCACGTTATTTTCATACATAGAACTTAGTGATACTGATCACGTAACTGTTAACACGTAAGTATTTACATCATAAGTAAAACACTAATAAAACTGTACACAGTAATGTGTAGTCCTTCAGTGGTAAAATTCACTCCATGTAGCAGTAAATCGACGTCGCTGTTCGGGAGAAATACATTTCAAACGCCTTCAATGCGCCGAATACGCATTGCCGCACACGGAAACCCGGCAAGAGTGTAGCCCCGTTGCCTTTATAACCAATGCTGCAAATTAAATCTGGGACGGCCATTAGTCAGATTACGAGGTAAAGTAGTCGAGTAAACGTCTGGAAGGGGCATCTCGCATGACCTATGGCAGTCTACATTGTTGTGTAATTGTGGCGTGTAAAAGGAACTAAACATCTAGACTAGTTTCGCGCGCGGCGGCGAGCCTAGAATTACGTAAGCATTCACAGATGCGATACTAAATTTCGTCAACGTTGCACTGCCTTCTCCTTCAGCCTGTTCGTCAGTATTACTGCAAACCGTCTCTGGAGTAATACTGGGCCAGGCAATATGGGTGGACGACCTTCAGTTTCCGCTGTCCTTCTTGTCCTATCCGACAAAGTACAATTTAATTCTCTTTTCACCGTATAAGGCCCCTTCTCAGTTGGTCTGAAGTTTTTGGGTGCGATCACGTCGCCGCTTTGGGATGGACAACGAAACGTGGTCTCTCTTCGAAACCCATTCTGCAAATGTCATACCGCGCGGTTTCATTCTGTCACTGGCTATCTTCAGCCGTCCTCGCATCAAGCGATTCATTTCTCGCAGTTAGTTCTAATTGCAAGACAAACTTCTGCGACTCTTGGAACTGAGTCTAGGGAGATTCAAACATTAATTCCCAAGGAAGACGAATCTACCGCCTAACACCAGTTTAGCTGGAGTCATGCCTGTTGTGTCGTGTAGCCTACTGATGACCTATACGACATTAGGAATAATGGTATACACTGGTCCCAGTCTGTTGCTCTCTCGTCAACAACCTTCAAAAGATGCTGCTCAAGTGTTCTATTAAACCTCTTAACTATTCCGTCGGATTGAGGATGGAGAAGTGTTGTCCTGGTTTTTCGAGAAGGCGATATAATTCTTTAAATTTCTAACTCGAAATTTCTCCCTTGATCTGTATGGATTTCCATAGGGATTCCATAACGGCAACGGCAACTGTAAACTAACATTTTTCCTACAGTTGTAATCGCCTGTAAGCACTTAACCAATGCACTTATAAGATAGTCACCTATAACCGTGATGTACCGGTTTCCATCCTCAGTAATTGGGGAAAGTCTAGCAATGTCTATTGGAATTCTCTGGAATGGCAGTCCAACATTATAATGTCTCATTTTTCTGCTGCTTCTGCTTTGTGGGTCTTTGCTTGCAGCACATCTTTTGCAGATCCGACACCATTCCTCTACATCTTGGAAAAGATGAAGCTAATAGAATCGTTTTTGTATTTTGTTAATTCTTTTATTGACACTAACATGACCTTCATATGCTTCATCATGCATCTTATTCAAATCAGACTGCAGTTTACTTTGGGTTACTACCAGCTGCATGACCACGTCTTGTCCATCTGCGGTTTCCCAGAGGTCTTGACATTTCCAGAAATCCGTTCTCCAAGGTAAGAGATTCCCATTGTGCCCCGTAGCTTTTCAGCAGATATCTTGTCAATCAGGGTGACGACCCACCTCTTCTGCCGCCTAAATCGGAACAATGTCTTCATCAGCCATCTGCTCTTGTCCGACATCTTGTGTTTTTCCGCCTTGAAATCTAAGTGGTAGCTTGAACTTGTTCTCTCTATCCTTTCTAAGTCAATTTCGATAATTTTCCGAGCACGGTCTTCGGGTAAGCTATCTGCATTACCAGGCATACGCCCCCGCCGATGTTGTACCTTGACATTGTACTCTTGGAAGCGTTCAAGCCGCCTTGCCAATTTTTTAACCTCAAGATCTATGCAAACCCAGCATGGTCAATTAGAAACGCTCTTCCATACAGATATTTGTGGAAGCCGAAAAATGAAAGGATTGAGTTTTTTTATTGTCGTGAAAATAAAAGAGGGCTTTTGTAAATAGACTTTCTTTTAAATAAAAAGTGAAATATACTGTACATTAAAAAATGAATCAGTGAAACATGTTCTCACAGATTAGTTAAAATGACATTTTATATTCATATACGAGTATTTATGTATTTGTGTAGAGTATTTATTAAATTGGTTTTCCTAGATACGGCTGCGGGCCGCAAGTTGGAAATCACTGTCTTCCAATATTGAGCGTACCTCAGTAACGCCTAATTTATTTATATATGCGTCGCATTATACAAATATCAGTTGTAGACCTTGGTTTAGCAAACTTTGTATTTAATTCATTATTTTAACATATTATAAACAGTATAACTTTCTGTTGCATATAGCATATTCGAATAGGCCAAGTTTAAGTGAAAGTTGACTTGAAGAATTTAACAAAACAATAAATTAGGCTTAATGATATTTTATAATGAGGAATTACACTTAATTTAAATTTAATAAACAAAACTTTGTATTTCTGCTATATCTTCTTACTTTTTTTCAACAAATATTTTGACGGCAAATACATTTGTGCCAGGTCCAATAAAGCGCTGACGCTTATTAACATATACATAAAACAAGGAAAACTACTTGTTTGAAAACTTCTTCTTTTCTTGAGTTTGTTATAAACGGAACCTTTTACTATTACTATAGTACTGCTGCCATCTATTGGTCACATGTGACAGTTTATAAACTAATAAGTTTGTTAACTTACCTGACATGTCCGAGGAACCCGAGGACGACGATGTTCCCGGTACAGCTTCTGAAACTCCTAGCATTCCTTGATGAACCAGAGTACATGAGGCTAGAGTTGCGTATCTGTAGTCTTGACTTGGGAATAACAAAGCCGTTGGTTGGCCCGTCGACACATGATTACTGTACTGTGCGCTCGGCTTTTGGCGCATTATTGTTATGGGCACCGTCGTTCCTGCTAGGTTCGGATACTCCACTATTGGCTCCTCTAGAATACTTTTGTTGTTCGTTGTGCAAATATCCGGGGGCGTTTTGTTTCGTAGAAGGGGGTCTTCGCATCCTTCTAGTTCGTTTGAAATTAACGTTTCTGTTTTATGGATTGACTCTGGTTTTAAGTTACAACTGTCTCTTTTGATAAGGCAGTCGTTGTGTTGGTAGTGTTGACGCAGTTTTCTCTCTGCTCCCGGTACCATCACTCGAACCATCTCTTCCACCGAAGGGAACCTGCGCAGGTACGCCGTTATCGATATCAGTGCTGCAATCTCGGCCATGATAAATGCTGTGCCTGCAGCCATGAACGACCATCCGTATCGATAGTCGTAATTCAACTGAATACCGTCGTTGTTATCTATTGTTGTGGTGGTGGTGAACGATCTGCTCGCTCTGTCTGTGAACGCATCGCTGATTACTGAAGCGAATACTACCAGTCCTCCGGCTAAAGACAGACCTGAAACATAACAACGCTCTTTACATTCTTATCGTATCTCTTCGCAGTTTGTTATACCGTCGCAGCGAACAAGCTAACATAAGTTGTAAAGCATTCAGCTTCATTCAAAAATGGGGAGGGGGCGTCGATGAAGAGGACGTTAGGAGTAGATTAAATCTAAAACTGACGTACACACGAACACATTAAGTGACTTTTGCATACGCATTTGCCAATATGATAATCCAATAAAGCGGGTTTAATTCGTCTTTTTTACTTTCATGCTCCTTAAAGACATGGAAATATGGTGATCGTGACAAAAATCTTGTTCGAGATAAGGGCTGATTCTGATTGTACTACCCTCATAACGTGAAGAAGTCATTTTCCGGAAAGCCAGAAAGTATCTGTGTGTTTGTGTATCTGTACACAGAATTTTTCTATGGCAAACGATAACTGCCGCAAATTCAAAAGAATCAAATAATTTTTTTGCATATGTCCCCGAAATGTAGAGGACTCAAGGTCTACTGATTTTTGGTGAGGATCGGTTAAGGAGAGAGGTAGTTTACCTGCAACGTTTTTCATTTTAAGAAAAGAGAAGTGCTTAATTTTGATAAATAAACTATCCTGAAAAGAGAATCATAATGATCCACTGTAGAATGGTAGATGAAATACAGTAGAGCATCGATTATCCGAACCTCTCGGGACGAGAACCCGTTCGAAGAATCGATATTTCGGATAATAGACCGTAAATTGAAACCATTATTTCTCCTTACAGAAAAAAAGATTTTTAGTACATAATAATTTTTAACATACTGTTATATAATTACAGCAACCTCTCTACTGTACTGCAATATATTACTAATGTTAAAGATTATATAATTAAAAATGAGTGTAATTAAAAAAAAAACAAAAGTTAATTTAAACAATATTAGAGTTTAATGACAAACACTGTACTATAAAATTAACTACAAATTAAGAAACAAACAAAATTATCATCTTACTCAGAGAGAAGTTACAACTTATTTTTAGTTTGCACGACAGCGTATTGACATACTGAAACGCAGTATGATTTAAATAATGGCGTACGTATTATTTATCTGAAATGTCATATGTAACTATATTGAAAATACATGTTCTAAATTTCAAATGTTATATTTAAAATGTAACTCTATGATTCTGCAATAACCTTTTCAATAATAATCCTTTAAAGACCCTCTGACGGTACTCAATTACAAGTGATGTTAACATTACTACACCAATGATGTATATGTTAATATTGCTAGTTAAACATTACTTTCAAAGCAGACAAAGTTGAGAAACGTAGTATTTTACATACACACCTGACGTAAATTGTGTTAATAACTGAAAATAAAAGTGCGTTGCAGTTTGGAAAAACAGCAAATATACAGAAATATAACGTAATTTTAATCCAAAACAGAAAATAAAATTTTAGTTGTAAGATTTATGGTTGTAAGTTTAATAAAATTAAAATACTTTAGATAAATATGAATTACGTTTGTATCGTAATATAAAAACCTACTGTTTTCTTTACGTGACGTGCATGAAATATGTTGATACAATTAAGTTATTATTTTTAAAACGTGTTCCTCTTAAATAGATCTCATAAGTACATGAGCCTACTTGTTGGTGTTACATGCGTAATCTTAATTTATTTTTATATTTGCTTGCTCATACTTCTTTCTTTCTTAATTTCAACTTAAATTAAATTAATTTTAATATTCTTTTTTATGTAGAAGTAACGAAACATTTATGTATTTTATATTTATTAAAAACATAATATATAGTTTATAGAAAATAAAGTTAATAAAACTTATTAAAAATGAAGTATGACGACACATGTAGTAGAATACTAAATTCTTGTAATTATTAATACGTTAATTCCACCGTGATTGGAATTACATCCCAAATTAAAAATGCACCCATCTCAAACAAATCAGTACCAAACGGGAACCATAATTAACTGCTGAACTCTGAGCACGTAGGACTCAATGAGTACAAATTAATATCTGCTGATTAAGTTGTTTAATTAAATATGTAGCTGTGTGCTTACCTCCGAGCGTATAAAGTCCGCATGCAATTAGTGTTTTGTGGTCGGAGTTGCAGTGACCAATGAGAGCAAACATGGTTGCGATCAGCATGATTCCCACTGCCACGGCTTCGAACGGCATCGAGTACCTGGGAAGCGTATACTTATTGTCAAACTACTGTACTTGGATACAATATTTGAAACGATTTTGGTGAATAATAGTTACTATCATTGAAATAGAAGCTATAACGTAAAATTATACATATAACAAATGTTATGTAATTATATATATTATATAATTGCATCAAAGTAACATACGAGTTTGATAAACGTAAATAATATAAACAAAACTCATAAAAACTACTTATTTGATGTCACAGTGATATTTATAAAATTAAAAAGTAATTGAATATTCTTAAAATTATGATATATCCATTTATTTCAATAAAATTAATTTTGTTATTATTTGCTTTTAAAATATTGTCTGATGTAAAATGTAAACCTTCCTGTTGTAATGAAAATGTAAACCATTGTTTTGTTTTGATACTTGTTTTTATTCCAGTAACATATCATAAACACTCGTCTTTTACAATGTGTAAATTAATGGAATGTAAATTTTTCATCTTATATTATATAATATGAAACTTTTACGTCATGTACTCATTATATTTTGATGCAATTATATTTTGTACAATATTACATTTATTAACTATATAGAATACTACTGACTCGGAACACAAATTATTATTGATAAAAATGGTAAATTTTTCTAATTTTATCATTTTTACCTGTATTAGTTTTATCAATAGTAATTTGTGATCTATATGGGTAGTATTCTATATAGTTAATTAATAACAACCGGGCACGTCATGGACAACAAAATCCAGGAATTATATTTACATTACGTAATCTGTATGTTAATGTGTGAGTTTTACGTGTGCGTTTGTGAGTGTGTCTTGAACATGTATTATATAAGAAAATATTCACATATTTCTTGAGACCTGTGTGGAGAACTGTATTTAAAAAATTCCATCCAAGAAGTTAAATAATGTTTTGATTGGTGTAATATTCTTAAAAAGCAAATATGTAAAGGTAACTTGTAAGCAGAAATGGTGGCAAGAATTAATTGTAATTATAGGAAGAGATGATATATATAATTCCTGAAGGGATGACATGAACTTGAATCACAATAATTTGGGGTTTGAGTAGACTACATATTTGTTAGGAAAGCCACATTACGCCTAATGTGTTGATTTATGTACACAATGAAACACCTTCAGCGAAAGCTTACCTCATTCTTGTTATGAAATTAGGGGTAAAATCCAGGGATGACCAGAATATTCCCATGTCCGTCTCCTTTATTTCGTCCCAGCTTGAGTACTTGATTAAAGAACACGACGGTGAAGGTATAGCTGAAACGAAGGGAAAGCTGAATTACAGATGTTAAAACTTATGTGGCGATTATCGTGTACAAAAAAGCTTCTTCTACATGCTACTCGTTATTCTTGGGCACTGTGTATGTATAACCCCTAGGCGTTTATAACATTATAGGAATCACTTTTACAAAAAAATGTACTTTTACGAGAAAGGAGAACGAGTAAAAATTGTGCCACACAACTACAAATATTTAACATTATTTGTGTTAAATAATAAATAATGGCTTCCATGTATACCACCGAAATACCTTAGGAGGAGGCAGGGTTGGGTGCCTTATGTGAGCCGTACGCAATACAAGGAAGGCAGTGTGGCCAGGGCTACCCTTCAACCGCCCATTATTATCCCCAGGATATTATCCCAGGTACTCATTTTCACTAGAGTCGACTGGGGGGCTGAAAAACGCAACTTGATTTTATGGTGCGGGCCCGGGAATCAAATCCGGGACCTTCAGATTAGTAGCCACGTGCCATACCCACTGGTCTACTGAGCCGCCCAGTAAAATTTGTGTTAAAAACCATTAAAGTAATTATTTAATTTGACAACTTTTACTACTGTTTGTGATATTACATAATGAGAGATTGCATATCAAGATAAACTATTGTTATAGGAGTACTGTTGTTTCAGACAAGAAATAAGAAAGTTAACTGGAAAAATACATATTTTTGTCAAGTTCATTTGAAAAATGTAAACAATTTATTAGTAGACTAATTTGCTTAGTTTATTAAACTGTTTCCACAGTTTGTTGGTACAGGTTGTAGTGTCACGTAACGTTGTCTTTTAGTTTAGAAAAATTATAATTATCTTACTTACAATATAACGTATATAATAACAACGCGCTATACCTGTTGATCACGATGTGGACCAACAAAGTTTACGTCATTTACATTGTCAGTGTTGCATCGACCTCAACACTTCCGCACTGAATAGCGTTAGATTCAGAATATGGAATTGTGTTTACCTTTTTGAATTTAATTCTCAGTGGCGAGACATGGGGTTGAAACTAGGGAAGAGCTACATGACGATAGCAAATTTGAGCCGTTAGATGGAGTATCATAACTTTTTAATGGTAACATTAACAGCTGTATTTGGTAGTTTCATTATTGTGTGAAATAACGTAAACAGGCTTGGTGTTTTTCGAAAAATTGATAAATCCTTTAATATAGTATACATCACCAGAAACGATTTTTCACAATTTTTCGAAATTTTCACAAACGTTTTACGCCACTGGACACAATGAAACCCGAAACCCAAAGTAACCACAGAAAGTACAAGTCAGACTTGGAAAACTTCAACTTAGAGTTGGTTTAGTCGGACGTTTACATACATTTGTTACAAAAAAACAGTGCCACAAATCATTATATATTTAAAAAATATGCAACAATATATACATTAGAGTCATAACCATGTAGGAAATACTACGATTAAGTTACTTTTATATTTGGTTTTGACGTTTGCTCTGTTGTTAATTATATGTTCTGAATTCTAAGCAATATAGTTATCGTAAACTAAAACAGGCGAAATTCTTAAAGAACCCACGTTGTAAACGCAAGGTCGGCGTGTCGACTTCGCGTTTATATTTTGGTAGTTTTCCAAATTTATACATAAGAAGTGCGAGTGCCTGGAAAAATAAATAATGTTAAGCAAATAATACGTTACAAATCGATAACATCTGAATACTCGGACGGTTTCAGTAGAGTACTGTTTTTCTGTGAAACTGTTTGCAGCCATTTTGTATGGCAAAACAATCCGCACGATTCTTTTGAATGCTTCTGCTTTGCTGCACAGATTATCCTAGTTTTGACCTAAATGTAGCCTATCCGTCTATTTGAGAATTGGTTTTACTCTACCTGCTGTGTAAACCGATTATTTTATAACTGACTTGTTAGGTTGTTGCATCACATAACAATGTCCGTAGAAAGTCTTTTATATACGATTTATCGATTTGTTCTCGTGCAGTAACCGTGCTCACGTGTACCCTGTATGTAGCCTAGCCGTGGGTGATATGTGCTCTGATGTAACCGTTACTTAAGTAAAGTATAAAGTACTTTATTAATGTGACGTACTTACTTATATAAAATTGATTAAATTGATCTGAATGGATATTAATATTAGACATTTATATGAATTTGTGTGTTGTGCGGGTGAGTGTGTATGTGATATTTAATAAATATATTTCAGTAATAACTTTTCCTGTAAGTGTAGTATATTGGTTGATTTTAAGCACGTTTTGTACTAAACGTCTGCGTTTTCCGAGACTGAGTCATGTATTTTTATGCGCATTTCAATATATTTCTTTTTCTTTGTAATATATTAAATTTATTCCAAAAGAAGTCTTGGAATAATATATTTTTTATGAACAAATATAATATGTCAATAATGTCAAACAGATAGGATAATTTTTTAGTTCCATTGTAAAGTAAGGATAAACACACATACACAGCGCAGAGCAAACGTGTGCGCGCCACACACATACAAGTAAGAATGTAGAAGTGTGACGTTGGTAACACTGACTGTAGTTCCGGAAAAGTGTGGTTTGGTATACCAGATATTTGTCTGTTGAAAATAAAAAAACCTTAATCTCTGAAGTAAATTTAAGTTAACTTGAGAATAACAAAAGATTTAGTCATGCAGAGTACAGGAGTGAGGTAATACAAGGGAGGAAATAATTCTTGAAGCTATAAGCCTAAATGGTTTAAGAATATCAGCCACTGTTAACTTCAGTTTCTATAACTCAGAAACAAGATTACCACTACTACACGGCTGTAGGTTATTACCGTTTTGCGTCTCAATCGTTTCTATAGCAACGGCTACGAATGGTTCAATGAGTCAATTAACTAATTATTCTCTGAATATCATTATAAAATCGATTCTTTGCAATACACGTTCATATTTTCTACAGGCTTAAATATTCTTTCAAACAGATCCTATAAACGCTTGGTTTAGAGAAATATTAGGTAAAATACGCTTCTTTTGTGGTAACAAGAATTTAAGTTAAAATTGAGTAACAGTAACTTTAAACAACAGTAACTCATATTCAGTTGGTTTAGTAAACATATAAACATGGTTACATGAGTATAGTCATGAAGAGAATATGAAAGATAAACACCACTTATATCCAGGTTAATGTCGACAGGTGAACAGGTTTCGTTAAAGTTCTCACATAATATAAACGGTAAAGACTTACATAAAACATAACTGTTTAAAGTTTGACCTTTATTTGTTTACAGTTATTTTAACTGACCGGCGTTTCACAAGACAAATGGCAATGAGTATTACCTCTCGTCAGCCTTGACTAATCAGAATAAATCACATTACCACTAGGGCGCGAGTTGTTATGGACCGAAGCCGTAGTGACTTTAATCCTGATAAATATGCTCTTTGACAAATTTTTAAAACATCAGTTTTAAAAACCCCAGAGTAGGTCACTACTCAGATTTTCCTCAGATTTTTAGAGTAGGCCGGGTCTAATTTTATTACCTCTCTGTTGTAACCAAACGTCACTTCTTATTATTAGATTATTTCTTATGTTACGCTTAAGAATGTGATTTGAATTACCTGATTGACAGCATTTAAAATACATTGGTCCGTAACAAATATCAAACGAATAACACACAAATCACAATTCGTAAGAAACAGCAATTTCAGGGTGATTTTTTTTAACAACTACTACCGAACAGAAAATAACTGTAAATTATATAAATAAATCTGCAACGTCGGACTTTTTATTAATTGCAAGCGCACATTTATATAATTAATAATTAAGATATTGTTTATTTCAAAATCTACTAATGCATCTTTTATTTAAATTAGCAGTCTCTGTAATTCCAACTTTGACGTGTTTATTTGTTGAACTGCTACTCGTCATGTTCCGGACAACGCCTTTCAGCGTTTCCACCATTTTCAAGTCCTAAAACACGACGAAAATGGTGGAAACCACGTCGTGGTTTAGGACTTGAAAATGGTGAAACACTGAAAGGCTTCGCCCGGAACATGACAAGTAGCAGTTCAGCAAGTAAACACGACAAAGTTGCAAATCTACTAATGAGACCTTCGCATGTCAGATACTTCAAAGCCATAACACTGTAAGAGGTACTAAACCGTGACACACGGTACTACCAATAAAAGGTTATCTAAATGAGTTCAGTAAAATTAAGGAGCCTGATATTATTTACTTTCTCATTAAGCAGTGTGTAGTATCTCATGACGGTAATAGGCTATATAGGCTTATTTATGCTTTTTACTTCCATGTTCCTTAAGGAAATGGAAGTATGGTGATGGCAAAAAAAATCGTGTTCGAGATTATTGCAGAATATGATTGTACTACACTCAAAACATGAAAGAAAGGCATTTTTCGAAAAGTGTCTGTGTGTGTGTCTGTCTGTGTGTGTGTCTGTGTGTCTATCTGTGTGTGTCTGTCTGTCTGTAGATTTTTTTCTATGGCAAACGATAACTGCCGCAAATTCAAACAGAATCAAATAATTTTTTGCATACAGCCCTGATTTGTAGAGTACTCGCGACCTATTGTTTTTGGTGAAGATCGGTTGAGGAAAAGGGGTAGTTTACCAGCAACGGTTTTTTTTTATCAAGGGAATTTTTTTTTTGGCAAACGATAACAGCCGCAAATTCAAACAGAATCAAATAATGTTTCGCATACAGCCCTGAATTACAGAGTTCTCAAAACCTGTTGTTTTTGGTGAAGATCGGTTAAGGGAAAGGGGTAGTTTACCTGTAACGTTTTAGGTTTTAACAAGGGTATTTCCTATGGCAAACGATAACAGCCGCAAATTCAAACAGAATCATATAATATTTTGCATACAGCCGTGAAATGTACAGTTCTCAAGATCTGTTGGTTTTGTTGAAGATCGGTTAAGGGAAAGGGGTAGTTTACCTACAACGTTTTTTTAACAAGGGTATTTTTTTTTATGGCAAACGATAACAGCCGCAAGTTCAAACAGAATCAAATAATGTTTTGCATACAGCCCTGATTTGTAGAGTTCTCAAGACTATTGTTTTTGGTGAAGATCGGTTAATGGAATAGGGTAGTTTACCAGCAACGTTTTATGTTTTATCAAGGGTGTTTTCTATGGCAAACGATAACAGCCGCAAATTCAAACAGAATCAAATAA
The DNA here is from genome assembly GCA_034769895.1 of Magicicada septendecula. NCBI lineage: Eukaryota > Metazoa > Arthropoda > Insecta > Hemiptera > Cicadidae > Magicicada > Magicicada septendecula. Next base: position 273,572,231 of record CM068374.1, read on the forward strand.
TGTTTTGCATACATCCCTGAATTGTAGAGGTATCAAGACTTATCGTTTTTGGTGAAGATCGGTTAAGAGAAAGGGGTAGTTTACCAGCAACGGTTTTTTATCAAGGGTAATTTTTTTCTATGGTAAACGATAACAGCCACAAATTCAAACAGAATCAAATGATGTTTTGCATACAGCCCTGTATTGTAGAGTTCTCAATACCTATTGTTGTTGGTGAAGATCGGTTAAGGGAATGGGGTAGTTTACCTGCAACGTTTTATGTTTTATAAGGGTATTTTCTATGGCAAACGATAAGAGCCGCAAATTCAAACAGAATCAAATAATGTTTTTGCATACAGCTCTGTTTTGTTGAGTACTAAAGACCTATTGTTTTTGGTGAAGATCGATTAAGGGAAACGGGTAGTTTACCAGACACGTTTTTTGTTTTATCAAGGGTATTTTATATAGCAAATGATAACAGCCGCAAATTCAAACAGAATCATATAATATTTTGCATACAGCCGTAAAATGTACAGTTCTCAAGATCTGTTGGTTTTGTTGAAGATCGGTTAAGGGAAAGGGGTAGTTTACCTGCAACGTTTTATGTTTTAACAAGGGTATTTTTTCTATGACGAACGATAACTGCCGTAAATTCAAAGAGAATCAACTAATGTTTAGCATACAGCCCTGAATTGTAAAGTTCTCAAGACCTATTGTTTTTGGTGAAGATCGGTTAATGGAATAGGGTAGTTTACCAGCAACGTTTTATGTTTTATCAAGGGTGTTTTCTATGGCAAACGATAACAGCCGCAAATTCAAACTAAATCAAATAATTGTTTGCATACAGGCCTGAATTGTAGAGTACCTAAGACCTGTCGTTTTTGGTGAAGATCGGTTAAGGGAAAGAGGTAGTTTACCTGCAACGGTTTTTCATCAAGGGTAATTTTTTTCTATAGTAAACGATAACAACCGCAAATTCAAACAGAATCAAATGATGTTTTGCATACAGCCCTGTATTGTAGAGTTCTCAATACGTATTGGTGTTGGTGAAGATCGGTTGAGGGAAAGGGGTAGTTTACCAGCAACATTTTATGTTTTAACAAGGGTAATTTTTTATATGACGAACGATAACTACCGTAAATTCAAGCAGAATCAACTAGGTTTTTGCATACCTTTTTGAACTAAAGAGAACTCAAGGTCTGTTGATTTTGTTGAAGATCGGTTAAGGGAAGGGGTAGTTTATCAGCAACGTTTTATGTTTTAAAAACGGTAATTTTTTTATGACGAACGATAACTGCCGAAAATTCAATGAGAATCAAATAATTTTTTGCACCCCCTGAGTTGCAGAGAGCTCAAGGTCTATTGATTTTGGTGAAGATCGGTTAAGGGAAAGGGGTAGTTTACCTGCAACATTTTATGTTGTAACAAGAGAAATGTTTCCATGACGAACGATAACTGCCGCACATTCAAACAGAATCAAATATTTATTTGCATGCTTCCCTGAATTGTAGAGGACGGAATGTTTGTTGATTTTGGAGAAGATCGGTTAAGAGAAAGGGGTAGTTTACCGGAAACATTTTATGTTTTAACAAGAGTAAAGTACTTTATTTTTATAAATAAAGTATCCTGATAAGAAGCTCATAGTAATCCACTGTAGAAACGTAGATGAAATATCTATAAATGAAGAAGTTATTAGAACGGGGTGGGGGTAATTTTCTATTATTAAAAATTATAGTTGAAGGTGTAGGGGAGAATTTTTTATATGTGTACTACGTTATCGGCAACAAAGAAGTAGTTTTTTGTTAAAATTGCTTCCCGGGCTCTTTAGCCGTAGTCCTATGTTTTCTGCAAAACCAGACTTTTCGGCAGTGCCATCGACTCCCATCATCGGTGAAAATCGAGTGCGAAAACGTGAGGTGATGGTGGTATACGTTAGTAAGCACAGTACTGTGGTTAATGCTGAAGCAATAAGTAGAAAGACGTAGTTTCTATGGAAATATTTCATTTCAAATATGTTTTTAAATGTAAATCTTAGAACATGGAAGTCATGTATGGTTCTCCATACCGATATTTTATAATTATTGTCATATAAATGCTAGATTTACGAGCACTGCCTTTGCATTAATAGCGGGAAAGTATTTTGTTACGAACAATAATTATTCTACTAGTGTATTATTAGCAGTATCTCTGTCTTAGTTAATATAATCTTTATATATTTAGTTTATTAACGTTTCATTCAGCGTTTATGTGATTTAGAGAACTTAATAGTTTAAAATATTTAAATAAATTGTTCCATAAATTTAAAAGGAGCATTTTGTGTATTTCATGTAAAATATTTGATTAAATTTTTTATTTTTTTATAATAAGTATATGTAACATTTTAGACTATATTGACAATTTTTATATTCTGATTCCTTATAAGTAGATTTTACTTATATCTATAGAGTCTAATTTCTATTCTTGGAATTTTTGTTATTTATTTTTTTTATGTTATAACATTTACCGTAATTTAACTAATGTACACATTATAATGTCAATTTATGCGTCATACAAAATTAATATTAATGGCGTTAATTTAAATGCCATTCTTACATTACGTTTTATGAAAATTTTTAAAAATTTATTTTCAAGGCTTTAAAACAAAATATTTTACCGAGTGTCTGTAAAATGTGATACTCACGATGTGAAAAATTTGGTTTTTTCAATGTAGGACACACCCGCCAGAATCCAATTCTAAAGGTAATCGTGGTGAGAATCTGACTGTTGGGTAACATTATCGGTTCCTTGGTGTACAACCATACGTTACTGACAAACGCCGTTACCAATGTCACTAGTGACAGTAGTCCGACACTGATCCCCAGACGTGACAGAGAACTGCTGCTTCCGCCGCAGCACATCGTTGCACTAACACCACACTCTCACCTGACACTGCAACAAACGAAAGAGGAATGTAGTACAAAATATACTTTTGTAACGTAGAGACAAAAGAGAATCTAGGGAAGTGAGATAACGCATTACAAAATAATATAGTGGTAGAACTAATTAATTTTTATTCTTTTAATCTAGTACAATAATAGAAATCTTCATTATTTTAACAGTTTCTCTTACAACTGAACAGTACTGACAGATTATTTTAATAATGTAACCACAATAAAGGAAGATGATTTAAAACTAACGTTTAAAAATTTTGACATACAAAATGCATTTTGCAGTGTATATGCAAATAAGCATGAATTCATACTTTTGATGTACACAGTAACTTCTCCAGGAGAAGAAATGTCTATGGTCAGAAGTATCTGTTATAAGAATAATAATATTAATACCGCCTAGAAATCCAACCCTTCGCCCGGCCTACATTTTGCCTCGTGCGGTATAGGCAACAGCTGGGAATCTAGGTGGCTAACAGGAAACTGGTAACAGAGTATTGACAATGTTGTATGATCCGATTGCAAAACAACGTAAGCCACAATGGAACCGAGCGTTTCAATGGCTGGATGGCTCTACGCTAGAAAGTCGCGGACGACACCAGGACTCAGCCAGTTATATTCAATCCTAACCCGTGGTACTCAAGGACTTTGCCGCAGTGGTCTGTCTATTTTTCAGGCACTCGTTAGAACTATAGCCCAGATTCTCCAAATATTTTGGGTGTTAAGTATTCCTTACAAATTCTTGTCCAGAGGAAAGCGCTCCTCAGACTTTGAAGAACGGATTACTCCTTGCTTGGTGCATGAAGATTTATGACATCATCTGTCAGTGTGGCAGCTGTGCCAAGTTATCAAATTATTTAGAGAAATGAATGTGACATCGCAAAAGTGTGTCTCTTCTTTATAGATAAGGCTACCACGGGTTGCTCTAGATCAGCCGTACGGGATATCAGAAAAGCCGCAGGTGACATAGTTGTGAATACCCTGAACGATCAACAGGGTTCAAAGCTTTTCAAGCTGCATCAAGATGTGCTTGGGTCAGGACATGCTTCTGTAGCAGTCGGCTCATGGTGACAATCCCTGTACTGAACATATTAAATGTGAAAATTCTTGTGGTCATCATTCATCTAGACCAAGCAAGAGTCATATTTGTAAGCAGGAATTAGCTTTTCAAGTATCTTTGAAGTAGCTTCCCTAGGGTAGGAAAGTACGTACACTGAAAAACGTTACCTCCTTTGATGCAAAAATCGTGTGTTCCAAGTCAACCAGGACAAAAGTAGTTATGCACAGACTGTAAATAGTATCACCTGCTCCTCTTTTAAAGGAAAAACTACCTGCAGTAACTTAGTTTATTGAGCGATACGTTTCTAAGTTTACAAGAAGTCAGAAGATCAAAAGAGAGTGCGGCTAAGATAGTCATACAGTCAAAGCCTATACATAGTTACAACGAGTTGCTGGAAAACACACACTTTGCTTGATAAAGAATAGCGAGTCCAAACATCGAGGCTACAATTAAGCAAGCCCTAATTGTCGCGGTACGGTGAGAGTATACCGCCGTCCATCACCGCGTCTACCCCAATACACCTGGGAAGACTTTTTAAAAATGAGTACTGGCTTAAGAAATGTCACCGATGACAAGGAGATGAGCTCGGAATTGGAGTTCAGCTCCATTTCCGGTGCCAGTGATCTCAACGACATCGGTTACCTGGCGGAAGTCGAAAATTTGATACAAAAGAAGGAGGAAGGTTGGGGGGCGGGTCTGTAGCAACTGATTCCTCAACATTCAGCATGGAGAGCATCCTTCAGTGGAATATTAATGTTTCCACTCCGCATTATTGCAAACTGAAGATGTTACTTGTCAAAACGTATACCGATGTATGTGTGTCTGCAGGAAACACATTTAAGGCCACAATAATTCCTTAATGCGACGGGATATAATCCCTTCCGCTCTAGAGTTGTATCAGACATCAGAGAAGCGTTGCTATAATTCTTAGTAATACAGACGTATCCTGCTCACTACACATCTACAAGAATCAGGTATCAGTTTACTACAGTACTGAACATAATGACTTTTCTGAATATGTTTACCGGAATCTACATGGCGAACAGAAAATCTACAAGATCTCGTCAAGCAGCTACCATCTCTATTAATCCTGTTGGGGACTTCAAAGCCCATAGTCCTACTTGAGGTTGTCATAAGACATACAGAGATAGATTAAGAACTGAATCTCCATTGCTAAACAATGGGCTATTGCTAAATAACTTCAGCAGCAACAAATCATATCTCGCGGACTGTTGGTCGTTTATCCAGACCGGTACCGTGGATTTAGCTTAGCATCTAGACTAAAGGCCTTTTTTGTTTAAGCTAAACTTGAAAAAAATATCCATCAAACGTTATGTTTTCTGTGATTCGTTTTGTCTACTATCACAATTTTATGTTGTTACAAATGTCACGTTTTGAAACCTGCAGTGTAACATTACGTGCGCTACACGCTGACAATAATTTAAAGATCGCTAGAATATCGGCATGTGTTTTACAAAATATAAACAAAAAACTTTAACATGTTTTATAAAATTTACATCATCCTTATGTGTCACGGAAATAGTTGTTAAAGAGTGCATTTTTATGTCAAAAGTATGTAAAAAATAGGTGCACTTAAATCATAAAACCTAAGCCTGTACATATTTTAATCGATGACTAGACTCCACCTTATTTGTAAACACAAACCAATAGTAAAAGGTTCCCGCTGAAAGAAGGTTCAAATGATTTTCTTCTTCTTAAACAGTATTGTAATAAATGTACTTCGGTTTCAAGAATTTTGAATGTAATATTAAAGTTTTACATTAATATACTGATAATATTTAGCATCCTTATTAACCACTATGGGTGTATAATTAAGACAATTATTCTAGTGTACACATAAAATAATATATCAAGTAAAATGTTATACAGTTTATTATATTAATGTATTATAAAACTGTCAAAATTTAATCACTTTTTATCAGAAAAATATGCACCATCTGTTAATGAATTTCCTAAAATATAAAATTAACATACTTTAATACTTTTCTGTTTTATTAAAATACTTTAATGTAGTTGACGGTTACTTCTGAACAGAAATTAGAATGGAAAATAAAAAAAAAAAATTAAAACTGTTACTTTTAACAAAGGGTTTTGAAGAAAGAATTTTAATTAAAAAAATTAATTAAGTAGAAAAGGGAATGGAAACAATGCACTTATTACTTTGGTGAACAGAAGTTAATAACTCTTAAATATTTATAGACACTGCTGCCTGCAACAGAGCAAGTTGTAAATTCCCGCCCCTGGTAGTGAACTTATCATGCAATAAATGCAATCTAGATGTAGAACCATCGTCTAGCTTATATAGCAGTTGTTAAATTAAATAAATATAGACTTTTACAACCGTCTTTGGATAAACATTCACGTATTTAATATAAGGGAAGTTTAAATGTATAACTAAGTAATGTTAATAAACGATACGATGTCACTTCGCCTCCCGATTCTTATTTTTATCTAATAACAAAGTAACAAAGTAAATGCATTTACTCCTGGCATTCTTTGGCGTGTATACAAGTGATTTGATTACCATCTATGTGTCGCATGACTTTATATTCACACCCTATTCTAAGACTACAATGTTCTCCACGCTCTCCGGACTTAACAACTATGGATTTTTATGTGTGTTGGCAGGATGTATAATAGACGGGGTTTGGTAAATGTGAAACGATGAAAGTGACAACTTAGTTAGCTAAAAATAATGATCCAGTATGTTGGTAAAATTTAACAAATTTTATTGATGCGATTTCCAGTGGACAGGTACTTTATTTTCCTGCCCTTAGACTTAGTAATGTAACGAAAACATTCAAAGACCATCCCAAAATATATTTTGGATATACTGCTCCCTAAGTACTCTACTGCCAACAAATATGAAACAATCACTAGTTTTAATACAAATCAAATAATCTTATATCTAAAATTAAATTTTCTGTAAGTTTGGGCACGATGTAGTAAATACCTACAAATGAACTAGCTATACTGTTATTTATGTATAAAATACCCATCAACGTTATTTTAGCTATTTCATCATCATCATCATCGTCGTCGTCGTCGTATTCATCATCGGTTAAACCGAAAATGGTTTCTTCCCGTCCCGATCAGATATACTAGAGGTGGTCACTCCAAAGCTTCTTTGAACGTCCCACATTTCTCCGTTCTGTTGCTACTTCTTAATGTATTTAAACAGTGTGTGTAATACAATTGCTAAAGATTTAGAATAACTTAAAGGTTTAGGTAGTTTTAATTAAACACTATTTTATATTCTAGCTATCGTCTTTAACTATCTGTTGCAACAAAAGGTTGTACAATTTTATTTATTTTTTGAAAACAAATTAGGCCTGTATAGCTAATTGTGAATTAAAAATACATTTTTTGCTCCCATCAAAATTTAGAAGGTATGTAAATTGTGTAAAGAGAAAATAGAGAGAAAATACGTAAAATATGAAAACTGTGTAGACACAAATAACGGCATTCTCCATTCGTATGCAGTAAGTTAGTAGAGAGGCCGGATATCCTATTTCCAAAGTTGGCAGAGAAAGTACATAGCATAGAAAGGAACTATCCCTCTAATTTTCCTATCTGCAGATGCCAGTTTCCCTTGTGCAAACTTTATCCACTAGTCCTACGACGCGTCTCGGCAAATGAGATTTCGAAAATCTCTTTCGAAGCTGTATAAATTTATTAAAGAGGGACTCCCTGAAAGTGTGAGTTTATCTTATTTGATCGTATTATTGTCACACTACTAGCTAATATAAGAATATTCTACCACGTAAATATATTATCTAATACTTAGTTGTTTCAGCGTATGTTTAATACTATTATTTATAAAATTCTGTCTTTATTAATACGTATTTTAAAAAAAAATAATCAGCTTGTGTCTTGAAGGTAACAAATTGCTGCACTCGTCGAGTAGCACTTCTTATAAGGTGTAAACAATTTTTTAAGTTTTATATTATTGTAGGTTTTGTTAAAAATATTAAAGGTCTAGAAGGGAAAATTATCAATAAATTTATTTATATAATCAATATAAGATAATATCAAAAATGTGAAACAGGAAGAAGAATGACATAGGTGAATTTTTGTAGAAGCTATGGTGATTAAAGGTTTGCTATTTTTAATGTTAATATTCCTTTGATATTTTGTAAAGTTCATGTAATTTTTGATCTACAATATATTATAACATATAGCATTGTATGTTTTTATATTATTTGCAGATGTTTTGCATTACTAAAAGATGGTTAGTTATGTAATTTTTACTTTTAAGAGATAATAAACCAGGAAGAAAAATTTTATTGTGTTGTCAAATACATTTATTTATGTTTGTAAAGTTACACTGTCTTAGCTGTAGAATTTTATTATTATTCTACTAACCAGCATAGCTAACCCTATCAAGCAATTTCATCGACTCAGAAGAGTGCTTCTACAATATTTTTACAAATGAGCTGATTACATTTGTACCTAAAAGAAAAGAACTGCTATTTGAGTCGTATCCATAAAACGGCCTTAAGTTAATTATCATAAAAAAGATCAATGTCTTATCTGTCATTTTTAACAATTGGCTTATCGTAAATAGTTACAGAAGATATTTTAATTGCATACTGTTTACCTTGATAGTCCACTAGTCTTTTTCCATTGGCTTTTTTGAATGTGAAAATTTAAACAATAAACCAAGATAATGACGTGTTCAACAATAGACCAAGATAAACAACTACCTTGATATCCCCCAGTTTACCATACAATTAATAATGCTGTTCAACGATATTTCAGAATAACTCTTGCTTCTCCATTTTTAGTTTTGCGTCGCCTGGCTCTGATTGCAGTAGTAGCTCTGGACTGCGGAGTACATATTGTCTATAGCTTCATGCATAACCGTAAAAGGTCTTCAGACCATGACACGGGGCATTCAAATTGCTGATAAGAACTAATCTTGCATACATCCAAAACAGATGCGAAAACGATTTTCCAAATAATCATCCGAGTATCAACTGAGGATATGGCATAAGGTTATCTTGACGGGTTATTGAAGCAAAGGCTTCTCACCATATATTAAGGCCTACTTACTGACGATAAACATTATTTACAGACTTAAAAGGCTGTGATTGTTTGTCATTGAAAGGAAAAGAGCTTCACCATGATGTAACAGAATAACGAACAATCCCAATTAGCATCAAAACGAAGAGAATTATTGTGTCTTGCAAATTTTATTGACAGTCCTAGCATTTCAGCTATGAAATTGGCTAATGGTAAGTATAGAGTGGGTGACGGGGTTGCCTGTAGAAAATATTCTACCTGAGCAACCCGAAGTAAACAATGTTGTAGGCGTGGACATGGAACATCAGAGCTTTCTTTAAACTGAAAACCGTCTATAACGGTTATTTTACTTTACCAAATAGAAATATTAACATTTGTTTTATTAATGAATACACAAATAGAGGTAATGGGATCGGTATCATAATAAACAAGATAATTATGATACGTTTATAGGTTTTATGATTAAAATATTTAGGATCATAATAGCCAAATTTAAAGCGACACCGTAAATCTGGACACATTTTAAGTCTGTGCTCCTACCTTAACTCTCTGCCAATTTTCAATAAACTGAATGAAGCAATAAAAATATTCTAAACAGAAAAAGTTTTAGTAAAAAAGTTTGATGACCACATCGGGCTTACCAACGACTGTCGTCATTTAAACAACGTTGATCGAAAAAAAAAAATAGTCACAAGAACGAGGAGAGATGATTTTTGACATGTAGTGACTAAAACCTTTAAGGCACTAATACCCAACTTCATCATTATGTACTGCGCTTATACACACGAAATTCAGTTTTTAAATAATGAGAAATCAACGTGACTATATTCTGGTGCGAAACCGACGGAAACATCCTTTGAAACATTGCAGGACTGGACTGTAGCAGCGTCCGTAGTCACTAAGGTAAGACTGCTCAAGACACTACTTCCGTCTCCAACTGCTACGAATCGATTGAAATCGCGGGCTCTAAACTCAGCATGCAGACTTATTATCGAAAGTTTTGAAATTACTAGCTACAGAAGACTGCCCGTAGAACTAATATCCGTTCTAAAATACAATTTAGTCTATTTTGTAGTAACAACAAATCTCAGCGTTGAAAAACGAACTGTGAGGAAGAAAAAGAAGATACTAATTTATGTTATCAGTACAGCAATATCAACAGCATTATCGGTATAGTTGGGTTAACTAAGTAGTGCTTTGTAAGTAGTTGTAATTCTATCAGTTTTGTACAAGCGTAATTTTACATACCGTATGTAGATTGTATCCAGTCCTTCAGAACTTGCAATCGAAATTACGTGCTTTTACGTGCTGCATAAATGCTTCTTTTACGCCATTGTGACTAGCAAAACAAGCTTACACTTTCACGATTTATAAGACAATATTTTTTTTAAATAACTATTTTATTTTTGCATTATTTTGTTTCATATAAGTAATTATACAATCTCTTATTAATATTACTTCAAATAATAGAATTAGGTTCCTTACAGATGGGTCACTGTGTGGCGCTACTGCGTCGCATGTGCCCGCTTCTTTGTGGCACCACGCAGTGGCACCGCTCAGTGACTCGTGTACATTGGTTCGCTTCAGAGACGCGCCACTGTCCGTTTGAACACTGCTGAAACAGAATTTTATTCTAAAGATTGTTTTATTTACTTTTCACATTAATTTAATTATTGACTCTGGCGAAGAATTTCTTCTACTTGCTCTTCCCGTACGAAGACGTCGCCGTCGTAGACAATGTCGATCTGAATCCACCAGATGACGTGTCATGAGTGATCTGAAAGCGGACAATGATAAGCTTCTTAACTATTTTGGAAATTCACAAAACAAGTTCAATCGGCTTCTTAATTTACTGGAATTTCATAACCAGAAGAGAAACACAAATATGAGACAAACTATACTTGCTGAAGAGAGGTTAATAGTGTAATTTTACTAATATTAATTGTTATTGTACATATAATAAAATACTTTTATACTGATACTTCTAATTATTACTTATAATGGATAGCCACACACCGATTAGGTGGCCGCCATCGTCTACAATTATATGGCTACATATAGAAAACGATTTTTTAAAACTAGACTTCTGGTTTTAGTATTACGTGTCAAACCTTAATGAAATGATGAGTAATGATAATAAATAAGTATAAGAATCTGATACTTCTAGGCAGGCAAAAAATGTTTATATACGAGGTGTGATAAAAAATTATCAGGATAGATTTTATTTACATAAATATACAAGAGTTACAGATTTTTAAACGTGTCTCCTTCAAAACAGTCCCCTTCCGCAGCAGCCACACACTTCTTCCAGCGCTTTTCCAACTGTTTGAAACATGTCTTAAAGTCATATTCTGTAAGAGCCTTACGTTCTCTCGCCGCATTTTCTTTTATCTCTTCTGTGTCTCAAAATGATCTCCCTTTCAATTGATTTTTCATCTTCGGAAAGATAAAAAAGTCACAGAGAGCCATATCTGGTAAATATGGAGGATGCTGAAGCTGTGGAATATTGTATTTAGCAAGAAAATGCTCAACAGCATGTGACGTGTGGGCGGGTGTATTGAAGCCACCATTCACCACTCTGATGCAACTGTGACCTTTTTCGTCGAATCGCATCCCTCAATCGCCTCAAAACAGAAATATACAGTAATCCTGGTTTACTGTTTGGCCCGGTGGAGCAAATTCATGATGAATAATCCCCTTGTGATAAAATAAAACCGTGAGCACGGTCTTGACTTTCCTTCGGCTCTGGGTTTTTTTGGCCTTAGTTTTAACTGAAGACTGGGCTTTAGTTTCTGGGTCCTATCCATAAACCCATGAGTCATCATCCGTTACGATCGACTTAATGAAGTTATCATCGTTTTTAGCACATTCAAGCAGGTCTTGAGCGACTGACACCCGGGCATCTTTTGTCTTTTGGTCAGCTGTGAGCACGTTTGGTACAAAATTTGCAGAAACACGTCTCATTTCCAACTCATCAGTAAGAATAAACTGAGCTAATCAGAAACGAATATTTCAATCATTTGCTAGCTTACAAATGGTGACTTGGCGGTTTTCTCGCACAGCAGCACGCACAAGCTCAACGTGGTGGTCAGTCTTGTTAGTTAAAGGCGTTCCTAAACGCTCGTCACTCTCAACACTTTCACGCCCGTCTTTAAACGCTTAAACCACTCATAAACCTGTGTACGGCTCATATAATCTTCCCCATTAACTTTTTGTAACTTTCCAAATGTAACTTTTACATGCTTTACCAACTTTTTTATAAAATCTGATACAAATTTTCTGATAATTTTTACTGACATGGTAAATGCGCCAAATGAGATTAACACAGAACACGACAATAGGCGTTTGTAAACAAACTAGGTTAGCTGCCATCATAAAATTTATATCGAGTAAAATAAACTGTAAAGTAAACGTATGCGTCGCTTTTTTGGAGCGACTTATTTTTTTTTACGTATTCGTCGCTTTTTTACGCGTCAGCTGACTTGGCATTGCCAGTATCAATCCTGATACTTTTTGATCACACATCGCAGACTATTATTATTTTGATTTATTATTTAAATCATAATCATTAAGTTTATTCAAAATTACAATAATTGTATTCCAATTTGCTTTGCGATGTTTGCCTCAAATGTTAGTTTATTGGCATATCCACTACTTACATAAATGTAAATGTAGCCTATGTTATTCCTGAGCGAACCGACAGTGATTTAAATTAAACAAATATTACGCTTTGTTTCTATCATTAATATGTAGTTAAATTTGAATTCGCTTTGTATATATAATATTATTTGGAACTTTGTTGACAGCATTGGCAAGAATTAATGAGGTGTTCTGCAGTCAAATATCATGCACAAACAATGGAAACGACAGTAATGAGGCAGGTTGGCGGTTTAGTTTACAAAATAATACTGAGCTGCGTTTGCATTAATTGTCAGGCCTTTTTGTTAGTGCAGTGCACACAGTAACAGAATTCCCTTTGTAAGTTCGTTCATTACATTATACATAACGAATACTGAATATTCATATATTTTAACGACTCTGTTACTAGATTAATTATTGAGTTCAAACAATTTAATTATATTGTTCCGTTAGTGGCAGACACCACTAACCATACAAAGTGCTAATAAATCGGTACAAAATGGCATAAATAATTAACAACACAATAGATGAAACATACTGTTGGTATCAAAACATTCTGAACGTAATACATAATGGCAAAAAAGGCAGTAAAGAAAATACGTTTATGTCGTCTTTATTTGCCATGCTAAAAAAAACAAACTTTTTTAAATACTCCTAAAATAGTTGATAGACATTTATGTTAACAGACTAAGTTATACTAAAATAATAAATGTTCACTTAAAAATTGTTAATGTCTACAAGACATGAGAGTTCTACTTGTACCTTGTGTGAACATACACTGTAGGCCTTCTTGCAAACTAGTCTTAGTTACACGTCGCGTTTCCAGACTTAACAATTTCACCAACATAATGTTCATAGAATGCAAGTCGCACATAACGAGTTTGCAAAATACTGAAGCATAACAAATTTTAATCGAAGAAGTCATTTAAAATTATATCAGCAAAATAGTGCACAACATCACTCGGTGTGCACCCTAAGAATGTCTCAGATGACAATATTTAAACTACACATTTACGTAGAAAAAAAAAATAAAAATGAATGCTCAAAAAGTACGGCTGAAAGTGGTAGCCTGCACTGCCTTTATAATACCATCTTTGTAAAAAAGAGTCTATTATTTTTATTATTATAAGGGTTTAATATTATCGGTAGCAATCTGTTGTTGCATAAGACACTGATTGTAGTGAAATATACTTTCGATTAAATTTGTACACCTTACATACTCGTATTAGAAATACATAATACGCGTAAGCAATTTATTTTGCTCCTCTAATAAATTTCAAATAAAGTACCGTTTGTAAATTGTGCAACTAGGTGGAGTTAGTTATTGTACTTTCACCCGTCTTTAAGATCTAGATTTACTTTATCATTTCCTGATGTGTTGTGTAATTCACAAAAAAGATTATCTTATCGTAGTGTAAGCCACATTGCTCGTAGGAGAAATAATTGTACGGAAATCACCTTTTCCGTTACTTAATGTAATGTAAATTGTCTTGAAAAGCCATATCCAACATAATGCGTCAATTAACAATGTTGTTCTTAAGTCATAGGGAATAATAAATTATTATTCAAGAATAATCAAATTACAGCTTCAACCCATAAAATCGAGTTGCGTTTTCCAGACCAAAGGCTGAGGAAGAGATTAATTTAGACAGCCGAAGTGTGTCCTCGTCTCAGTTAACATCCCTGCTTACCTTCAACTGGATATTACAGTTGTAGTTGGCTGCCTGTCGAGCTCCTAATAAAACAAGTTCGCTGACACAAAAATATAATAGAAAATACTCTAGCCATCCCTGTCTTATGAGAAGAATGAAAACGTCACACTAGCATAACCGAACTAAAGGCAATGACTGCAAAACAAAATTAGAGTTAGATTAAGAAATTTCTGTCATTGAATTTTGCTACTGTATTCACATGTACGGAAGAAAGTAACAATTCTAACAAGACCTTAGCTTCCTATTGTCACAACAAGGACGAAAGCAACAAACGTTACAGCATAGTTATAACAAGGGATCGTTTTTTATGAGGCGTACCAAGTGAAAAATAGAATGAACAGGTGTAGAATAAAAAAGGGAAAATTTATGTGATGAACTGAGAACAATTTTAAATAACTGCATTATAATGTTTACAGAATTTTAAATTACTCAGTTGTGTATATTCAAAATAACCTGTTGTATTTACGGAAAGAGACTTCACTTCATTTTATATTGCACTCATTTAAATGCACTTCCATCAACAGTCCTTTATTACTTCAGTGTCTAATGTACGAGTCACACTTGCGAAGGGCGAAGGGGGATCCGCAGTAAATGGTTATTAGGCCAGCGGCAGTAATTAACAGGTAAGTGACAAACAAAATTGCCTGCGCTCCGGGGACACAGTACCTATAACATGTAAAAGCAATTCCCTGTTAGATTCATTAAACTATTTGTTGAAATATATATTTATTCTACTAGAACACTGAGATAATGGTAAGACAAAATTATTATTATTCTATAAATTAGATTACTTACTTATGTAAAATAATTTTATCCGAGTGTTGATTGATACAACAATATTTGATGTGTGTGTATGTGTGTGCGTGTGCGTGTGCGCGCGCGCGTAATATAAGCTTATCTTACCTCACTTGACGTAAGTTACAAAAATTAAATCATTAAGATAGTATTATTGACAAACGTCGGCTACACTAATAATTGCATAAGTCAAAGCATGGAAACAGTAGGTAGGAAGACGGAATAGATATCAGATGGAATAATACGAATAAATAAACTACATCAATTATATATAGCGAGCGGGGGGATGAGAATTATGCATTGACCACTGTTTGAAATCGTTGCCCACCAGTACACACGCGTTCTCTCTTTCCCATTACCACGTACTCTCTGTCTCAAAGCACTGCGCTATTACTATTTGGCCATGAACGCTATCAAATTTACTCCTCTTTACACTTGATCATTTTAGAGCTCACGTAGGCTACCTTATGCGTAGTTTGCATAATTTGATACCAGGATTGTACTTTCTTCTCTTTGCTGGAAGGGTAGAACAGCCTCTCTATAGCCATCCACCTTATTTCATCGTCCCTCGCTACTGTGAATTTTCTCAGTAGTTCTATTATGCTATTAGAGATAATAAGCTCTAATTTCGAGACGATTTTTAGTAGTAGTAGTAGTAGTAGTAGTAGTAGTAGTAGTAGTAGTAGTAGTAGTAGTAGCAGCAGCAGCAGCAGCAGCAGCAGCAGCAGCAACAACAGCAATTGTAGAATTTGCAATAGTATGCAAATACAATATAATAGTTCTAACGAAAATTATTTCTGGATGTTTGTACCTTTTCACTATATATAAAAATGTTATAAATATGTATTACTGCTATCAAATAGTGCATTTAAAGTAAGCAGAAAGCAGAAGAAGTACTGTTTCTCATACTAAGTGTTACAGAGGCATAATTCAGTTTTCTAAATAGAATAAAACGGTTAATAGTAGCCAAAAAATAGAAGAAGAAAACGGTCTGCGAATGTATTATTTATGTTTTTGTGACTGATGTTCTTTTGTGTTACTTTATAATTACAAATATAAGCCTAATTGTGACCAAAAAGCCTACATGTATTTATGCATAACTTGAAAATAGCCGCCTCCTAGGTTCATCTGCAGTCTTCGTCTATAACGCGAGCTATACAGTTTAATCAACTTTTGAAGAAAGAGTTACTTTGTTACTTTGAACGTTTTTGCCCTTATAAAGAATTCTACAATAATCTATTGTTACGACTTTCTCACAGACGTTAAAATTATATATAATAAAATAACGTCATGGTATGATTATTAATGTTAATATTATAACCCCTATAATTATTGTCATGCAGCGAGGTTATTACAAGTAGCATCACTTTTCAAAACCAATGCCGAATGATCTCCAATCATCTTCTTGCAAAATCCTCTGTCTATGGCAAAATCTACTTCTTGTCACTGTTGGATCTTCAATCTTCCTGCTTCTAGAAGGGATCCACATCAGCATCTTCCTCGAAAACCAATGTTCTTCCATTTTATGAGCGTGTGCACAATACAATAAACTTTTCTATTAGTTTCTTACAATCTAATCTAGGTCATGAGGTGAATTAAGAGCGTCTGCGTCTTACCTTACTTCCATTACTCAAGGCCTAAGTTTGATGCTTCTTTCTTTTGATATAACAGAACTCCAATCCGAAAGTTGCAATGCTATAAAAAATGCTCTTGTAAATTCGCATCGTCGCTTTATTGCAATATGAGTGTCCCACATGCACAGCTTGGTAGACGAATACCCACATTTAAAATTTTGAATTTTGTAATTTTTTCGCTGTTACCTCCATCGTTTTTAATCTTTACGCGAAGATATTTGCAGTTGTTAGTATTTTAAATGTCTGAATATCTTAGCTCCAGGAACTCATCAACATTCTGTACAACTAAATATTTTGCTTTAAGTGGATCGTCTTCTTATAATGTTAGAAATTACTTAGACCTAATAACAGAAATTTTGAAAATTTAAAGACTGTATGTATTTGGGGGCTTAATTATAAAATTCTGTAAAACAAGCATATGTTAATAAGAAATAATTAATAATAATATTGTAAACAGTTTATCAAATAGACATTCACACAATAAAAAATGACTGTAATACTGTGTCATCGTGAAGATGAGAATAGACGTTTGCTTTCTAGCTTAACCTACAAGAGTTTAAACTCTAACAAAATAAAGAGTTCTGTAGATACTGTTTTCACAATAAACGTCAGATACATAATTAAGTATTTGTATTGTCATAGATATGCTCAAGATAAGTTATATTTGCACAAAATTAAAGAGTAAGAGATAATGTTATTTGGCTTCATCCTGATAGCATCTGCATATTAATCCGCTTTGTGCTGGATATACCATTTTGGAACGACTCTACTACTGTTTGAAAGACTATTTCCTGTAGAGGAAAGTACAAAGTTTGCAACAGTGTATTAAGACAAACTTCTGATGTGTAAACTTTCACCATTACTTCTAATCCATACAGCAATGATTGAAATTTATTAGCTTTTAACACTTTTAAAACAGCTGCTATGAGGTGCGTGGTTTAGTGCCTTTATTTGTTTATTACGTAATTATTAATTTACATGCTCTAAGGTTTTATAAGGTTCTTATATTGTGTACTAGTTACATTACACTTACACGTTATACAGAATCCTACAAAGAAGTACATTTCATAAAACAGATATCTAAACCCACTTCATATTGTGTGCAACACTTACAATGTTGTGTGCTTAAAAAATACGGTTTCATTTAAATCTTTCAACGCAAACCTTTATGTACATCTATTCATAACTTGACAGGACATAAATAGGACAAAATTGTCACAGCCAGTTGTGATTATAGGGCTTGTAACGTGGGGTATCTACCTGGTAGATTGAAGTAAAAAAATTTAACTTATAAAAGTAATTCACAATTGCACATACTAACATGCCAAAATAAGGAAAACACCAAGAGACGAGTTTCCAGTTGGTAAAAGACTCCGATCTAAGGGCAGACGAAAGGATTGTATTGGGACAGATTATTGATTCTGGACTTTCCTCCTTACCGCCGTATAGTGGGACCGTCATTGGTCACAGTCGCAAGAAAGCGAATACTGCAATGTGATCTATAACAGATTTACCAAATAGTATCGTCCAGCATGATGTTGACTGGGTATTAGTACCCGATGATCCGTCAACTAATATTGATGTGTAACGCGCTATAAATAGCACATTCCATAAAAGTAGTAGAATTATCGAGAGGGCACTGGTGTCGTCACATGTGTTATTGATGACTTCATGTCGGACTATATAAATGAAAAATGCTTCAGTCAGTGACTAGCGAATTGTGTGATTTGCGATATTAAGTGTAGCCTATATAAAGGTGACTCTAAATTTTTATATTTTTCTAATTGCAAACTATTCCATATAAACTGTTGACAATTACTGTTTATTATATGTTGCATAATTAATTGTGGTGTTAGTTTAGAACAACACATTTTTATATAAAGTGTGACTAGGGTAAACGTTTTAATAAAACCGGCAATACTGTGACTGTCTGTCACAGGATAGGCTGTACGATAAAGAAGAAATATGTATAAATCGGCAGAGGATAAACGGCTTTCCTTACGGTGGCGAAAGCGCCCATATTTGATGTAAGCGTTTACTTAACTTATCTCCAACTTATAAAATCAATCCAAACAATGGTCACGCTCAACGCAACAATCTAAAGAAGAGATCACGCTTTCTATACTGAAAAGAGGATGACAACGATCCTTGGAAATAACAGTCAAGTCTATAAGACACAAGGAATCAGGAACATGTTGATGCATTTCGGGTTTTTTATTATATGGGCTCACAAAACGGTGTCAGAGAAAGCTCACTCTATGACAAATGTTTTGAATATTTGACGTCTCCATTGTGACAAAGTCGTTTTAGTTCATATATTCCATTTCGAGGTTGCCAAGTCAGCATCCAAATTCAAACTATGGTGCTAGTTGCCTTCAGAGAAGATTGCGACTGCATAGGGAATTAAAAAGAAATAATTTAAATTACAAAGTCGCCACATCAAAAGTGACAAATATGGAAGAGGTTAAGGATGGAAAGGAAAGTGCTCTAAGCGGAAGAAGCAGGTTATATGTAAATTAAAATGTAAATTAACGGGCAGATAACCTGGGCAACTAACACTGCTAGGCAATATAAACCACCTATTTTTCACGATATTAATTGATGACTCGTTGGGCACTTGGTGAAACATATTAATACAAAGGTTTTGTAAAATATATAAAAACACTTGGTAAGTTTCACAAATTTTTTAATTAACTCTGACAGCTGTTTCGACTAACTTAAGCCATTGTCAAAGAGCGAGTGAATGAAATTACTGAACACAGGATGTTAGAGTAGTGTAGGTGGTAAACATCTGTTTAGGGCGTATCTGGAACATCTGTGTTGTGATGGCGAGGGGGGGAGTGTGTGCATGAGACAAGGGAAGGTCTGGTGTCTTTAAAAACTAAATACAATCATGAATGCAAAATATAAAATTAACTGAACTAAATATAAACTGAATGCAAAATTTAAAATAATGATGAACATTCAAAATAATATAAAATAAACTAAACTAAATAACAGATTTTAATAAAGGGGATACACAAAATTCAGTCTGTTCATTGGTTAAATTTTTGTTATTTTTTATTGCTTTTTTAATTTCTAAAATTTCTAACAAATCCATTTTTTTACCTTTTTGTATGTTGTGGAGTAGTGTTATGTTTTTTGTGTCTATGAAGTGATTGTGTTGTAAGCAATGATCTGCAAAACCTGTATTAGATGTATTGGTTAAAATCGCCTTCTTATGTTCAGAAATGCGATGTTTCAGAGCACGGCCACATTGTCCGATATAAATAGCATCGCATTCTGCACAGTGTATTTCATAAACTCCATTTTTCTCCAGTGTATTAGATTTTTCTTTATTATTGACTAGTAGTGAAAAAAGATTACGTTTGTTTACTGATACCATGTTAAGACCATGGTTTTTTAACCTATTATTAATCTTATCTGTTATACACGGAATGTAATTTGTTAAGTGAAATTTTTTGTTACCCTGATCTGGCTCTATGGAATACAATTCTTTTAAAGTAATTTTCTTCTGTTTTTTTTAAATTAAAGAGTTAATTATTCTTTCATCATAACCGTTATTTTGTGCTATGGCTTTTATAATATCTACCTCTTTATTGAAATTTTCTTTGGATAAAGGAACTATAAGGAGACGATTAACCATTGCATGAAAACTGCTTAATTTTATGTGCCATGATGTTAGTGATTGTTTATGTATAACGGTATCTGTAAAAGTAGGTTTTCTATATATCTGAAAACTAAGATTATTTTGTGATCTAGTAATGGTAAGATCCAAAAAATTTAAACTTTTCATATTTTCTGTTTCAAGTGTTTACCACCTACACTACTCTAACATCCTGTGTTCAGTAATTTCATTCACTCGCTCTTTGAAAATGGCTTAAGTTAGTCGAAACAGCTGTCAGAGTTAATTAAAAAATTTGTGAAACTTACCAAGTGTTTTTTATATATTTTACAAAACCTTTGTATAAACCACCTATATTGAACTAGAAAAAAGGAAACTGCGATGTGAGGTAAATGTAATTAATTTTTAAAAATCTGTCTCCGCAAAAGGCACCTTGGTATGCACGGGGGTGAAGTGATCCGTCTTTTACGCTACCTGATTTTTAATAAGGATTAAATCAAAAATAGTTTGTTCCGGCCCTTAGCGGATAGACTATACCTATATAGATAGACACACTAACGCTTTTTTGGATATCCTACACCTCTGTGCTGTTTTGGCTTATAATTCAGTAGTTCTTTGGGGATTCGGCAGTCACACATTCGGATAAGATGTTCCAACTGTTTTACTACCATGTTCTAACTGTTTTATGCAGAAGAGTAGTTGGTTAAAATATATAAATTCGTGTTTCTTTCTTGAGCAGAGTCTGAGTTGACTCCCTTTTTTCACTGCATCCCTTGAAGAAACTTTACTGCATTCGGATTTGGTTAATCCGATCGCGATCAAGTATAAAGATCACTGATGGGAGATCTGTGGATGGGCATGCAGTTGGACTATACAAAGTACTTCTGTTTCCTGTGTAAATGGGACAGCCGTGCTAGGGCTTGTCACTACAAGAGAAACGTATGCATCGGATTTAAAAATGTCCAACACATTCCTCTTGTTGATCAAAACAAAATAATTCTGCCCCCTTTACAAACCAAGCAGGATTTAGTGAAGAATTTAGTAAAGGGTAAGAATATAGATAGAGAAGGGTTCAAGTATATCAGAGGGAAATTTCCACAGCTGAGTGTCGCCAAAGTAAAGAAAGGGATCTTTGTTGGCCCACAAATTCGTGAACTACTGAAAGATCAGAACTTCAAGCAAGTTCTCTCCCGCAACGGGAAAACAGCTTGGGAAGCATTTGAAAGTGTTTGACATGGGTAACAGAAGAGGAGTTGAAAATTATTTGAAATACTACCTTTTGGAGAAATACCATGTGTTAGGCTGTAACATGTCACTCAAAATTCACCTTTTTCATTCTCATCTAAACTTTTCCATAACAACTGTGGTGGAGTGAGGGACAAGCACGGTGAGCGATTTCGCCAAGATATTTCAGCAATGGAGCGAAGATATCAGGGTAGGTGAAACGTGTCTATGCTGGCATACTGCTTTTGGGTAGTGACAACAGATGCCCCAGAACAGAAGTACAAGCGACAAGCGAAGAGAAAGCGATTGATCTCATGAATTAGCCAGCATAATGAACTGTAACCTATGAACTATATTACTTTTATAAACATCAGCTTATAACAGCTTCAAATATTTCATGAAATTTACATTTTTGTATTAAACTATAATTCTTTGCATATATTGTCACTGTGACTAGAGTACTCAGGAGAGTACAGTCCAAGTAGAGTATCTCATAAACTAGAGCTAATAAAGTTAATTTGATGTCGTATTCGTGTTTTTGGACTCAAATTAATAATATTTGACTATGTTTAATAATGAAACAAGATAAACGATTTTTTTGTTATACAGTGTTATTATCTATATATTATATCAGTAGTAGTAGTAGTAGTAGTAGTAGTAATAGTAGTAGTAGTAGTTGGAACGAATGAATGCCCGGCATTATTTACGTATAATTAAACATCTACAGATATTAAATGATAGATAAAGGAATGTGTTTATTGTTTATATTTAATTATTGAAAAAAGTAATCCAAGATGTTTTATTAATTAAATCTTTCCACTTTAGTGTACTTATTAAAAAAATTTCATTTAGAAGGATCGCTATATAGAAGATAAAATCTCGTTAATATTCATAGGCGCTGCGAGAAAGCTACCAGTATAATCTATAAACTACGCCGCTGGAAATCACTATGCAGTGTATACTCTCCAACCCCCTACGAAGCGAGAGCGAGATGTATCATGTAATTAAATGCAATGTAGCCGTAGCGACTTCATTACTCTGTCCGCCAACGTGCTTGGCAGTAGACAATAAAGTGTGTAGGAGCACGTTAATATCATCGTTATCTACGCCTTGTCCCAGTAATCAATCGATGCTTTTTCTTTCTCCTGTTTGTTTTTCACTTAGAGGATAGCCCATTTTAACATTAGTTATGACCATTCTCACTGTGCGTAATAGTCTTTATGTATGCATAGATCAGATTAGAATATTTCACCGTTGTGTGGCGCATAATTCCCATTCTTTGCTGATTTACCAGTTATCGGGTTTGTCATACACATAGAATTTTGCATCTTGCAGGCAAATCGCGGCCTATCTCTTTTTTTCATTATCGATCTGTACCGTTTTATAAATCGCTCACTGCCGTACAGCTCGCGCTCCTAGGGCAGTAAACTGTTTCAACGTGTAACGAAATAGATGAAACGAACAAGTAGTGATACGTGGTCAATCAAACCTGTTTTCCCCAAATAGCTACTCAGAATTTCCCCACTGCTACAAACATGTGAGCTTTAAGCAAGACGTAATATTTTAAAGAAAATGAGCCTATGCTAATTGTTTAAATACTATTACAAGGGCAACATTACAAAACTAATATCATTTATGATAAAATTGGTAATAATTTGGTAATATTTGAAATAAACTTGGTATTGTGAAGTCATGCTGAGAGATCGAGCTGAATAGTTTTGAAATTCTTCTCTTGAACATAGTGCATTATTAGCCTACACTAATTTCGAATTGCTTAATTCACAAAAACAATTTAAAATCAGTGACACCTATTTTGTATTATAAAATTTATAATATCGTCAATGAGAGTATTTCGACACATGTTTGAAATGTTGAAGAGTACAATTTTGTATATTTTTTTACATTGTACGTTTTGTAGTTAATCCGTGAGGTCGATTCTAGATTTTAAATTCTATATACCTGGAAGTTTTTTAATATTCAAAATTTAATTAATTATTTAGCTATCTTATAATTTGTGAGAAATTAAATTTTGCTCGCGTATATTAATTATATTTTAATTATTATAAACATATAATTAATGACAATCAACTTTTCGACTAAAATTTAGTCTATTGCGTACGTTCGACTAATATTGCGTAAATCATATTATTACATTGGAAAAAATTATTTGTTACATATTGTTTGCATAAGATGTGTTTACTGAAAATAGAATGACGAGTGATATGATTTTATTTTTGATCATTGTAAATATAATAAATGTAAATATAATTGTTTATAATAAAATAAATACTAACATTATTATGCCCTTGTCTCGTTTAATTATCTGTTTGCTCTTATTTACTCTTAATTCTTTAAGGCAAAATCTCTCTTAGTTCAAACACATAGGAGCAACCTTTTCACGTTGAATCAATTCGCTCGCCACGCCACTGAAGTTCTCACTTCTGGTGTGTGTCCCACGGCACACCCAATGTTTTTTTTTAAATCAAAGGCTGCTGAGTGAACAGAAACGCAATAACGGCTGTAAGTGCAAACTCGTGCAGGCAAATGTTAGTTGCTGACAAGCTCTCAGAAGCAAAATATTAAGACATCTGAATACGTTGTTCAAATTTTGAACGATAGTAGTCGGGAAACTAATTGCGTAAGGAAACAACATTTAAATCTTAAAAAGGGCCATCAGTAAGAAAACCGTTACAACGCTCGACGTTACGACTCATCTATTGAGGAGGCCTAGAGGAACAATTTACTATGCAATATCACTACTTTTCTTTAGCCCCGTAGAATCACTACAATCGGTTTGCTCTAATGTCACATTGGTATGTCCTGAATTACAGAATCTTAAAATCTTTGGTTCCTTTGTTGTCTCCAGTTTCAAAATTTCTAGTTGTATTCCCTATTGTTAATGGTACATATTTCTTTAGCTTTTACTTTTATTTTTATACTTTTTTCATTTCCTATAGATTTGGCGTTTCTGTACCTAATAGCTTTGGTCGCTTTTCTTCAACATTTTGTATACCTGTTTGTATGTTTTTTATTTCTTTAATCCTTAGGATGCAATCCAGTTTTTCTTCTCGTTACTGTTTCTTGGGTATCGTTTTCAATTGCTTCTTAAGCTTCCATCAGGTATACATATTCGTTACATGTTATTTCCGCATCAAATCTTATTTATAGGACTATTCATAATAGCAGGTAATCATTTCTTAGATTCAAACCAATAAAATTAACAGTTAAGAGCATAAGGGTACTATACACGTGTGTATTTGTTACAAACAACGTTGTTGAGCCCTAACGCCCTTGTTCGTCTGTAAATTGTATCTCCTTCGATTCTTCTTTTAAAGGAACACAAAACAGAGCAAACTGGCTCAGTCATATCTAAAGCAGATTCTAATATGTTACATGCTTTTATATTATAAGAGAGAATCAGCCACACACTATTTGATATTTCTTCTCGATAGAAGGAAGAATGTGGATATAAGGCCGTAACTGAAGGCCGACCGATTGTTGGAACAACAAAAGAAGGTGGTGTAAACATTTGGGAAGAATGGCGGGTGACATAGTTCCAGTGCTAGCAATGGAATATTGGCCTATGGGGAAGAGACATGTAGGACGGCTGAGAGCGAAGTGGGTTCCGTAACGGGTTCAGGATGAGCCAAGTCCTTGAAGTTGATGCTGATGATGATGATGATGACTCTGATATTTGAGAAGGCTAATTCAAAAAATGCATAACCTCTTCTAATTGCTTTAAATTTAACTGTTTCCCTTATAAGGTTTTGATTTCTTTATGTTTTTTACATATTGTACTTCAACCGTGGTGTGTCCGCTACTGTTCAAGCCCCGCGATGGAAGCCAATTTGTACTTAAACGGGTTTCCTCTCCTTAAAACCCCACTGTTGTATTTGTCAATTTGTTTTGTATTACTTTAATTATATAAATCTCGGAGATATTTGGAGTTGTGGAATATATGGATGCAATTAATTAATATTAACTTAGCTCTTTAATAATTATCAGTGTTAGTGTGCCTAGAACTTAAACAACTTAAGCGTTATTCTACAATTTCATCCAACCCTATTATACCTTGAAGAGAGTTCTGTCTAATTTTGTAATTTTACGCTCCCTCTTTGGTGTCAGATAATTCCGCTATAAGCGCTGTAGTATCGGCTCAACGAAACTTATAGGTTATTTCGATGTTTATATTAACCATTTATTCTATACTTATTCAGTTACTTTTTGTTCCCAGTTCACTAAACCATACTCCAAATAACAAGATTTGACAAATATATAAAGGTTCTTTATTTGTTTACTTAAATCACATTAAATAAGATATGTTCTAATTAACATATGCTTGGACTATAGACTTCATGTATCGATTGTTGATTATTTTAATCCTTTATTTATATTTAGTTATATATTATGTTTTGATTTGTATTTAATTTATTTCAGGTTGTGAAGGTTCTTGTAACTGTGGGGAAGACTAAAAATACATAGATAAGAATGCAAGATTTACAAAATTGAAGTGTTGTGTATTTAGTATAATTAATATAATATAATTTACCAGACTCGAACGAAGCAAATCGTGTAGGCGGTTGATCGCTAAATTTACTGTTTTGGATGATTATGCAGTACGGTTTTCTCTATTCGGTTTAATAAAAGTAATTCTTGTCCTGTCCACGTCGGAATACAGCTTTTGGATTTATCTACAGCCCGGTTGATGTTTCTTCTGCACCGCCAGGATCCAAATCAGTTCTTCTTTCGATTGAAGCAATTAGTGTTGTTCCGTGTAATTGAAAGGGTTATAATTTCTGGTGTTGTGAATATTATGAGTTGTGTTACTGTTAATTCTTTCTGTTTGATTAATATCTCATCAATTCCCTTCGGATATGGGACAGTTCAAGTTCTTTCTTGTAGACTTCAATTATTTACTCTCTATTATCATTTCATATTGTAGTGTTATTTTGTTTATCTGTATTGGTAGTAGACGTAAATATTGTCATTAGAATTTTGTATTTTTATAATCGTATCTGGTAATTTCGAATATTACAATTAAATAGATTATTCTTGGGTTTTTAATCTCATCACTTTTTTTCATTCAAAGCAATTCTTGTCTTGTCTAAAATCAACAACTTCTTTTTCTTATTTGTCGTCCCTAGCAACATATAATAATTTCTGCCTTCCACATGTTTTGAATATATAGTGTTTCTTTCATATATTTTTTGTCTATTCTTTATCAATTTGCTGTCCTATCGGAATGTAACTTTACCGATAGTTGGTTTATTATTTTATACACATATTCTACTGGTTTTTTGATATAAGTCCGTTTTTTTTTCTTTTTTATTATCTTTAATCCACCTTCGATATTATATTTTACCAATCGATATTATGGCATTATGGTATTATTATAATTTGTATAAATTTTATTAAATATTATTATTAATTTACTGTTTCTTTTTTTTCTAGCTCTTCATAGCGTATTTATTAATTATTATTAATTGATGCACCTAATCTTTATGTTATGAGTGTTTATATAGTAGTTTTGCCTGTTAGGCCTTTTATTGTAAACTGATCTACCTGTGGTTATGTCTGTTAGGCATCTATAGTCCCTTTCATATAAATTCATACATACAATCAAATCTTAATTATTAGCACTTATATAAACAATTATTTTTCTATATCTAATAACAATTTTATCTTGATCTCTTGATCACATACAACAAAATTCGAATTTATGAACATTGATTAACTGCTTCACACTTCATTCTACAACAGTCATTGAATAATACAACTTGTTTCATTATTTTTCATTAACTCAACACATATTTGATATAACATCACATAAACTTTATCATAACATTTTTGTCATAAAATAATACTTCTTAACACAAAATTCTTATTTGTTATTACCATAAATTAAGTCATTGTTTCATTTTTTTGTTTTGCTTTTCATTAAACATATATCATTAGCTATTATTTATCTTACAGGTTCGTTTATTCTAGTCAACACTACCTTGCATCCTTATTTAATTTTGTCTATGATTATAATTGTAATTATTGGATCTCTGTTCTATTATGGGTTTAAATATCAATTTGTTTATTATTCTGTGAACCGTCTTTTATGTAACATGAATGCTAGCATTTCTGTTGCGTTACATATGCTTCCCCTCCTAAAAAAGTTTAGTTTACCTGAATGAAGTTTAGGTCAAATAAACTTGTCTTTTTCACATGCCTTTCTTCATTTCATTGTTAATGGTTGACGATGAGATTCTCAATGTAACTTCATTAGACTAGTATTAATACTTTCTTTTATTTAATAACATTTCATCATTTTAATTAACATTCTTGATCATTTTTATTTCTGTAAACATTATTTGTTGGTAGTTGGCTACACAATTCACTGACACTTTAGTTTTACATCTCTTCTATTTATAATTACTATAATTACTATATTTTTCAATTATTCTTCTGTCAACTCACTTCTTTCTGTTTTCTTCGTCACATTCCTTTGGAAACTGAATTTATTCTTGCAACTATTCTAATATTCCTTAAATATTTAATTTCCCTAACAATCCCTAACACATGCGTTGGTACAGTTCAGAGAGGCACTGTTTGGCTTCATACTCTGCTGCCCACACCACATTTTAATATAGTACTGCTGGAATTCATCTACAGTCAGCTATAAAATATAATAATAATCTCCTAATAATCTCTTTAATCATTTAATAATAAATATTTGGGAAAAGATTTTTTCTTTGTTGCATTTATATTTCTTCATTACTATTCTTCATATTTCGTAATTCCATTTTAATTCCTTAAACATTCGTTGATATTGACTTTGACAGTTATCATTTGTAGTCATTTTTGTTTTCATTTTTGTTGAGATTGTAATGTTAAGTATCTTCTTCGTTTGTTTTTTTTATTTTATTTTATTTTTTTTCTCTGATCACAATATTTTCTAAATAGTTGTTGCGTGATGATCATTATAACTGTATTTCTGACTATATATATTCCTTAGCTCTAACTATTCTTCTTCTTATCGTATTTCACTATTTTGGCTGTTTATTTTTCAATGAATTATGTTCCTAAATATTCTTTCTTTCTTGTCTTCTTTAACATTATATTGGTTACATTCAATCGTTTACTGAAATTGTTCCATCATTTGGCAATGTAGTATATATTTTAGGTCATATGATTTTTTTTTCTTTCTTTATTTTGCATATGTAGATTTGAGGTAATAACTTTTATCTTGGGGTTCCATTCTTCATTATTCACAATATTTCTTTATAAACATTTAATAATAATTCTCGCCTTTTTCTGTAATCTTGGGGTTTGTTATTCACACTATTTCTTTATAAACATTTAATATAATTCTCGCCTTTTTCTGTAATCTTGGGTTTGTTATTCATTATTCACACTATTTCTTTATAAACATTAATAATAATTCTCGCTTTTTTCTGTAATCTTTAATAAGTTGTTCTTATTATTTTTAGAATTTAGTGGTAGTATTCAACTCAAATTCTTTTTAAATCCAAGTATTTTCTCTTCAAGACTGGTAATAAGTTGTTCTTATTATTTTTAGAATTTATTCATTAAATAATATTTCCGTATCTTGTCAATTGGTTGCCTGGTCAGTTTTCATAACATCAGTTTCATTTTTCTGGTTGACTGTTTCTTTTTCTAACCATTTTCCATTAATTCGACTGCACCCGTTGTCCGGATTACTGCAGTGTTCATACCAATTTTTTCACTTTTTACGTATCTCTTGTGCATGATACAAAGCCAGTACTGTAACTCGGCTGTTGCAAAGTCTTTATTTAATTCAGGGTATTCAGTTATATTTAGCTCCCTTTGAATTATCAGGTATCGTATCTCCTCTATTCTATTATAATTACTTGTATATCCTATCTTTCCATTCCCTTGGATATCTGGACTATTTACCAAATGTTTTACGGGTATCTTCCGTATTGACGAAATATTTAAAATATTTAAATTTATTTAAATTTTTTGTGATTGTTCTATTATGGTTTATTTTCATAAATTTTCTTCTATATTCCATCCCTTTACAGAACTCCCTTCGTTCATTAATTGGGATGTTAAATGCACTAATTAATCCACCTTTCCTCATCTCCATTTCTTCCTTGGTATTGACTATTTTCTTTCTCCATATTTTCCTTATCTTCTGCATATTCTCTTCTATGGTCAGATTTAGTATAATACCTTCGGAAATGCTGTCTAGTGTTTTAGACATATTCTTTAAACACAGCTCCTTTTCTTTATTTGTCTCCCCCTCGTATTTATCCACTTCTGGGCTAAGCGTGTTATCGTTTTCAAACTTCCCTCCGAAAGTTTCCATTATCTCATTATTGAACTGCTCCTTCTTATCCTCAATCTGCTTTAAACCTGCTTCGTTCATTTTTTCAATTCTTTCATCCATTCGCCTTAAGTTTTCTTTGTTCATTTTTAGGATTCCTTCCTTCATTTGTTTTAAACCCTCATTAGTCCTATCTAATCTTTCGTGAATTTGGTTTAATCTTTCGTTCATTTGTTTTGAGGTTTCTTTAATTTCCTCATTTGTTTTCCTGGAGTTTTCCTCCTGTTTCCTAAAATTCTTATTAGTGAGTCTGTTATCTTCCTTAATACTACTCATTAACTCCATTAATTTTTCCCAATTTAGTCCTTCTCTGGCTCCCGCTTTATCTATTTGGTCCCCTTGGGCTTCTTCTTCCATTACTTCCTTTTCCTTGTCCGTAATTATTTCAGTTTCCGTTATTTCGTCTGTCTGTTGTTCCATTTCACTGTCTGTTATTAGTTCTATTTCCTGTTCTTGTTCGTCTATTTCCTTCTCCGTTTCTCCTGCCCTAATCCTTGATCTACCTCTGGTATGCATGTTTACTCTCCCACAGTTGCCTGCTCTGGTTAAGTAATGTTATTATAATTATAGTTACTTAACTTAAGCCCTACACAAGTTGAGCGCCAATTTGTACTTCTACGTGATTTAGAGGGTATTCTGCCGCACGTGGGATGCGTCAATTTGTACTTAAACCGTATCCCTGGTGGGACCGCTATTGTTCAAGCCCCGCGATGGAACGCCAATTTGTACTTAACCCGGGGTGTAGCCGCTACTGTTCAAGCCCCGCGATGGAAGCCAATTTGTACTTCAACCGTGGTGTGTCCGCTACTGTTCAAGCCCCGCGATGGAAGCCAATTTGTACTTAAACGGGTTTCCTCTCCTTAAAACCCCACTGTTGTATTTGTCAATTTGTTTTGTATTACTTTAATTATATAAATCTCGGAGATATTTGGAGTTGTGGAATATATGGATGCAATTAATTAATATTAACTTAGCTCTTTAATAATTATCAGTGTTAGTGTGCCTAGAACTTAAACAACTTAAGCGTTATTCTACAATTTCATCCAACCCTATTATACCTTGAAGAGAGTTCTGTCTAATTTTGTAATTTTACGCTCCCTCTTTGGTGTCAGATAATTCCGCTATAAGCGCTGTAGTATCGGCTCAACGAAACTTATAGGTTATTTCGATGTTTATATTAACCATTTATTCTATACTTATTCAGTTACTTTTTGTTCCCAGTTCACTAAACCATACTCCAAATAACAAGATTTGACAAATATATAAAGGTTCTTTATTTGTTTACTTAAATCACATTAAATAAGATATGTTCTAATTAACATATGCTTGGACTATAGACTTCATGTATCGATTGTTGATTATTTTAATCCTTTATTTATATTTAGTTATATATTATGTTTTGATTTGTATTTAATTTATTTCAGGTTGTGAAGGTTCTTGTAACTGTGGGGAAGACTAAAAATACATAGATAAGAATGCAAGATTTACAAAATTGAAGTGTTGTGTATTTAGTATAATTAATATAATATAATTTACCAGACTCGAACGAAGCAAATCGTGTAGGCGGTTGATCGCTAAATTTACTGTTTTGGATGATTATGCAGTACGGTTTTCTCTATTCGGTTTAATAAAAGTAATTCTTGTCCTGTCCACGTCGGAATACAGCTTTTGGATTTATCTACAGCCCGGTTGATGTTTCTTCTGCACCGCCAGGATCCAAATCAGTTCTTCTTTCGATTGAAGCAATTAGTGTTGTTCCGTGTAATTGAAAGGGTTATAATTTCTGGTGTTGTGAATATTATGAGTTGTGTTACTGTTAATTCTTTCTGTTTGATTAATATCTCATCAATTCCCTTCGGATATGGGACAGTTCAAGTTCTTTCTTGTAGACTTCAATTATTTACTCTCTATTATCATTTCATATTGTAGTGTTATTTTGTTTATCTGTATTGGTAGTAGACGTAAATATTGTCATTAGAATTTTGTATTTTTATAATCGTATCTGGTAATTTCGAATATTACAATTAAATAGATTATTCTTGGGTTTTTAATCTCATCACTTTTTTTTCATTCAAAGCAATTCTTGTCTTGTCTAAAATCAACAACTTCTTTTTCTTATTTGTCGTCCCTAGCAACATATAATAATTTCTGCCTTCCACATGTTTTGAATATATAGTGTTTCTTTCATATATTTTTTGTCTATTCTTTATCAATTTGCTGTCCTATCGGAATGTAACTTTACCGATAGTTGGTTTATTATTTTATACACATATTCTACTGGTTTTTTGATATAAGTCCGTTTTTTTTCTTTTTTATTATCTTTAATCCACCTTCGATATTATATTTTACCAATCGATATTATGGCATTATGGTATTATTATAATTTGTATAAATTTTATTAAATATTATTATTAATTTACTGTTTCTTTTTTTTCTAGCTCTTCATAGCGTATTTATTAATTATTATTAATTGATGCACCTAATCTTTATGTTATGAGTGTTTATATAGTAGTTTTGCCTGTTAGGCCTTTTATTGTAAACTGATCTACCTGTGGTTATGTCTGTTAGGCATCTATAGTCCCTTTTATATAAATTCATACATACAATCAAATCTTAATTATTAGCACTTATATAAACAATTATTTTTCTATATCTAATAACAATTTTATCTTGATCTCTTGATCACATACAACAAAATTCGAATTTATGAACATTGATTAACTGCTTCACACTTCATTCTACAACAGTCATTGAATAATACAACTTGTTTCATTATTTTTCATTAACTCAACACATATTTGATATAACATCACATAAACTTTATCATAACATTTTTGTCATAAAATAATACTTCTTAACACAAAATTCTTATTTGTTATTACCATAAATTAAGTCATTGTTTAATTTTTTTGTTTTGATTTTCATTAAACATATATCATTAGCTATTATTTATCTTACAGGTTCGTTTATTCTAGTCAACACTACCTTGCATCCTTATTTAATTTTGTCTATGATTATAATTGTAATTATTGGATCTCTGTTCTATTATGGGTTTAAATATCAATTTGTTTATTATTCTGTGAACCGTCTTTTATGTAACATGAATGCTAGCATTTCTGTTGCGTTACATATGCTTCCCCTCCTAAAAAAGTTTAGTTTACCTGAATGAAGTTTAGGTCAAATAAACTTGTCTTTTTCACATGCCTTTCTTCATTTCATTGTTAATGGTTGACGATGAGATTCTCAATGTAACTTCATTAGACTAGTATTAATACCTTCTTTTATTTAATAACATTTCATCATTTTAATTAACATTCTTGATCATTTTTATTTCTGTAAACATTATTTGTTGGTAGTTGGCTACACAATTCACTGATACTTTAGTTTTACATCTCTTCTATTTATAATTACTATAATTACTATATTTTTCAATTATTCTTCTGTCAACTCACTTCTTTCTGTTTTCTTCGTCACATTCCTTTGGAAACTGAATTTATTCTTGCAACTATTCTAATATTCCTTAAATATTTAATTTCCCTAACAATCCCTAACACATGCGTTGGTACAGTTCAGAGAGGCACTGTTTGGCTTCATACTCTGCTGCCCACACCACATTTTAATATAGTACTGCTGGAATTCATCTACAGTCAGCTATAAAATATAATAATAATCTCCTAATAATCTCTTTAATCATTTAATAATAAATATTTGGGAAAAGATTTTTTCTTTGTTGCATTTATATTTCTTCATTACTATTCTTCATATTTCGTAATTCCATTTTAATTCCTTAAACATTCGTTGATATTGACTTTGACAGTTATCATTTGTAGTCATTTTTGTTTTCATTTTTGTTGAGATTGTAATGTTAAGTATCTTCTTCGTTTGTTTTTTTTATTTTATTTTATTTTTTTTCTCTGATCACAATATTTTCTAAATAGTTGTTGCGTGATGATCATTATAACTGTATTTCTGACTATATATATTCCTTAGCTCTAACTATTCTTCTTCTTATCGTATTTCACTATTTTGGCTGTTTATTTTTCAATGAATTATGTTCCTAAATATTCTTTCTTTCTTGTCTTCTTTAACATTATATTGGTTACATTCAATCGTTTACTGAAATTGTTCCATCATTTGGCAATGTAGTATATATTTTAGGTCATATGATTTTTTTTTCTTTCTTTATTTTGCATATGTAGATTTGAGGTAATAACTTTTATCTTGGGGTTCCATTCTTCATTATTCACAATATTTCTTTATAAACATTTAATAATAATTCTCGCCTTTTTCTGTAATCTTGGGGTTTGTTATTCACACTATTCTTTCTTTATAAACATTTAATATAATTCTCGCCTTTTTCTGTAATCTTGGGTTTGTTTATTCATTATTCACACTATTTCTTTATAAACATTAATAATAATTCTCGCTTTTTTTCTGTAATCTTTAATAAGTTGTTTCTTATTATTTTTAGAATTTAGTGGTAGTATTCAACTCAAATTCTTTTTAAATCCAAGTATTTTCTCTTCAAGACTGGTAATAAGTTGTTCTTATTATTTTTAGAATTTATTCATTAAATAATATTTCCGTATCTTGTCAATTGGTTGCCTGGTCAGTTTTCATAACATCAGTTTCATTTTTGACTGTTTCTTTTTCTAACCATTTTCCATTAATTCGACTGCACCCGTTGTCCGGATTACTGCAGTGTTCATACCAATTTTTTCACTTTTTACGTATCTCTTGTGCATGATACAAAGCCAGTACTGTAACTCGGCTGTTGCAAAGTCTTTATTTAATTCAGGGTATTCAGTTATATTTAGCTCCCTTTGAATTATCAGGTATCGTATCTCCTCTATTCTATTATAATTACTTGTATATCCTATCTTTCCATTCCCTTGGATATCTGGACTATTTACCAAATGTTTTACGGGTATCTTCCGTATTGACGAAATATTTAAAATATTTAAATTTATTTAAATTTTTTGTGATTGTTCTATTATGGTTTATTTTCATAAATTTTCTTCTATATTCCATCCCTTTACAGAACTCCCTTCGTTCATTAATTGGGATGTTAAATGCACTAATTAATCCACCTTTCCTCATCTCCATTTCTTCCTTGGTATTGACTATTTTCTTTCTCCATATTTTCCTTATCTTCTGCATATTCTCTTCTATGGTCAGATTTAGTATAATACCTTCGGAAATGCTGTCTAGTGTTTTAGACATATTCTTTAAACACAGCTCCTTTTCTTTATTTGTCTCCCCCTCGTATTTATCCACTTCTGGGCTAAGCGTGTTATCGTTTTCAAACTTCCCTCCGAAAGTTTCCATTATCTCATTATTGAACTGCTCCTTCTTATCCTCAATCTGCTTTAAACCTGCTTCGTTCATTTTTTCAATTCTTTCATCCATTCGCCTTAAGTTTTCTTTGTTCATTTGTAGGATTCCTTCCTTCATTTGTTTTAAACCCTCATTAGTCCTATCTAATCTTTCGTGAATTTGGTTTAATCTTTCGTTCATTTGTTTTGAGGTTTCTTTAATTTCCTCATTTGTTTTCCTGGAGTTTTCCTCCTGTTTCCTAAAATTCTCATTAGTGAGTCTGTTATCTTCCTTAATACTACTCATTAACTCCATTAATTTTTCCCAATTTAGTCCTTCTCTGGCTCCCGCTTTATCTATTTGGTCCCCTTGGGCTTCTTCTTCCATTACTTCCTTTTCCTTGTCCGTAATTATTTCAGTTTCCGTTATTTCGTCTGTCTGTTGTTCCATTTCACTGTCTGTTATTAGTTCTATTTCCTGTTCTTGTTCGTCTATTTCCTTCTCCGTTTCTCCTGCCCTAATCCTTGATCTACCTCTGGTATGCATGTTTACTCTCCCACAGTTGCCTGCTCTGGTTAAGTAATGTTATTATAATTATAGTTACTTAACTTAAGCCCTACACAAGTTGAGCGCCAATTTGTACTTCTACGTGATTTAGAGGGTATTCTGCCGCACGTGGGATGCGTCAATTTGTACTTAAACCGTATCCCTGGTGGGACCGCTATTGTTCAAGCCCCGCGATGGAACGCCAATTTGTACTTAACCCGGGGTGTAGCCGCTACTGTTCAAGCCCCGCGATGGAAGCCAATTTGTACTTCAACCGTGGTGTGTCCGCTACTGTTCAAGCCCCGCGATGGAAGCCAATTTGTACTTAAACGGGTTTCCTCTCCTTAAAACCCCACTGTTGTATTTGTCAATTTGTTTTGTATTACTTTAATTATATAAATCTCGGAGATATTTGGAGTTGTGGAATATATGGATGCAATTAATTAATATTAACTTAGCTCTTTAATAATTATCAGTGTTAGTGTGCCTAGAACTTAAACAACTTAAGCGTTATTCTACAATTTCATCCAACCCTATTATACCTTGAAGAGAGTTCTGTCTAATTTTGTAATTTTACGCTCCCTCTTTGGTGTCAGATAATTCCGCTATAAGCGCTGTAGTATCGGCTCAACGAAACTTATAGGTTATTTCGATGTTTATATTAACCATTTATTCTATACTTATTCAGTTACTTTTTGTTCCCAGTTCACTAAACCATACTCCAAATAACAAGATTTGACAAATATATAAAGGTTCTTTATTTGTTTACTTAAATCACATTAAATAAGATATGTTCTAATTAACATATGCTTGGACTATAGACTTCATGTATCGATTGTTGATTATTTTAATCCTTTATTTATATTTAGTTATATATTATGTTTTGATTTGTATTTAATTTATTTCAGGTTGTGAAGGTTCTTGTAACTGTGGGGAAGACTAAAAATACATAGATAAGAATGCAAGATTTACAAAATTGAAGTGTTGTGTATTTAGTATAATTAATATAATATAATTTACCAGACTCGAACGAAGCAAATCGTGTAGGCGGTTGATCGCTAAATTTACTGTTTTGGATGATTATGCAGTACGGTTTTCTCTATTCGGTTTAATAAAAGTAATTCTTGTCCTGTCCACGTCGGAATACAGCTTTTGGATTTATCTACAGCCCGGTTGATGTTTCTTCTGCACCGCCAGGATCCAAATCAGTTCTTCTTTCGATTGAAGCAATTAGTGTTGTTCCGTGTAATTGAAAGGGTTATAATTTCTGGTGTTGTGAATATTATGAGTTGTGTTACTGTTAATTCTTTCTGTTTGATTAATATCTCATCAATTCCCTTCGGATATGGGACAGTTCAAGTTCTTTCTTGTAGACTTCAATTATTTACTCTCTATTATCATTTCATATTGTAGTGTTATTTTGTTTATCTGTATTGGTAGTAGACGTAAATATTGTCATTAGAATTTTGTATTTTTATAATCGTATCTGGTAATTTCGAATATTACAATTAAATAGATTATTCTTGGGTTTTTAATCTCATCACTTTTTTTTCATTCAAAGCAATTCTTGTCTTGTCTAAAATCAACAACTTCTTTTTCTTATTTGTCGTCCCTAGCAACATATAATAATTTCTGCCTTCCACATGTTTTGAATATATAGTGTTTCTTTCATATATTTTTTGTCTATTCTTTATCAATTTGCTGTCCTATCGGAATGTAACTTTACCGATAGTTGGTTTATTATTTTATACACATATTCTACTGGTTTTTTGATATAAGTCCGTTTTTTTTCTTTTTTATTATCTTTAATCCACCTTCGATATTATATTTTACCAATCGATATTATGGCATTATGGTATTATTATAATTTGTATAAATTTTATTAAATATTATTATTAATTTACTGTTTCTTTTTTTTCTAGCTCTTCATAGCGTATTTATTAATTATTATTAATTGATGCACCTAATCTTTATGTTATGAGTGTTTATATAGTAGTTTTGCCTGTTAGGCCTTTTATTGTAAACTGATCTACCTGTGGTTATGTCTGTTAGGCATCTATAGTCCCTTTTATATAAATTCATACATACAATCAAATCTTAATTATTAGCACTTATATAAACAATTATTTTTCTATATCTAATAACAATTTTATCTTGATCTCTTGATCACATACAACAAAATTCGAATTTATGAACATTGATTAACTGCTTCACACTTCATTCTACAACAGTCATTGAATAATACAACTTGTTTCATTATTTTTCATTAACTCAACACATATTTGATATAACATCACATAAACTTTATCATAACATTTTTGTCATAAAATAATACTTCTTAACACAAAATTCTTATTTGTTATTACCATAAATTAAGTCATTGTTTAATTTTTTTGTTTTGATTTTCATTAAACATATATCATTAGCTATTATTTATCTTACAGGTTCGTTTATTCTAGTCAACACTACCTTGCATCCTTATTTAATTTTGTCTATGATTATAATTGTAATTATTGGATCTCTGTTCTATTATGGGTTTAAATATCAATTTGTTTATTATTCTGTGAACCGTCTTTTATGTAACATGAATGCTAGCATTTCTGTTGCGTTACATATGCTTCCCCTCCTAAAAAAGTTTAGTTTACCTGAATGAAGTTTAGGTCAAATAAACTTGTCTTTTTCACATGCCTTTCTTCATTTCATTGTTAATGGTTGACGATGAGATTCTCAATGTAACTTCATTAGACTAGTATTAATACCTTCTTTTATTTAATAACATTTCATCATTTTAATTAACATTCTTGATCATTTTTATTTCTGTAAACATTATTTGTTGGTAGTTGGCTACACAATTCACTGATACTTTAGTTTTACATCTCTTCTATTTATAATTACTATAATTACTATATTTTTCAATTATTCTTCTGTCAACTCACTTCTTTCTGTTTTCTTCGTCACATTCCTTTGGAAACTGAATTTATTCTTGCAACTATTCTAATATTCCTTAAATATTTAATTTCCCTAACAATCCCTAACACATGCGTTGGTACAGTTCAGAGAGGCACTGTTTGGCTTCATACTCTGCTGCCCACACCACATTTTAATATAGTACTGCTGGAATTCATCTACAGTCAGCTATAAAATATAATAATAATCTCCTAATAATCTCTTTAATCATTTAATAATAAATATTTGGGAAAAGATTTTTTCTTTGTTGCATTTATATTTCTTCATTACTATTCTTCATATTTCGTAATTCCATTTTAATTCCTTAAACATTCGTTGATATTGACTTTGACAGTTATCATTTGTAGTCATTTTTGTTTTCATTTTTGTTGAGATTGTAATGTTAAGTATCTTCTTCGTTTGTTTTTTTTATTTTATTTTTTTTTTTTCTCTGATCACAATATTTTCTAAATAGTTGTTGCGTGATGATCATTATAACTGTATTTCTGACTATATATATTCCTTAGCTCTAACTATTCTTCTTCTTATCGTATTTCACTATTTTGGCTGTTTATTTTTCAATGAATTATGTTCCTAAATATTCTTTCTTTCTTGTCTTCTTTAACATTATATTGGTTACATTCAATCGTTTACTGAAATTGTTCCATCATTTGGCAATGTAGTATATATTTTAGGTCATATGATTTTTTTTTCTTTCTTTATTTTGCATATGTAGATTTGAGGTAATAACTTTTATCTTGGGGTTCCATTCTTCATTATTCACAATATTTCTTTATAAACATTTAATAATAATTCTCGCCTTTTTCTGTAATCTTGGGGTTTGTTATTCACACTATTTCTTTATAAACATTTAATATAATTCCCGCCTTTTTCTGTAATCTTGGGTTTGTTATTCATTATTCACACTATTTCTTTATAAACATTAATAATAATTCTCGCTTTTTTCTGTAATCTTTAATAAGTTGTTCTTATTATTTTTAGAATTTAGTGGTAGTATTCAACTCAAATTCTTTTTAAATCCAAGTATTTTCTCTTCAAGACTGGTAATAAGTTGTTCTTATTATTTTTAGAATTTATTCATTAAATAATATTTCCGTATCTTGTCAATTGGTTGCCTGGTCAGTTTTCATAACATCAGTCCCATTTTTCTGGTTGACTGTTTCTTTTTCTAACCATTTTCCATTAATTCGACTGCACCCGTTGTCCGGATTACTGCAGTGTTCATACCAATTTTTTCACTTTTTACGTATCTCTTGTGCATGATACAAAGCCAGTACTGTAACTCGGCTGTTGCAAAGTCTTTATTTAATTCAGGGTATTCAGTTATATTTAGCTCCCTTTGAATTATCAGGTATCGTATCTCCTCTATTCTATTATAATTACTTGTATATCCTATCTTTCCATTCCCTTGGATATCTGGACTATTTACCAAATGTTTTACGGGTATCTTCCGTATTGACGAAATATTTAAAATATTTAAATTTATTTAAATTTTTTGTGATTGTTCTATTATGGTTTATTTTCATAAATTTTCTTCTATATTCCATCCCTTTACAGAACTCCCTTCGTTCATTAATTGGGATGTTAAATGCACTAATTAATCCACCTTTCCTCATCTCCATTTCTTCCTTGGTATTGACTATTTTCTTTCTCCATATTTTCCTTATCTTCTGCATATTCTCTTCTATGGTCAGATTTAGTATAATACCTTCGGAAATGCTGTCTAGTGTTTTAGACATATTCTTTAAACACAGCTCCTTTTCTTTATTTGTCTCCCCCTCGTATTTATCCACTTCTGGGCTAAGCGTGTTATCGTTTTCAAACTTCCCTCCGAAAGTTTCCATTATCTCATTATTGAACTGCTCCTTCTTATCCTCAATCTGCTTTAAACCTGCTTCGTTCATTTTTTCAATTCTTTCATCCATTCGCCTTAAGTTTTCTTTGTTCATTTGTAGGATTCCTTCCTTCATTTGTTTTAAACCCTCATTAGTCCTATCTAATCTTTCGTGAATTTGGTTTAATCTTTCGTTCATTTGTTTTGAGGTTTCTTTAATTTCCTCATTTGTTTTCCTGGAGTTTTCCTCCTGTTTCCTAAAATTCTCATTAGTGAGTCTGTTATCTTCCTTAATACTACTCATTAACTCCATTAATTTTTCCCAATTTAGTCCTTCTCTGGCTCCCGCTTTATCTATTTGGTCCCCTTGGGCTTCTTCTTCCATTACTTCCTTTTCCTTGTCCGTAATTATTTCAGTTTCCGTTATTTCGTCTGTCTGTTGTTCCATTTCACTGTCTGTTATTAGTTCTATTTCCTGTTCTTGTTCGTCTATTTCCTTCTCCGTTTCTCCTGCCCTAATCCTTGATCTACCTCTGGTATGCATGTTTACTCTCCCACAGTTGCCTGCTCTGGTTAAGTAATGTTATTATAATTATAGTTACTTAACTTAAGCCCTACACAAGTTGAGCGCCAATTTGTACTTCTACGTG
Organism: Magicicada septendecula; assembly: GCA_034769895.1. Classification (NCBI taxonomy): domain Eukaryota; kingdom Metazoa; phylum Arthropoda; class Insecta; order Hemiptera; family Cicadidae; genus Magicicada; species Magicicada septendecula. The sequence goes on from CM068374.1 coordinate 273,613,544, forward strand.
ATTTAGAGGGTATTCTGCCGCACGTGGGATGCGTCAATTTGTACTTAAACCGTATCCCTGGTGGGACCGCTATTGTTCAAGCCCCGCGATGGAACGCCAATTTGTACTTAACCCGGGGTGTAGCCGCTACTGTTCAAGCCCCGCGATGGAAGCCAATTTGTACTTCAACCGTGGTGTGTCCGCTACTGTTCAAGCCCCGCGATGGAAGCCAATTTGTACTTAAACGGGTTTCCTCTCCTTAAAACCCCACTGTTGTATTTGTCAATTTGTTTTGTATTACTTTAATTATATAAATCTCGGAGATATTTGGAGTTGTGGAATATATGGATGCAATTAATTAATATTAACTTAGCTCTTTAATAATTATCAGTGTTAGTGTGCCTAGAACTTAAACAACTTAAGCGTTATTCTACAATTTCATCCAACCCTATTATACCTTGAAGAGAGTTCTGTCTAATTTTGTAATTTTACGCTCCCTCTTTGGTGTCAGATAATTCCGCTATAAGCGCTGTAGTATCGGCTCAACGAAACTTATAGGTTATTTCGATGTTTATATTAACCATTTATTCTATACTTATTCAGTTACTTTTTGTTCCCAGTTCACTAAACCATACTCCAAATAACAAGATTTGACAAATATATAAAGGTTCTTTATTTGTTTACTTAAATCACATTAAATAAGATATGTTCTAATTAACATATGCTTGGACTATAGACTTCATGTATCGATTGTTGATTATTTTAATCCTTTATTTATATTTAGTTATATATTATGTTTTGATTTGTATTTAATTTATTTCAGGTTGTGAAGGTTCTTGTAACTGTGGGGAAGACTAAAAATACATAGATAAGAATGCAAGATTTACAAAATTGAAGTGTTGTGTATTTAGTATAATTAATATAATATAATTTACCAGACTCGAACGAAGCAAATCGTGTAGGCGGTTGATCGCTAAATTTACTGTTTTGGATGATTATGCAGTACGGTTTTCTCTATTCGGTTTAATAAAAGTAATTCTTGTCCTGTCCACGTCGGAATACAGCTTTTGGATTTATCTACAGCCCGGTTGATGTTTCTTCTGCACCGCCAGGATCCAAATCAGTTCTTCTTTCGATTGAAGCAATTAGTGTTGTTCCGTGTAATTGAAAGGGTTATAATTTCTGGTGTTGTGAATATTATGAGTTGTGTTACTGTTAATTCTTTCTGTTTGATTAATATCTCATCAATTCCCTTCGGATATGGGACAGTTCAAGTTCTTTCTTGTAGACTTCAATTATTTACTCTCTATTATCATTTCATATTGTAGTGTTATTTTGTTTATCTGTATTGGTAGTAGACGTAAATATTGTCATTAGAATTTTGTATTTTTATAATCGTATCTGGTAATTTCGAATATTACAATTAAATAGATTATTCTTGGGTTTTTAATCTCATCACTTTTTTTTCATTCAAAGCAATTCTTGTCTTGTCTAAAATCAACAACTTCTTTTTCTTATTTGTCGTCCCTAGCAACATATAATAATTTCTGCCTTCCACATGTTTTGAATATATAGTGTTTCTTTCATATATTTTTTGTCTATTTTTTATCAATTTGCTGTCCTATCGGAATGTAACTTTACCGATAGTTGGTTTATTATTTTATACACATATTCTACTGGTTTCTTGATATAAGTCCGTTTTTTTTTTCTTTTTTATTATCTTTAATCCACCTTCGATATTATATTTTACCAATCGATATTATGGCATTATGGTATTATTATAATTTGTATAAATTTTATTAAATATTATTATTAATTTACTGTTTCTTTTTTTTCTAGCTCTTCATAGCGTATTTATTAATTATTATTAATTGATGCACCTAATCTTTATGTTATGAGTGTTTATATAGTAGTTTTGCCTGTTAGGCCTTTTATTGTAAACTGATCTACCTGTGGTTATGTCTGTTAGGCATCTATAGTCCCTTTTATATAAATTCATACATACAATCAAATCTTAATTATTAGCACTTATATAAACAATTATTTTTCTATATCTAATAACAATTTTATCTTGATCTCTTGATCACATACAACAAAATTCGAATTTATGAACATTGATTAACTGCTTCACACTTCATTCTACAACAGTCATTGAATAATACAACTTGTTTCATTATTTTTCATTAACTCAACACATATTTGATATAACATCACATAAACTTTATCATAACATTTTTGTCATAAAATAATACTTCTTAACACAAAATTCTTATTTGTTATTACCATAAATTAAGTCATTGTTTCATTTTTTTGTTTTGCTTTTCATTAAACATATATCATTAGCTATTATTTATCTTACAGGTTCGTTTATTCTAGTCAACACTACCTTGCATCCTTATTTAATTTTGTCTATGATTATAATTGTAATTATTGGATCTCTGTTCTATTATGGGTTTAAATATCAATTTGTTTATTATTCTGTGAACCGTCTTTTATGTAACATGAATGCTAGCATTTCTGTTGCGTTACATATGCTTCCCCTCCTAAAAAAGTTTAGTTTACCTGAATGAAGTTTAGGTCAAATAAACTTGTCTTTTTCACATGCCTTTCTTCATTTCATTGTTAATGGTTGACGATGAGATTCTCAATGTAACTTCATTAGACTAGTATTAATACTTTCTTTTATTTAATAACATTTCATCATTTTAATTAACATTCTTGATCATTTTTATTTCTGTAAACATTATTTGTTGGTAGTTGGCTACACAATTCACTGATACTTTAGTTTTACATCTCTTCTATTTATAATTACTATAATTACTATATTTTTCAATTATTCTTCTGTCAACTCACTTCTTTCTGTTTTCTTCGTCACATTCCTTTGGAAACTGAATTTATTCTTGCAACTATTCTAATATTCCTTAAATATTTAATTTCCCTAACAATCCCTAACACATGCGTTGGTACAGTTCAGAGAGGCACTGTTTGGCTTCATACTCTGCTGCCCACACCACATTTTAATATAGTACTGCTGGAATTCATCTACAGTCAGCTATAAAATATAATAATAATCTCCTAATAATCTCTTTAATCATTTAATAATAAATATTTGGGAAAAGATTTTTTCTTTGTTGCATTTATATTTCTTCATTACTATTCTTCATATTTCGTAATTCCATTTTAATTCCTTAAACATTCGTTGATATTGACTTTGACAGTTATCATTTGTAGTCATTTTTGTTTTCATTTTTGTTGAGATTGTAATGTTAAGTATCTTCTTCGTTTGTTTTTTTTTTTTTTTTTTTTTTCTCTCTGATCACAATATTTTCTAAATAGTTGTTGCGTGATGATCATTATAACTGTATTTCTGACTATATATATTCCTTAGCTCTAACTATTCTTCTTCTTATCGTATTTCACTATTTTGGCTGTTTATTTTTCAATGAATTATGTTCCTAAATATTCTTTCTTTCTTGTCTTCTTTAACATTATATTGGTTACATTCAATCGTTTACTGAAATTGTTCCATCATTTGGCAATGTAGTATATATTTTAGGTCATATGATTTTTTTTTCTTTCTTTATTTTGCATATGTAGATTTGAGGTAATAACTTTTATCTTGGGGTTCCATTCTTCATTATTCACAATATTTCTTTATAAACATTTAATAATAATTCTCGCCTTTTTCTGTAATCTTGGGGTTTGTTATTCACACTATTTCTTTATAAACATTTAATATAATTCCCGCCTTTTTCTGTAATCTTGGGTTTGTTATTCATTATTCACACTATTTCTTTATAAACATTAATAATAATTCTCGCTTTTTTCTGTAATCTTTAATAAGTTGTTCTTATTATTTTTAGAATTTAGTGGTAGTATTCAACTCAAATTCTTTTTAAATCCAAGTATTTTCTCTTCAAGACTGGTAATAAGTTGTTCTTATTATTTTTAGAATTTATTCATTAAATAATATTTCCGTATCTTGTCAATTGGTTGCCTGGTCAGTTTTCATAACATCAGTCCCATTTTTCTGGTTGACTGTTTCTTTTTCTAACCATTTTCCATTAATTCGACTGCACCCGTTGTCCGGATTACTGCAGTGTTCATACCAATTTTTTCACTTTTTACGTATCTCTTGTGCATGATACAAAGCCAGTACTGTAACTCGGCTGTTGCAAAGTCTTTATTTAATTCAGGGTATTCAGTTATATTTAGCTCCCTTTGAATTATCAGGTATCGTATCTCCTCTATTCTATTATAATTACTTGTATATCCTATCTTTCCATTCCCTTGGATATCTGGACTATTTACCAAATGTTTTACGGGTATCTTCCGTATTGACGAAATATTTAAAATATTTAAATTTATTTAAATTTTTTGTGATTGTTCTATTATGGTTTATTTTCATAAATTTTCTTCTATATTCCATCCCTTTACAGAACTCCCTTCGTTCATTAATTGGGATGTTAAATGCACTAATTAATCCACCTTTCCTCATCTCCATTTCTTCCTTGGTATTGACTATTTTCTTTCTCCATATTTTCCTTATCTTCTGCATATTCTCTTCTATGGTCAGATTTAGTATAATACCTTCGGAAATGCTGTCTAGTGTTTTAGACATATTCTTTAAACACAGCTCCTTTTCTTTATTTGTCTCCCCCTCGTATTTATCCACTTCTGGGCTAAGCGTGTTATCGTTTTCAAACTTCCCTCCGAAAGTTTCCATTATCTCATTATTGAACTGCTCCTTCTTATCCTCAATCTGCTTTAAACCTGCTTCGTTCATTTTTTCAATTCTTTCATCCATTCGCCTTAAGTTTTCTTTGTTCATTTGTAGGATTCCTTCCTTCATTTGTTTTAAACCCTCATTAGTCCTATCTAATCTTTCGTGAATTTGGTTTAATCTTTCGTTCATTTGTTTTGAGGTTTCTTTAATTTCCTCATTTGTTTTCCTGGAGTTTTCCTCCTGTTTCCTAAAATTCTCATTAGTGAGTCTGTTATCTTCCTTAATACTACTCATTAACTCCATTAATTTTTCCCAATTTAGTCCTTCTCTGGCTCCCGCTTTATCTATTTGGTCCCCTTGGGCTTCTTCTTCCATTACTTCCTTTTCCTTGTCCGTAATTATTTCAGTTTCCGTTATTTCGTCTGTCTGTTGTTCCATTTCACTGTCTGTTATTAGTTCTATTTCCTGTTCTTGTTCGTCTATTTCCTTCTCCGTTTCTCCTGCCCTAATCCTTGATCTACCTCTGGTATGCATGTTTACTCTCCCACAGTTGCCTGCTCTGGTTAAGTAATGTTATTATAATTATAGTTACTTAACTTAAGCCCTACACAAGTTGAGCGCCAATTTGTACTTCTACGTGATTTAGAGGGTATTCTGCCGCACGTGGGATGCGTCAATTTGTACTTAAACCGTATCCCTGGTGGGACCGCTATTGTTCAAGCCCCGCGATGGAACGCCAATTTGTACTTAACCCGGGGTGTAGCCGCTACTGTTCAAGCCCCGCGATGGAAGCCAATTTGTACTTCAACCGTGGTGTGTCCGCTACTGTTCAAGCCCCGCGATGGAAGCCAATTTGTACTTAAACGGGTTTCCTCTCCTTAAAACCCCACTGTTGTATTTGTCAATTTGTTTTGTATTACTTTAATTATATAAATCTCGGAGATATTTGGAGTTGTGGAATATATGGATGCAATTAATTAATATTAACTTAGCTCTTTAATAATTATCAGTGTTAGTGTGCCTAGAACTTAAACAACTTAAGCGTTATTCTACAATTTCATCCAACCCTATTATACCTTGAAGAGAGTTCTGTCTAATTTTGTAATTTTACGCTCCCTCTTTGGTGTCAGATAATTCCGCTATAAGCGCTGTAGTATCGGCTCAACGAAACTTATAGGTTATTTCGATGTTTATATTAACCATTTATTCTATACTTATTCAGTTACTTTTTGTTCCCAGTTCACTAAACCATACTCCAAATAACAAGATTTGACAAATATATAAAGGTTCTTTATTTGTTTACTTAAATCACATTAAATAAGATATGTTCTAATTAACATATGCTTGGACTATAGACTTCATGTATCGATTGTTGATTATTTTAATCCTTTATTTATATTTAGTTATATATTATGTTTTGATTTGTATTTAATTTATTTCAGGTTGTGAAGGTTCTTGTAACTGTGGGGAAGACTAAAAATACATAGATAAGAATGCAAGATTTACAAAATTGAAGTGTTGTGTATTTAGTATAATTAATATAATATAATTTACCAGACTCGAACGAAGCAAATCGTGTAGGCGGTTGATCGCTAAATTTACTGTTTTGGATGATTATGCAGTACGGTTTTCTCTATTCGGTTTAATAAAAGTAATTCTTGTCCTGTCCACGTCGGAATACAGCTTTTGGATTTATCTACAGCCCGGTTGATGTTTCTTCTGCACCGCCAGGATCCAAATCAGTTCTTCTTTCGATTGAAGCAATTAGTGTTGTTCCGTGTAATTGAAAGGGTTATAATTTCTGGTGTTGTGAATATTATGAGTTGTGTTACTGTTAATTCTTTCTGTTTGATTAATATCTCATCAATTCCCTTCGGATATGGGACAGTTCAAGTTCTTTCTTGTAGACTTCAATTATTTACTCTCTATTATCATTTCATATTGTAGTGTTATTTTGTTTATCTGTATTGGTAGTAGACGTAAATATTGTCATTAGAATTTTGTATTTTTATAATCGTATCTGGTAATTTCGAATATTACAATTAAATAGATTATTCTTGGGTTTTTAATCTCATCACTTTTTTTTCATTCAAAGCAATTCTTGTCTTGTCTAAAATCAACAACTTCTTTTTCTTATTTGTCGTCCCTAGCAACATATAATAATTTCTGCCTTCCACATGTTTTGAATATATAGTGTTTCTTTCATATATTTTTTGTCTATTCTTTATCAATTTGCTGTCCTATCGGAATGTAACTTTACCGATAGTTGGTTTATTATTTTATACACATATTCTACTGGTTTCTTGATATAAGTCCGTTTTTTTTTTCTTTTTTATTATCTTTAATCCACCTTCGATATTATATTTTACCAATCGATATTATGGCATTATGGTATTATTATAATTTGTATAAATTTTATTAAATATTATTATTAATTTACTGTTTCTTTTTTTTCTAGCTCTTCATAGCGTATTTATTAATTATTATTAATTGATGCACCTAATCTTTATGTTATGAGTGTTTATATAGTAGTTTTGCCTGTTAGGCCTTTTATTGTAAACTGATCTACCTGTGGTTATGTCTGTTAGGCATCTATAGTCCCTTTTATATAAATTCATACATACAATCAAATCTTAATTATTAGCACTTATATAAACAATTATTTTTCTATATCTAATAACAATTTTATCTTGATCTCTTGATCACATACAACAAAATTCGAATTTATGAACATTGATTAACTGCTTCACACTTCATTCTACAACAGTCATTGAATAATACAACTTGTTTCATTATTTTTCATTAACTCAACACATGTTTGATATAACATCACATAAACTTTATCATAACATTTTTGTCATAAAATAATACTTCTTAACACAAAATTCTTATTTGTTATTACCATAAATTAAGTCATTGTTTAATTTTTTTGTTTTGCTTTTCATTAAACATATATCATTAGCTATTATTTATCTTACAGGTTCGTTTATTCTAGTCAACACTACCTTGCATCCTTATTTAATTTTGTCTATGATTATAATTGTAATTATTGGATCTCTGTTCTATTATGGGTTTAAATATCAATTTGTTTATTATTCTGTGAACCGTCTTTTATGTAACATGAATGCTAGCATTTCTGTTGCGTTACAATATGTTACATAATTGTAGGAAGAGAAATTAGTCAAGCGCATTAAAACTATATACTACTGACTTTCTAAGACTTTAAAGACTAGTGACTTTAATTAAACCTTACGATTAGTAACAAGTTCTTTTATATTATAATGAAGTAACTTTTAGTGTTCCGTATTTTCTGTCACTGCTATCATCGTAAAAAGGGACACCCAAATCAAAGCGGACCAAGATGTCCTGCGATCCCACATATTGCTAGTCTTCTCGATAAACTATCTTCAATTGGCGAATGATGCCGTTCTACTCGTGGCACTGAATTATACATGTAGAAGACTTCTGAGAAACGGCACTACATTTTGCTCCGCATAAGCATTTTTAAGCTGTATTAATTACGTTAATTAGTCTACACTTTCGTGGTTTGGATTTTTGGAGGAGGAAAGTTTAACGGATTTAAAAAACATTTTAGGATTTAAAAAACATTTTAGGATTTAAAAAACATTTAAAAACGCATCTACTTTAGGATTTAGTTCATTACGAGAGAGAGAGAGAGAGAGAGAGAGAGAGAGAGCGAGAGAGAGAGAGAGAGAGAGAGAGAGAGAGAGAGAGAGAGAGAGGACGTTGTCGCACCTTTTCCTAGATTTACAAGTGGTGAAGAAGTGTGTCGGTCACAGAAAGTTTTGAAAAATCTACTCAGTCGGACGGGGGTTACGATCACTATTCGGGGCAAACACAAACGGCCATTACTGACTGAGTCTCATGAATCTGTAAAACATATCATCACCGGGATGAGGTGGAACACTTGCCTACTGTCGTGCAAGCTAACGGCTACTAGATTAATGGAATAAGATAAGCCATGAGACTGAGGACATCTCGCTGGTAAAACAGCTTTAGAGATGGAAGGTAGATGCAGAGTTTTTGCTACAGTAACATCTTTGTATGCCTGAACGACTAACTCACACTACTTGTCTTTACAGTCTTTTACTTGTTTGGGGAGTTTCTTACTCATGGGCATTGCAGAGGGCACCAAGTGAATGTAACCGTTTGGCACCCAGTTTGGTATTGTAAACACCAAGGCCTGAGCCCCATGCTAACTGAACATACAGTTCACTGGACTTGTATAAATTCATAATTACATATCGCCTTACATTAAAGTAAATAGAAAGAAAAATGTTGTTTTTTATACAGGTCTAAAGAGACATAAACCTTTTTTTCTTAATTTAGTCATGTGTTTAATAACAGATAACCAAAAAAACAAAATCGGTTTTCGAATGAAATATTCTGGAAACTACATACACTTTTCCAATAGATCTGAAACAATACATGTTATAGTGTACAAGGCATGTATTTAATCGTCACGAGAAATCCGCATACTGCAAACTTTCAGTCTAAAGAAAAGTGTCCACGCATAAACTTTCCATAACTTTTTAGCTCAGTTTCATGTTATGAAAAAACCGCCTCATTAACATATCAGAATTCTCATAATCCAGTCTTTAAATATAAACGGGTGGTTTTGAAATGATTTGTCTCTTTCTGTTTTGTAGAAAAGTAGACTTTATGGAAAGAACTGGTAGTAGTTTTTCTGTTACCACATTCTCTTGAATAGTTCACTCGACTGTTAAGTACATAATTCAGTCTCAGTAAGACCCTTCATCTACAACGCGAGCCATAGCATCTAATAAATGCGATGTGGGAGAACTGACTTTATTACTTTGAAAACTACCACGCTCACAAAGCGGTCCAGAGTAATGTACTTCAAAGTTGAAATCAATATGAACTATATGTGAAAGCCTTTGTCAATTATAGAATGAAGTGCCTTTGAGAATGAAGTGCTCAAAACGTACATGTGCAAGTAATATTTATTAAATAAATAAAAGAAATATTTAAAATTTTGTTTCATTTTCAACATTTTTGTCTTTTTACTTTCAGACAGTAAATAAATAAATTAATTTTTCCACGCTTGGTTAAGGGTTGTTTGTACCAAAGAAATCAGATTTAAATTCTGATTTAATCTAATAATAAAAACATAATAATGGAATAATATATAATAGTCTTAAAATAATAATAATAATAATATTAATAATAGCGAAAACGTTTATTATATATTTTCTACTAGATATTGTTACGACGTCCTCACGGATCGTCATATTGTACAATGGAAACAAAATACAGACACCAATGAAGTCACTAATTACCGGCTTTAATTAGTCACAAATAAAAACATGAAATCAACAAGGTGTTCTCATACAATAATTCAAGTTAAATTTGTCGACACACAAATAATAATGTCAACTATTAGAGTTCCGCACTAATTATAACACAATAATCACTTCCCACTAATCTACAATAATAATTTGATCCGCACTCTACAACATCGCCTGATATTGTCAGTTACTGACTAAGCCTTCCACTGTTGCTTATACGTACATAGCCCGCAGAAGTTTCAGAATAATTTTCCATGATTTTGGCGGCGTGGTTTCGTTGCTTAGTTATTTGAACAGTATCGAGTGGACGACTTTGACACAGACGCCGCACACTGGACAAGTCGAGAAACGTGTAGAACAACGCTCTCGTCTTTTCGAGATCATTACGTAGTTGTCGTAGGAATAGTTTAATTTTGATTTCTGCAGCTAAATTCTTTATCCGTTGTGACACTGTCATTGTTCAGAAAAAAGGGAATGATTTGAATTTTCTATTCACATGAAATATCATAAAAAATTATCAATTTATAAGCGGTTAACGAAGTCAGCTGTTTTCAGAAACGACGGAGTTCAGTCGATTGCTGTTGCCTCAACTAACTGCTGTTAGTTTTCAGTTCACCTGTTGACCGCATCTCTGACTTAACGCTCTAAGAGTACAGCTGTCTTGTATTGTGTATTTCACTGTATGCTACCACATTTTGACCGTACAGAATATCACTATTTGTTTAGGTTATGTAGCAGTTACGTCCCTGTCAGGTTTGTATGCTTTTTACGTACTCTTGTGGGACAAATCTGTTCACGTTGAATTCGTTTCCCACATTTTGCCACCTACAAACAACGTTTCATGCCTGTTGCAACAACTCTGGCTACTGGTATGAGACGAGTATTGCTGATGTGGCAGCCAGCTCCAAATCATCGTATTTACTATGAAGTGATCACATTTGTAAAAGTCGCTGCAGCAGAACTATTGCAGTTACTAGTGCCTTGTTTTATCCATTAACATTGGCTACCGAAGAGACTATTGTCGGTAGTAATTAATTTTTATTTCCACTAAGTACTTGCGTTTTGACAGGTTCCTATATATCACTTAATTAGTTATAGAAAAACGTGGCATAAATGTTATTAGTCTACTGTTAATCTTGATCAACACAAATTGGTAAGATTGGTTTAACGTCCTGAACAAGAATAAAATAAGATATATGTTCTGAGACATCATTTAAATTTGTCTTCGACTCTTCATCTGCCCTCTCACTGGTATGAACTAACGAGGCTCAAATTTCAAAAACGTTGAGGTACATTTATACAAATTTAAACATGCAGTTTGTATAAAATGATTACAACTAAAATCGGTAGCAAGTAAGGTATGGATATGTGTGTGTGTGTGTGTGTGTGTGTGTGTGTGTGTTTGTAAGGCGATATATTCAAATGTGCATAATTATCATAAAGTCGGGTTTGTCGCATATTGCATACGTGCACCATAAAGCGCCATAAAGTAGCACGGACAGTACCATTAGCATTAGGAGCCGTCGTTTGCCAGAACTCGGCTTCCCCCTCCCCCGACATTGACCATCAACCTGCGAAACAGTTACCTCCACTGCCCTGCCACATGTCTTACTGATACGTTTGTTGTGATCCAAACCGTAGAAATCAAGTTATCGCAAACATATTCCAGAAGAGACGATTAAAATTGTCAGGTAAAAATTAAAAAAGAAAATTGGTTCTGGTCATTAGCCACGGTAGAAAACTCAGGGAATACTCTTTGTGATACTGAAAATATATTAACAATAAAATTGTTCATTCCAGATAATTTACTATTTTTGAAGTCATCAGACAAGCGTATTCGACTGAAATGTCTTGCCTTGCCTGGACTACATCACTGTAATCCAAAATTGTAGGCAAAATGGTAAATCTTTTTCTTTTTCTTTTTCTTTTTCTTTTTCTTTACAATTTGTTAATTTATTATGTTTCTAATACGCGTATATCAGACTTGCTGTGCATCGCCCTCTTCAGGACTACGCTTCATTAATTATTGTTTTGATTATTCCCTGGTCGTTTCACTTTCAATATTTTTTTTTAATTTCTTCCTTTGCTTAGAAAATATATTTAATTTAAAATGAAAAAGTGACTTTTTGTTAATGTACCCAGTCTTAATAACATTTCAAAAATTGCACTAACGTAGCGGTGAAAAACTTTGCGGCAAGAGTTGTAAACTAGTCACTACTATAGCAAGTATAAGACTTTTTGCCACCAAGACTCGCTAAACATCTAGATCAACCCCTACAGCGCTGAGCAATTCCTATGGTCCCTGAGCCTGTAGAAAGGAGTAGTCAGTGTAAAACCTGGAATTAAGCATAATAAATTCCTTGGTCTTTCACTGTAAGGTCCCCATTGCTCAAACTGTTGTGCAACGTCTGTATCCTTCATCACTTAAGATTCTTGAAACATTTCAACAATACGAGTAAACACTATTTTCTCCGTTTCACAAGTTTCCCCATTTTCACTATAGCAAAGAATATGTTTCAGTTAGAACAAAAACGCAAAAAAATATGATATGAATAGAAATAGTTAAGGTACTCGTATTCAGAGAAAATTACCTTTTATATGTACGGAAGGTACGGTGCACCGACAACAGATAACTCTACATTATCAGTCGTTTATAAACTACTATTGTGATGTTAACCTCATTCACTTAGCAGTTAGCAGTCTCTCTTCGTAACGAGCTTTCTAAATTCTCTGCTACAGAATTTTGTTATTGTCATGTACTTTACGCTAAAGCATTAAAACTAAATAGAATAACGTATGAAAATGCAGATAATGTAAATAAGCCGTGAATCTTCCACTTCACTATAGGCCAGGTATTTCATATATATAACCGAGACTCCTGAACGCAAACAAATACTGCGTTTTAAAAATAAACTACGCTATAAAATGTACTGCTTTTTCTTTCTCCCCCCTTTCTCTCTCTCTCTCTCTCTCTCTCTCTCTCTCTCTCTCTCTCTCTTTTATATTTTATCAGCACATATCACACACACTCCAGCTAATCCTTTCCTTTGTTTGTTCAGAAAGGTAGCTCAAAATTTGGCTCTTTGTTGATATTTTTACGTGTACAAATCACTAAAACCATCACTTCATGTGTTCCAGACTAGTTTTCTTAGCCAAACTGACAAGCAACACTCAAGATTTTTACTGTATTACAATGCCTTCAGAGAGATCATCTACCTTCACTGGTTTTCTATTATCTGAGAGTCTATTACTGGTTTTCTACAATCTGAACCAGTCTATATTCTGAGAGCAGTCCTACAAAAACTAAAATTCCATAGAGATAACATACTCATTACGTGGGCACCATATTATTGATCGTCAGATTGATTAATTATTAGAACTCACAGGCGTGTGGTATTTAAGATATATTTTTCACTAATACCACTTTCAACGGGTGTTGTGTGTACTGCGGATTGTAAGTAAACGACAATTAACGTTTTACAGTGTGGAAAATCGGAGTGTGTTCGTGTTCTGTTCTTTCGTCAAAGAACTACCAAAAATATAGCTGAACTCTCAGGTTGGATAATACATACGACAAGAAACCACCGCTTCAACACCCAGGCAATTACAAACAAACTCATATAACACACAATATCAAAACAAAGCAAAGGTGAGGATTTATTTTGGCCATAAAAACTTATATCTTTTAAATATTGTTTGTTTATCTAACATATTCAGGTCAGGTATTCACGTTCAGGTTTGTTTGTTCAGGTTATTTGTTACCCGATGGCGACTCCGCGAGTAGCCAACAAAGCAAAGTTAATAGAAGATTCCGGCATTTTATGTGGTAGCAAAAAAGGAAGTTGTGCAGTGGCGTTACACGTTGTAGTGCACAAAGATTATGTGGCACAAGGTAATTATCTGTCTGTTAAAAAAATTATGAGCTGATTTTAATAAATGTAATCGGCCCACACGACTGCTGAAAATCGTCAATGTTGAAAGTTGGAAGTGTAAACATGCGTCTGATGTAAAACATACCGAAAAAATGTTTGCTTTTTTCTGTTCATCTAATTTAATAGCGTTTAAAACGTTATTAACGCTTGCTTCATTCTATAATAATTACCTTGTATCTGGTTTGTTTGTGTCAGTAAGGATGCGATTCAGTATCATTTTTCTGCTACTTTCTATAGTTATTTGCTTTTCCTTCGTACACGAAATATTTTCTACTCGATACTGTTTTGAAAAGAAGAGATCAGTTCCGGATTTAAGATTTTTGATTTTAAGTTTTCGGTGCGCCACCCCCCGCCGGCTGTGAGTTTGAAGGAATATGGTGTCAGATTAATACTATCAAATTTGAAACCAGTAAGCTACTATAAAAATGCGTGCTTTCATTTAGCAAACTTTTCCAAATATTAAGAATCATGCAAACCATGCAAATCGCAAACCGTTCAGTCACAACGCAGATAAACAATGATAACAAACAAGGGTGGTACCACGGTCCTGTAAATTGGGGGGCAATATAGCGAACGGTCAAAATTTGCATACGCAGATTAGTTTTTAAGGATGCCAACGTCTTAAAAATAAGCGCGCAATATTTAAATAAGAACTGTCTTCCATTTGTATTACTAAAAAAATTGATCATTTAATTTTTCAAAAAATCATACTTAAATAAATCAAAGTGCCTCCTACTTTTATAAAAATACTTCTGTTAAAAAAAATATCTGTAACTTACGGCCCCCTCTGAGCCTCCCTAGTGATAAATCCTTCACTGGTAGAGAGAAATTACATTTCACGTTGAAAAGCTGTGCGTATTACTTCGGAAAAAATAAATATGTGTTTTGGGGTACTGTGGAAGTTAGATTTCATCACAAGCGTGTGCAAAAATTGTAACTTAAAAATTTCAGTAAAATGTTTACTTTTTTGTCAAGTCTGCATTTCATGTGTTTAACTCGTAATTCAAATAGTGTTAAACAACTTTTACGATTATTAAAATTAATCTAAGGTTATTAACATTAGAAACTACCGGGCTGTTAGGCAGCGGTTGATACGTTATATCTTACCTCGTTTTTAAGGTGGTCTACTATGAGGTTTTCGACCTACCATCCTTTTTATCGCTTTCCTACTGAAAAACGCCTCCGGTAGGTGGTCGAAAAGTTTAAAAACAAACCATTTTGTAAGCAATAGACCACGGCCCAACACCAAGGCAGTTCTAAATTGTAATAATGTTGTCTCCGGCCGTGACAGCATTTCCACTCTAAGAATATTTCATCAAAGATTCTCTTCAAACATTTACAAATATAATTTAATAACCGTTAAAAGATCGGTGCATTTTAAAGAGTTAGTATCAAAGCGACCTCTATTATTTAATAAAATTATGTAATTCTCAAGAATATACCACGTTATTAAAGTATATGAATGTTGAGAATTAAAACTAATTTATTTAAGCGGTGTAACGGTAATTAAACAATTAACTATTCATATCCACAGGTAAAAAAGGTGCACTGTAGAAACGGAAAATGATATATTAGATGATGGGAGAGTCAGCGTAAATCATATGTGTGCATTTTGTGGGGGAGTGACCTGTAAATGTCTGCAAGATGAAATATTACAACTCGGGACGGTTCATTAAATGTCTAGCAAAGTTTCCTCTATAGTGTATTGTGTGTGCTTCCATGCGGTTTTGTTAGTACTACAGTTGTTTCTTATCAACATTCAGGCGCTCACACGCCCTTGCGAGTACACTTTTAATTTATATTGCAGATCAATTCATAGTGCATGTAAAACACAGTAACCACAAAAATAATATACTCATCTAATTCAAATTTTGTAAAGCACATTGCGTTTCTATCATTGGCAACAAATATATTTGTTTTTACAAAACGCGAACAGCAATACAAGGGACATTTGCAAATACAATAATTAATAAGTCAAGATGAATGAGTAATGTTATTTATAGTTAATATGTTTTGTACATTTTCTTAAGTTCTCATTGTTTTATTCTTACTAATGTGGTTCGCAATTTACGTGACAAGTTTGCCACATCCAAGTGACAAGTTACCATTACGCCAACCTCCACGTGGTGAGAACCGCAAACATTTTTTCTCGATGATGCATTTGAAGCTAACTACGTCTTTTCGTTCAACAGCGCTTCTACTTTCTACTTAGTAGTGATTCAGAATCAGTTCCAAAAATGAGCTAAATATATTTATATGAGCCAAGGTAAATGTTAAATCCTAAAATTGAAAATTTGGAAATTATATTATACTTACTTCTTTCATATTACTCCACATACTCTTTCTTTTCTGAAAAATTAGAATTTCTTACAGAATGAACGTGAATTTTACATGGCTGGCAACATGAGTTCCAGAAATGTTACCTTTATAAACTAGACACCCGATATTTTATTTTTTTATGAAATAATATTAACAAAAACAATATTTTTATTACCGCAATATACTTTTTTATTTATTTGTGTATTATAATATACTACTTTGACAGCTTTTTTGTACAGTAATCTTCAGATTTTAAACATATAAAGCAGTGAATTAGTAAATTTAAAATCAACTGAAAAAAATTTAAGAGAAATTTAAATCAACTGAACTTAAAATCAAGTTTGTAACCTTTCCGTACGTCATACAGATATCCAATACGTGGTGTTCATTATAAAAAATATAAACTGCTCAGTTCATAATGTTACAACGTTAAATTTCAGCCGACAAAAACTTTCATTATTAAATATTCGCTAAACATGACACGCAGTAAACAATTGCAAACTATTTCTCCCTATTACGTTGCAAACTACGAAATTACAGTTTTTTTAACATTACATAAAATTACACTAATATAAACAATTATACATTAGGGTAGAGGGATCCAAAAATATATACTCGATTCCATTGTAACATTTTCAAAAGTGATTATTTTTTTCTTCCGTTAGTAGTAACATGAGATTATTTTGTCCCTTGTTCACGTGTCAACTTAATTAATACTGTATAGCGAAAACTTACTAAATTATTAATATCGTCCTGGTGCTCTTCGGCAGTAACAATTCTATACTTCTTTATATTCTACTATATTTATGGTAATAATCAATGATGTTTTCAAAAGTCATCATTATCATCTTCAAGGATTAAACGAAGGATGGTTTGTTGCGGCCTCAAAAATAGGCAAAGATTAGAGCTGCTCACTGTAGTGCTTCCTTGGACGTCCCACACCTCTCCTTCCCCTCGCCAATAGTTCCAAAGTTGATTGGAGATACGGCAGTCATCCATTCGGCAAAGACGTTCCCACCAATTCAGCCGATACTGGGCGATCCTGTCGAAATTACTCATAATATTAAGTTTCTGCCGTATATCTGTGTTTCTTCTATGATCATGGGTACATCCTGCCACGTGCCTGAGACATCTCATTTTAGCCGCTTAGATGCGACTGGCCTGGCCTTTCGTTAAAGTCAAATTCTCAGACCCATAAAAAACTGTGGGAAGAGCCACCACCTTGTAGAAAATTAGGCGTGTTCCCTTACTTGCTGACTTAAAGGTTCGCCTAATGGTCCTGCACATAAGTTTGAACTCATGCAACTTACTCACAACGTCGTTGTTTGCATTATAAGACACACTGTAGCATAGGTATTCAAAATTGCTAACTTGTTCCAGGACAGTACCGCCTATAACAATTTTTGCACGTACAAGATCAGTTCCACGAAAAACCATCACCTTGGTCTTAAGTGTGGATATTTGTAATCCAGAGTCTTTGCAAATTCGATTTAACAAATGTATACCCATCTGCAATCTGTTTTAAGAGTCCGACGGAATAGCCTGATCGTCCACAAACAACAAAGTGTCAATTGTAGAATGACCAATCATAAAATGTTCTGGAAGACACATCTGCCAGTCTTGTGTGACATTGTCAATATATAAATTAAATATAACAGCTTTTAATTAAGTGGATTCACAGAATTCAGTTTGTTCATTTGTTAAATTTTTGTTAGATTATTTTGTTCATTTCTTAAATTAAAACAGCAATAAAAATAACAAAAAAATATAATAAATGAACAAACTGAATTCTGTGTATCCCCTTTATTAAAAGTTGTTACTTAGTTTAGTTAATTTTATATTTTGCATTCAGATTGTATTTAGTTTTTACAAACACTTGACCTTCCTTAGCTCCTGCAACCCCCTCCCCATCTTCACATCTCACACATGTTTTCCGATACACGCCCTAAACAGATGTCAACCACCCTTAGCTTACATCCTCTGTTTAGTGTTCACTCAGCTCTTGGACAATGGCTTAAGTAAGTCGAAACAGATGTCAGAGTTAAATAAAAAAACTGTGGAACGTACCAAGTGTTTATATATTTTTAAAAAACCTTTGTAGATTTTTTATGTTAACGAAACAGGTATTCAAGTTCATATTTATTTCAAATATAAGAAGCATTTAAACGTTTAGAAGCTTTTAGCTTTTAGAAGCTAAAAGTTGTTTTGAGTTTGTACAAAAGTACAAAGTACACTTACTTCCTGACTTCTAATATGTGGGTATGTAGGTACGTAGTAACGTTCTCGCAGACATTTGTGTCATTATCATTTTTTGGTTTTTCTATCTCAGGTACATCTCATTTTATTTTATATTTTCAAAAAGTATTGATTCTTTGGCACTATTGTCATTCAGTCATTGATATCTTTCTCTCAAACTTTCGTTAAATAAGCTCCAAGTTTCTTAATTACGGATAATAGATCTATTACGGATAATAGACGCTTAACGTTCATGACAGGGGCCATTATTTCATTAATAGATCTTTAATTACACAAAGCGTGTTATGTACGTAAAATATCAAATCGCCTCCTGAAGAGAAACGAACTATTAACAAGAGTCATAGGTGTAACGTTGAAGAAATTAGAATTTGTAAAACTCCTTCGCATTTGCGGGTATTTTTAACACGCAGGCAACTAGTTTTATATAAGATGTGGATCAAAGTTTTGACGCATAGCATTAACAAAAGTCGCTAAAAACCAACCTATATAAGTACACTTAAATGGTTTCTGTTGGTGTCAAATGACCTTAATCTATTAAGTTGTTTCAACATCTACCAGTAAATACAACACGCACGTTTGCCATTTTATATTTTGTAATCAACGTACTACCAGAACAGTAGTAAATAAATACTGTCTTCTCCTCTTAAAAGAAATCATAGATACTCTGAACGTATTTGCAGTTAATAGTGCTGAAATTTGTACCAGATCAGGGAAATAAACTTAAAAGAATTTTAGTATTATTAGCAAAAGTTATTACAACGTATAGTACTTTAGGCTTCAGTCGTGGAAGCAACGATGTACTATAATTATCAATGTCTCTAATTTTCAATATAAATTGTGTCTGACAGTCTCCTTACAGAGTGGATTGTGTAAAATAATTACCAACAATTAAGGTAGTTGCTATTTATAATAGTCACATGACAAAATAAAATTGACTTTTCAGTTTTTAAATAAACAAGTCAAGTTTTAATGATTACCTTATCAAGTTTTATCAAAAACATTTCTAGGTAAAGCATTAGACCGACGTTCATTAGAGGTTTTGTGGTATAAACTAAATAAGATATGTGAGCCGCTTTCGTGTACTTTTTGTAGAAATACGACAGAATTTCTTGGTTGCTGAGCTGCGCATACCGACGGAATGAATTATGCCCACGTAAGTTGTCTAATAGAGGAGTGAGGGGAGATAACGCGATAACAGTTCACTGTCTCTATTTGCTCACTAATTCTGTCTCTGTCACACACATCCTTCCATTGTTCTCACCAGCCTTGTTGCAGCCTATGTTCACACTATGAAACAATGCACAAGACGGTTGTGAGAATGTGCAAAATAAGTGAACATTTTGTTAGCCTTGAAACGAGGTGTCTGTCCACTGCGCATCTCGAGTCCATTGTTCAATTTCTATCGTTAGGTCTATACGACCCGACAGGAAATTACTGACATTTTTTAGGGAACAAACACAAAGGATAGGAGCGGAAAATACCAACAATAAAGGCCTATTCTTATATTTGTGGAGATTTAAAAAAAAAATAAGGAAACAGAGAGACAACTGGCAAGATATTATTAGAAATTTTCGTCAGTTGCCAGTGAGAAATTTGTCATACAAGTTGGAGTGTAAGCTATGCAGTCGTGTGCATGCACGTAACGCAAGCCCCGTTCCATAAAATATGCTCCTCATTGTCAGTGTGCCCTACATGTGTATCATTATATGCAAATGAATCGATTCGTATACATATATGCAGGGAAGTCTGTCGAAACAGGTGGGTTGCTCAATAGCTCAACATCCATCATAAAAGTAGACAATTTATCCATCTAAAGAAAGTATAAGTCGAAATTAATTAAAGTTGTAAATGATCTTCTTTTGGTTTTTGTTAATTTCTAAAAATTATATATTTATGATTTTATATTGTAACGTCACAGAACGTTCCATAAAGGAATTTAATTGCAAAGTAAATTATCATAAGAGGAAAGTTAGATGAAAAGTATCGAACCCAAGTAATCCAAAAATTTTATAATATTGTCCGATAATTAATATCATTAACATGAAAAAACAACCAAGACTATGACTAAGACTCAAACCCCATATATATTGTTTAAGTGAAGAACAGTGTAAAACTGATAATGTACTATAAGAGAAACAGATAATCTCAGAAATGACCAAAATGAGGTCATGACATATTAAGAAATGTAACTCTGAATAGGGTATAAAAAACTATTTATTGTGAATTAATGGACAAGATCTATTGTTATACTTTATAATATAAATAAAATAAATGTATTAAATGATTTGAACACATCATCAGAAAGGATGTAAGTTAAAATAAAAAATATATAAATGTTATAACAAAAAACCAAGGTTTCGGATTTGAGACCAATCACTCAGATTTTATGTGAAAATTAATTATTATAGAATTAATATAAAAACTATATGTAAATGTCAATTAGACAAAGACAAACAAATTATATTAAATAGAGAAAGCTGTAAATTGATTAGAAGTCAATTAAAATAATCAAAAACAGTGTTAAACTGAAAACATGTGATGAACAAATAAAATTGTAATATTTATGAATTTAATGTTGTCAAAATGCAACACAATTGTATTCTAAAGTTGAACTACAATATAAAGTAACTATACTTATATATATGACCACCTAAAACACTTTAACAGTCATGTTATGAAACTATTTACCTATACCATACCAGGCTGAGACCAAAAAACAATTACAAAAATAGTCATATTTGACAGACTAATTGTAGAATATTAGAAAAAATAAAGGAAAAAGGTACAATTCTCTAATGTACAATGGAAACATACTTGCTCAATTGAAGACAAGCTTAATTCATAGAGAATTTTTAAATATAAAAGTGAAAATTGTCACACCAAGAAAACAACTTAACTGTGCAAAACAGTAAGATGCTAAGTAATATTACAGTAAAAATAAAATGTATTAGGATAAACCAGGTATTCCCAAAGATAAACAATATAACAAACTCTAAGTGAATACCCAAAAAATCCCATATATAATACCGAAAAAGACAAATTATTGTAAAGAACCAGTGACAAAAACCTAGGCCATATGTAATGCCTACACAAAAATGAACTTATTTATATGTTATATGTTTTAATATTTGTTTATTTTGTTATGAAAAGATAACTATGTTATGTATTAATGTTATAGCAAGAACCAAGCAACTTCATAACATTTTAATAATTAGAAAATGAGAATTTTGTGCAAACACTACAAGGTAAGAATTGTATTTTATGTTAATTTATTAGATTTAATTTGTTCAAAACCAATCGTGAATGGTATCATTTTATTCAGTTGAAAGCAGAGAATCCAAAAATAATAATGGCATGTAGATTGTAAGTGGTTCTGTAAAATTGTTTGACAAATACCAGAATAATTTCAGTAATATCCTTGAGTATGAAGAATAAGAAGTTTTTGTTCTAAAGCTTCTACGGAAGTCAAATTTGTTCTATGGTGTTCTATTTGCATATTATCGAACGTTCCAGAAGAAAATTTTACTCAAAAATACCGGAAGTCCATGTTTAAAAATTATAACAATGAACCTTACAAAGTATATAAGGAAGACGAAATTTGACACACAAAAAACACTTTATGCTTTGAATCCACAAGAGACACATTACCTACGAATCCGATCATCTCGTCCAAGGCGAAGTCGAAGAACAAGAATTCAACCCGAGAACACAGAAAGGCATTTTCCCGTACATGACAAAAGACTGACTTAACCTATACAAGGAGTATACGCTTACGTGTTGTTGAATAGAGCAGCAACACGCCATATTTAATAGAAATGCACACAGCCAGATATCCAGCGGCCCTGAAAAGGACCGATTTTAATAGAGGAAATCAATTTTGCTGGTATTTGCTAAGACAAACCGACTTAGACAAAATTCCCAAAACAATTTACTGACACGAGCCTTCTACATTGAGCTTGGAACTAGCGCTGAGACGGCAGAATAGAGAAACCACGCAGACAGCTGTTCGCCGCCGCCAGAATTCAAAGCATAGATACAGTACGAATTTATTTCAATCGTGCGGAGTTTTAAAACCGTAATTTGACTTATAAATAATTACCAGTGCGTGAGGAACGTATACACGAAGAGGCGCAAGATTGAAATCGTCCCCAAGAACAGTGTCCAGTGAAGGAAATACTTACCCACCGGAACGTGAGTTGTTCAAAAGTTAAAATCATTTTTACCTGGTATCATTGTCACACAGTTGTACTACACATGTCAAACACCTTCAAATCACACAATTTTTGTAAAGCATCCCACTGATTTGTCTTGATAGTTCAAAGGAGTCACGTCCTGAGTATAAAGTTTTTTCATACATTAAATTCATGCTATTCAACTGAGCAATAAAATTTTTATCAGCCGATACTTACTTAAAAAACTTGTCAATAATTTTTTGTAACTCTGCAATTTTGTTTAATTTGAGTGTTAGTCCTTCAGACGATTTTTATGAAAAGAAAGATCATTAAACATACATTATTTATAATTCAAACTGTCTTGTTCACATTTTTTTATATGTAATTTAACAACTAGAAAATCAATTCTTAATAATAATAATTTCTTGGAACAAATATCCAAGTGGCGCCCACATACACATATTAGCATAAGTTATGTTTGCAGGACAACATCGTCGCAGAGAAACCAGCCATTAGTAAGTATTAAAAGTGCGCGGAGTGTAACACCCGACATCACAACACACAAAACAACACACATCAATCTCCTTATTTTATAATATTAATGTTGATATAATGACCATTTATTGTAGTATAGTTTCCATAAATTTTGTGTCTATTAATCTGAACCGTTTCTCCGTATAGCGAGGTCAAGAGCCCAAATAGTAGGCCATATCAAAGTTTTAAAGGGTACTCTACCCTTTATTGTTGGTAAGCGTTCGTAAAACACAATAAAGTATACAATAGAATGCATAGAAGTTCATAGAGTACAATACACAACTCTAATTTTACTGGCATTGCCTTCAACAGGTTGAAGAATATGTTAAAAGCATTTTTATCATTTTCACCAGTTCTTGCATGCATACTAGACTCACCAAAACATTTTGCAATTTTTACCACGTTATAGCATATTGATGATTATTTACGCAAAATTATATTTGATGAAAAACGTGCATAGCAAAAATGGTATAGTACGGTCTGGTATATAAAGAACATTTATTCAATTAGCTGCAAAATTGAATGTGCACATCCAGCTTGGATTAAACTTACACAGTATCGAATACTCGAGTTTCAACATAAGGTGTGAAGTGGTTTTTAACGTAATGCGGAAATTTCTAACATTTTAAACACAAGTTATTACGTTTGTAGAAACTTCTATGAATTGTTTTGTGCCGGTGTTTGCACAATCCGGCGTTCGAGGAAATGCAATCCTAGTTTCTGATTTGGATAAATGTCGAAGTATTAGTTGGTAAGCGCAATTTCTATGGCACTGTTTCGACTGTGACGCAACCTAGCGGCCAAGATCGAATTGCGTTTCCGGGCGCATGGCGAGAGCAGTCTCTCCAAAGCTCTTACTGAATAAACAACTCAACCCGCCTTCCTCGGTAGCCGTTCTTTGTGTTTAGTCTTGCTCATCTTTATGGCAGGCTAGTTGCTTAAGACTCACCGGTAAGTGCATTATATACATATACACAATAATTTGGTAGTAAGAAAATTTAAATTCAAAACGTATACAATCCAGATGCGAACGTTAGAATGCTCGTGGTCTCGATCAGATGTATGAGAGTACGGTAAGATATTTAATTTATATTGTTGTATTTGAATACCGCCTGTAATTGTATTAACTATTGTTCATTCAGCCTGGTATATAAAGACGTAACCGAGTTAAGTAATTTAGTGAAAACTGTATCTTGCTAATCATGTATGAACGCACATGGAAACCGGAAGTGTGGATGTACTTTGAGTAATTCATTTAATTTTAAACTCTAAGACCGCCCTAGATGAAGTACTGTGTATCTATTAATTGTCTGTAGCTGATGGGTCTTTAATGTATTCGTTATTTGCGAAAATTGTGATTGAATGTAACGCCACGTGGCCAGGCGGCTGGGAGCATGTCAAGTTATGTTGAGGCTGGTCGAAGCCGGAGTGCATTCCTCATTTCTGTGCTTGATTATGAGTGAATGATTATTATTTATGAACATATAACTTAAATACAAAATTTAAAATTCTTTTATGCATTATTTTGAGTTGGTTGGGAACGCTAGTTCGGGTGTTTGGTATACATGACAAGTGCGCAAGCTTTAGTGGACAGTACATTAATTATTTTGAATATTTAGGGTCTCGCATAGAATGGAGACCACAGCTAGGTGTGCTGCCACCTTCACCAGCTATGAACCACTGAAGCTTCGTTTCTAACCGAGGAGGCGGGACTAGCTGTCACCAATATGATGGAATCGCCCACTTCATATGAGGTGATATAAACTCTTTTTTATTTTATCCTGGCCCGCGCAACATTCCATGTGAGGTGTTTGTGCCATAACAGTTTAACTTTATTCAACAACATGGTTAAAAAGAGGGTGTAAAGGCAAGACAATTCTATGTTAATTAAACTTGATAGTACAGTACAATCACTGCAATTGTAAGCTGACCTGTGGGAGGGTCCCAGAGCTGTTTTCGTAGATATTATGGGTGCAAAATTTGTAAGGGTAAATTTTTCTAAATTAAGTACAAAGGCATGATTTTCTTGATTCCGAACAGGCTGGTTCGGATGTCTTTTTTAGATTATTACTGGGGTTTCACATTTATTTAGTTTTCCTGTATGCAAGGGTTGGGGGGTTTTTGGTTTTTGTTTCTATTCTGTTTCCGGGTGTTATTTTATAAATGGGTTTTCTGTTCACAAGGTAGGCACCTGTTGGTGCCATTTCATGCAGGTTTTCTACGGGTCATATTTTGTCAGGTCAGGCCTTTTCTGGTACACTCCTACAGCTGCACGTATACAGCATGTTTTTTTATTTTATATATGTACAGATGGCTGAAATTAACTTTTCTATTCATTTAAGGTCTATATTTATAATAATTTGAGATTATCAAATTTTACTTGGAATGAAATATACAGGCGGTACTTATATTTTTGTAACTTAGATTTTCTGGCCATTATATGCTAAACCTGTTTTGTTAATTTTGGTTATTATCAGATCCTTATGGTTAAATAATGACTGGTATATAATTCAAGAAATGAATAATTTCTAAAAGTTTAACATTCTTATGACAGATTTTTAGAAAGGTTCGGTGCATTATATAGATCAACAAGTTTCGCATTTTGCCTATCATTATAGAAAGCTTTACTTATCGTTATATTTTTTTAATTACCAGCCATTACAAATGTTTTCTCAAGTTATAATGTATATTTGTATCTGCCATAGAATTGTTACTGTTCTTAGTTTGTCTGCCGAGATTATAACAATGTAAAAGGGGTTGTCGTTGTTGATGACATAAGTTTCCATTTAGTTTGATAGATAAGGGCGGGTTCCAGTTATTTAATATTTCTATATCCGGGGCGATGAAAGGTATGATATACAGGCAGCCCGTGGGGCTTTTGAGTAGTATGGCGTGTTGGGTTGTAACTGTGATTGGGTGAAATTAATTGTGATACTATCTGTCGTTATGTGTTTGGGGTAGAGTGAATTATATATACAAGGGTACCTTTTTTATAATGTCGAGACATAAACAGAAAAATTGGTTGCGTCATGATCATGATCATTTCAGATTGAGGAGAATATATATATATATATATATATATCTAAATAAATATATTATGTGACACTTATGTTTTATGTCAATGTGTACAAAAGGAGATATATTTGTATACACAACTATGTGCTTTTGGACATTATGGGGATTACGGAGTCTTGGAATTGTGATATATGTTAATTTACATAATAAAGGCTGTCACTGTTGATTACCAGAGAGTTTAATTGCAAGCCCCGTCTCACTGGACCCAGCGCATTTTTGCTTCTCTAGGCCTTTCTGTCTAGCTTTAAAAATCTAGTGGCCCCTCTTTAAAAAAAAAAAAAATGTTTAAGAGGGGTTACAGTTTAATGAAACTTTGTTTACAAAACTATCCTGTTAATTATTAGAACTTTTAGTGTTTAACTTTATTGCTTACCTATTGACATTCTCTTTACATAATTGTTGACTTTACATTTTTGTGCGTCATCATTGTTATTATCATTGTTCTTATTATTGCTGTTGTTGTTATTGTAATATTTCGCGTGGGGTCTACGCAGAGATGTGGAGAACAAGCTGAGTAGATTTAGATACGCCTGTGAGACTATTGAAAGAACATTAAAAATAAAGTTAGACCAGAAATAAAAAATTAAGTTTTGTGAGATTATGGCAGTAATTACTCCGCTCTACGGTGCAGAGCAATGGACTCTGGTAAAGTCGAATCTAAAGAAAATAACTCCGGCATAAATGATTTTTAATAATAGTCAAGGGATGCTCATGCTTAGATAATATTGCTGCGACAATTACGTAACGCTCCCGAGCGTCATACTACCCGTTCCCTAGTTAGCTCAGCGTGCAAGGTCCTTACCACGCCTGTGCACTCACGTAACCTTCAGACTGTTCGAGCACTTATAATTACGCAGATTACGCCCAAGTGTCGCAGAATGAATGGGAAATTATTCTGGAACTTTTTCGGGGTCTATATAAGCGTGTAGGGCCGGATTAGAATCAGTTACACCGGGCGATATTGTAGAGTGCCGATCAAGTGATAATTACTGATTAGCGGAAAGTGATTATTGTGTTAAGTAGTTCAGTATTGTAATAAGGTGACATTATTATTCCGTGTGGACAAATTTAACTTGTACTATTGTATGAGAGTACCTTGTTAATATCAAATTGTTATTTGTGACTAATTGAATGAAACAGGTAATTCGTGACTTCTTTGGTGTCTGTATTTTGCTTCCACTGTACAATGCTGCGATCCGTGAGACTGTCATAACAGTGGATCAGAAGTGTGACAGAACCTCTAATGTACGTTGTAATTAACCTGCAAATACGGATATCAGTCAGATGATGGACGCTTTCCAAAAACGTAAGCAGGAAGCAATGTAACCTAAGTGTAAAACAGATGGCGTCAAAGCGTTGATACAGGAGCTAAATTAGATGCAAGAACATCCTGCTGCAGAGCTGGTCTTTTACGAGGTGAGGTTAATAACCAAATTACTAGGATATCTAGTATACATGACTACAAAAAATCTGTCTTAGAAGAATCCATGTCAAATAAAATGTCTAAAGTAGAGAAGTCTGTAGCAATTGTAAAAGATAAAGTATCAACTATAAAATTGCAAGCATAAAATGCAAATTAAAAGTGAAGTCAAGCATTTCATAAAAATAGAGCTACCCGTTTGAAAACAAATTGCTGAACAGACTGTGCCAATGGCAAAGTCAGAAAAAGATACAGAAAATAAGACAGCAGAGACAGTTACATTGCCTGTGGTTGGAGCAGTTCATGTCAAGGCCCCAACATTTAATGAAAGCACTCACTGGACGACGTATATTCGGGAATTTAAAACCGCTGCTTGCGCAAGTACTTCGACTGAGAAAAAAAATCAATTTCACTCGTTCTCGCTTCAAAAGGACCTGCCGCAGACTTCAATGGTGTCTTTATTTTGTTTCCACTACACAAACGGCGATCTGTGAGAAGTAGTAACAACATCCAAGCATAACCATATCTAATGAACATATTATGGTTTGCAATGAGGATACACCAAGTGAGCTTAAGGTGTTTTTGATTGA
This sequence comes from Magicicada septendecula, assembly GCA_034769895.1. Taxonomy (NCBI): domain Eukaryota; kingdom Metazoa; phylum Arthropoda; class Insecta; order Hemiptera; family Cicadidae; genus Magicicada; species Magicicada septendecula. The sequence continues at coordinate 273,641,877 of CM068374.1, forward strand.
TCGAAAAATTGATGAATATAAGACTAGATGGAGGGAAAATGTTTTGCATGGAAAAGGACTCTGTTATAAAATTCGAATATTTTTATGTTTTACAGATGTAATAGGGTTTACAAAACGACTTACAAAATTGAAAATTAAGGTCTGATTTTTAATTTAACTTAAAATATTTCTGAATTAATAGGTTCAATTTAGAGTGTCTGTAAGGCTTCTAAACCGGAACAGGCGTCTCCACCTACTCCAGAATGGAAGAAGAAGATTATATATGATTATGATAATTATTATTGTTGTTGCTGTTGTTGTTGTTTATGTTCTTGCCGTTTGTCAGTTTGTTTCGCTTTTCTAATTACATGCAGTTTTGCTTTGAGTTTTAGTCTGTTTATCGGCACCATACAAATTCACCAGAGTTATTGTTCAGTTGTCACGACAACGTTCTACCTCTAACATACAGTGATTGATTGAATATAACAATTCGTTGACAAAGCTTTTATACTTTTATTCTATAACTACTCAAAACACAAATACAAATACCTCCGCGCATGGGAACACACACACACACACACATAAATACAGATTTATCTTTCATTTATATTCGAAATGAATATTTTTCCTAGGTAAAAGCTCTTAAAAGGTAAGGATACATCAGAAGTAAAAAAAATGTTTCCACGTAAGTTTCAATTACATTAACTTACACTGAATTCTCACATAGGCTCTGCTGCAGGTATTACTGTGTTTTTGAAGTCTAATTCCGGTATGGTCTGCGTTGTATATGCCTTGTCAGACAACGTTTCACAAATATTAAAATGGACGTCTTCGGGTCTAAGTAACTATGAGGCTATAAAGCAAAAGATACCATTTATCATATAGGTATCTTCTCTGACAAAACATATTTGGAGGGGTCCGTACCGTAAGAATAGCTTACTTCAAATACAAAAAAATTACACACTAACGTATTTTTACCTAAATGTGAATGGAATTACAATTACGTAATAAGCCTACATGTGTCCGCTAATAATGAGTGTACAAATAAAACGTTTTACAAGCTTTTGAATAATCGTGACAATTCATGTTGGTTTTGGAATATAATCATTAATTTCTGCGTTGTAAAACTGTACTGAGCAAAACGTTTATAACAATTAACGTCGATTTACAGTCACTAATAATTTATATTGATCGTTGAACATTTAGCCTTACAATTAATTCAATTCAAAGCGTAGGAAGACAATTTTCTTCTCTGCATTTCAAATAACATTTAAGATTTGCAAAGAATTCCTGTCGTTACAGAATGTTTTAAAGAAATTATTAGTTTTTCACCTTTAATTGAGTACATCTAAATGATTTCGGGGTAAAAATCGTTTTTAGTCAGCCACGGAACAAGCAGTTAGCTGAATAATTTACCTTTTTTTGATTCTTGATATGTGAATCAGTGTCGATTTCCTGTTTAAAAGAAGAGTCATATAGTTACATTAAGGAAAGTGATAGTACATAATCCTAACTTGGTAATGTCACCATGGTAATACTATCATATCAGTTAGAACAGACATTAGGTGACAGAATAACATTAGCAACATAACCTGATTGTAAGGTATACTTTGTGTAGTATAACAGCATATAATGTTGTTCCTATTTTTGTAGCGCACTTGCTCGAACAATATGAATCGTGAAGTTAAAAAGAAAATCCACCAGTATATAAGTTAATCTGAATTGCTCTAAATTGTAAGTTTTAATTCTGACTTATGAGTTAAATATCGTTTAATGTTATTAGTAAGAACGCTTCACAAACTACTTTCAAAGTGACTAATTTTCTAACATGAGTATGTACGCGCAGATTATACACTCATCAGCTAATTTTTGCAACACATTCAATAAAAAGTGAAACAATTGTATAAACATCAATAAATTATAACACAGTTGGAGTTCATGTGATAAAAAATATCGTACCTTTCCAATAAATTAGATATCTCACACACAGCCACAAAGTTTCCGTTTATAATATTCATTTACCAAACACAGAGCACGGTAGGAACGAACAAAACACAGGATGCACAGTTAAAGAGCGAAACAATCCGTTTTTCAAACACGTGAAAATCGAATAGTCATTAACACCGGTTACACCAGCCACAGTAGTTCAGTTCCGAGTGAACGGTCCAGCATCTCGGCTGCTACTGACGATGTGAAATTTATCCACGGTCTTATTGATAGTGACTTGCGCAACATGATATTAAATTGGCTGAGTACGGCACAGTACTCAAAAAAGAAAATAAAATAAATTTTGTTTCCTCTCTCTCTCTCTCTCTCTCTCTCTCTCTCTCTCTCTCTCTCTCTCTCTCTCTCTCTCTCTCTCTCTCTCTCTCTCTCTCTCTCTCTCTCTCCCCCCTTTTCCACTATCAGATTTCTTCTCTTAACACTGTAAGCACGGTGTTGTGACTACTGAGACGTTGGCTGCCTAGCTGGTTTTTTCTTATTACTCCTCTGTTCGAGCAAGATTAAATTGGACTACACGAAAAACACTACTCCTTTCCTTTTGCACTACATGAACACAGAAAACAAGCTCAGCTTCTCACTGCGCGCGTGCAGGGAATACTGAACGTATAAAGGTGTCTGAAATGCTTTTTTTAATACTGTGACTTCCTTCTTTCCATTGTTTTCTTTGTTCTTTGCTGAGTTTGAAAGTAATTTTCAACAAGAATGAAGTCGATGGAAATTTAACCAAATGTCATCGTACAACTTTTAATTCAGGCAGATAAGAACAGTAAAGAAAATTTGTTTACATTCAAAAATATTTTAGACTACTATTTTCTTTAATTATAATTTTACCATTATTACATTTTATCTATTTTAAAATGTTTTTTTGAATTTTTCCCGTAAAATGCGTTAATTATTATATTTTGTAATATTCAAGCTAGTTAAACGTTCTAAAAATTATGCTTCTATGATATTTTTCTTTCGTGCTTCTGTCTGGAGAAGTGTAGAGGGACAGGAAAGTTCGCATCTTTTTATGAAATTTGTTACTCCAGACCCTATAAGATAAAAATAAATGTTCTTGTCGAGAGCGTTTCACGTGTATCCTTGATCTATTAAATAGTAATCTTGCCTCTCTATAGTATTTACACTTGCAGGTAAATAAAGATGACTAAGATTATATATCCTTTGACGGTGTATATTTTAACCAGGTACGCTATAATGCAAATACGTTTCTACGGCCTCTAGCCACATCCGTAAATATGAATAGACATTTTGTTTATAGTAAGCATATTGCACACAGAATATATAAGTATATTATATTTATCATACCTCTCATCAATGTTCTATTTATAGTTTATTTGAAGTGAAATAGTTTCGGGATTTCATTCTCATCATTTACAACTTCACTTAAGAATTGTTTACTTTTTGTAGAGTTTATAAATTAAAAGTAATTACTTTTCTTAATTTGCTTCATTTTGGCCAGTTACACCAGTAATTTTGGTTTCTATAAATCACTCTGTTTCCATTGCTTCTTAAAAATCAACGTGTAGGATATTGTTTGAAGTGTTTTTCTTTTTTTTTTGTGTTCACGATTTACGTTTTCAGACTGTTATTGGCTATCTTTGTTAGTAGGACTACATCCGCTTTAACTAGCTGTACCATAGGTTGCTTCAGGTCTGTGGTATCTAAAATTTTACTTTTATTCCTAAAGTTCCCTCAATGTACTCAGACTCTATTTCAGTATAGAATATTGATTACTTTCTAATAGTTCGCGTGTATATTTCTTAACTTTTAAGTTTCTATTGCATTTTAAATAACTGCAATCGCATTGCAGTAATCAGTAAAATGGGCTTTGTATTTTAAAAATTTAATCTTGTCCCAGAATGAACAGAAGTGTATGTTTTTTACTACCTTGTATCCAACATGAATTCCATATTTTCATCCAATACTTACCTTGACTCCCTAAACCAAACCACTTTTTTTCTTAACGTTAGTCGTAAACACCTATAAAGAATATTCGTTCTGCAGTTTGTTAGCCACTAAGGACATCTTATCGTTGAAAGGGAGAAACGGAAGACTATGAGAAAAACATTAAGTGCAATAAACAGAAAACAAGAGTAACGACTTTTAACACGCTGTTAACGTCTCTGACTGCAGAGTGTTTTTTCCATGCACATTTTTGTTTCCATGTTCTTAAGATTTCGTTTTTTGATGAAAACAATTAAAGTGTTGATACAGTGAAGTATCAAAGTTCCCGCTTCATTAGAAATTCGTCTTAGATAACTTTTATGTCCCTGATACTTGCCCTCTACCTTTCCTTTTCATAGTACCCCATCACATGGTCTTCTGACGCATGGTTTTCGGATGTAAGGGAGTGTACTTACTCGTTCCGTCAAGTGCCGCGTAATCTTCTGGCTATCCAAAATACCACCCTAACACGCAGTGCATCATCACGAGCGAACCTGAAATTTGGCTATATTGGAGCTGATGCTTGAGCGACATTTCAGCCTCGACTGTGGAGCCCAAGTAACCGGAGAGGAGTAAGCCCATAGAGTTTTGACCGGCTGGTAGGCAGGGTATCATCTACAGACCAGCGTTGCGGAAAACTGCGCCTTTGACACATGAAGTTAGACGGTAATGCCTCTCTGTACTTTTTTCTCGCAGATAAAGTAATGTTACTAAGATACTGCTGACCAAAAGTAGTTTAATTAACCACAGCCCTATGTTGAATGTGTTTGTGTGCTTTGTAATGCGTTACTTCTAGTAAAATCAAATCCACTAATAGAGGCAGCCATCGGCATTCTACTACTCTTTCTGTAATGGACGCTGTAGTTTTTGGAAAAATGATACGCTATACGTTTTCGCCATATGTGATATGAAATAGCGACATCTCGGAATAAAGCGGAGATCGTATCCTCAACAATAACTGTCCTCTCACAGTGTTCAATGTGCTATTAATGCACGTTATTGTAGGCTTTCTAAAAATCTTTTAAACTTGTTTCTCTACAATAATTTTCATGTTTGAAAGTTTGTAACGAAAAAACAACTTCGACAATATTTACTATTTGCAACAGTACCGTAGTAAATGTAGAAAATTGAAATTATCTTTAATATAGTTAACAAAGTAAACAGTGCATTATATGTTAACTTTTCCATCTTAATGTATTAATAACAATGTGGTGTCAGATGTCATATATCCAAAGCTGGTTGTAGAAAGGATCTCGTTACAAAAGAGGAAGCGTAGTAGGTCAAAGCGTAGCTGGAGAGGCGAAATAGAGTACGCTATGTTGGCCAGAGACTTACATTCAGATACATATGAAGCTCTACACGGAGAGGCTACGAAGTTTGGATTTTGTGTGAGTGTGGGCATTGATAACATAGCTGAAGAGATGAATTGAGGTTCCAAGCTATCGTGGAGTTTTGTGTGGACATTAAGTTACTGCTTGGTTTGATCGTATATTGTGATAGTTTCTAATGCTGGTAGCAGTGAATAGCATAATTTGCAAGTGAATATACGAGGTATATTCTGAAAGTTAGTTGCGATAGAATATTACGGAAAAAGTAGAATATATTTATCAATCGATTTATTATTAACTGTTATAAACAGTTTAAAATATGTTCCTACATAATTTTCGCAGGTATTGAGAATCCTACATTAGGACTTGTAGCTTTCCATTACAGAAGGCTCTAGACTGCGATAAAAACCACATGTTAACGGTTTCTTTGACATAACTGTCATAGTGGTTCTTCCGCTTGTAAAAAAGGAATAAAACTGCAGAAACATATGATAATCGCTATTTGGTTAATGCTCTCGATAAAAGGAGGATGACTGAAGATTTTGTTCCCTGAGATTTTGCGGGTTAGGGAATTTGTATAGGCTGGTGTTCCCATTAATCGACAGAACACCCTGGCCGTAATGCCACCTGACTTTTTCTGGATTGCAAAACGCAATTTTTTAAACGTTTTGCAGTACACATGTGCGTTGATTGTAGAGCATTAACGCAAAACGCCACTAACAGAACTACTTGTCTGACTCTAAACACGGTGCACATGATCTTCAGAGTGGAAGAATTTCTCTGGAATTTTATTTTTGATGGCGCTGAAGTATGTTTCTCCTTCTTACCCTGCCACTTCGATTCATGACTTTAGTGCAACACCGACGTCGCGTCACCCATGACTATACAAACTAAGAAGTCATTTTGTTCCTTCCTGCAGTGTGTCAGAAAGGTCAATACAATGCGCTATATTTTCATTTGCGTTGTATGGTAAGCATTTTTGACACCCGGCCTCACATACAATTTGTAATTAATAAAACATTTTAAAAAGTGCAGTCAAATTTGTAAAAATACAGGAAAAATTACTTAATCGGAAATGTTTTGTTCACTCTATAATTTTCTTTTCAATTGCACGGACCAAATCGTTATTCGCCAAAGACGACTGCTTAGCGATAAAATGGGCGTACTTAACTGCAAAGATTAGGCCGTGCGAAGTGTTGCGGCTTGAACACAACGAGGCGACGGCTGACAGTATATTATGGAGAGCTATCGTTATATACCTGTCGCCTAATATTCTTAACATTCACTCGACTAAACACAATTTGACGATCTCCTCCTGATCATATTCCTAAAATGATACAAATAAGGTGAAAATGGTGATAATTAAAAATGGAACTTACTATTTAGAAACAAAAACATATGTAAATTATTTATCACTGTTTGGATATATTTTCTATAGTATACTCTCTAATAAACTTAAAACTGGAAACGTAGTTTCTTAAAAATTTACTGATTTTTTCCCTAATATTTGATTTAAAACATTTATGTTTACTAAATAGACCGATTAAAAATGAGATTAATTTACAAACAGCAAAGCTGGATAGCCTTTGATTCGCAATGCATTCCAGTGTACTACATTTCTACCTGACACTAGAATAAACAAAACAACAAACAAAAGCACGTCTGTTTTTAATGGGAATTGTTAGAGCGCAATTTAAAAAAGGCGCTGAGTAAAACTGAGAATTAAAATTTGACTCAATGCAAAAAGGAAATATGGAAGAACGGAAATAAAAAAAATATATAGTAAGAAGAAAAACAGTGTCAGAAGGAAAGAAATTTTCTAAGCGTAAGTAATAGTGCACAGCCATTTTTCAGTGACAGAAAAAATTAACAATATAGTTTTTATTTTGTTTGTAATACTTGTAACTACACTAAAACAAACTTGTTTATAGTTTAAAAAATTGTTCTATTTATATGCGTCTGAAATATATACGAAATTTTATTTGTCGCCGTTAAATGATATAACGGAATTCAATTAATTATGATTTTACACACTTGCGTAATTTGGTTTTAAAATATATAATTGTAACATACGGTATTTTGTATTATAATTCTTATTTTTAATTTCTAGTATGAAATTAAACATGTTCTATTTGTTAACTTGAAAATGTTTAGACATTCTTTTTTTACTCTGCATTTGTCAGAATATATTGTATTGTGGGAGTATCTGATGAAGGTGTGTATCAATAGATTGGTGAGTCTAATAGGGAAGCCTTTTATATTAATTGCAGCTGACTTCTACTATTCAGTTGGCATTCGTGCATGATAGAAACAAATTTATCTTCATGTTTTTATGATATTAATAAATCCAGTGCAATACATTAACTTTTATAGGGTTTAGGGAAACCATTTTGGCGAAGTGCCCAATCCAGAATATAAATAAACTTAAACAGGATTCTCGTTTATGAGTCTGCAGACAACTATTATTGCATACGCTATCACGTTATGCACAGATAACTCTTAGTACAGCTCTGCAAAACATCACTTCGTCTATACGAACTTCACAATTTCATTCATACTTTAAGGATTTATTAACATAACTTTATAGTCTATAAGTTAATATCTAAAGTTTTAGCGTTGCATACAGTCGATGAAAACAACTTTGTGTTACACTTTAGTGTTTCAATTTACTTAATGCATAACGTCTCTGTTAACCGCTGGTACAATACTTTGTTAGTTAATCTTGTTACTTCTGTTTCAAAATCACGGAGGTTTAACCATAATTTGTTGCGCACAGTGTTATGGTATGTACTTCTCTGTAACATTATATTCTAATTTGTTTAATTGTATACGATTACATAATATTTTAAGCATATAGTAGGTATTATTCATAGGCCTATATTACATTTTGAATTATATTTTATTATATTTTTTGGTAACTATCCTGTTTTTTTTTAATCTTTTTAAAGAGAATACAGAGATTCACTGAAAATTATCAAAACTAAAATGCATGGTTGTTTTTATATGACTTTCCCATTATGATAATCCATTCTCATCTTTATCTATGAAATGGAAACAGTTAATTCATACTGTTACGACATTACAGAACAGTTTACGTCTTTATCGAATGTTCCAGTGGAATCCGGCTGTAATGTGTGTGCGTACGTGATTCTCAACATGCGTTGGAAGATTGTTCCGGGCTCACCGGTCCGCGCCTGCTGTTTGTAAGGCCGTAACCAATATCGTTCTGGTGTTTTCTAGTAGAATTCTTGACGCGTAGTATGGAATATTCTGGTATTTCGGCGGGGTATAAGTGCAAGTACTCAGCGACGTTCGGTTCAGTTTCAGTTGCGAGTTATTTTCGGGTGATTACTCTGTGCGTTCAAGTGGTTATTAGTCGGGTTCCTAATATTGTCGCGAAGTGTTATGTGTTTTATAATTGCGCGGGACAATTGTAATACAATTGTGTGTTATATTAGTAGACATTTTTATTGTGTGTGAACAATTTTTATTTGATGAAGAAAGTTGTGTTAGTGGTTGAAATCACAAGCAGAATGATCACTGTTGCACACGACTATGTAAAAATTACCCCGATTAGCGCTTTCAAGCTTCACAGCTCATCGTCAGATCGGAATTGAAACAAATCACCTGAAAACAAACCCTTCACCCCATCTCACCCCACCATGTTCACACACAACAAGCTATATTTCAAATGTCCCTTCCCCACCACCTGAGCCCTGTCCCTCCATCTGGACAGTTACATATTTTTCTAGCAAATTCGTTGTGTTTCAGTGTTGTGAGTGTGTGTGTGTGTGTGTGTGTGTGTGTGTGTGTGTGTGTACGTTCCTTTTTAACCTACCCGTCTTTCTATCCACACACATGGGTCAGTCACACACCCTTATTTTAAAACATCCAATTAGTACTATGTAATTTAATTCTTAATCTTATCTATCTGTCCTCTATCATTTACTTCTTAATTATGTTATAAAATATTTTTTCATTATCAAATTTAATTTTTGTATTAATTAAATTGTCTAACCCTTTTTCTCTTTCTTTAAATATTTCTAACTCCGCCCTAAGCTTTCTTTCAACTGTGTTATTTACTACATTTACAATTTCGTAGTATTCCAAAGGATTAACAAACTTATGGTTGTCTTCTATGAAATGTTTTGCGTATAAGGATTTGGTTGTTCTATTACCTTCTCCACGTTTGTGGTCATACAAACTGCATACGAATTTTCGTCCTGTTTCACCTAGGTACACATTGGTGCAGTCACTACATTTTAATTTATAAATTCCGCTTTTCTGTAATATTTAGATATTTTTCTATATTTTTATTCCTTATCTTACCAAATACCGTTTCACATATATGCTGTATTTTGTCCCAAATTTATATTTCTCTTTCAGTACTCTGCTAACTTCCTTAAATAATTTATAAATAGGTGCATTAATAAAAGAAACAATCGGTCTATTTGGTTTTCCTTCTTTAATAACAAGTTTTATATACAGAAAAAAGGTTTACCTATTGGGTTTTCATTATCTCATATTCTTGCCGAAATATACATGAATGATTTTGAAAAGCAATTAATAAGTTCCCCCAAGTATCAAGACAATATAAAATTATGGACTAGATACGTTGACGATGTATTAGTAATTTGGGAAGGAAGCATAGAAGAAGTGCATGAGTTTATAAATGAAGTAAATAATAAGGATAAAAACTTACAATTTAAAGAAGAGATAGGAGGTAAGAAAATAAATTACTTAGATTTAAACATAGAAATTAAAGATAATGAGAAACTACAGTTTGGGATATTTAGGAAAGAATCGTATTCTGATATAATTATACCAAGAGAGTCTTACCACCCTTATAGATATAAAGTGGCGGCAATCAATTCATTTTGCTATAGAGCTCAGGAGTGTTTAAAAGAGACCAAATCAAAAGATAGGGAGTTAAAAACGATAAAGGGAATTGTAAGGAATAATAATTATAACACCAACATAGAGGATAAAGTTATGAAAAGGGTTAACATACAAAAAGCTAAAATAGAACCAGAACAAAAGAATTATGCAGGGTCATTGACATACATAGGTTCACATACTAGAAAAATTATAAAATGTTTTAATAAATACGGAGTAGATATAGGTATTAAAAAATGTGAAACAGTATTTGATAAGATAAGGAATAAAAATATAGAAAAGATCCCAATATTACAGAAAAGCGGAATTTATAAATTAAAATGTAGAGACTGCACCAATGTGTACCTAGGTGAAACAGGACGAAAATTCGTATGCAGTTTGTCTGACCACAAACGTGGAGAAGGTAATAGAACAACCAAATCGTTATATGCAAGACATTTCATAGAAGACAACCATAAGTTTGTTAATCCTTTGGAAGACTACGAAATTGTAAATGTAGTAAATAACACAGTTGAAAGAAAGCTTAGGGAGGAGTTAGAAATATTGAAAGAAAGAGAAAAAGGGATAGACAATTTAATTAATACTAAAATTAAATTTGATAATGAAGAAATATTTTATAACATAATTAAGAAGTAATTGATAGAGGACAGATAGATAAGATTAAGAATAAAATTACATAGTACTAATTGGATGTTTTAAAATAAGGGTGTGTGACTGACCCATGTGTGTGGAGAGAAAGACGGGAAGGTTTAAAAGGAACGTACGTACACACACACACACACACACACACACACACACACACACACACACACACACACACACACACACACAACACTGAAACACAAGGAATTTGCTAGAAAAATATGTAACTGTCCAGATGGAGGGACAGGGCTCAGGTGGTGGGGAAGGGACATTTGCATTATAGCTTGTTGTGTGTGAGCAGGGTGGGTGAGATGCGGTGAAGGGTTTGTTTTCAGGTGATTTGTTTCAATTCCAATCTGACGATGAGTTGTGAAGCTTGAAAGCTCTAATCGGGGTAATTTTTATATAGTGGTGTGCAACAGTGATCATTCTGCTTGTAATTTTTATTTGATTTATTGTAAGAGACTATTTTGTTGATTACAAATTGTTTAATTGTGATAATTGAAGCTGGTGATTAGTGACGTAATTGGTGTCTTGTATTTTGTTTTCCACTGTACCATACGACGATCAGTTAGACCGTCGTAACAATACTTTGTAAAACAAACTTAATATTTGCTAAAAAATTGTCATCACAACGCCAGGTTTTAAACAAATATTTTATTTACCCCACAATGAAACCTCTTTCATAAACTTCCTGGTTGCAGGTTAACCAATACGGTAAGGTATCTTTTCTTTGTGTCGGTTATCCTGTGAAATCAGATACAATAGGGAAACGCCAATTCTGCGATTTTTTTTAGTTTGGTTCTTCGTTACTACCCGACAATAAAACACACACACACACACACACACACACACACACACACACACACAATACATCAGTCATCTATACTTCGTAGGTAGCTCACGGTGTTTCTCTCAGAAAAATATTAAGTACGTCTGCAAGAGTTTTCTTTTCTTTTAACTTGTATTAATTGTACAACCTGACGCACATTTCACACAATATACCTGTATCATCAGAAGTTTCTATGAAAATTAAGAACATATAAATAAGTGTATATACACACACACAAATTCCTTTGCAAGTAACTCGTTGAGTTTCCTGCAGGTCTCCCACGTAATATCTTCAAAAAAATACACTGCAAGTAGATTTATTTTCACCTTATTATTATCGCAAGGTAAAAATAATCCTACTTGCAGAGAATTTACTTGAGGATATTACATATTCAGTAGAACCTCTGTTAACCGAAACAAAGGTGGGGAAAGCGGTTTTGGATAACCAAAAGTTTGGATAATAAAGATATCATTTTTTAAACTGTGAGGTAAAATAACTGCAGGCAATATGCAATATTATCAAATTATTTGAGTAAAAATCAAATTATTTACATAAAGTAATTTTTTAACACTAGTTTCATGATTTTTTTTAAATCTTATATTTTCTTTGCTTTTTCTTTTACATCGCTTTCTTGCAGCATCATTTCGCCACCACTTCATTAGCAGAACGTCAGAGGACTTTGATTCTTCAGATCGTTCGACGATGAGTAACGCTATCTGAAAATATGAATAAAACTCCGTGAGAAAAACGCGTATATGAAATACCCTAATTTAATGTCCTAACCCGAAATAAAATCTCTTACCTCTACAGCATTGAAGATCTCGTCAGCGGCTGATGCTCTCTGCTATGTCTCCGTCTTCGTCGTCCGTTTGTTTCGTGAACCATATCACAGATCATTTACTTTATCGTTTTGTGACACGCCTTCATTGTTTTCTTGTTTGGCATCTTTGAAGCATGCTCTTGACACAATCAGAAACAGTAGGAACTCCAACACCAAAATCGGCTGCCACAGTTCCCAAAATTTCGTCATGTTTAATTCTTTTAATTGGCTTCGATTTTTCTTCAAACGTTATCATGACCCGTTTCCGCTTTGTTGACATGATGCACAATTTTTTATATGTTTATTACATTAGTTTTTGTGTTTTATCCGGAAAACAAATTTTTATTGTAGTAAAAATTGGGAATATATAATTTTTTTGTTGGTCGTTTCGGTCAAAAGTGTTTCGTCGGTTAATGGAGGTTCTACTACTAAAACTACTACTACTACTACTACTACTACTTCTACTACTACTACTACTACTACTACTACTACTACTACTACTACTACTACTACACACACACACACACACACACACACACACACACACACACACACACACACACACAGTGTGTGGGGTGTGTTTGTTCAGTGAGAGTGGGAAGAGTGAGTGAGAGAGTAAGAGAGAGAATTTGACGGAGACATTGCTTTATATTTTTAAGCACTGTGTTCCGGGTTGCGGATTCAAATAAGCATACTTTGGCTAACTATTTAAGTCACATAGTACGTAGAAGTAATTGCATATTATATTATCCGTATATATTAAACCATTAGTTGCAACATATCTGTTCGTGAGGTCCTCTATATATTGACAGATCGGAAGAGTATGTTGTTTTTAAATGAACTGTGCCGTGACTAGCCGAGTCACGGCCTAATATAATGTAGTAGAAGATCTACTGGGGTTACAGAACTCAAAATGTATCTCAAAAATAAGTTGAAGAAGAGCAGACCGTTTGTGCTATTAAGGTAGTAACACAGTTCGCACAATGAAACGGTGGTTTCACTATTGAAGGGTGAAAAAATATGACAATACAAAATGAATATACATTAAAGCGGTATTCCTATACCTTATTAGAATTAACGTTATCTCTGTATCATTGTATCAGTTTCGTATCGACTAGAGATGTTAAAGGTGAAACTGTGTATATGATCCTTACACATATTCTGAGGCTAACATCCAACCCAAGTCTAACAGACGATACCGTTTAGGTTGTTCACAGATCTGTACATAAAAATCAATTACTTTTATAAATTAGAAAATTTATAAATATAATGATAAATTATTTTAGACTAGACATGAGACACGTCAGCAGTACAGAAAGAGCAAGCGCCTGTGTCTTTTGCAATTAAGACATTAATAGTTCATGACAAAGCCACTGCAATGAGGAAGTGTTCTGAGTGTCACCGTGTATTAAGTACAAGGGGCTTAAAAAGTACAATTATCTCTGACACAGGAAATGTTGTGCGTTGCGCTATAGGGGAAATATGAAACAGCAATGTAATTCATGAAGAAAGTAATTAAATTTTGTACTTCAAGTCGAAACTTATTGATTTAATACGTTTGTTGCTTTTGTATTAAGTTAACTTCACTCCTTCGTCCATCTACAGAACTTTGTTAAGATCTATGGGTATTACAACATTTTATTTCACAGTACAGCCGCAAAACAAAAGAAAGAAGTAAGTTATCACTTATCTGAAGACGGGAAGTAATAATTATTATTTCTGTGCATTAATGACAATTAAATTTCTTTAGCAAGGTACAAAGTACGCAACGCTGCATCGTATAGAAGACCAATGTGTTAGAGATGGATTCGTTATCTACAGGATGAATTACAAAATAATGGTGTACAGAGGAAAGACAAAAATTGTGAGAACATTCATTGAGGTATTTACACTAAACAATACAACACAACACTTATTGTGCCGTCGACACAAGTGCGAAATACCAATTCTGGGAACCAATACCTTCCGCAATCCGTTTCCTGGCTACTATTAGAACCCAGGCCACAATCAGCACGTTTCTGGTTTACCCCGGCTACAATTAGAGCGTATATATTACTCGCTTGTTAACAAAGAAAAAGAAACAACCCGGTCTGTAATGATTTTGATAACATTGACACCGGCCGTGTGAGCTAATGACAGAAATGCCAACAGGTATATTTGTTGGCAGGAAGTAAACAATCTATATAAAAAATTACCGTTTCATACGCAACATGTGCATATGCACATATTTTAATGATTTTCACGTAAATTTCGGATGTTCCTAAAATATGTTAGGTAAAGAGAACTCTAAAGAAGAATTTCGACGAAACCGAAACATCGAAGCATGATAATGTTTTTAGGTTTTAAAAATAAGATTTCTAGACTGTGAGGAATCGAAAGTGTGGAAAAAATATAGTGTTAACATCACCTGGAGCGCTACATTTTTCGATGACGTTACACATTTTGCATCACGCATTTTGTGGAATGACCCCCAGCTTAAAAACATTATCATGTTAAAAAACTCAGGTCGTATAAATGGTGAATGTAAAATGAAATTTGTAACCTAGTTGACGTAAATGTCCGTTGGGACAAGAGGGGAAGAAAATATAATTAACTAAAAACAAAATCAATCGTTTCAGCGCCAGCATTAAGCATGAAAACAATTACAATTGCTTTATTATGCGTTTCTGCCTGACGCTATTATGCATACAGTGCTGGAAACGTCCTTAATAAAACTGTTAACTAAAGCCGTTGTTATAATGGAAGAGTTATGTTGAAATCACTCAAAGTATTACAAACGTAGGCTATGTACTTGTACTAAAATGAAAACATCATAAATATTACACAAAAAACCGTAACGAAAATATTGTTGCGTTAATAATATAAGTATTACCACATCGCTAACGGCGTACGTCGGCAGAGTTACGTAGCGTTCTGGATGATCTGTGACCCTTCCAGTCCTTTACTCGACTAATTGATCAGCATCCAGCGCTGCTAGGTCGCTACAGTGCAAGGGTCGGCGGTATAACTATGGGATTTCGAATCGGTCCAGTTTAGACGTGGCTATATTCAAGGGCGGATCGAAATATTGTGGTGAAGTGATCACTGTGTTCATTAGTGCCGAACCGTAATAAGGACACACTTCTGATTATGTGTTGGACTAATTCAACTTGAAATATTCTGTAAGAGCACATTGTTGATTTCAAACTGTTGTTGTGTCTAATTATAGTTGCAATTAGTGACTTCATTGGTGCGAGTTAATCTGCTTCCACTGAACACCATGACGATCGGTGAGGCCGTCTTAAACGCACTTCTGACACCACTGTTACAACGGTCTCGAACAGTCTCGCGGCCAGTTTCCAGAATCGTGTTCTCGCTCAATGATGTGGTGCTATTTATTTCATCAACGTAACACTGCCCCCGCCTCAAGCCTGTTCTCAAGACCTGGCAAGCCGTCTGCTGTAATACTTGACCAGGCGGCCTACGTGGACGACCTTGACCACTTCCCACAGTGTAAGGGGCTTCCTCGTCAGTTTGGTTCTAGTCACCGACCTCTTGTCTAATGGTATCTTCAGCGAGTTCTATCCCGGGGACAAAATTTAAAATAAAACAATAATTTTTATATTCTTTGCGAAGAGAAGAACCAATGTATTATGCAATAGTAGCGATAGGAATTTACAAAAAGCGGTTAGTTGATAAGAGCTTGAAAGTAAACGTTAAGATCCTCAATATAACAAATAGAAAATTGAAGATCAAGCGTTATCTGTGGTAAGCAGACAACGTTTTTAAATAAGATAATTGAAAATATGGAAATAAAAACGTCGGCGTAATTTTATACTGTACTAAACACAGATAGCAACAAATGTAAGTAGTGTGGAAATGTTTAGACGTATAAGATGGATATTTGGGAAAAACGGTGAAAAACTAAAAGGGAAGGCGCATTCTGTGAGAAAAAAGTGAACGTGGATAACAAAAATGTCGGGAATAAATATTAAGTAAATTACATAAACAAAGTCAGAATATTTGAAAATGGTATCATATAAGATGTGCAGAACTTTGCACATCTGGGTAGGAAGGTGAAGCCGTATAATAATCTCTTTAAAGTGGTCAAGGGAAAAACGTATTTTTAGTAGGAACCGGATCATCTGCACTTAAATCCAAATTAATTGACAGATGTAAGCGATCATAAATCATCTGCATACAAACCAAAAGAGTAGCAGAAATGTTGTCTACGTGATGCTAAGGAATATCGATCTAATAAAGGAACATATTAGAAATAAATTTGAAATAAAGAAATTATGATAATTCACACATGCAATATAGTGGTTGTATACAAGTTCAACAGCTTGAATGAGCACATCATCTGGGTGACGGAATGACTAAAAGTAATGAGTCCTAGTTTTGAAATTTATTTACAAACAACAACAACAACAATAATAATGTTGTTTTTGTTGTTGTTGATAATGATGATGATGATGATGATGATGATGATGATGATGATGATGACAATAATAATAATAAGAAGAAGAAGAAGAAAAAGAAGAAGAAGAAGAATAGGGAGAGATCAAAAGTTATGTTCATTGGAAGATTACGTCTGGAGAGACACGTTCTAGTATCCTGAAGAAGACTGCATCTGTTGAGTACGGGTTTTCCTTCGCATTTGTTTATCACACTTCCTGCGACCCTACTGTACATGTTGAACGTGTGTCACTGTTTTGTTGTCAACCTCAGATTATTATGCAACTTTAAATAGTTCATGTTCTCATTAGTTGTATTTCCAGATAAGTGATTCTCCAGATTTTTCAGTGATTTTATATTTTTCATGAGTGATTCAATTGGCTTACATGAAAGGACAATTACGCGCACGTGTGCATTTTGAAACTTTCTACGGCTCCATCCGAGTTCCTACTTATTTGCTGTTCTTCTCTTTCAAGGGTCGTTTTCCTAATGGATCTCTATCAATTACTTTCCTTCTATCAGCTATCATTTTTAAGTCCATTGTTTTCTTTAACATTGGTAGTCACATGTTGATGATAACGTCTGTACCATCAATGTTAAAGAAAAATTTATTTTCTTTTACCACATATTTCTACACTAGCGATCTGAATTACTTATTTTTATCACATCTACAGTGTGTTATCGGGAAGCAGAAGAGTGCATAAATTTTATTACAAATTACCTGGCTACGCTTAGTAACTTGGGATGAGCTTTGCATTAATAATATTTAATTTACTGATTGCAGAGAAAATCGCTAGCGCAGCTAATGTAGCAAAGTAAGTCAATTTAGCAAAAGTAACTCATGAATATTCATTATACTGCAAACTGGCGGGGAAGATGTCATATTGCATTAAAGTTACTCAGAAAATATAATTATCACACGTGTATAGAAGTATGTTAATTTTAACTTAGGACTTTGTGTGCTTATTTTAAATAAGTTTCATGAATTACTTAATGATGGTCTAGCAATCGTCGTTTTGTCCACAGATTTAAACGATACGATATTTTACTTCTTCCATAAAAACAAAGGAATTTGATTTTAACTGGGACTGGTCTGAAATTGACACAAACAATTACAACTCAAAAACATAGACAAACATAAGTTTCCTCTTCGGCCATTGCATGCGGAGAGCATAGAAATAAAATACTCTTTTGTGACTGTAGACGCAAAAGCAATTATTTAGTGGTCACTACAAGAAGAGTCCGAGCGTACGTGTGTGTGTGTGTGTGTGTGTGTGTGTGTGTGTGTGTGTGTGTGTGTGTGTGTGTGTGTGTGTGTGTGTGTGTGTGTGTGTGTGTGTGTGTGTCTGTATGTGAATGTGACGTGATAGAGAGGTACAACATAGACAAAAGCTACATATTAAATAAGTATTTTAGTGTTATTCTCCAAACAAGCGAAACGTCCAGTAAACTCACATCCGCGTTCCAAATATGGTCACATTAAAATTTAATAACTAGCAGTCATTCATTCTTGTCTACAATATCTTATTAAAATAGAAACATAATCTACAAAACTAATGATGTACGAAACATTAAGTTATAATAAAAAAATTGTTTTTCTACGGCTTCCTAGTTGAAACATACCACGCGTTTTACGTAAACTACTAATAACTTAATTCTTCTGCCTGTTTTCATTTTGTATCTGGCTTCAAAGAGATATTCAATTTTGAAAGCTCATGGTAACTTTACTTAATTTTTGTATAACTTTTTCGCTTCACTATCGCTTTTAACGAGTAAAAGAGTAATTGTTTTGGCAATAGTTTCTGTAGCACCTTTTGTCCTATCATATTTGTCATACGCGATTGGTCCCCTTGATAGAATAGAACCTTTGCATCTCTGCGTTAATTGTTCCCGTATTTTAGAAGTATATATTCTTAATTTCTTCAACTTTTTATATTTTCATAAATTTTCCAACTCATAACTCTGATCTCATCCTCTCAGCGGTCACATAAGTTGTCTCGTTAAGGTTATATACTAAAGAAACATCACAGTCTAAATAGTGTTGGAGTATCTTAAAATATTTGTTAACTATTGTTAAAGTATAAGTATCCGTGAATTCTATTACAATTTATATTCGATTAATGTCTACGAAAATAATCCTTTTGAAATACATACAAGAACTAAGCTTTCCACTTAACGCAAAAGCATTTCAGTTCATAATCAGTATGTTTACACACAGTGTTCCCGAAAGATGGTGTCTAAATTGTGAGATGATTCTACTCATTAAATGAATTAATTACTGTAACATTAAATAATTACAAAAACCGTATTTCTCGGGTTATTATAATAATCATTATTATTGAATCATTTTATTATCGGCCACTCTACAATTGACACTTTGTTCTTTGCGGACGATCAGGCTATTCTGTCGGGGTCTGATAATAATAGATTTCAGATGAGAATACATTTTTTAAATTTAATCTGCAAAGACTCTGGATTGCAGATATCAACACGTAAGACCAAGGTGATGGCTTTTCGTCGAACTGATCCCGTACGGCCAAAAATTGTTATAGACGGTACTGTCTTGAAACGAGTTAGCAATTTTGAATACCTGGGCTACAGTATGTCTTATAACGCCCGCAACGACGTTGTGAATAAGTTGCACAATTTCAACCTTATGTGCGGGACCATTAGGTGAACCCTTAAATCAGCAAGTAAAGGAACACGCCTAAAATTCTACAAGGTGATAGCTCTTCCCACACTTCTTTATGAGTCTGACAATTGGACATTCACAGTCCACCTTCGATCCACATCTTATATAAAACTAGTTGTCTACGTGTTAAAATTATACGTAAATATGAAGGAGTTTTACAAATTCTAATTTCTTTAACGTTACACCTATGATTCTTTGTTAATAGTTTCTTTCCTTTCAGGAGGTGATTTGATACTTTACGTACACAACACAGTTTTTACAACAAAAGTTATATTAATGAAAGAATGACCAGTGTCATGAACGTTAGGCATCTATTATCCGTAAATAATAGAATAAAAATTAAGATACGATTAGCTTATTAACGCAAGATTGAGAGAAAGATATCAATGACTGAATGGTAGTGGTCCCAAAGAATGAATACTGGTTGAAAAATTACAAATAAAATTAGATGTACCTGAGATAGACAAGCCAAAAAAATGATAATGAGACAAATGTTTGAGAGAAAATCACTACGTATCTACATACCCACATATTTTTAGAAGTCAGGAAGTAAGAGTACTTCGCACTTTTGTACAAACTCAAAACGACGTTTAGCTTCTAAAGGCTAAAAGCTTCTAAACGTTTGAAGGCTTCTGATATTTGAAATGAGTATGAACTTGAATATCTGTTTCGTTAACATAAAAAATCTAACTTAACAAAGGAAAATATAATTTGCACTTTGATACGCAGTATATTTCTATACATCCTTGGGCTAAAAAATTGCTAAGATATGTTCTATGCTGTCAGAAATACAAGCAGTTGAAATTATTTATTAAGTCAAAATCTCTTACCCAATTTTACAAGAAGCATAAGTAACTTTATACAAACTTTAAAAAAATAGTAAATAAATGTTTATCTTTGCGAATACTTGATGGTTTCTGTGAATCTGATTCAAGGAAGATGTGTTTGAATCTGAGAAGGAACCAGAAGTGGAGATAAAAGGTCACATTGACTACAGTTAAACTAAAGGGAATATATTGAAAGGGGTTGAGTAGAACTGAACTTGGAATTTCAATCACACGCACTGTAGGAGTGAAATCGAATGTCAGGCAGACGGAAAGGCGAGATTATAATTTGGTATCCCTTGAATGCAGAGTACGCCTGTCCGCTTTATTGGTTGTCGGAATAAAGAGAACCTTTGGCAGGGGTAGAGATTTATTGCTAAACTAATAAATTCCTCTGCGTTTAGGTCATGAAAAATATATTTAAATATCGTGTACATGAGAAACAAATGTTTTGGATTTTCATGAAAGCTATATTCAAATATGATGTAAATGAGAAATTTACAAGTTTTCGTGATGCCACCATGCCGTACGTAAAGTTTTATCCCTTATTCATATTTTAGTAAACTGCTATCGATTTTTTGATATCTTAATTTTAAATGGTGTTAAGAAAACCAATATTTTATATTAACACGCTCAGTAGAGTTCCGTTACAGAGGATCATAAATAATGCCTTTTTTTATAATGACCAGTGTAGAATGATTTATGGCTACTCTGTATTTTTTAAGGGTTTCTTATAATCGCTAAATTGAATACTCAATTAAAAGGAAACCAATTAAATTAAGTTGTTTTATTAAATATTGTTGTTGAATCTGTGTTTATTCTACAGATTTCCTACATAAATATTAAATAAAGTATCATTACTTATATGAATTAGAAGAACAAGAATATTGTGAGTAAATACAAGTGCTACAAATATTTTAATATATTATGCTACATTTACTAAAATTATAATTATTACTAGTGCTATCAGGTATACTAAATCGCGGTTAACCTATATAACTTTCAATAATTACAACAGCACAAACAACTAACTAGCAGCTAATTGTTGTCTGCGTCTTGAGCTGTGTAGGCATAGGCAGCCGTTAATTTAACTTACTCAAAACGTGTCTAGGATGAATATAGTTTTACGAAAGTTGGAGACCTTTGTAATTTTGTATTACATAAAGCTCACAAGGTATTGCAATATTCCATGATGAGTTACCACATTCCATTCTTCTGTCAAAGAATCAAAGAATTAAGTTGTCTTGTATATGTTTAGCTGTGTTGTACATGTTACCGCAACAGCATATTATTAACATCATAATACGTCTCCGTAATTATACATATTGTTACGACGGTCTACTTGACCGTCGTAGGTACAAGTGGAAACAAAATACAAGACACCAATTAAGTCCCTAATCACCAGCTTTAATTTTCACACTTAAACAGTTCGTAATTAACAACACAGTCTCTTACAACAAATCACATAAAAATTGTTCACACGCAATAAAATGCCCACTAATATTAAACACAATTGTATTATAATTATACCGCCCGCTTATAATACGCAACACTTTACTAACAACCACTTGAACGTACACAGTATTATCGCTTGTAATAACTCGAACCGCACTGTAAATATATCGCAACTATACTGAAAACTAAGATCGCTGCCGCCTTGCATTTATACATCCGCGCACAGACCAGAAGGTTCCAAACTGCGTCTTAGCCCCAGTGTGTACTACGTAATTAATTACGGCCTTGTCACAGTCCGAGCGGCCGGCGGCTTCGAGAAAAGTCTCACGAATGAGTCAAGAGTGTCGTACACCACCTCATTACATTCTGGATCCCTCTGGAAAGTCCGATAAACACGTAGATTGTTCTGTGATGTCGTAACACTACCCCCTTCTTAAGCCTGTTCGTCCCAAACTGGCAAACCGTCTCTGAAGTAGTACTTAGCTAGGCGATCTAGGTGGACGACTTTGAACTTGCGCTGTCCTTCCTGTTGAATCCGATAAACAACAGAGTTGATAATTTTTCACAGTGTAGGGTCCATCCCAGTTAGACTAAAGCTTAGGTGAGCGACCACGACGGCGCTTTGTGTTGAACAACCAGACCTGATCTCCTCCTTGGGAACCCACACTATTGCTGCGAATGTCATACCGAGTTTTCATTTTATCACTGCCAATCTTCATCCGTCCTATTACCAAGCGATTCATTTCTCGCAGTTGGTTTTCTAATTGCGAGGAATAGTTCTGTGGCTCTTGGGACTGAATCTCAGTTGATCCGAACAGTAAGTCCCCAGGAAGACGAATGTCCCTCCCAAACACAAATTTTCCTGGAATCATGCCGGTTGTGTCGTGTACTGATGATCTATACGCCATGAGGAATAGTGGTATTAATACGTTGGTCCCAGTCTGTTTGGTTCTCGTCAACAACCTTCAAAAGATGCTGCTCATGTGTCCTATTGAAACTCTCAGCCATCCCGTCCGACTGAGGATGCAGAGGCGTTGTCCTGGTCTTTCGAATTCCGAGTAGACGGCATAATTCTTTAAACACTTCTGATTCGAAATTTCTCCCTTGATCCGTATGGACTTCCATAGGGGTTCCATAACGGCAACAGAAGTTGTGAACTAACTGCTTTGCCAAAGAGGTAACCTCCTGATTTGGAATTGCGTAGGCTTCCACCCACTTAGTAAAGTAGTTACCTAAAACCAAGATGTACCGGTTTCCATCGTCAGTAACTGGGAATGGTCCAGCAATGTCTATGGCAATTCTCTCGAAAGGCAGTCCAACGTTATACTGTCTCGTTTTTCTTCTGCTTCTGGTTTGTGACCCCTCGCTTGCAGCATATATTTCACACGTCCGAACCCATTCCTCTATGTCGTGGCGAAGATGAGGCCAATAGATTCGCTTCCGTATTTTGTCAAGGGTTTTGTTAACGCCAAGGTGGCTTCCAGATGTTCCATCATGCATCTTCTTCAAAACAGACTGCACTTTACTTCGGGCAACTATCAACTGCATGACCAAGTCTCCTCCATCTGCACTTTCCCAAGCCCTTTTCAGCAATCCGTTTTCTAAGGTAAGAGATTCCCGTTGTGGCCAGTAGCCCTTCAACACTTCGGAACCATGGCAGATATCTTGCCAATCCGGGCGGCGACCTTCCTCTTTTGCTGTAAGGTCGGTCCAATGTCTTCATCAGTCATCTGTTCTTGTCGACAGTCTTGTGTTGTCCAGCCGTCTGCCAGGAAATCTACAGTGATGGCTTCAACATGTTCGCTTGAGTTCTGTTCTTCCTTTCTGTGGCAATGTCGACAGTCTTCCGGACACGGTCTTCGTGATAAGCTATCCGCATTACCATGCAGGCGCCCCCGTCGATGTTGTACCTTGAAATTGTACTCTTGCAGACGTTCAAGCCACCTTGCCAACTGTCCTTCCGGATTTTAAATCTCAAGAGCCATGCAAGCGCTGCATGGTCGGTACGTAGTAAAACTCTCTTCCATAGAGGTATTTATGGTATCTACTTAATTAGGATCCATGAGAGCACCCGCTGCCGAAACCAGATGGACCAGATACTGTACTTCCTTCTAAAATAGAGAACACTTCTTCGGGCTCAGCTTCAGTTGGGCACCGTGAATTCTAGTTAGAACCTCCTTAAAATTTTCCTAATGGTCTTTGGAGCTTCCCGATGACTATGACATCGTCTAAATAAACAAGGCAAGTTTTCCATGTCAGGGCTCGGAGTACCAGGTCCATCAATCTCTCAAATGTTGCCGGTGCATTACAGAGTCCAAATGGCATGACGTTAAATTGGAATAAGCCACTTGGTGTCGAGAAAGCGGCCTTTTCCTTGTCTTCTTGATGAAGACCCACTTGCCAATATTCAGTCTTCAGGTCCAGTGTTTAAAACCACTGTGCTCCGGACAACGTGTCGAGTGTATCGTCAACGCGAGGTAATGGATAGCAGTCTTTCTTTGTAACCTCATTTAACCTCCGGTAGTCTACGCAGAAACGCAAATCCACCATCCTTCTTCGCTACCAGCACTACCCGAGAAGACCAAGCACTTGACGAAGGTTCGATTACTCCCTCTGTCAACATGTCCTTTACTAACCGAAACATTTCCTCTTGCTTAGATAATGGAGACCTTCGAGGAGGTTGGCGTATCGGTGTTGTGTCCCCGGTATCGATGCGATGTTGCACAAGTGAGGTCCTTCCCAGTGACTGTCCCCGAATTGCAAAAGAATCTTTGAATTCGTGTAAAAACTGTCTGAGTTCTTTTACCTCAGCACTTAAGAGGTCGTTGGAAGAACTGTTCAATAATTCTTGCAGTTCCTCTGGTAATTTGGAAGTATCAGAAGCACGGGATCTTCGTTGCGTCATTCCGGCTACCCAGGCCACAGGAGTCAATTTGCCTAGGAGCGTATTGCTTTGTAAAGTGACAGCTTGATCCAAAATATTCGCCACTCTAATAAGTATATTTCCGGTTTCGTCAGGTTTTACTAAACTTCTGGCAATTTGTATGCCCGGTGTGCTGAATACCTGGGGTTCGAATATAGAGCACTGGTTGCCCCTAGTATCTACCTCGGTTCTAACCATGATGATCTTTTCGGAGTTTGGCGGAACAGTTACGGCCACTTGGTTTTTGACGTCCATCGATTTTTCTGATGTCGTGGAGAGCATTACCTCTTCTCCTCCGTTTCTCAAGACATTGTTTATGAAATCGACAATAAATCCGTGTGCGTTCATAACTTCCACACCATGAATTACTTCATCCACAATGTCTTCAACAAGTACTTGATGATTAAACTCAAGTCGACCGAGACGTAGGTGTATCTCCACTTTTCCAAACACTTTTACAGACCGTCCAGAAGCTGTTCGCAAGCTGCAAGAGCACCAGATTGGCTTCAGATCTTTCAACACGTCGGGCTGCACAATGGAAACTGTTGCACCTGTGTCAACTGTAATCGAGGTTGGCCTTTCTTGAACGAATCCGGTAACCACCAAGCTCCCGCTGTTTTTCTTAAGTGTAGAAATTGCGTATCGTTCTTCCAGTTAGTCAGCACACGCCCCGTTGTACCGACTACTGCTCGTTTCCCTGCTGCTGAATTCTAACCCGACAATCTTGTAGATGTCCAGGTTTCCCACATCTATAACACTTCGGTCTTTCATCCTTTCTTACTTTATTCTGTGGCGCCGTGCATCGAGTGTCTCTGTTCCTTGTTCTTCTTCCTCATCATCTGTGCCGTCGTGATCTTTTAGCGCGCACTTTATGACTTGTCAAACCAGACGCTGATTTGGCGGCCTCAAATTGCAAAGCATGTACCATGGCGTCCGCACTGTTCTGGTGTCTTGCCATTCGTAACACTTGCCATTCGTTATCCCGGACACCGGCAGTAAATGTCTGCATCGCAAAACTCGTTCCAAAATCTTCTGGCGCTTCAGGATAAGCCAGTCTAATTAGTCTGTCGATACTTGCTTCAAACTCTTGAAGGCTCTCCCCGGAATGTCGTCGCCATGGTCTCAACTGGGTCCAGTACACATCTCGCAAATGTTTATCACCATACCGTAATTCCAGAGCTTTTATCAATTCGGCATAGGTGTTTTGGCTGTCAGGTGGCACTTTCTGTAGTAGTTCTGCCGCAGGTCCTTTTAATAAGAGGACGAGTGAAACTGCCTTGTCTTTCTCTGTCCAATTATTTGCGCATGCAGCAGCTTCAAACTGGCGGAGGTACGTTTCCCAGTGACGGCTTCCGTTAAAGGTTGGAGCTTTGACATGAAGTGTCCTTACTGCAGGCAAAGTGACTTTCTCTATTAACTTATTTTCTGTGTCTATTTTTGTCTTTATCATTGGTACAGTCTGTTCAAAAAGTTGTTTTTTTTGTATTATCAGGCACTGTTCGACTTAATTTTTAATCTGCTCTTTTATATTTGTAATCGAGTCTTCTATTTTTGTTGACATAGCTTTTTCCACACTCGTGACATAGCTTTTTCCACACTCTTTCAACTTCAGCTCTTTTATTAGACACCGATTCTTCAAAGCTCGAAACATATTTTTCTACTTCAGCTATTTTTAATGTCATTGATTCTTTTACCTCTGATATGTTAGTAACTTGTTTATTAAGCTCACCTCGTAGGAGACCCAATTCTCTAGTAGTATGTTCTTGCATTTCTTTCTGCTTCTGTATTAATGCTTCGATGTCTTCTGTTTCACGCTTCCGTTCTTCTGCCTCCTGTCGTGGTCATTCCTCTGTCTCTTCTCTTTCCTGCCTTCTTTCTTCTTCTTGTTGTCTTTCTGCTTCTTCCGGCTCCTCCCTGCGTTCTTCTTTGTCTTTTCCCGTGTCTGTCGCAGCAGCGCTTGGAGAGCTTCCATCATCTGACTGGCATGCATTGTTTACCGATTAATTACGAATTACCTCGTCTTGGACAAAATACAAGACACCAATTAAATCACTAATCATCAGCTTTAATTTTTACACTTAAACAGTTCTAATTAACATAATTAACAACACAGTCTCTTAAACAAATCAAATAAAAATTGTTCACACGCAATAAAATATCCACTAATATTAAAAACAATTATATCACAATTGTATTACAATTGTCCCTCCCGATTATAATACGCAACACTTCACTAATAACCACTTGAAGGTACGCAGTAATATCGCTTGTAATAACTCAAACCGCACTGTAAATATATCGCAACTATACTGAAAATTAAGGTCGCTGCAGCCTTGTATTTATACATCCGCGCACAGACCAGAAGGTCCCAAACTGCGTCTTAGCGCCAGTGTGTACTACGTAATTAATTGCGGTGTTGACACAGTCCGCGCAGCTGGCGGGTTCGAGAAAAGTCTCGCGAATGCGTCAAGAGTCCCGTACACCACCGCATTACATTCTGGATCCCTCTGGAACGTTCGATAAACATGTATAATGTTCTGTGATGTCGTAACAATATATATATATATTGCAATTTATATTGCAATGAAACAAATATAAGGTATAGTAAATTACAACAAAATATTATCAGAGTCTTTTATCTGGAGTTAGGTATTTATTTTAAAACACATTTAATATGGTCTGTGATTTGAACATAAATTATTTATTCTTATTAATAGAGTCTGTAAAATGGTTTGAATGTTTTTCTCTCTTATAGTCTATTTTACTTGTTCGACGAAATCCCTTGACGAACCGTTGAACTGCTCCACTGTCACTCGTCGCCTGCTTGATCCGCTGCAATGATGACACGTAGAAATCTCGCGACACACCCACGCACGCCGTTTCACCGATAGACTTTATCTCATTTGTTTCAGGACTCTATTGTAACCCCTCTTTCCTCTTATACCTTTTATATATAGAAAACACCCTTCTTTTTATTTCTTTTTTTTATATAATTATCATCTTTTTTTTTTGAAAGAGAGGCCACAAGTTATTTAGGACTAGGCAAGAGCCTAGAGAAGCCAAAATTGTGCTGGGTCCAGTATGATGGGACTTGCAAATGAAACTCTTCTCTAAGATAACAATAACAGAATTTATTGTACTCGGCTTTTGTACAATATATGCGCCCTTGAAAAGCAAGATAATTACAAGTATTTTACAATCAAAATAGCTCACTTCCAAAAACCCCCAATCGTTATTATAAGTCCATTAACAATGCATCGCCAAATAGTTGAGCTTGAGTATTAATGGCGCATAAATAATAATAATAATAATAATAATGTGAAATGGCGCACAGTCTCGACCCCCCCCCCCCAGTAATTACACAAATCATAACACGATATAAATATATATATGCATAATCACGTCTAATAATCTAACAATCACATAAGGCATAACACACAACATATAATTAACATAGAAACACATTTACCTATAAATGGCACATCACATGTTCACCTGGTTAGCAGCGTATATTTTGTCATCATGCACCCTCAACCCTCTTATTCAGACCAAGTATCCGGCCCACCTTAACTTTCAATTAAAAAAAACTAAACCCCAAAACTTCAATTAATACATCCCCAAAGAGTAGAGTAGACGTGCCCCAAAATTCTAAGTATATGGACAGCCAAGGTCAATTTGGCTACATAGCCCGAACGGCACACAAATACCAAGCAGAAGATTAATTATCAATTTCGGATCTCAATAATGATAATGATAATAAGTGCTATCACGAGGTCAACATGGAATGCCCGGTTGCATAACTGCATTTCTCATTTCTTTTATTTTCCTGACAAAATTTGCAAACACAGTGGAACGTGACCACCCATAAATACTCATAACTGATACTGATTATTCTTGTATTCTTTAACGTTTATTAATTAATTGGTATTGTGAGCAATCAAAGTTTAACAATTACAAAATTGAAACTATGGCAATATTTAAACTGGCTGGGGCAAAATTTAATGGTTACAAAATTAGCTGAACAGTAAAATTGAATTTCGAAAAGCAGAATCTATGTAATGAATGTACTGAAACATGCTTAAAGTGTTCATAAAAAAACTTGACCTCAGGCACGGTCATGCGTCCGGACGAGATCCAGCAAAATATGACATGATACAGTCCTGTAGTGAACGGCCCCTACGGGAGTCGTCCACTTGTTAAACCCCCCCCCCGATCTGAATTAATAGACAAAAACTCCCACCCAATTAGCAAAAATAGTTGACCATCAAATTCCCAACTGGCACAGATACATCCGCACATGCCTGCTCAACCCGGGTGCCGCATGACCCTGGCCGAGTTTACAATTCTCAGAATGAGACAGACATTAATATACTAATGAGGTGTAAGCCTTAATAAGAAAATTACAAAGTAACATGTAAACCCCATTGCCCGAAACTAAGTCTACAGACTGGAGCATCTCCACAAGTGTCTCAAAAAGAGTTTATCGGCCACAAACATTTTGTTCAAAAAGCTTAAATGTCACCTGGTTAGCAGCATATGGGTAGAGGGTCTGGTCGAGTGTGTGTCCGTCCATCCTGGCTGACAGCTGACGGAAGTGTTTGAATCTATATCATGGAAAGCAGGTGTTCGGCCATCCTCTGGAGCGAGACAGATTCTCGTCTACATCGGAAACCCTGCACAATTATATGTGTGATTACTTACAGGTTTAATAAACCACACTACCATATTTACCAGCTGACATTTCGTGACATGCCCAGTTTACAATCCCCGAAAATTCACTTATGTATTGAACTCCATTGAATCAAATAAAGCACTTCAAAATAACACCTTTAAATATTATAATCGATAATATATCCAAATATAGTCATTCAACATAATAATCATTTCAGATAAATAGTTATTCACAAGTTTTCGTGAAGCACTTAACTCCCCCTGACAGGAACTAGCAAACTTTAACAATTTCGTGACGTACAATCATTTCCGAAAAATAACTAACTTACGCCCCATTCTGGTCTAACGAATTGAGTATTATTATTATTATATTATTATAATGCATTATTATATTATTACTACGAATATCTGTTAGACAGCGTTGAGATTGAAACATACATAAAACAAATTTAACCTGTTGCCTGCCACGTGCTGATAAATTACTGCAATATCTATCGCAACGCATCTGCGTTAATATTAAGCAAATACAATTTATTTTTATGAATTATTAAGTTATATATGTTAACACACTTACCGGTAGGTCGCGTAGACTTCTACCTAGACATAGTAGCAGCTAGAAGACGAAAACTTTTACATTGACTCTGTCAGCCGGATATAGACGCTGCTATGCTGAACGACAGAATTGGACTGACGAAACCAGCTGCTGAGAAAACGGTATGAAGCATCGGGCACAGAGCGCGCGCGGATCGGCCGGGTGGAAAGATAATTCATAACGACAGCAAAGTCCGATAATAAATACGTAAATTCTTACGTAAACCCTCACGTTAATAAATACGTAAATTAATAATTCCGCTATATAAAAAGAACACCGCCGCGTTTTTCCCAAAACACGGCACACTATAATAGATTTAACTATTACTAATTCGATTTCGGTGTGTTTTACATACACCTTCCGGTATCTTGACGTGTCCTCGCGTTCACACCCAGGTGTATTTCGGCAAATACATGTGATTCCTATGCGGAAAAATCTTGACTAACGCGAGATAGCACTGTTTAATTTATAATTAAATTATTTTGAGTTCTAGTACCCAATCGATCTAGCAAACGGGCAACTCGTTGGTAAGACCCCGTACTCGTAACCCTTATGTAGAACGTATAATGATACGACAAACTCGCACATAGGCAACGTCTGGTAAGGCCGAACTGCTAGGTTGAACTGTCGAAGCTTCTTCCGCGAGGGACCAAGCTGAATGAAAATTGGAGCCTCCGATTGGTTAAAATCGATAGCACGAGATTGATGGGTTAGATAGATAGACATACGATGTCCTGATCAATTTTGCTGAAGACAGCAAAAGCGTGTATAGATTTTATCTAAACGTTTTATTACTCAGAAGATAAGGATTCTTTAGAAAATTGAATTCTGTTAAAAAAATACGTATTTAAATAATATGTTTTGAGTCTTTGACATATGAAAAATGTAGCGCTAATTCAGAAGTGTGAGCTGTCCAAGTTTCAATTCGATACGTTAATTTACACCAGAGTTATTCATGTAAATACGAATAACACGCGCACACGCGCAGTCGCGCACTAAATTCGCACTTGACATGACAGAAAATAAATTTATGGGCATTTTGATATACAACAGTTCTTACTACTGTAACTACTGTAGATATGGGTTTGGACCCATTTCTTATTACAAAACTTATAGCTATTTTACAAAATTTTAACAAAATCAATTTTCAACATATCTATAACGTCATAAATTGTATAAAAGCATGTAGTCGTAGCTACAAAGACCCTTTTCTGCGATGTTACATTGGAATATGTGTGTGTGTGTGTGTGTGTGTGTGTGTGTGTGTGTGTGTGTGTGTGTGTGTGTGTGTGTGTGTGTGTGTGTGTGTGTGTGTGTGTGTGTGTGTGTGTGTGTGTGTGTGTGTGTGTGTGTGTGTGTGTGTGTGTGTGTGTGTGTGTGTGTGTGTGTGTGTGTGTGTGTGTGTGTGTGTGTGTGTGTGTGTGTGTGTGTGTGTGTGTGTGTGTGTGTGTGTGTGTGTGTGTGTGTGGATATAGCTTAGAGAACTGTTGTAGTTTATAGTATTGGCTAATACAACAGTAGATTTTTACAATGGCTGAGTGACCTAGAGCGAATGGATTATCAGCGTATTCCAAAGAAAATCCTGAGGAATAAGTCCCTAAAAGCAGAAAGAGGGACCGAACTAGAATAATATGTTTGGGTATTGTGCTACAAGATCTAAGAATAATGGACTTGGAGGGGTTACACTGACATGGCAATGGATGGATAGGAAATATTGGAAAGATTGGTGTTAGAAGCCAGGGCTAACGTTGGGCTGTAGTGCTAAAAAAGATAACACATCTTTGCTATTTTCAACGTTAAATATTACATTACCACAATACGGATGAGACTTTTGAAAACTTTTGATGTAGATATTGCCATCATTCCTGGGACTAAGAAGAAGCTTAAATGTTTGACCTAATTGGCGGACTATATATTAATATACAGTGGTGTAGCTTCTGGGAAGCGGGCAGCTGCAGGAGTAGCAGTAATGATAAACAATCGGTTAAATAACAGGATTCATAGTTACACAGTTTGTAAGTGAGCACAGACACAGACAAGTAAGTGATTCACAGTACGGTACAAAACCATAGGAGGGTACACAACATTATGAGCTGTATATAGCCCAGAAGATGGTCGCATAGAATTTTACAGGATCTTACAGAAAGTTGTCAATAATATACACTTGAATGATTATGTGATAATAGCAGGTGATTTCAATGCACGTGTTGGAAACGTCCCTGTAAGAAACATCATGGGATGTTACGGCGAAAGAATGGAAAATGGAAATAGATAACACCTCATCGATTTTGCCACATTCAACAATTTTAGGATAAGCAACACTTTTCCCTCATAGAGAGATACATAAATACACTTAGAAAGCAAACGGATCTCGTTCAATAATTGATTATCTTTTAGATAATGGGAATCGAGGAAATTTTGTAGAGGACACTAGGGTTTTTATAGGATGTGACGTTGAGTCTGACCATTTTCTGCTAATATCAAAAATTAGTATTCCAGGTAGGTAAAGAAAGGCTCCATCTACAGAGCACCAGTGCTTCAAGCACACTTTAAAAGTACATCTGCTCTAAGATCAAATTATAACATAACTGTATCCCGGTTGAGCCAGTTTGCACAACAAAAACCCATTAGTAGCAATATAAATCGAGTATGGGGTAACATCAGAGACATCATATCACAAGCAGCATTTAAAGCATTTGGGACGAGACGTAAAAGGTATGGAAACCGAGGCCTACAATGGAATGACGATATTAGACAAGTAATAGATGCTAAAAAGCAGGCA
Source organism: Magicicada septendecula (assembly GCA_034769895.1). NCBI lineage: Eukaryota > Metazoa > Arthropoda > Insecta > Hemiptera > Cicadidae > Magicicada > Magicicada septendecula. Next base: position 273,674,701 of record CM068374.1, read on the forward strand.
TACCTGAAACGTTTAGCCTTAAACACTGCAATTCAGACAAGGTGTGAATGTAAGCTCTCTGTGCTATTGCAAGAAGAGAAGTCAGAAAAATCAAGCGAAGTTCATGGGATAAATATGTAAGTGATATAGAACATGATGTACATGGCAGGCAGGAGAAGGCTTGCAAAATATTAAGGCATTTAAATAAAACTATAAGGGATAACCTGAATGTCAGTAATATTTCAGAACAACAGTGGCATGAGCAGCTATGAACCCAGGATAAACTGGAAGAAACAACCTTTGGTGATATCAGTGACTGTGTGGACCTAATAACAATAGATGAATTGTTAGCTGCTATACACCGCTGTAAGAATAGAAAAGCACCGGGCACTGATGGGCTGAACGTGGAGCTCATGAATTGTGCACCAGCCTTGCTGCATGATCGTTTGCTACAGTTCATTAATCTATGCTAGACCACTGGTCATGTTTCTGTCGACTGGGGGATTCCATAGATAATTCCCCCAAATTCAAGAAAGGTGATCGTAATGACTGCAGAGGAACTACAGAGGCGTTAGCCTTCTTAATGCCTCATATAAATTATATGCATTTATATTAAGAACGGCTCAATGTAATAACGGAGACTATGGTTTCAGTGGCAGAGAACAGTGTCAGGAAGGACACATCACGTTTAGATTGTATATTTACAATAGCCCAGCCCATTGAAAAGCTTAGAGAGTATTAGCTGGCCACATGCATAGCTTTCATCGACTTCGAGAAGAAGTTTGATAGAGTGAACCGGAGCAAACGATGGGCAGTAATGGCAAGGAAAGGGATCCCACAACATCCGATTAGAGCAACACAGAGTCTTTATTTGGAGAATAAAATTATAACAGGAGCAGGGAAACCAAAAACTGCTTCTAGAGCTGATCTGATCAATTGTGCAGTACAATAATGTTGTCCATTATCACCTTCTCTTTTAATTTATATGTGTATGTGTGTGTGTGTGTGTGTGTGTGTGTGTGTGTGTGTGTCACACAAAACTGGCAGATGTGTCTTTAAGGACATTTTATTTTTGGCCATTTTACAATTGACACTTTGATGTTTCCGGACGATCAGGCTGTGCTGTCCGACTCTTAAAACAGATTTCAGATGAGTATAAATTTGTTAAATAGAATTTGCAAAGATTCTGGATTGCAATATCCACACTTAAGACCAAGGTGATGGCTTATTGTTGAACTGACCCTGTGCGTGCAAAAATTGCTATAGATGGTACTGTCCTAGAACAAGTTCGAAATTTTGAATACCTTGGCTGTAGTTTGTCTTAAAATGAAAGCAACGACGTTGTGAATATGTTGCATAAGTTCAACCTTATGTGCGGGACCATTAGGCGCGCTACAGCCAGTGTAATTAGAAAACGGTGTCAGCGCTGTATACGTTAGAGCTATATATCAACATTACTAGTAGGATAAAGAAAGGATCAAGAATATCAGATGAATTCCCAGTCACAAAGAGATTGCGACATTGTTGTGTTGTATCGTCCACTTTATTAACGACAGCTTTAGAACGTTGGGGGCGCATGGGGATACCTAATAAACAACCAACCTAACGAAACGCTCTTCACGTAGCATTTTGTGGATGATTAGGTAATTAAAGCTGCGGATGAGGATGACATCTGTCATATGCTTAAAAGAGCAGATGAAGAATACCAGAAATGCAGATAAATAACAATAAATGCAAATAAAAGTGAATATATTGTCGTCGGAAATACATGCAGAGATATATTGCTGGAACGGAGAGTTGTGGAGGGAGTAGATTCATACAAAATTCTTGGTGTCGTGATTACGAAAGACGGTACAACGCTAGGACAAGTGGAACAAGTGACAAAACCGTTACAGTCTACTTAATGGAGCAGTCATCTAAGGCTCGAAACAAAAATCAAAATTTTTAAGACATTAATGGAAAATGTTGTAACATATAGGGCTAAAGTGTGGGAGACTACAGAACATACTCGTATGAGGGATATATTACGAGCCATGAAAATGGGTTACTGAAGAAGGTGATGTCGATTTTCATTGCTGGATATGGTACAACGTGAAGAAATAAGGGAAAGAATGATGTACCAATATAAGTGACACAATTGATGCTAAAAGATTAAGATGGTACGGGCACGTGTTCCACATGCATAACAGATATACTAGAGTGAACCCGGGATATCGTGACAGACTTCGATGAAAAGCACAAAACTAATGCGTGTCCAGTTTCTTTGGTGTGTTGTATGCTTGTTTTGCTCCTGACAGTTCGTGGTCGCGGACACGTTGACGGATATTTTTTCCAGAGTGGCCGATATAATGTACTAGTATTTAGTACATTACCAGTTTGTACATATATAATAAAAATTTACATTACAAAAATTATAAGTAATTGTAGGTGGTTATACTGAAATGCACCTTGATCTTAACTGTACTACAAACGCCGTATCAACTGATTATCCAAGTAGTCATTACAAAATACTTAAATTTAGTGTTGTAAACTGTCAAAAGCTAAAGTGGTAAGTATAAAATAAATCTCTTCCTAACATCCGGAAATATTCATACATAGCCTATGTAATATAGTCTGTCTCTTCTATATATTAAAAAAACATAATGTGCATCAATTATACTTAGCGCAACGAACACACCAAAAACCCTACGACCTACCTCGTAGTTTACACAACACAGTTGCGTTAGATGTCAACACGGAATTGTTTCATAATAATAATAATTGTAATATTTGTACGCTTTACGGTGCTGCGCTCTGCATAATGAGACGATAATATCAATTGAAGAAAAACAGTTGGATTCAAGTCAGTGACCTAATTACATAGTTTGTCGAACGTTCCATCTACGGATCACTAACACTTATTGTTTGTGTCAGATCATTATTGTAAATGTAAAATATTCATTCAGTGTTTTGGTTTCTTTGTGCGCTTTATTCACACATCCTGTGATTTTTACTAGCTACCCTTCAACCTCATTTTATTTTATTTTATTACTTTACAGTCCAATACTCTACAAACATAAATTTTTGTACCCGGAGATTGTTTGTGGACTGTAGATCCATAGATCGCTGGTTCAAATCCGGCCCAGAGGACCAAACATTTATGTTTGTAAAGTAGTAAACTTTAAAGTAATAAAATAAAATAAAATAAAAATGTTGTTGAAGGGTAGCTAGTAAAAATAACAGGATGTAAGAAAATTATTGAATGAAAGCGCATATAGAAACCAAAACACTTAAATAATATTTTAGATTTACAATAATTATCTGACACAAATTAAACAATAACTGTTAGGGATCCGTAGAAGGAACGTTTGACAAACTGTGTTATTAGGTCACTGACTTGAACCCGACTGATTTCCTTCGAATAATATTATTGTATCATTATACAGAGCGCAGCACCGTACAGGGTACAATGTTGGAAAATATATACAATACTATCGTAAGTAGTACGAAATGTTTTCTATTCTAAGGAATTCTATATGTAAAAAGATAGATATTATAGTAACAACAACGTGCAAGTACAACTTCAAATGTTAATCTTTTTTATTAAAACGTCATTTATCCTAGAGTTAAATGTAAGATCCATTTACTGAGACTTCTAAAAGATAAAACATTTCGCTGAACGAAGTTTACTATATAGTAGCCGTGACCTTAAATCGTCCTCTGTCTTTAGTTACAAACTAGGAGGTAGTAAAGAAAGGTACGGAGAACATTACATAAATGTTGGAATAAAATGTACAGACTTTCGTTTTCATTTACAGGGGCATCCGAATCGATCAATGTTTGCTAAACTCTTGACAGTCTTCTGAAATATTTATGTATGTATGTATTATGGGATTTGTTATTTTAACAATAGATTTAACACTACGTTTATTTTAAATAGTTAATACGAAAGCTATCGGGAACAAACATTAAATCCCTTCCAAGCAATAGTCTTATTTAAATGTTAAGTTATTATTTTTTGTTCTGTATATCAAACTATATTTAAGGGAATTAAGTAACGGAAATCCAGGAAATACTGCTGTTAACTACAATAAAAGGAATAGTCAACAATCATTCAAGATTTTCCAAAATCAATTTGATGCTAAAAACAAATTTAAAAATTATACATTATTGGTTCCTGTAAAAGGAATGAAAGAGAAGTATGACAGGACAAGATTAATCACATTCGGAACCAAAGATATAAAGGTTAAATCTGTTTTAACAATGCTTACGTTTTATTAAAACCAACAGAACATAAAACCGCTTCGCTAAAATCGTCATTAGACACAACAATCGCTAAAACAAACATGTTGCCTCTGTCGTTTTACTTGTCAGCACCATGTTGCTCCAGAGACTTAACATGAGATCAACGTTAACACGATGACAACTGGTGTCGAACATGTTACTGTTACGCGACAGGCAAGTATAGACGTGTATGAGACACGCGCGTGCCTAGGTCTGTGTGTGTGTACGTACACCGAGTACATATACTATACTATGCATTCTTCCAAGCTTTTAATTATTTCACCAACATACAATGTTGCTAATTAAAACGTATTAACTAACACTTAACGTACAACTCTCTATATGACTCGATTGTTAATTGCATTCTGAAACTGTAATTTTAAAATAATTTCTACATTCAAATACTGATATTTTAAAAACAATTAAACGTGCTCCATTTGAAATGGTATAAGGAGTATTAAATATGTCGTATGCAGTAGTGCTAGTGAAAAGTGAAATTGTTAAGTAGTTTTACATAGTAATGGTCATTAATTTTACGAGAATTAATATTATGTTTACATTATTACATCATGAAGTATTTGTTTGTTGAATATTGATATTGGCTTTTAACACACACACGTATACAGGAATTTTGGGTAACTAACCACTTCTTTGTTGTATTCACTTGAATATGTTTAGACATCAATTTGTTTTTAATTGTAGGCCTACGTAGGTTGTTCTAAACATTCAATATAGTGTGTTTTGTAAGTAGGCATATTTCACATGTTTTATTGTGTTTTATAAAATGTCACTAAAACTAACACTTACATAGCGCTTATTGATTCTCCTACATATTATACTCATTCTCATCTCATAGACTGACTGACTGACTCTCTTGCGCTACAGCCCACGAAAAGTCTTGGCCTCCCCGACTAGTCCCCTCCAGCCTCCGCCTCCAACCCCCTATACCCATCCTTCTGAGGTCATCTTCTACGTCCAGTAGCCACCTTCTTCTAGGCCTTCCTTTCCTTCTTTGCCCATCTATTGTCCCTCTAAGAATTGTTTTGGGGATTCTGTCGTCCTCCATGCGCATCACATGTCCCAACGAGTTGATCCTCTTAGACTTGATGAACCTCAATATGTCCTCGACATCTATCAATTCCTCTAATTCCCTATTAGATGGTCCAAAGATTTTTCTTAGGATTCTTAGAATTCTCATCTCATAGTCTTAAAAATAATTCAGCTACTGTGCTTCATATGTCTGTACAGCACACTATGCTTGTCAAATAAAACACTGACTCGTTTTGTTTACTTTACTTCTATTTTTTCTGTAGTAACTCTTAGAGAAATTTTTCCTACGTGTAAGTTTCTTTTATTTTTGTTACATGTAATTGTAAACATGAATTTGGTAACCTTTTTCTGATTAAATAATAATTCAAATAAAGCTATGTTTAAATTGAATTATTTTTTCAACGTAGTGATTTAGTTTACATAATCAGTAAGTAATTCGCTGTCCAGAAATCGTTTAGTCGCATTTCTTGTTTAACGTGCGCACAGAAAAGTACATTGACTAAAAGACTCTCACAAAGAAAATTATTCTTTTTGCTAAGATCCTGTGGTATTAATATCAGAGCTTACTATTGGCAAGTCTCCCCTTCCTGTAAATGTATCCTTGCATATTTCTTTCTTGTTTGTGTACAATCCAGTTAGGTAAGATTGAGTATGTTTATCTTTACATTTTATAAATGCAGTAAGCTGATATACACGCAGTTCAGTTTTAGTTCGTATTATGTATTATTAACCTTGCAAGGTATAACTAATCTACAGTAGAAAATATTAAAAAACTTAGTTAATAAACGCAAACAAAGTTAGATTATTGACGTCAAAATTTCTAATTGAATTTAATTTGAAAAAATAAATATCGGACTTAAACAAAGTCAGATAATTGTGGTTAAAATTTCTAATTTTAATTTTTTTTAATTTGGAACATTTTACCAATTCCTTTATGTATTTTGAATTCAGTACATAAATATTTTCCTGCAATACAGCAAATTGTTCTTGATTTGTAAGAAATTTTTTTTATTATCTGATTATTCAAGACAGTTGAGCATTTTTTATAATAAAAGGGCTAATTGTAGGTTAATATAGGCGCATATTCTAAAAAGCACCTTGGTCTTAACTTTACTCTAAACGCCGTATCTAAGCAAAATAATCATTACAAAATACTCGAAGTTAGGGTAGAAAATTGTCAGTAGTTGAAGTGTTAATTATGAAATGACTCTCTCCCTAACATCCGGAAATATTCATATGTTTGTAAATGTAACCGTTGTTTATTCTAAGCAGTCAACACGTTGTAAGTGTAATCTAATCCCAGAAGAATTTACTTTGATTAATTTACTGAAATATGTTTAAAGTGAAAATTAAAAACCAGTTTGCGTGCAATCAAAAAATATTTATTATGTTCTTACACGTAAAACGTATTGACACCAGGCTCATGACAGTACAGCAACTTTATTATTACGATTTTCATTTTAGTAAAAGATGCTTTCGTTTTTTATTTTTACAAGTTAAAATTTCTGGAAGAATGCGTAGCTTGTGCATTATAATTAATAAACGTTTTTATGTATGTGTCAATTTTTATGCGCACGTTTTGCATACCAAGTCTCAGACAGATGCTGACAATAAGAAGACAGCGTAGTAAAAAATACTGAGAAAAAATATATATTTATTCCCTTATTTAGTATATTATCATATTGCATAACTGCAGATACATAAAAGTATGTGTGGGATAATTATGTGTGTTTTAAATCATCATCATTCAGTCCTTGCTACATTATAACCGCTCTTTTGAACTCTTCAGCCAACCATAAAAGTATAATACAGAATTCAAATTTATAATGAAGAACCAATACATTCTCTACTAAAAATTACATTGTACTTGAAGATTTTAATACAAAATTGTTGTATTATATAAACTAATTTTATAGTTAGTCGAAAACTTAAGATAATAACGCAATTCATACAAGTTACTACATCAGGTGAACAGTACTTATTGTTGCAGTATGTGAAATCTTATGTAGATCATAAGTAAGTATATAAATTTACTTGCGAAGATTTAAATTAAAAATCTCAGTAGGCCAGTTACAGAGATCATGCCGTTTTTACTAATTAGTGACTGAATCTGATCTGACATCACTAGGTAACTCTAATCACTAATTCCAGAACAGTGATAGCACGTGCGATTGTTAATCTGGAAATATGACCAAATTCGATTAAGTACTAACATTGTATAAGAAGAGTTTACCGGGCTGTTTGACCGTGGTCTACGGTTTAATGACAAACCAAACGTTTCTACAGCACCACTGGCTGCCATCATCAGTGGAATTCAAAGAAATCCAAGACCTCCAGAATGTAGGTTGTTATCGTCAGACCCACAGTACTGTGGTAAAAGCTGTACTACAGCCTTCTGTCATATAATTATCACATATGACACTTCAACAGCCTTTACCACTCATTAAACCGTAGACCACGGCGAAACATCCCGGTAAACTCTTCTTATATAACTGACACTGGCCGTGAAAGCCTTAGGACAATTTCAACTAACATTGTCACGTAGTCGACAAAATTGCCATGGTATATCGCTTTATACTTGTGAATTGTCTGTAATTACTGCAATAAAATAATAAGTTTAACGCCGTCGTTTCTTCATAGCTAATGACGTAGTATTTTTATAACTAATTCAAATTGTCACCTGCTACCAGGTAGCTTAAAAAAACGATGTGTTGTCGTAAGTCTCTTTTGCGTTTCCTGTAATAATTAATAAGGCTTAACATATATCGTGTTGTTATTCATAAAACCTAGTTTATATTAAATTAAAATTTAATCATTTACAATGGATTAGATCATTCCGCTTAAAAAATGAATAAGTAGATTTTACAGTAACATCAAACCCCCCCCCCCCAAAAAAAAAGGTCAAGAATATAATTGTTTCGACAGTAAAATTTACAGTTTACTTTTTTTTGGAATGTATTAAAACCTTGAAGACTAATGACTTTAATCATATATGACAATTCATCAAAAGTTGGTGTAATTTGTTTATTACGTGGTGCCAACACACGATGTACCATTAAAATTAAACCAGAGTCGCCCTTAACAGAACCGAGGGGCTCCTATAACTGTAACCCCAAAATCTAAAGCAAAAAACAGTCACCTCAACCTACTAATACATATTTTATGAACACTGTCTTAAGTGTTTCTAAAAAACCGTATTTCTAGAAATTTTAATGTAACATCAGCAAGTTATTCTGTAATTGCAATTCTGAGAGTGCAATTAAATAATCAGGTAATTTTTCTTTATTATTCAGTGTTACTTGTCACAATATACATTAAATGGAAAACGAGAAACCCTGAGCGTAAAATAATTTTAAAATAAATTTACCTTCTAAAATTATTTAGTTAATTATTTATTTATATATTTTGAACACACACTCGTATTTACAACATTTGTGTTGATCTTTAGAATTTGTTAAAACACATATGCACTAAAACCACATCAAACCGTCTATACGTTATTACTATTCTTCTTTATGTAGACTGTTTGGTGTCTTGTGTTTAATTATTATTATTAAGTTTGTTCAAAATTTGTTTAAAATGTTTAAGTTCTACTCAACTCTTCGTAGTTACCGTTGAGTGTGTTTGATTATAATTATGTAGTTCAAAACAATTGTTTAAAAGGAGTGTTAAAATCCTCTTGAAGCACTGGTATATTTACCGTTTCACTTACCAATGATGAGTGTTGTTAGTCTTCCAAAATAGGCCCTGTAATACACTGAAATGTCACAACACAGTTTATAATATGTCACAGGTGTAATTGTGTGTGTACAGTAGATAAAATGACTTTATATATTTGATACTGCTTTGAAGTTCAAATATTGGCCGCTCGTTTGTCGTACTGCCACTTTGAAAATAAAAAACTGGTTCAAAGGTAAGAAAATTAGTATTTTATTAACAAAAGGTTAATTCAAAATTAGCATCCTTTAAAACAATTAATAATCATCAAAAAACAAGTTAAATATTTACTGAGATTCTTACAGCTCAGGGCTGGTAACACTGGTACTTTATATTATATAGCTTTTAACCTAGTTTGGTTAAGTTTGTTTACAATTACCAAAATTCGTGTGTTCTTTTAGTTAACATGATACAGGGTACAAAAATGCTGAAATATAATAATAATACATTATAGAGAGTAATCAAAAATTAAGAAAACAAATTTTATTTACGATCTTGGAAATTATCGTATTTTGGTCCACCTGGTGCCAATTCACCAGCTAGGTAGTGGAGTGTAGACACAATTACAAATGCTGTGTGTCAGAATAATGTTACTTGGATTGTTATTAATAATGATATATATTATAATTGATTCATGAATTCATTTTAACTGAGTATATTCAAGCACGTATAAAGTTAAAACACAACTCAGTATGATTGCTACCACTCTCGTAACATATAGGTTAGATTGCCTTTTACTCAAAGTGAGTTAATAAATTATTTCAATTTGTGGCCTTAAAATCTTAAAACTATACATAACATTTATTCGTGGTAAGTATGTTGTTTATTAACTGTAATGGTTGTTCTCTGTTATTATTTGATAAATGATCTGATTTCGTACTAATAATAGTCAAGTTAGCATCTATATTCGATATTGTTTACTTCAATATTCATTATAATATTAGATTCATTGGTCATTTTCTTCTAACAAATATCAATAATATCTTATTTAAATTAATAAGATCGAGAACGTTTGTTCAAATACTGGTTAATTAACATTCATAAATTAGTTTAGCCATGTACGACTGTACTTGACTAAAGTAGTACCAACGTAATAAGTTTATTTGTTGGTAAACATTAGTTTCCATTAAAATATAGTTAATAATAAGTACTCCCTTAATTTCCCACTCATCATCGCCTCTATTATACACTGGCGATGGATGGATTGTTATTATACATCACTCGACGCACTTTACACGTAATGGGTTATGCACCTTTAGTGAGGTTAGTTCACTTGTTTATACTGGGGGGGCGCGTACATTTTTAAAATTTGCTCCCGACGGATACTCGTCCCGTTCACTTTGATGGTCAAAGAACTAGTAATGTTTTCCTTCGAAGTTGCTGTCGGCGTCTCCTGAAATCAGCTCTTCCTATTGGTTGAGAATTTGGTAATCTCGACTCCATATGCCTTAATAAAGTCAGAAATTTTATTTCTTAGCATCGGTCTTTGGGTTCAAGAGTATGCTATGACGCGTTCAATTCTTTTTGGAATTGAAGGAAAACTTTCAATTGTTTATATCTTTCTTATTACATTTCGAATTAAGAAGTTAATGGTATTATTATCTTGCGGATGCTTGGCTCTTTATTTAGAGTCTACACAAGCTACAAATCCGTCCATAATTAACCTAAATAACGTTTCGACAATGCACTTTTTTACTATTTCTTTTATGAATTTGCTAACTGCTATAATTTTTATTGTTCGACTAAGCTTTTCGTCATCACTGACATCATCAGGTCTTGTACAACGTCTATCAACTGTACGTTGTAGGCTTTTATAATTTAGGCCCCTCCCCTTATGTCATCGCCCCTCCTATTGGTTATAGCTGCTGCCGCTCTTCACGGGAACTTTGTCTACATTTTTCCGTTAGGCATTTTTCTAACGTCCGTCAAATTGTTTTAAGAATCTCCCGTTAATTTCTTCATTCTTGACTTATAATTTTTTTGTAACTTTTTATATTTCGTCATTTTTAGTGTGTTATTCTTATTATTTTAATTTATTTTTGTTTATTGTTTAATATATAATAAAATATTTCTTCATTTGTAAAATCCACTTTTATATTCATTAATTTATTTTTATCTTCTTTTTTAACTTTAAGTATTTCTAGTTCTTCTATTAGTTTTGTTTTTTGCGGATTGTTTTCTATTTTGATTATTTCCATATTTTCATTTGGATTTATGAATTTATGGCCTGATTCATTGAAATGTCTTGCATATAGTGAGTTCGTTACTCTAACCCCTTCTCCTTTTGCGTGTTCATTCATTCCGTGAACGTGTTGACTTTTTCCGTTTTATACTAGATTCGAGAAGTCTGGCAACACCTTTTGTTTTAACTACATTTGCTTCACCTTCTGCCAAACTATTTTGGCAGATGAAACACAGTCCTGCCTCTGTGGAAGATGCCATACTAACACTACGTAATCGTAAGTCATACACGAACGCGTTGTGGTTACATTATAATATAATATTATTATATCCGGTTATATTATTATTTTACGGCACTCTCACGAATAGAACGAACACACGAATCGTAAGTCACACACGAACGCGTTGTGGTTACATTAAAATATAATGCACGAGCATTAGACGCCTTCAATGGCTACAACACAACTGATTGTCAACGGTTAAAAATAGCCCAGGCAGGAAGGGAGGGTGACTCACCGACCGACCGGTCTCCCAAGGTCTCCACACTCTCCTCCTAAATTTATCAATTTAGAGACACCTACCATTACTACCATTATTATCCATATAGAAATGTTGAAAGATGAAAGTTACTAGGGAAAACCTGCATTTTCGCAGTTTTCCAATATTTTGAAAATTTTTTCGAAATTTTGAAGCGCTATATCTCGGTACGTATTTGGTTTAAAAAAACGTTTAACCAGTGCAAATTGTAGGAAATTTAATACTCTTTAACTTTTGTAATGGAGTATTTTCGGCTAGAACGCGTCGTGTAGGAGTTATAAGAAACAAACTGAAAAAAGTCCGAAAATTTCGAGGTTTTTCGGCTGCCCTAAAGTTCGCACAGGGTTCTCGAATTGGAAAAATTGGATTCTACACCACAGACTACCCACATACAACATATTAAAAGATCATTAACTTCAGACCTTTTTCCAGGTAACCCCAATTTTAAGTACAGGGTGACTGGACTATGTAGGCGTTACGCTGTGTGCATTATTTTTGCGGTCACTGAACCCGCGTGCAGTCAAACTAGAAAGTAAACGCTACTAAGTCGTACTAAGCGTGGCGGTTTTGTCTATTGGTGTTATCATTGTTTTTATTAATTTCTATTGCCTTTAGGATCAATCTGTCATAATACCTAATTACATAAGCTTTTTACAGATGTGTTTTTGAAGTTTACTATGCGATTAGTTAAGGGAGACAGACCTTTCAACTGCCGAGTTTTTCGTATGTCCGACATGTCCTTCGACTCTTGTGGAAATCAGGCGGCCCACCTGGCCAGTCTAAACCTTACCGCAACTGCATAGTATTTTGTAGATACCTTCATCAGTGTTGAATGGGATTTTGTCTTTGATTGGTTTCAAAAATTGTTCCAGCGTCTTATGTGGTTGAAACACTGTTTCAATGCCGTATTACTTCAACATACTGCTAGTTTTGTCTGTGGCACCTTTTACGTACGGTAAGAATGTTATGTGGTTATTATCTCTGCTGTGGGTGTTTCTGAAGGTTTTTAGTTTTTCTTAAATGCTTTACGTATCCCTGTTATATCCGTTCCTTTCAAGAGCGTCCGTTATGTGCTTTTTCTCTTCGAGGAAATGTTCGTCATCAGATACCCTCTTTGCTCTATGAAAAAATGTGTTGAGAACGGCTTGCTTTTGTGCAGGGTGATGATGTGAAGTTTAATGAAGGTGTCTATTAGAGTGGGTAGGTTTTCTGTACACTCGATGACCTAGAGGTCCGTTCAGTTTTCGTGACGTTAATACATCAATAAACGTTTTGAGCATTCGCTTCCACTTCCAAGGTAAACTGAATTGAATTATGTATTAAGTTTAGATGCTGGAAAAAGCATGTAGTTCTTCGTGACCGTGAGGCCAGATAACAAAGGTATCGATAGACCTGAGCTTTCACCATTAGTAATCCACATTAATTATACGGAGAAAATTGCAACATATTAATATGAGCATGCATCCAGGCTACTCGAAGGAAAGCACATAACACTAAATGCCTAACCCGCGAGGACCGACAGACCTAACCACTACATTATCGTAAACAATCAATAGGATTGTAAAATATCGAATACTTTAATTGATATATTAATATTCAAGACCTGTTTAGGCTACGAATACATAACATCATGTGCTCGTAGTTACTGGTAGAGAAAATGAAAACTTGCTTTTATTAAGAATTGTCAACAATAATTATCCGTACCTTACCTTCAGGTTGAAAGGCAATATTATTAATTTTTACACTCACTTGGCGTCTCAGTTATATCTAATAAGAATGAATTGTACTTGATGCCTGTATATTAATATATTTTACTGCATTTAATTAATTATTTATACACACTACTTATACTCTTTTTTATCCTGTGCTTTGACGTGTAAAGCTTAGTGAAAATCTACTCAACTATTATTATTTATAAAAACATAATAATTGAGCATAAATTCATTTATCTTTTATAAGTACGGTATGCCAAACATGTAGCTCTTGCATTCAGTGTACGTGAACAATACAGGCAGGCTGCCAGCTTTCGACAATCAATCCGGGTTATTGGCGCAGGTAGGGACGTGTGGTGAAAGCACATTATAGTCGTCGGAACTGTACAGACAATGGCATTTTAAACATTAAGTCATCATCGACGGGTAATGTGAAAAATTCTGCAAAAAGAGTAATTTTTTTCATTCCGATTTCAAGCATGTATAGTGTACTTGAAACTGCGAATACATTACGTCTTGTCTCCTTTACTCTTTTATCACAAACTTAGGTCCGATAAAAACGTATGATATCAGCTTTTCTATATCAATTTCAGTACATAAATTGCATTAAATGTAACACAAAAATTTATTATTTTTAACTTTTACATTAAAATATCGTGGTAAATCTCAGTTTCTATTACGCAATTATGCAACTTATTCGTCACTATATTTTACTTCCTGGTGTATGTAAATATTTTGTTATCTACACTTTTATAGTTTCAACTTTTATTTATTAAGTATAGTAGTTGGGATTGGGTTTATGCGTTCAGTAATTAATCTCCTGGTTACAAATCGTAAGTTTTTCATTATTTGGTTTCGTATTATGTAAGCAAACCAACATAGTTGACATTCAATATTATATTATTTTCAACACACACACACACACACACACACACACACACACACACACACACACACACACACACACACACACACACACACACACACACACACACACACACACACACACACACTGTTACGTTATTCGGAAAAGGTGTTTTGTAATACGGAAGGTTCTACAAGTTTCTTGAATATTCCAACTATAATGTGTGTGTGCGTACATAATACTGCTACTTTGCAGTGAAAAACAATTACGCGTCAACTATCGGGTGTATACCAGACCATACTGGTCCGCGCGTGCTGCGTTCAAGGTCGCAATTCATTACGTTCTAGTGTTCTGGAACGCCTATTAGCGAATATTCTGGAACCTCAGCGGGGTATAAATACAAGTACTCAGCGACGCTCATTTCAGTTATTGTCGGGCGATTACTCTGTGCGTTCAAGTGGTTATTAGTGAAAAGTAATAATTATTATGGCGAAGTGTTATGTGTTATATAATCGTGCGGGACAATTCTAATACGATTGGGTTTTATACCCTATTAGTTGACATTTTATTGCGTGTGAATAATTTTTATCTGATTTGTTGTAAGCGACTATCTTGTCGACTACAAACTGTTTAATTTTAATAATTAAAACTGGTGATTAGTGATTTAATTGGTGTTTTGTATTTTGTTTTCCACTGTACCATACGACGATCAAGTAGACCGTCCTAACAATATTATAATGTACTCAAAACAAATCATTTTATTTCTAAGACAACTTTTTCTATACGTGGACTGAACTAATGCTTTCGTGTTGGTGTTTATTAAATAAGTTTCCGTAGCACTTTAAATCAAAATGCAACAAAATCAAGCCACTGTGCACTTAAAACTAGCAATAAAATTATACAATTACCTAATGTTAATCTTAAGTAATTCCTTCCTCTCAAAATACTGTTTCTGTTAGGACAATTATGCCATAGTGATTTTAAATATCTGCATTCAACCAAAGATATGTTACTGCAATAATATAATTAGTCTGTTCCCTCACGATATATAAATAAATATATACGTTGATGATACTTACTTTCATTAACAATATGCAGTAAAAGCAGCAGTTAATATTACAATATTAGCTTCCCACTGCGGGTAACAGGAAAGCTCATGAATATTCAGCGCCTTATTGTGAAGTTCACAAAACGATTACATTATAGCACATTGAAACAGTTAATGTTGCAACAAAATCACTTTCTCACCTTGAGATTGTAATTGTGTAAAGGCGTATACCTTTTAATTTCCTACAAGACAAAATCTCTATTTTACATTGCTAAAGGTTTCTTTTATACGCTTATATAAACCATTTACTGCTTTTTCCACGTTGTAGGCCTAATTTAAATGTATTTCCGTAAACTCCATATAAATTGGTGCATATTTAGTTATGGCTAATTACGTACATTATGAACATTTAATTAAGAGAGAATATTACACAACATTTAATATTTCAGTCGGATTAAGGTTTCTGATATGCCAAAATCGGACAACAGATTTTATAGGTGCCAATATCCGTAGGGTAGACGCGCATTAGTTTTACCCAAGTCCGTAAAATGTAAACAGGAAATTTAATGGAAATTGAAACTGACGAGCTCATGCTGGAGGTCTATTTGTGCAGACATGTACATGTACGTTTAATACCGGGCACGGGGGTTGTAGTACCTGTTTACGCCGCTAGGTACGTGTTGCAGGGACTTTACAGCGTCAGTCTGCCAGCTGGTGGTCGGCGAGTGAGGTTATATTTTATGCGGGAGTTTTTTCTTAAGCTCCTACAGTTAGTTGTCGAATTTTTTTTAATAGCCGACTTAAAGGAACAACGTGCATCTTTGAAGTTTTTTTTTCCTGTTAGGAAAAACCGCAGCAAATACAGTCGTACTGCTTGAAACAGCTTTAAAAGAAAATGCTATGGGAAAAACACAAGTTTGCAAGTGGTTTTCTTGTTTCAAAAATTGTGAAATGTCACTTGAAGACCTGAATTGTTCTGTGCGACCTTCGACAAGCAAAATGGAAGAAATCATTGCGAGAATTCGTGAACTGGTCATGGAAAATCGTCGCAGAACAATTGATTAACTTGTTCATTTGACTGGAGTTCCTGTCAACGCATTTTTTAAGTAAAGAATTAAAAATACATCGATTTACAGCATAATTGGTGTCTTGCGTGCTCACCCATCACCAAAAACAGTCTCGATTGGATGTGTACCGCGAATTGGAAGAACAGATAGAAAATGGACCAGATATTTTTTCAAAAATTATTACTGGTGATGAAAGCTGGTGCTACGGATACGATCTAGAGACCAAACAGCAGTCAAGCCAGTGGAAGACGTTTTTTTCCCCAAGTCACAAAAACTCAAAACAAATGAAGTCAAATGTGAAGAGATGTTCATTTCTTTTTTCGATGCTAATGGAATTGTTCACACACAATTTCTTCCCTCGCATCAAACTGCTAACCGGAAATTCTACCTGTCGGTACTGAAACGTTTGCGTGACGCCATTTTTGCCGGAGTGGGTAGTCGGAGTTCCACCACGACAATGCGCCCGCTCACACGGTCTGTCAAAAAATGGCATCACCCCGCTTCCCCATCTCCCTTACTCACCAGATTCTGCTCCGTGCGACTTCTTTTTTGTTTCCTTGCATGAAAAGAGAGCTTAAAGGAAAAGGTTTTGTGGACGTGGAAGAAGTGAAGAAAAAAACCAATGGAATCACTAAAAATCATTACGTTAGAAGAATTTCAGGACTGCTTCGATAAGTAGAGGAAACGTCTATTGTTGGTTCCACAATCGGATGAGACAATGGGCGAGATAAGGAAATACATTGCGCTTACGGGTTTTACGTTCGCTACTATTATGAGTCTTGTAAACCTCGACCGACAAAAATGAAGTACTAAGATACGTCTACAAAACATACACAGTAGTAACACTATTTTAATTCTCCACATTTTGGTATATTTAAAAAAAATTATCCCAAAAAATGAGTCAGTAAAAATAAAAAAAAGGTAATACAACCATCGCACACTCGATTTAGTACGTATTAAAATATAAACTGTCCTTACGCAAAGATTTCTTCCTCTTTAACAATAATTTTGTTTATTCATTTTGTCCAGATCACGTACATGATGTACATGCTATTTCCATTTAATAATATCCTTGTAATAACAAAATAAAAAATACAGTTTCATATCAAATTTTAATGTTTTTCAGTTGTGAGGCGTAAAAAGTAGGCTGCGAGAAACTTTTTCCCTATTAATAATAGACTAGAACATTAAGCAAGTCAATTGTACAGAAAGGTTCAAATTTAATTCTGATCTATCTTTCAATATTTTATCTTTATTGGTTTCCAAATTATTGAGCGAATCGTACAAATAAACTTCAACGGCTGCGCTGCATACTGGCCCTCATCCAATTCCCGTCCTTGTCAAACCCTGTTAATCATGAGTGTTTCAATTAATGCATTACATTGTTCCTAATTCGTTAGAAATGCAACTGTTATAATTTAAGACTTAAAAGAGTAAATCTCGTCCGTAGCACAGTACAAAATCAAGTGTGTGATGGTTTAACTACGTTTATTATTTTACCAACTCCTTTTTGGGTTAAATTTATTTAATATATACCAAAATGTGAAAATTTAAAATTCTGTTACTACTGTGTATATTTTGTAGACGTATCTAGTACTTCATTTTTATCGGTCCAGGTGTGCAAGTCGCATATTAGTAGCGAACATAAAACCCATAAGCGCAATGCATTTCCCTATCTCGCCCATTGTCTCATCCGACTGTGGAACCAAGATAAGTGCTTACCTTCAAATAGAGACTACGTTGAATGGGATACGTTTGTTAACTTTTAAAAATAAGTAAAACCGTTTATGTTTGAAAATACCGGTTATTTTATTGTATGAGTTACACTATAAATATATTTTGACTTACAAGTTTTCTCAAGACCACTTGGAACTCTTGTTTTCTTGTATTAAATCCATTAAAGGACATAATAACAATTTTAACGTTAAATAGTTTTAGTGAGCATTGAGAAAACTTATGTTTAGGTACAGTGTCCAGGTATCTAACAAAATTAATTGCTCAGAATTTGATTTCATTAACCAAACCTTAGTAGTGAGTTTTTCTGAAGTAGAGAAAGATTTCAATGTAACGGATATTGAAGAAATGGAAAACTTTAAGGGAATTATGAATATAGTTAAAGACGTTACGTTATACTATAAGGATAACATTCTGTATTATCTGTGTGGGTTTATTGTAAAAAAAAATGATTTCGAAGGTTAGATGTGAAGAGTGCATTCATTTAATGATAACAGATAACAATAACTAGAGCGTTTACACTCATTTTACTGATTATGTGTCAAGCGGAAAATTAATTAGAGCGTCACCAAACGTTTTAAAGGTTGTAAAATGTATGTATTATTTACTAATTATATCTGAACGGTAAACTTAATACCACAAAATGATTGTATCAGCTTGCAAAATCTTTGGCGGCACAGTGTTTAGAAAACATATTTCAAACAGTGAAATAACACCCATAAAACAACTGAAGCCAAACATAAAACAAATAGGCAAACGGACACCCATAACACTTACCTAATTAATAGGGACAATATTTTATAAACTCTTGTCTATTATATTGTTAAGTAAAGAACAGGTGCAGTTACCTTCTCTAAGCTTGATGTCCTCCAAAAATTAAATAAATTTGTATTATTTAGTAATGTTTAATTTTAACAATTTTTATACAATTAATATGTAGCTAATTAAATAAAATAAAAATTTTAATGAAAATTACCATTCCTATTTGAACATTTTAACCACCATGTTGAGCGTATACGCCAGCTTCTTTTACGCAATAAACATTTTAAGGTTTACAGCTCACGTCTTATATTCTTTGTTTCCCATATTTTTAATCTTTATTCGTCTGGCTTCAACAATAAATGTTCATAAATAAGTATTTATGAACGCAACAGAACTTAGCGATAAACTGAAATAACGTGTCAGAATACTGAAATCTTACAGTGAAACAAATAGGCCTATGTTTATTTTGGAAAAGAACTCAATAAAAACCTCCTACTTTGGAGTAATTAATTAATGTTAAAATATGACATAGCTATACCATTTAACGCAATATGTGCTCCGCTGAAGCAACAAAAGCTATAACGAAGCAGAAAAGTCAGACTTTGTACAGGTACAGTGTACAGCATACGCATTATTCTTGCCCCCCATTGGTGCAGCTGTCGGACCGAATTCATGAATGCAGCACACGATCCACATAGCATACATACATCGATAGCCTACCCCGACTAGCGTAATCCCTACCGACAAACGTAATGAAGAAAAATTGTACTTTACACAAGCCCTGTGCGTGTTACTGACTACTCTTAGAGAACACCAAAAAATTTAACTTGACGTTGAAAAGTTACATTGAATGCAGTAGAAACCTGAAAGTTTGAAATTTAACGATAATGTTGGAAAATACTCAAAGCAAGCTATGGTGAAATAGGAGTCAGCCTAAAAACCCCAACTATGTAGCCTATACTGGTCCAATAAACGATTAGCATGTTATATTTCCCGCTAAAAAGTATCTGTAGATAACTTGTTAATTTTAATTTAAAAGTACAGCGTTTTAACAAAAAGAAAAAAACGTAAGAAAGTTTCGTTATTTCTTTAATTCCTGTGTAAGCTGCATTAGGACTGTGAGCAATAATAATTTTTTGTTTGTTTGTGTACTCAGTTCTAAACAACTTATGACTTTTATCATACATATGAATATAAAATATAGCGGAGTTGCAACTGTAAGTCTCTGTGTCTATTTGGCAATAAATACATGCTTACTCTAAAGCAAACGGAAATTATGCTGTTGCGCACCACTATATAAAAATTCCTGATTAGCCCAATTGATCCTCTTAGCTTATGATCAGATCGTAGATGTTGTCACCGGACAAAAGGCTTGTCACATGACAAATGGCGCCAATCTTACAATTCTTAGTGTTTTTGGTGACCCTAAAAAGGGCCGTGTTGCGAAAACCCTGATGTTGGTTGTTCCGCCCGAGCCGCGCTGAGATGTTCGGCGGCTGCGCCCGCTGTTCGTGGCGTACTGCAGTCCTCCTCTTCTTTCGGCATCGTTTGCGTCGAGTCCGCTGCCTGCCCAGCGACGTCTATCGCTGGCGCGGTACAGGTAGTGCGAAGACGCAAGAACGGCGGTTCTATTCTTCGGCTGTTCCTTCCGGCTGACTCCGCGTCGATGTCGTCCGAGAGAGGAGAGGAAGTGCGTCCGATGGCGTGACGATGAAGTGCTTTCGCGAAGTGCTGGTGGCGAAGTGCGCAAAAAAATACAATCCAATCCAATCGTAGGGTAGCTGCTGGACGTGCCCCAGTGGTTGCAGTGTCCGGGTGAACCCGATGACTGCCTGATGCGTAAATACTTGGTAGACTTGCGCTAGAATAAGGATAGAGCCCTCTTTCTAGGAGGGATGGAAGCTGGTAATGTATTGCAAAACAGCGGAGGGATTCTCAACGGCTGGAAAGATTTTTTTTTTTTTTAACTTGGAGAGGAAGGATTTTGACAAGAGGCCGTTTCACTTGTTAGGTAGGGACGAGAAGGAGTGTCACTTCCTTGATTAGAATGGTGAAGAGTTGAGAGTCAAGCGCCGCACGGGCGTGGGTAAGGGGCAGATGTTTGTTGATATATCTATGGGGGGGGGTCGTCGAGCAGAGCTTTCTAGGAGGTGGGCCGTCGTCTGCACTAAGGCGGCTGAGGTAAAGACAGGAAGAGGTAGAGGCATGAGTGAAGAGTTTGAGCGCACAAACTCATCCACAGAATTAACTTTCAACCCTCGTCTGATAACATCATTCCTGACATACCAGGAAGTGTTGGAGTTGTACCGGATGGTGCGAGATTGGAAAGCTTCCAAGCGCACAACAATGTAGGGTCGTAACAGGGATTAAAATGAGGGAACTGCGTACGTAAGGATTGCTCTAATAGCACCCAAAGGCACTGAACTCCGATGTGAGATAAAAGGAAATAGTTTGTATTTGACGCCACGGGCTTTCTGGAGATACTGAGAGACATGGGCAGTGAAGTTAAGGCGCCGGTGCTCAAAAAATTCTACTGGCACTCTTTTTGTGCCCTGACCGGGATCGCTGATTTGCTCGGTCCGAGCACGTGAGGTGTCACGTCTCGGCTGCTGATCCCTGATTGGGTCGCTGTGTGTTTGTCAGGTGTCACGCGCCGCGCCAATGGTACCGGAGAGCAGACGTAGTGTTTTTCGCTGTGGTACAGCTGCTGCCCTGCTGCCTTCGTTTTGAAGAGGACAGTACTACATCTGCTGCCCTGCTTGCTGTGAATACATCAGGCCCAAATAAGATAGAAGACATCAACTCAGCTGGCTGGTGAACGGAGCAGCCAGCACAAGAACAGCTGAGTCGTCGGACCTTCTAAGGGCCACCAGCCAAGCCGATCCTTCTCAGGACCAACATCTCGCCTGTTGAAGAGGAGGAAGCATAGCCTCCCAGAACTCTATTTGCGCAGCGCACATTGCTCGCTGACGCTCAGGCTCTTAGGTAGCGCTGCCCCGGACGATCCTTGCGAGCCCCCACCAGTGCTAAGCGAGCTTGGATATCGCCGGGGTAAAGAGGCCGGTGGACACCTCTCTTGGAAAGAAGAGGTATCTAACGAAGCCGGTCATTAGCTCAGCTCTAGTAGACAGCCTGAGCGCTCCAGCTCCCCTACTCGAGGTCCGGCTCGGCCGGACTCTAGGTCCCTGGTTACCGCCGGAGGCAGCCTGGCTGCCTCTGGTTGGCGAAACTCCCCCTCGTTGGCGGACATGCCTGGTACGGGCGAGTCAACGAGCACGTAGTCGCTCGCCACTGCCATGCCCCACTCGAGCGACTCGCCGAGTTCTCCGCTCATGCCTGCGGACCAAGTCGATCCCCGGACGGTTCCGCTGCCCGGTGACGAGACCGACGCTTTCGTGGAGGTTGGGCCACGGGGGCGCCCGGTTAAGAAACCGAGGCGGAACGGATCCTCCTCTACCTCTTCCTCGGCGTTCGCCATGGAAGTTGTCCCCGCCGATGGCGAAAACGGCACGGAGCCGACTGTGCCCGGCGATACCCAAGCACCGCCGGCCACTGGTCGCATCCCGCCCGTGTTCGTTCACGGCGTGAACAACGTCACCGGTTTTTACCGGCAACTGATAGTGGCTCCCTGACTTTCCCCGGCCAACGTTGACTTGAAGCTCCTTGGGGGCGATACAGTCAAGATCGTTGTCCGAGGTCTGGACGTGTACCGCAGTGTCATGGCGTTCGTCGAATCCACCAACATGCAGTTCCACACCTTCTCACCCAAGCACGTGAAGCCTCTGTCTTTTGTGCTCCTGAGGCTTGGACGTGGACTCTCCTCTCGAGGAAATATTCGATGAGCTGCGCAAGCTGAGCTATCCGGTTCGCTTGGTGCATCGAGTATTTGCTCCAGCCGGACCAAGGTGTCCAATTCCCCTGGTCCGTATGATGGCGGAGAATAGCGAGGCAGGCGCAAGCCTACTCTCTCTTACGCGGCTTTTTGGATTCCGCGTTAAAGTGGAAAGAAGCCGCGCTCCCGGGGGTCTGCCTCAGTCTTACAGGTGCCAACGCTTCGGGCACCACTCAGAGATATGTTCAAACGCTCCTGCGTGCGTGAGGTGCTCTTTACCACACGCCAGTAAACATTGCGATGCACCTGCTTTCAAAAGGTGCATCAACTGTGGCGGAAGTCACCTCGTCAACTACCGGGCATGCTCGGTGTTTCAGCGGGAGCTCGAGCGGCGAAAGCCAAAAAGGGCGCCTGCCACCACCGAGGCATCCGGAAGCTAGTTCTAGACCTGCAACCGAGCAGCCAGGCCCTTCGCCTCCTGCTACGGCTGCCGTGTCTTCCGCCACAGTTGTAAACAAGCAACATAAACGTAGTAAAGGCCCGAAGCAAATACCTGAGGTACAGGCAACCCCGACTCAGGCTCCTTTCCAGGACAGTCTCATTCTAAGGACAGTCAATTCGTCATCCAACATCGGCAATAGTTTCGTTAATATTAGTACAAATTATTTATTCTTTAATACTCTTGTATAATAGTTGTACTTTTACAGTTATTGAAAACGTCGTAAAATATTTCTTCTTCCTCCCAGTATGGAAAGCTTCCCTCATAAAATTTCTTGTTCAGGTTGTTTTTAAAATGAAGTTTTCTGGCTTTGGAAAGAAAAACAAGGTTACTTTGCCTGTTTCAGCCGACATTTTAAAAAGTTCTCACGGCAATTGTCGATACTGTTTCTTATTGCCTGACCTGTTTCACTGTAAGCAGCAAAACATTTTTTAATAGACCTCTAACAACGTTAGAACTTCTTTATTGTTTACTTGAGTAGACGCATTATATTAACTTAGCGTGTTCAAAAACTTACAACGAGCGCTGTTAGTTATAAACAAATGAATGATAAAGTACATAATTATATATTATAAATTTATAATTTAATAAGGGTATCGACTATATGAGTTAACTTTTCTAGTGGTGCCGGTCATAATAAAAACTCAGTCTTATGCAAGTTTTTAAAATTGTATTTAATCTCATAATCATGTCTACAACACAAAATACTGGAGAGTATAATTTTAATAGATTTTTCCCTAGTAAAGCCGTGTTAGAACAAATTAACTTATGGTACCTACATATATTGTTGTGAGTCACAGACACATACGTTATATAAACTACACACTACAGTAAGATATATTACACATACACATACTATATCTAACGTTCAACACATATAATAGGTTACGTTCAAAACATCTTGTTGCCAAACTTGTTCAAAATGAGATTAACTTTAATGGTAAATTGGCGTCAGAAAGTACCAAGAACTTAAAAACCGTTTTTCGGCGTTAGGCGGTTCCAATATTTTTAGAACAACAGCTTACCAAACGTTTTTGTAATTGAAAAAAAACTGTCATGAAATTCGAAGTTTTAAGAAAAAAATAGTAGGTCTACACAATAGTTCCTAACCAGCGATACTCATACCGCTGGATATTTTCTTCTGGAGACGTTTAAATATGTTTGAAATTATATTTGTAAGTGGTCACATTATCTGTCAATTGTTGATTTTCAATATAAAATGAACAAAGCGTTTTGTTACGTTTGCACGTCACTATTTTCTGAACTTGTTTTCAGGGCATGTACTAATTACCTAATCAGGAGTACTAATTATATTTTGAACAAAATATTTTAATTTAATCTCGTCTTAGGAGCCTATCTTGCTTATTTTGTAAACCACTTCAGTGGTAGAAAATGAGGCCATAAAAATAAAACCTATGTTTTATTAGCTATCAAGAGCTAATCAGTTTGGTATTTCCTGGTCTTACATGTCTTGTTAAAACAACCAAGGGGAATATAAGTTGATTAGATTGGTTATCTTGTTAAAGCGCGTGTTTTAAATTTTACACACTTTCCATACATACTTAGAGCATGGTTATTGTAGAATGCAACTTTAGTTAACGTTTTATGTAAATTCAGGAACCAGTAACTACCTGTTATTTAGTCATTAATGTACGTTGCTTAATTATAGTTTAAGATGTATTGCAACTGCAAAATGCCCAGAAAAATAAATAAATGTCTTACCTTAATGTCTACATATTTGTTTTAATAGTATAAAACATTTATAACCAAATCGCTCTTTTCTTTACAAGTAAGTAATCAAATAATATAATCGTTTCATAGAAATCTGACAAATAATATGATGTATTTAGAATACCATGTCATAAGAAGAACCGTACACAATAGTACATAAAACTTATAATGTATTTTTTTTCAGAAACGACCTTAAAATAATAAACGAAGAATGTAGACATGTACATGTAGATATGTATACATGTTAGGCCTATATATTGTTATACAGTGTATGACAATAATTTGTGTCGATTTTAAATTTGTGTTTTAGTCTTTCGATTATATTATATTATTGTTTGTATAATGAAAGACGCGACCATTAATTAATAAATCACAATACACTTGTAAGAAAATGCAAATTATTGGTAAAAGACTGTATAAATTATTAGATTAATAATTTCAATAACGTTCTAACATCTAATAAGAACTTCACAAATCCTATAGAATTTTGTTTAAAAATTAAGTTTCTTCAAGCTTGTTTTTGTAATGATTTGCGTGTAAAAAAGATACAGATGTTTATCATTCTTAGCTGCAGCGGCTGTAAAAGATAATTGGATTGCTTTCTTAATGTCGTTATGTAAGTACGACGTTGCATAGAATATATTATCTGTACAGAAAACTCTACTAAGGAGAAATTGAAATTCGCGTACCGAAATAGATACTTGCTTTACACTTAACTTAATGTTTATACTTTTTACTTGTATATTTCCTTTTAACGTTTAACGTAACCTATTATATCTTTATATAATATATAGTTGTATAATGTGTGTATCTGTGACTCACTACAATATTATATTATATAAATACCATAAGTTAATCTATTACAACACAAAGCCACTATAGATGTCATGGAACTTTGTACAATCAAAATTATATCTCGTATTTTATGTTGCTCGTTAAGTTAAATAAAATGTTTATATTATTTGAATGTGCAGTGCAATACAGGTTTAGTAAGTTACAAGTATTTTATATTCATATCAGCTTTTATAGCTTACAATTTTAACATTTGTTTATAGATTCATAATATAACAAAAACAGCAAGAGTATGGGAGTAATGTGTAACGTATCAGGTTATTATTGAACGTTTTTAAAACTGCAGAACAAGCCCACAGCAGCTGACAAAAGTGTCAAACAAAAAAGAAACTTGTTAATGAGCTGTCTCTATAATGCATATAATCTTTCAAATACATTTAGAAGTACACAGGGAACTGTATGTAATAATAAAACTTCATCCTGGCACATATTGTAATAATATATATAATCTTTAGTGTTTATGTTTAAAATATTATTTGAAATCTTAAAGGTTGTAGTTGTTGAAAATTGAAAGTTACTAATTTTATAAAGTAGTTAAAATGTAGCATCAGATGTTATTAAAAGTGTGTTTACAATTGCAAAATTATAATTGTCTGAAAAGAATTCCCTTAGATAAAAAATAAAATAATTGCGTGAATATTATTTGAACACTAACGTTGTTTAAATTTAAAAATAAAGTGTACTAGCTGGTCGCTTGATGATGGTGACCGTCTTGCTGATGCTAGCAGCGAAACTCCTCCTCCAGGTTGACAGTCGTCTAAGTACGTCAAGTCTAGTAACGTCTGGACAATAGAATTAATAAAATACACTTCCACGTACCTGTTCGTGTTCTCTGGAAGTTCAGAAGTTCAATACAGCAATAAGCTGCCAAGACGGTTTACAAAACCAACTCACTTTATCTACAAGGTTAGGTTACCTTGTTTAATAATGGGCGCCACACAGGTTTATTTCGGGAAAATCCCGTGGAAAATCCATTAATAGAATCAAATAATAATTTTAAAAAGTCAAAACAGTGTTTATTGCCCTTATGGCAATGCAATTCAACAATATTTAATCACAACTGAAGGTTGTTTTGATTCTTCTGAATGAAATATTTATCTGTTTTTTAGAAATAAATTAAGTCAAGTTATGCTGCTAATAATGGGGTTTTATTTGTACCCTTGATAGTGAATTCAAACAAATATAATTAAAAGAATACATTGATGTACGATTGCAAATATTTTGTTACATACCCTATACAACTGGCTCAGAGCATAAACAATAATTCTGGTTAAGTCCAGATACTCTTTACTTTAAACATTAATATTATTTATATCTCAGGCGTAAGTTCTTTGAAACACAAAAAAGAATGCTCATGCCTACACAATAGCTAATTATTTTCTGATATAATATCGACTAGTAATGCCTTTTAGTTTACTAATATAAAAATAAAACCTATTTTATAGGTTAGGCGTTCGTCACGCTTGATTCATGATTTACAAAGTTATATGTTGAGATCACTTATGACTAACATCCAACTTAAATAGGATTGACAAATCCATTAAATAACTTCAGACATGGTGTGATACAGAAAATGTTTCAGTGTTATGCGTCAGTACAGATTTGTTTATCAAAACATATAGGTTATTGCACTCGGTGTAATGAATAAATTGTCACCCTGTTACCTTTGTGTTTTTAATCTTTCGATTAAAATTCAATTAAACACATCAATGATCGGATTATAATGATCATTGTTATTCACTACACACGCACATGAACAGAGAATATTGGCCCGCTTCTGACTAAAAGGACCTTATATGATATTATTTAATTATTTCTTCTGTTCGTTATTTTCCCGCACTAAATAAAATAATACTGCACTTAGACGCACTGGTTCTTTGTAGAATATCTTGTAGTTACTTTTTGTTGTTGCCGAAAAGATTCCATCGATGCAATATTACAATGAAGCTATCAGTTAGAAAATTTTGATGAGACGAGCGCACCTGCCGCTCCGGATGAAAGTAAAAAGTGTCTAACGGTAATAAGCCGCTTTTCCTTATATACCCTATGCTTTGATCAGCCTTAGGCGATTGTTTTACTTATTAAGCTATTTTCTGATTGGCTTAGCCAGGCGTTACGAAAGTGACGTATTGTCCTTCCAACTGTCACTAACGGTTTTTTAACCGACTTTCGCCAGAATGATTGACAGCCGTCGTTGTTGTTAGTGTTGATAAACAGATTTCTTATGCATTTTGTGCAAATGATGCTAACGCCTGTCACGCATTTATTATAGTTGCGATCGGGGTCGTATCGCTATCAAATTAAAGGATATTTTTTCCTCTTCAATTTGATATAGTTTGACACTGGTTTATTTACACTTTTACTGACATTGTTTAATAAACAATGTTCAGGTACTCGGCTTCGCGCTGTCGTCTGCTAATCGAAGCCGGCGATTACACTCTCTTATTAATATTGTTTGTGTTCCACATCGCGTTTTTTTCACTTAAACGTTTATGTTAGAACACTATTATATCCGTACTGATATTTATTTACTGAATATTATGATTAAACCTTAACTTATACATTGCTATTAACTATACTTACTCACTATGACATTTTGTTTCACATTATTTTGCTCCATGCTATTAATTAACAATTGAACTATTAATCGTATATCAAATTAATAATGCTTATCGCTATGTTTGGGTATGAAGATTGTTCAGTGTATGTGATTTACACTTCTAGTACTTTCTACTAATCACCTTACTGATGATTGTTTGTTTTAGGCATTGCTGAGGCATACCGTTTGTATCGGATTTATGCCTTAATAACATTTATTAGTTTACAATTCGGTACTTTGATGAGGTAGCTTATTTGTATAAGGTTCCCTCTTACAAACATTTTTACTTGTCATAAGCACATTTGAGACTGTAATACAGCTTCATTCTCATATTGTGGCCATAGCTAATCTTAGTTCTTGGCAATAATAGTTACTAGTCATAGTTGATTTATTCTCAGCCAAATGCTGATGCTGATATCACATTATTCGGATTCTTATTTAATTATTTTTATTAACATATCACATTTCATTTAAGTTATTCACTGACTCGCTTGACAGCTTAAAGTGAATTTAATTTGTCCATTAGTTTGTGTCAGTTATAGTATGGTTGTAGTGTCAAGCAGTATTTAGGTTTACTGCTTCTTGTGGCACTTCTTCTTCTTTCTTCTTCAATGGTTCCTCTCTTCTTGGCTACTCTTATCATTATATTATCTATTTACATTACTGCTATGTATTTATTAAATCTGATGGTATATGTCTAGGTTATGTAACATCTGGTCATGTTACAATATATATTACCCTTTGTCAACATAAACTATCATCCTGTTACCACTTTTTTCAAAATAAATTCTTTGAAAAATACACAGTTTCTTGTAATAAAGACATTGCGTCAATATATCCGTAGCAAACAGTTCTGTTCTGTATTCCATTTGGAAGAAAATATATTTTAGTGAAGAAAACAGTCTTTGCTAGCAATTTTGTAAACAACACTGGTGTTTGACATCTCATAAATTAGGGTTCTTAGAAAAGCTTACGTTTCTGCTAAGTAATTTTCTACTGAAAGGTCCTAACGTACTTGACAGTTTTAACAGTAGGTGTGACAAAATAGTAAGTGTCCAGGGTTGTACAAAAAAACGTAGATCGCTTTGATGCCTGGACGTGCACAATCAGCATTCTGGATCGAGGAAGAAACTTTGACTAATCAGACAATACAGTATGTTACATACAGAATAAAAAAATAGTAGATAGAGGAATAGGTAAAAACAGCGTTAGGAGTATTTATTTGAAGAGAATGAAGAAATCCGTCCCTTATACCTTTAGAATGTCGTAATTCAGTAGTCTTAGTCAGTCATTGTTACAGTCACTTGAACAGTTGTACTCCGCTACTCATAAGAAAAACAAATGAGGGTTATATATTGAAAGTTGCTCCTGGTAATAAGTTCACATCGCAATTAGTTCGGACCAGTAATAGCTCATATTATCGAATCTTAAAATTGAAGAATTATTACTTGCATTTTAAATAGGTTTTTTAGTACAGTTCATATTATATAAAGGTCAACTGCAACTATAACCTTTTTTACGGACAATTGGTGAAAAATAATTGTAACAAAATTCAAAATCGCTTTGCGGATTGTAATTTTTATCGGTTAATCAGTGCAATTTCTGCTGCTAGAAGCAACAGTTAAAACTAAAACAAGCTACTTATCACAGCAAGTTAAAATTAACATGAGTTTGTGCAGAATGATGAAAACTTAGAATTCGTAATTGAAAACGATGAAAGCGCCTTTGTCATATTAGAGAACTCAACTACTTATTTTGGTTAATCGCTCAAGTGCGGTTTTTAAATTAATCATGTAACTCCAAACGTTTAAGAATACTAGACTTGTTTACGAGTTCCTTCTACAAAGCTGTAGAAAGGTATAGAGGAATACCGATGGAAGTTATCTGTAATAACTGATAACTTCCATAGAGTATAACACAGTGCATGCTAGTAATAAATTGCAGAGTAGGTCTAATACGTATTTCGTTTACAATATCATAATAC
This sequence comes from Magicicada septendecula, assembly GCA_034769895.1. Classification (NCBI taxonomy): domain Eukaryota; kingdom Metazoa; phylum Arthropoda; class Insecta; order Hemiptera; family Cicadidae; genus Magicicada; species Magicicada septendecula. Next base: position 273,705,113 of record CM068374.1, read on the forward strand.
CATCTTAAATATATATATATATACACACATTAAAATCTTTTGAATAATTAACGCCTGCATATAACTAGTCGTTCTGTTCGGTCGGTTTAGAATTATTATTATGAAGATTTAATTTATAGTTCAAGTTGTTTCAAAAAAGGTTTAAATGCTGAAAAATGTTTAAGTTCTTTTTTCGAAGCACTGGTTGGTTTAGATTTAAATTACCACTTACTTACCGATGTCAATCTTCTAATGTAGATCTTCTCTTTCTGTAATGTATTGAAAACAGCACAACACAATTCATATAATATTTACCACTTGTTTGTATGTTAAAATTGTGTAAATAAAGTTAATCAGTAAATAAGACTGTTTTGAAATTATTCAAAATCTTGGCTGCTTACTTGCCTTACTGCCAATCTGTGAAATAAATGCTCTGTTGTGTTGTTAATATAGTCTACCTTTAAATAATGGACTGACCCGATTATATATTGAATGTTAATTTATTAATTGTAATTCAATTAAAGTTCAATTTAAAACCCTCGCAAAAGTTTTTTAAAACATTAAAACAATTCAAAATCGTTACAGATATTCTTAAAACTCAGGGCTGGTAACACTGATTTTTATGTTGTGATTCTGTAACATGATTTGGTTAGATTTCTTATTTATAATTAATAAAATCGTGAGTTCTTTGAGTATACAAGATACTTACTACAAAAAATGCTTAAATACGATAATGACGTATTGTGGAGAGTTGTTAAATAAAATAGAAAAAGGTCAATTATAATTGTAAACAATTGTACAAGACACGCTTGCATTCAAATTTGCAGGTTATGGTATCGCATGTGCAATACGATTATTATTTCTGCATATCGGAATAAAATTCCGTTAATGGTTATAAAAATTAAAATATAATGACTGATTTATAATATCAGTGCAATTAAAAATAGTTATGCTTTCTTGAATTGAAAGCTTTGCACTGTATCAATTGTGTACATTTCAACAACAGGTAGGTTAGAATGAAAATGTTTCTAAGTTAATTGATAAAAATATCTGAATTAAATTCATAAAATCTCATCGTTATTTACAATATAGTTAATGACATATTTACTAATATTTGATTTATTAATATTAACTTTATTGACAGTTTTCAAATATTATTAAGAATCGAATTTTCTTTCGTTATCTTTAAGGTCAAATCAGAATCTATGTTCAAATACATTTGTGTTAATTAATTAGTAATTTTTTCATTTTGATTCTTTTTAAAATTTATAATATTTTATTTAAAAAAATATTATCTTATTATCACTTTTCATTGCTGGGATTATACACTAGCAATGATAATACACTAAGTCTGTTAGCACTATTTACACTTCACACGTTTTGGAGGTTATGACGGTAGGTTAGTTATCTGTCTAGTATGGGGGGGGGGAAAGCACATTGTTATTAATTGTTATTAATATACTATCAGCGGAGAAACGTTCTGTTCGCGTCGATGTCCAGTTTCTTAGTGAAGCCACGCTTAGCTCCTTTGGCCGGGGTCTGCTTGGAATCAGCGTCTCTGATTGGCTGAAAGTCGTTTAAACTTGTCCCCATATGCCACAAGAAATTAATAATTTTTATTTCTCAGCGTCTGTTTTTGGGGTTGAGAGTATAAAAAGGAAGCCATCAATTCTTTTGTAATTGACTGAATAATTATGATTGCTCATAACCATCTTAATGTACCTCCGATTCGAAAACTAATAGTATCATGTTATTTCGGCTGCTTTGCTCCTTATTTTGAGTCCACTATTTTCGTTCATGATTAAACTAGTTAGACTTTCGTTGATGCACTTTCAGTTTTTCATATTTAAACATAAGTTTTTTCACTTTTATTGTATCACATGATACATATATCACTTATTGATTATGCTTGAAGTCATTTTTTCTCATTAATTATTTCTTAAATGCTAAATATTTACAAAATTCAATAATACACTTTTCAGGCGAGTAGGCCTTAAATATCCATGCATTATTTCTTATTATTTAGAATATATATTTCACTCTCACACAATTCTATTGTGTTTAGTTTATACCTCAAACGATTCTACACATTTGGTGCAGTTTTGTAGTTACTAACATATCTTAGTTTATTTACTATAAATGGTTTTATCACACCATGTCAGGTGTCCTGTCATTCCGACACTCTTATTTTACAAATAGTTTTGTATTATGGATGTATTTTCTTCCATTAACTGGTATTTCATGTTCGTTTACATCTTATTTTGGATATTTAGTATTCCCTGCTGGGCTAATTACTCACAAGTGTCTGTTGGACTGTTGCATTCATCTATCTTCATCTGACATGTACTATTGTTTTTCATAATTATTACATAAATTTATGCATTTACTGTTTGTTAAGTGTTCTCAAAGAAGTATCGAGTATTCTTGAAACTACTGTTATACTATTTTCCTCTTTCTGAATAGTTTTAATTGATAGTTTTTTATGTAATTCTGTCAGTTTCTCTGTAATTTGGTATTTTGGCTGCTATTTGTTTATAAAATTTAAAGTATATTGTTGTGTTTTCTAGTTCATATTGGGTTTATTCTACTCATTATTTATTCTAGTTTGGTTGTTGCATTATGTAAATACTTTTATCATAATCGTTAATTGTGATTCTTTGTTGCAAATTCTGCTCAGTTGTGGTTATGTGTATATCACTGTATTACAACAATGCCTATATGTGTTAGTTTGGTTTCTTGTGTATTTTCTTACATATTTACCATAATTGGTATTACTATTATCTAGTACAATGGTTTTATGTATTTTATCTCTATTACTGACTATTTGTTTACATAGTATTATCTAATTATAATTGGTTATTGGTATATATTGGATGGTTACATTTGGTTTGGTTGACTGTTTTTAATCTAATACATGTTGTTTTATTTCTGATATTCTAACAATTACATTCTGTTGATTTTACTTTCCACTCTCCTGAAATCTAAATGTGTGTTTTGCAATGATTTTATATTTAGAGTCAGTCATGGTAGTTACAGGTAATCAGTTCCATTTACTTTCATATTTGAGCAATTATTTCTGCACTTAACTTCAGTTCACTTGTTGTCTTTATTATATTTTATTATATTATACTTTTTACTCATAAATAATACACTTATTGTCTGTGTTGGTTTATTCGAGGTTATTGTATAAAATTGTTGTCACTTAATATTTCCACTTTCTGCAAATACTACACTATCATTGTTTTTATTTGATTATTTCAGATCGTTGGATATTGATATTGTTACTTGTAGGCTTACACTTTCTATAAATCATACACTATCATTGTTTGTGTTGGTTTATTTTAGCTCGTTGTATAATAATATTATTTAATTCACTTTAAGTAGCACACTTTTATTGTCTGTGGTTGCTTATTGAATTATTATATTGTCGAGAGTTTTGCTCTTGGTCACTTGGAGTTTCCTCTCAGGTTCTTCCTGGTGTGGTATTATTCCTCACTTATTGGGTACTCTTCACACTGGTAATTTTTTCTTCTTATTTGTTGGATATTTTCCTCACTTATTAGATACTTTCCCACACTTATTGGATCTATTTGGTCATGGTTCCTAACGTAGTTACTTGGTTTCACTTTTCCTTCTGTTATAACTTTGACTATTTATTTAATCACAACTCCTTCCTTTGTAGGGTGCTTAGTTTCCTTAACATTATTTATTCATGGATATACAGGTTTTACTTTGACATTTTAGTGTTGTCTTTCCTCTTGTTAGTGTGTTTGGCTATATTAGTTTAGATATGTTTATGGTAGATCTTCATTTGGGTATTTTTTATTATATTTATGTAACGGTATTTTTTGATGCGTTACAATATAATTATTTGAAGCTAAACGACAGATTACAGAAGTGATTGCTTGTATGTCTATACTTCTCTGTTATAGCACGTAAATGATTTTATAGAAATCATTACAATCTGTAGACCTTCAATTGTTTTCTATTTTTCAGTGAACGACGCGTTTATAGAACAAGAACCTTTTCTTTGGGGGTTAATATTTTCTCAATGTAAGAGATACGGTGTATTGTGTTACAATGCGACTCACGACTGACCTTACACTTGTTACAAAACAGATAACGTATAGATTTGTTTAGATGCGTGTGTAGATAGATTAGAAGTTGATATACTCAAGTCGAGTACGCAATGTTATTGTTTATAATTATTAGAATGGGATTATTAATAAGATTGAATGGGTGTTCACTTTTAAGGTTTGTCGTTTTAAAAGAGTATTTATCACTTCACTGTCAACCTCCCCACTTACCATATGTGGATGTCTTCAATATTCTCGTTGGTGACTTCTTCTACTGCAAAAACACTGAATACACATATATGGATATTCCGTTTGAATATCATAAATAATGCACATGCACAATAAAATAAATTAAAAGTTTAACCGCAATTTGAATGATATTGGTCATTCAGATCCTACCGCCACCTTATGAGGAGACTGTTCGTGAAAAATTAAACTACTTTATCTATTATAAAAAAAATTAAAAACTCTGTTCCACTGGTAAATAAATTGGGGTTTATTAACAATTATTAAATGCAATGAACGCTTTTAAAAAACAATCAATAATATCTTTACAAACAATAATAACTTTAAACAATTCCTGAGATCTCTGTACCTCAAGGCTGGTAACACTGAAGTATGGTACTATGTTTTTGGTGAACGAGGTTATGTCCACTTTATTCAGTTATATTACCAAATTGGTGAGTTCTTTGAAGATACATGATACCAGATTACGAGATGCGATTTTAATTAACAATGTTTAATTATATATTACTATAAAAAACAAACAAAATTTAAAATTGTAAAACTCGGTACCATAACCGATATATCGTACTATCGTACGCTAGGTTAACGCATAAGCAGTTGTGGTCAAAACACGTGCTCTGCGCTTGCACAGTTAAAAATATTATTATTATTTATTCATTACTATCAAAATCATGTACTGGCAAGAGAAAAAGTCTAGATAAAAAAACTCTTGTTATAGCTTTCATTTAATTAAAATTATTTGAGAACAGAATTATTTCTTGGTGACAAAATTATAATCGTCAGTTATAGGTTAGTTACCTAGTAAACGTAAGTAATTATTTTGAATAAGTATATTACTTATTAAATTCTTAATAATATGAACATAAACATTTGATTTATAAGTCATTTGACGCATAGTTATCAGTTCTTTAGAATATTCGCACAATAAAACAATTATTCGTTAATTCAAAAAGTTTAGTCAAGTAAGCGACTATATACTATATATTGATGATCGGTATTCAAATTAATTCCGACCTTCTCAATTATTATTCAATTGTAAAATATTTATTTTTAAATTAATCATTGTGCTAATTCATTTGTTGGGCACTGATAATTCTTCATCATAGTTTAAGCACTTTCGTATTTTTGACTAGTGCAGTCCAAAATAATAAACTTCGTTTACTAACGAAAGTTATTATTTTTCATGAATTTCTTTTTAAATTAATTAAAATATAGTACTCCCTGTTTAACAACACAAAACACGACCTTTATTATACACTGGTCGAGTTATTTTCACTGTTCACTTAAAGCACTGGACACTCGTTAATGTATTGTTGTGTATAGGTTAGTGTATGTAAACTGATTACTGTTTGTGACGCGCACATTTTGAAATAATTTTGACGACTTCTTGCGTGAACCTTCCGTGTTGAATGATACAGAATTCGAATGATTCCTTCTCCGAAGCGTCTCCTTCTCGTCTGGTCATTTTAAGCCATTTGATTGGTTCACAAGGTCAAACTCTCAACCCCAAAACACTTTGGTCAAATTAAACTTTTAATTTTTTACAATTTATCGCGTGGGTTCGAGGCTATGAGTGACGTATGCATTGATACTCAAAATGACTGAAAAGTTTATAATTGTCATAACTTTCTTATCAATTGTCGTATCGTCGGATGGTTAGTGGCATTAAATCGCGGACACTTGTGGCTTTATTTTAAGTCTAAACAAGGACTAAATCCGTTCATTATTAATTCACTTAGCCATCCCAAAACTCATACGGTGATTCTTAATATAAATAAGTTTGTTTCACCATATTTTGTTACAATTACACTATAACACTCATTACGAAATATCTCTAGTCCATATCTCTTTCGTTTTAGTACATAAAATAGTTGTAATTACAATTTAAACAATATTTGGTAATGGCGTCCATAGCGACCATATTCGATTGTTTATAACTACATGTAACGGTATTATTCCTTACCTAATTACATTTGTTTGCTATCCTAACACTAATATGTACATTTATTTACATTTGTTCACATTTTATTTTGCAAAAATGTTATTTTTTATATACTTATAGTATTATCAAAAATACCTTCTGTTCTCATTTCTCTAATTTGTCACTTTTTGAATTGTTTTATTATACAAATGATATAATGTTAGTATTTAAAATAGTGTACAATTGTTGAACCTTGTTGGTTTAATGTATTTATCAACCATTCGTTATCTGAAAGCTCTTCAATTCATAGTACAATGTTTATTTACATCTGGTTTGATAAATGCAGTTAGTTAGTTTATAATATTTCAATTATAAAACTACTACTATTACATTTGAGATGTGTTCTCATAGCAGTATCAGACATTTCTCTAACTACTGATAACATTTTTCATAGTCCGTTGATAAGTTTTGATATTGCTTTTTGATTAACTATCTTGTCACATTGGGTTCTGTTCTTTGGCTTTATGATATCATATTCAATCTGATTCATTTGCTGTGTATTTCAGTACACATGGTATTTTAATGTTTTGCATTATTATTCATAATTAGTCTTTGTTTGAAACAATTGTTGATAGTTGCTTGGTTTAACTAATATACATGATTTTATGTTATAGGTGCACTTTCTATGAGGTTATGTGTCAGTTGTCTGACAACAATGTGCAACATATTCTTATGCAGTATTTGACTCCACTATTACCATTTCATTATGGCATTCTACTACAATGGTTTAATTATTAAGTAATACACATGTTTACACTATTTGTTGAAACAATAACACAGGTATTCTTAGTCTAATAAGATTACATTTCTTGGTGAGTTGCACCTAGTTTTTGGTACATTGATTGTTTTATATCTAACAAATTAGCTTATTTGCTACTATTTGTTCTGGAATTCATCCATATTTTGTCCTGTCTTGCAGTGGCATACAGGCACATTTCATTTTAAGGCTTACAAAGCTTTTATTACTAGTCCCTATGAACAATTAGTTTATTGTTCTGTCTCATATTTCTTTTGGTGGTCTTAATGACTATTTATTTGATATTACAATCTTGATTAAACTGGTCACACTAATTGTCTGTGCATTTTAACTAGTTAATCTTGGATTCTTTCACTTATAATGGTTACTCATTTTCCTCTGTTATAAACATTCTCACTTGTATTGTCTGTGGTGTTTATTTGGGGTAAAAATGGTTATCACATCACAGGCCGTCACACTTATATTAAGTTTTCACTGTTACTGTTTGTGATCACTCAATGATGCCAAACACTGGCCTCTTTGTAGTTGATCTTTGAATAATCATTACACTTCTTCCGGCTATTAATATAGTTCCTTGTATACTTCCTTTTCTCTTCTTCTTCCTGTCTTCTTCTGGTTAATTGTTGCTCACTATTGGTGTTCTCCTGGATTATACATTACTTGTGATAATCAATGTTCCCTTAGTCTTGTCATATTCTTCAATATTTTTTATTCGTGGTAGTCATTGTTCCATAGTATTTTGTACTAATAAACAAATTTGTTTGTTTTATCATCATTGTGGTTGTACTTGTGTTGGCTCCTCTTCCTTTCATTTTTGTCATGTTCCCTCACTATTTTGGACCTATTGGGCCTGGATTCTAACATATTATATTGGCTCGTTGTCATTTTCTCTCTCTTCTATGCTCGATGATATTCTTATCACTCTTCCTTCTTCTTTGTTGGGTTTGTTCAATAATATACGTTCGTAGATACACACTTTGTTTATATTCTCCTGTTCCTTCTTTAATGCAAGTTGAAATATTCTCATGATATCTTTTTACTTGACGTAATATATAGTTATCTTATGTAACTGCCAATTTGGTACGTTACACACTACACCACTTTATTCCTTTATCCACTTTATGCATGTACAGTCTTATGAGTGTGCTGTACAGTTATAACAGAGTGGTAAGGTATATCTGAAAGTTTGCTTTTGTGAAGTTAGTTGTATGTCACTCTATACATGTTACTCTTTTATGTAACATGTTGTATTACATCTTTTATACTGACTTGTTGCTGTATGTCATTAAAGCTCGTATTTCATATAGGCCTACATTTTTGTTTTGCTTGATGATGTAATAGTCGTGAATAGGAAAAGTAAAAAAAAGACAGGTCCTTTTCCCCTGTCGTAATATAACTACAGAACTCTTTATTTGATGATACGTATTTGCGTATACCTAACATTAGGGGGAGCGGTTAACACCAAGATACAGCATTGTCTGCTTGTAGCACATAGTTTCTGTGACTTACTGTTCACCACCGACTTACATTTAAATTTATATGCGCCCAAGATGTATGGTTGTGTTCAGAGTTTATTTAAAACACTGTCTTTCTGTTATAGTTTGTAAGTAAAAAGTTTTCCGCTCGTAGTCAAGTCATAATACGTTAACTTTCTGTAAGAGTGCACACGGCTTTGTACCTTGCAACAAGTAATTTCGTACTTCGAACTCTACTTCTTCAACAAGAAACACAATATTAAAAAATCCATTATAGCGTCAAATATATTAATTTGATGGGATTCATATTCGATAGGAAAAGCTTCCAGGTGTACATTATTTTTTCATGCCGTTGTTTTCTATGCTAGGCGATTGTAAGGGTTCCATAATCTAAGACGATTCAGATAACATCGGTGTGCAATATTGGTGCGACGGCCGCATGGATCGCTGTGATTCAACAGTGATAAAAGGATAACTGACACTCTTTTTTGATTCTGTTATGTAATTATAAATATATAACTACTAGCTCGGAACACTAAGTTTATTTATGGTAAAAATGGTAAACTTTTACCTTGTAGCATGAACTAGTTTTCGCTTATTACAAGTTTCAACAGAGGCTTGTGATAAGCGAAACTAATTCAAGCTACAAGGTGAACATTTTTACCATTTTTCCATAAGAAACTTAGTGTTCCGAGTCAGTAGTTATATATTTATAATTAGTTAATCAACGGACACGTCATGAAAAACAAAATCTAGGAATTCAATTATGCTTTCTAGTTCTCTTCCAACTTTTGCGTAACATAGACTACTTTTTAGAAAACGTTTTTGATTCTGTACCAAATGTCTTATCTACGAGTTCTTTCTCCGGTATATCTTCGCTTTCTGGTCCTATAATTTTACTTGCAGCCAATGTTTCTACTCTAATGTCTTTTCTCGAGCACGCTTACTGTAACCAGGAACGATCGACCGTAGTTTGTTCTAAAGTCATCTCTTCTGACGACATACAAATGGCACTTCATTAACCTGTCATTCTCTTTTTTCCGAATCCGAGAGCAAGGATTCCTCTTTTCCGAACCTGCCCACTTTTTGAACCATTGTCATCTACTTGACCGAATGGTTGATTGTCCCTATCATTTCATCTGTGAAAAATGTAATCTTCTCATTGCCAACCATAATGGCATTTTCTTTTAAATCCATAACACAGCCAATTCCTGTGCAAAGCATGCTAATGTCAATGCAAAGCTTTATACAAGATTAACCAAGGCGTAGACGTACACCAACATTTCCTAACACTCTGATAGAGCAATGCGTTGCAGTTTGCCACGTAAAGTAACACTGTTGATTCTGAAGATGTCTGACTATATCACGCTGCACAATGTACATGTCAACTGTAAATGCAGCTAGAATACCTTCAACAAATCCGTTAACAATCAGTGTTCTTACATAGGCTTCTGCAGACGGTGTCCACTGTGTATCTGAAACCTTTTCCTACAATGAATATGTTGAATTACTTAACTTACTGCGTACGATAGTATAATAAAATCGCATACAATAATATTACTAAGCGTTAGTTTAAAATACTTTGACGGCGTCATGTAATCAGATATTATACTGAATACTAACGAATACTAATTGCAATGGACTTGAGTTACTCTGAATAAAATAACTTTGGTTTTATTAAGAAGTCACATTTGTAACAGTTAGTTGGTGTCACTAGTCAATTGTAATTTTCTTAGGCTTTCTTGGAACAGCACATGTTGAACCAAAAATGATAGTCGTTAATTTAAATGTTACCTATTAATAAAAACAAAACTTATTTGAATGCTGGCATAAAATTTTGTTCGTTTATTGTTAACAGTCTAATATTTTGTATTAAATTAGTTAATGTAAAATATGATATTTTAAGTTTGTCATAATAATATTTAAAGTTGTGATATGTCAGAATGTATACGATAACACGTAGTCATATCGTTCATGAATATTCAGCAAAATATTTTAATAAACCGCTGTACAGAAAATAACGCTGACTAAAACTAATTTAAGCATAGGCCTAGCAGAAACCATTTTTGCGTATGAAAATGATAAAAGATTAGCGTTTGGCAAGTTTCAAGATTAGCGTTTGACCTAAACACTAATGCTTTTCATCAACCGTCTATAATTATTTCATCATAATTCACTTGAATAAATAAGTTTATATTTGTTTTACCACTCAGGAGTATCAAAGCTTTTTCTGTGTTAGGAACAATATACGTCAATTCAGAAATGTTTTTGTTAGTTTAAATTCTACCTTATATATAAATAGTAGAACTCTACTCTCTAGCCAAACTATCATTTTAACATGAGCAAATACTAACAGTGAACGTTAAACACCATACGGTGTACTGCATGTAAGATAGCAAGCGTACAGCCTATTTCAGTTAGCTTGTTATTGGCACGTTATATTATAGTGCAATATGAAGCCTCTAATTGGACTTTTTAATTTTGTAATTAAACCTTAAGGATCCAAGGCTTTCTACGAGGTTCGTTAATTAACGGGACTTTTCATTAAACTATATAAATGACTGGCTTGTATAAATTAATAAGACATTTAGCAGTACAGCTTATCATAGGTGTCTATTTATGTCGTCTGAAGCCAAAAAGTTACCACATTTTGCCTAGTAAAGGATGACGTGTCACAAAGGGAGTTACAATGAACGTAACGACTGATACGACGGCCAGCAGGCAGGCAGTACGTGACTAGAGGGCCACGGTCCCAAGACAGCCATAAATGCTCTGCTGGCAATGCGTCAGCTCGTCATGTTACACGGCCATACAATGTAACTGCTGACTGGGAATACCTAACAACAATACAAATACTAATGCGTAACCTAATCGTAGAGGTGACTACATTTTTCATACTGATAGATTTTTATTGCATTAGTACGCAGTCAGAAAATATTGCCATAATACTAAGCATCTAAAGAAAAACAAAACTACTGAAACAAAGTAGACTGGTTAAATAGATATTCTATAAACAAATTTGTATAATACAAAAGCGCTTAATATAACGTTTCTTCAATTCCATATCCCGGAATTAGACTTAGGCTACTACATGCAACGTACACACGTACTGTCTTAATGATGTTTATGTTTATGTTTACTTCTAATAATCAGTTAATGTAAGAAAATTTGTAATTCTAATTGTTTGGTCTCTGAGCCCCGTTTTCGTAAGATATTTTAAGTCAAACAGCGAGGAATAATCTAGAAAAATGATAATGACTACGTCTCAAGTTGCGTATGAGTAGTATCTGTTCGCCCAAGCTGTTACTGACGTAAAATTAAGTTTTGTGATTTTACTGGCGGTAACTGTAATGCTCCCTGTGAGTCTAACATATGGAACAATTCCCTTACAAACGAGTAAAGTAGATGCCGATTTTCCTGTTGGTCAATTACTCCGACGGGTAGGAAATTAAAAAAAAATGATACGTATACGTGTCTGCATTGCATCTACGATTTTTAAGAGTAATGAAATGCCATGTGACTTAGATTTATTATTTCAGGCTTTTCAATACAAATGGCATGAAATGTTGTTAAAGTTTAATTCTCAGATCTGAAGAGAAGTGTGGGTAACACCATCCTCTTGTAGAAGGTCTCTAACTGTATCATTTTAACATGAGCAAACACACAGTGAATGTTAAACACTAGACGGTGTATTGCATGTAAGATAGCAAGAGTACAGCCTATTTCAGTTAGCTTGTTATTGGCACGTTATATTGGCCCCAGTGAGGGTACGGTCTGTAAGCCGCTTTCTGAGTTCGACAGAATAATGATTTATTAACTAGATTATTTTGAAATCTAAAGTTTTTGTTCTGTTCCAGTGTAAATAGGACTATAACTAGAAGCACGCACGACGTAACAGTAGATAGGCAATAGACAGGTATATTATATAGACAAGAAACTGTACATAAGAATATCAATTATCATTTATTTTTAACTTCACTTTTCTATGTAAGGTCTATAACTTAAGACGTTTTTCTATACTCTACGATTTTAGAATTCTCCTGATGACCCCGCATATATGGTTGAAGTTATGTAGCTTATTCACTACCTGATTGTCTGTAATATAAGTCACATTAAAGCCCAGATATTCTAAATTGTTGACCTTCTTTAGAACAGCACCACTTACAACAATTTTTGCTCGTTCTGGATCAGCTCAGTGAAAAGCCTCATGTTGGCCTTCAACGTAGAGATCTGTAATCCGCAAACTTTGCAGATTCGCCCCAGTGAGTGTACGGTCTGTAAGCCGCTTTCTGAGTTCCACAGAATAGTGATTTATTAACTAGATTATTTTGAAATCTAAAGTTTTTGTTCTGTTCCAGTGTAAATAGGACTAACTAGAAGCACGCACGACGTAACAGTAGATAGGCAATAGATAGGTATAGTATATAGACAAGAAACTGTACATAAGAATATCAATTATAATTTATTTTTAACTTCACTTTTCTATGTAAGGTCTATAACTTAAGACGTTTTTCTATACTCTACGATTTTAGAATTCTCCTGATGACCCCGCATATATGGTTGAAGTTATGTAGCTTATTCACTACCTGATTGTCTGTAATATAAGTCACATTAAAGCCCAGATATTCTAAATTGTTGACCTTCTTTAGAACAGCACCACTTACAACAATTTTTGCTCGTTCTGGATCAGCTCAGTGAAAAGCCTCATGTTGGCCTTCAACGTAGAGATCTGTAATCCGCAAACTTTGCAGATTCGCCCCAGTGAGTGTACGGTCTGTAAGCCGCTTTCTGAGTTCGACAGAATAGTGATTTATTAACTAGATTATTTTGAAATCTAAAGTTTTTGTTCTGTTCCAGTGTAAATAGGACTAACTAGAAGCACGCACGACGTAACAGTAGATAGGCAATAGATAGGTATAGTATATAGACAAGAAACTGTACATAAGAATATCAATTATCATTTATTTTTAACTTCACTTTTCTAAGTAAGTATACGTATAAATGCAAACGTTTTTACTAAATTAAATATTTAGTGTTAAAATAATACAATTTTGCAACAAAATGTTTATGTAAACCTATGTATACCTGTTGCTAAATATTTAAGACGTCTAAAAGTCACATTCTTTTAAATGTGTAGTATCGCTTGCAGTTTTTTCAGTTTTACTCATCAGCAGTTTTTATTAAATTTTATTAAAGAAATTATGGAAGCACTGTACCTTAATGCAGTTACTTTACATTGGTTTAAATAAGAGAAGAACAAAAAAGAAAGCTGGAAAGAATGACGTGAATGTCACTTCTTTATACTATTATTCATTGACGGTGACGAGTAAAAATGGAAACATATAGACAATGCAATGCACATTGATAAACTCAAAGAACAAAATTATTGGAGGTATAATTCTTATAGTGGTCATCTTGATAGGTCCTTTCTCACTTGCTGTAGACTGTGTCAACTGTATTTAGCGTTATCGCGTGAATACTTCTGATATATAAAAACTGTAGACCACAGTTTCATTTGTTGTAAATTGAACGTGTTCTTTATTTAATTATACGTCATATAAATTAAATTTGATATTACTTAAGTATGAGCGAGTAAGGGCGTATGCACATTGCAAATGTTTTTCAGATATCCCAAATGTTAAATGCACACGTATAAATTAAAATCATTACCATTAACCATAACTTTTTCCATTAATTTTAAATACGTGACTAACAATTTGAATTGTTGTAAGTTTTTTTTCGTTTATCATTTAATATTACACCTGAAACTGATTTGTTATCAGAAACAATAGGAATCGTGTTTTATATTCCTGCAATATTAATGTGTGTAATATTCAGTGAGTTGTTACACTTTTAATAACATTTCTAACCTTTATTTAAATATAGAAACTGTCCCAATTTTAAGTTTTCAGAATAGTAAAAGATACATTTGTCAGCCTACCAGTTATAGCCTATAATATACAATGAGCTGATAGTAAATAAACAAGATGCATTATGACAAACTGCAAATGTGATGACATGTAAGTGGTATGTGATGTGTGATTATTAAGTGAATGATGAATGAGTGAGTCACATTAATAAAATATGTACTACACAAAAGAGTATTGATTCTCATAAAAAAACAATCACGTTTACAAAATTGCACATAAAAGCAAATAAGGACCAGCGACATTGAATTTTTATTGACAACGCAATTTTTAAAATAGTGGACACAGAAACAGTAATAACATACAATTTTGCGAAACCAATTTACCAGTACTACAACTAGCAAACAGTACTCGATAATACTGTTGTTGAAGAAGAGAATATTCAGAATTACTTTATGTGAGCCGAGGGGGCGACGTTGATGCATATTTATTGTCGGCGACATTTCATGATTAATCAAAATAAATGTGCTCTGATGCTTCCAGTTTGACCAAGTTTATTTTGCACAGTCTCCCACTAAACGACATAAACATCAACCGATTTTTGTAAAACTTGGCAGGCGTGTCCATACTTTTAAGCTACAGATCCCTATTGTTTTGAGATTGATCCCCCCCCCCCCACCAAATTATAGGCAGGTGAAAAACTGTGACGGTCAAAACTGTAAAAAAAATCGAAAAAATCTATGTGGGGTACCAAAATAAAGGAATTTTTACCAAAATTTCCACAGCCCTCATCTTTTTAAAATTTTAAATTTTGGGACGCTAAAATTGGCTACCTTTTTGGACAAAATCAAAAAAAATTCATGTGAAATAACAAATTAAGGGAATTTTTACCAAAATCTGAAGACAGTGTTCGGTTTCAGAAATCTCAAAATTTTGGGATGCCTGAGATCAGAAAGTAGCTCAAAATTTTGATAAAATCGTAAAATCGACGTGGGTTATCAAATTGAGAGAATCGTATCTGAAATCTGAATACAGTGTATATTTTTGGAAATTTAAAAATTTGGACACTTTGGTTTCAGAGGACTGGGATGACGCTATATGTAAAAGAATAAATTTTTAGTTTTTTAGCTTACTTCATTCAGTGCATCTTTAGCTTTAATTTGATTAAACATTTATGATTTTCTGTGCAGTAGAACACTACATCATAAGCATTTATGTGATGACGTGTTCAGATATTTTCACTTCTCGGTTTAACTATGTAGGCCTACACGGCTTACATTGCACCCCCAAACGTATTACATCATTACAGTATTCATTTTCCTGTTCTTCTGTACTGGTATCTTGTTTTGTTGTGTTGTTCACTGCATGGTTAATTGAGTAACATAGCAACAGGTGATCAATATTTGCAGTTTTGTTTGAGGTTAGGTTTGGTTAAACAATCGGTCTCCGTGGGCATCTGACTGAAGCCGTCACCAATGAAATTCAAACATTATTGATTAGTGATTAGAAGAAACGTAAAAAGCTTAGAAGGAAGGAAAAAGCTCTTTGCGTAGAATACTTTCCTCTTGCTTCAAGCAGTGAAACACCTACCTATCTATGAGTTATGCACATAAGGCGAGGAAATTTGCTGCAAATGTCAACGGGCTAAAGCAGAAAGTAAACAGTCTGACTATATAAATCACACACACTTTCCAAAAGCGAAAATAAACTAACTTTTAAAGATTTAGCAAACCCTGAGCTTCTCAGAAAATGCTTGCATGGTGGCACAAAAAATTCTAGTGCGTTACTAAATAATGTGATTTGGTCAAGGATTCCAAAATCAAATATTGTTTTAAAAACTACACGTGAATTTAGTGTTCATGAAGCCATAGCTACTTTCAACAATGGTAACAGTTAAATGCAGATTATTGAAAAGTTGGGGATTGACCTATTCACAAATTGCACCCACAATGAAAAAATTAATGAAAGAAGAATTAAAGGGGCTATAAATTCATTAAAAAAGTGAAAAAAGAGTCATAAAACTCGGGAAAAAATGGAGGATAAATATAAAGAACGAGAGGACCCAGAAAACCCTTCCTATGGGGCAGGGATGTACTGAATTAAAAAAAATACATTAAGTAATGTATTTCTAACTTTACATACGATTTCCCGAAAATTGTGTTTTTTTTTAGTATATAGCCTACGTACACTTTTCTCAAAAACGGTGTAAGATATTTTCATGATTTTTTCCCATGCTAAGGTGCATGTTTTAACCATATGGTTTTCCATAAGTCGTATTCAACTTGAAACTATGTAATATTATATTTTAATTTTTTTGCAAAATGTTTTATTATTTTTAAAAAATTATAAAAGTGTAATAAAAGTATTTTAAAAAGACCTCTGCTTAAAGTATACAGAAATATATGGCCTTATAATTATAAAAATTATAGGCTGTCCTATATATATTTATAGAGAAATGTACCTAAATTTGATAATTTAATATGTCGAAGATAGGGCCATCCCAGTCCTCTTCATCAAGTAGTTTAAATAAATAGACCATCTTCATTTCAACTACAATCTACAGGAAGCAGCGACTTTGGAAGTCCAGAAATAAATAAGTTTTTAGCAACAAAACGTTTTTTGAAACATATTATAAAACCAAATTTTCACTGTAAAATACAACTTCAAAATTTAACGTTCAATAATTATTTGTAATAATTTAATTACCTTTTATCCGTCAGTGACTTCGTTCTAGCGTTTTTTATATAGACGCGTTTCGTGATATGTGTCACATCTTCAGTAATCCTCGTCAAAATTTAAAATTCACATAAAACACATAAAAACACATTTGCACATATTTACTAAATTACAATAACGACACACACATAACACGATGTAACATCGGCTTCGTTGGACCGGTCCGACCGCGCGTGTAGTTGCCGAGCCACTCAAAGTGTTGGAATTTAGTAAATATGTGAAAATGTGTTTTTATGTGTTTTATGTGAATTTTAACTTTTGACGAGGATTACTGAAGATGTGACACATGTCACGAAACGCGTCTATATAAAAAACGCTAGAACGAAGTCACTGACGGATAAAAGGTAATTAAATTATTGTGAAAAAGTGACTTGGATACTATATAAAAACAAAATAAAATTATTTGTAATTATGTAGTTTATTGTACATTCGATTTTGGTGTCTGTCAATTAATTGTTGATTTTTAATCAACAATTAAAATTATTAAATCTGTATATGTACTTACATTGGCCTTAAGGTGCGCTTTATTAAACAAAGTGTTAAATTAAATAATATTAACATAATATTAGATATAGGTCTATTTACTTTACATATGTACATTTGCTCATTCACGCACGCTATTATATAGATGTAATTGTGTTTGTGTACGTGGGTACTTCTATCGACAAAACTGTGTTAAACTAATTACATTTTACCAATCAAATAATGGAAAATTTTTTAAAGAGTGGTATTTTTTGTTTGACGAAAATTAGATGTGTACTTTACAGCTGGCATTCATCAAGACGTTATTAGAGGAGAGGCTTTTCTTCTATTCACCGCGTACCACAGAGTAACTTGGCGGCAGTTCCACGAAGCCCCAAAAAGAATACCTTCACAGTGTCTGCAAAAACCTTTATTTTTTCAAACCACCAAAATAAACATTTTGAATCTTTTTACAGTATTCTAAAATGCAGTTTTCAGAGAGAGCTATTATTACAAACACTTTGTTTTGTGTCAGATTTGCTTTTATTTTTGCACGAGGCCTATATTGATGGGGTACAATGTAAACATGCTTGCAAATGTAGGTAGGTAACGTTTAATGGAAAAGGACCAGTAAGTCCGATATCATACACATATCTTCTTTTAAATTATTATTTGTACATCGTTAGTTTTTCTTAACTCTTTTTTTTGCATAGCCTATAACTACTTTTTTTATAACTGGTGACAGAAAGTCTACTATGTCTAATCGCCGTTATTTGTGACTTCGGTATTTCTACAAATTTCATAGTCACAAGACCTACAGTCTTTATTTGAAGGGTCACAGCGTGCAAACTCTATGCACTCTTTTTTTTATATATATAACTATTTTTAAAAAGCAGAGTTGAAAAGAATTAAAAATTCGAATGTTCTTCTCACATACTCGCATTTCGTGATGAAGGCTTTATACGAATTACCAAACATTTTTTTAACCTATCTTATATAAATTTTGTTTCCTGATTCAACACAATGCGTTTTAAGCAAATTCTTAATACTGGCCGATGAATGGCGTTTTCTCATTCTTTATTTTACTTCTGGCTACAAAATCACGAACTCGCGGTGCTGGTGTAGAATTTTCTCTCTGCAGAAAAAGGCTGTACATTAATTTTTTATCATGCAATGCTATCAATTTTTGTTTCTGCTTTTGGAAAGGATCAACTGATAAGTAATATGCTTCTAAAAATTAACGCAATAGACTTTGTATGGAGTTAAATTATCACTCAGAATGTTCAGAGAATTCAAAAATCCATCTCAGAAAGGAGTTCTAAAAACTTTTTGCCACTTATTTTTCACGTTCAGGGAAATTTGCAGAGGATATGCTCATATAAATTTAGCTTTCAGGGCATTCAGATCTTACTTTCTTAAAAATATTTACAAGAAGTGTAGGCCTATATTTTGTGTAATCGCAAAAATATTCCCAGTGGATATTTGTTGCCCAATCAAACATCTCTTGTGCATTATTGCAATAATTCATTGTCACTGTTTCAAATCTGTAGATTAAATCTGAACACGCTCTAGAGCACTTTGCAAAGCTGCACGTAGATAAATTACTCTTTCAGATGGATTAGCTCAACTTGAAGAGGGGGTGTTATTTTATTTAAGTGACTTTATTAAAAGAATTTGTATAAATGATAAATATAATTTTTAAAATCATTTATAAACATTTATGATCATTAATTCTTTAGATTATTTAAGTACAACAAGTTGTTCAAGTATTTAAGTTCCTACGTAAATTTTTTTATAATAGTGATAATGATGATGATGGTATTGCATTTCGATGACAGTAATCGGAATCTGTAAATCGTGCTAATCGGATAGCCTAAAGGCATGCAATTAATCACGGCTGCATGCTGAAGATAGTGCCATCCGCCCGTACGTATTTGTGCACATAGGTGGTCCGTTATAGCGTAACCTACACACTGTAATACACTACAATGACCTGCAGCAATTCATCAGTCTACTGACGTCTGCTGCCCAACGCTTGATGTTAGTATGCGCAGTCAAAAGTGCTAGCATTGTTTTAATTTTTGCTAACGACAATTGTCCATAATTTTGACTACTTTCACAATCAAAGCTAAACACAAGATATCAAAACGAAAAGTGAATAGTAATAAACATGTATTAAAATCATTGGTAGAAGACATGTGGGTCGTCCGAAGATGAGTTGGGTGGTGGAACAGGTTTATATAGTCTAATCATTAAAAAGAAGAAGAAGAGGAAGAAGAAGAAGAAGAAGAAGAAGAAGAAGAAGAAGAAGAAGAAGAAGAAGAAGAAGAAGAAGAAGAAGAAGAAGAAGAAGAAGAAGAAGAAGAAGAAGAAGAAGATGTATTAAAATCCGTCAAAACGCTAATTATCTGTATATTACATTTTTAATACAAATTCTCATTGACTCAAGTTAGGATAGTTTAAAATTAAAATAAAACAACCAAGTATTTTCTTAAAAGACAAAGTAAAACTTCCCTTAATTGAGACATTGACTTTATATCAATTCTTAGTTTTATAATATTTTTTTCAGTGGCTCTTCATTTACTAGGTCTACATCACCACTGTACTTCTTACTGTTAGACGTTATTTTTTTAAAATTAAACTGGTCTGGATGCTACTCAATAATTTAACAATATATTCTTACTGTGTTATTATTCGTGTTAATTCGTCTTAATATGATTGAGAAAAATGAATGGACAAACCATTGTAGAAAGTTATATTTTGACAGTGCAATAGAAAATGATAAGGAATATATAAATAAGCCCTGTGGAAAAGGTCTAGACAAATTAATCTAAAACTCCATCAAGCAATGAACGGAATAAAAAGTGGAAAGGCACTATGACTTAACGAAATAAATGCTGAGCTAATAAAATATGGTGGCATATTATTGCATTTAATAATTCTCTATTTTATAAATAACATTTGGATAGAAAACAAAATTTCGAAAGAATGGAAGCGGGCAAAAGTGATTTCGTTATATAAAAAAGAGACAGAACAGATACAAATAATTACAGAGTAATAAGCTAGACTCCATGTACAAAATATATACAAGAATTTTCAATCAGAGATTAAGAGTCATTACAGACGCATTACTTCTTGAGGACCAAATAGGTTTTAGAAAGGATGCATTGAATGTGGGGTTGACTGTGGATGCATTGTTTGCATTACAGACAGGTGGATAATAGAGAAAAGACGGGAGTATAGCCAGAAAACGCATGTCGCTTTTGTTGATCTGGAAAAGCATTCGATAATGTAGACCGTCAAAGGTTATGGAATATTATGGATAGAAGAGGATATCCTCAGCATTTAATAAATTAAGTAAAGATCCTTTACAAAAGTACATCTGTAGTCCTGGATCTGAATGGTAGGCTCTCTGGTGACATAACTATAAATAAGGGAGTTAGGCAGGGATGCTGTATTTCTCCAACCTTGTTTATCACATATTTTGACGACATGTTGAGAGCATGGAAATCTAGAGTGACTTCAGGAATTAACAAATCAATTTTTATGGTTTCTCTGCTACATGCAAATGATGATAGTTCTTATTCAAGAAAATGAGGACGATTTACGAAGAGCTATGTTTCAATTACAAGAAGTAACAAGAGAGTACTCATGACAATTTCAGTAAAAAAAACTAAAACCAGGCCTTTAAAGGTAAATATCCAGTGAGGACTAAGATAGTTATAAGCAACATCACTTTAGAACAAGTGAGCCGTTTTAAATATCTTGGCTTTGCAGTAAGTTATGAATCTGAATATGATATAAAAGAGGAGATAAATATATTTATAAATTCATAAATCTTAGAAATAAAACAAGACACAGAACAAGGATTAAGATTTATGAGACAATTGCAATACCCACATTTACGTGTGCGACTGAGGCATGTGTTATTACAAAAAAAGGAATGCGTCAAGATTCAGAGTTCTGAAATGCAGGATATGAGAGCAGAACTCAAAGTAAAGGACATAAATAAAATTATTTTAAGAAGAAGAAGAAGAAGAAGAAGAAGAAGAAGAAGAAGAAGAAGAAGAAGAAGAAGAAGAAGAAGAAGAAGAAGACACACAAAAAAGAAAGGCATAGAGTTTGCAAAAACCAAGAAGTAAAATAATTATAATTCATCAAAATAAGACTCACGCTTCCATAAAACGAATAGCAGAGGAAAATAACAGGACAGAATTAGTCACATACATATCCAATTGCATTATCGTTTAATCTATTTTAACAACACACAAGTTTTGTTAAAAGCAACAGCACATAAAAGCCCTATGCCAACATTGGTATTAGACACAATAATCTCTAAAACCAACATGTTAACTCTGTTGTTTTCATGTCCGCACTATGTAGCCTCAGGGACGTGACATCGCATCAACGCTAACACGGTGACAGCTGGTGTCGAATATATTATTCTTACATGACGAGTACGTGAACAAATATAGACGTGCATGAAATACTTTTATGCAAATACGTTCATATAACCAGTACATATTCAATACTATGTATCCTATTATTATTTTAATCATTTCTTAAAGTTAATAATTTGCGACTGTAAAACTCTCTATTGCAAAACCCCCTGATTATATCCTGAAAAAATTATGTTAAACAAGATTCCATGTTCAAATAGGTGCATTTAAAAACAAGTTTATTTAAGATTAGGCATGTTGTCTAATAAATGGAAGGCACAATTAAAATATAAAAATATTAAAATAAAATACAAAAATATCTCGTACATTTTTATGGCAAGAAAACATGTACATATTATTTATTATTATGTACTAGTGCTCATTACTTCTTACTGAATGAAGCATACATTATTAAGTCTTCAAGGAAACACTATTTGGAGAAAAATGAATTTAAAACCCAACTATATCAGTTTAGATTTTAATTATATTTCCGTCTTTCATTTTCTTATGCATCACCAGATAACATACATAATATACACACACACTTACACACACACACACGCGCGCACACTACAAAACACTTTCAAATATATAAAATATTATGAAAAACTATAGTCCGGTTCTGACTATACATTAACAGAAGAACCAATAAGAATGTGCACCTAGTAAAAAATAAACGAATAACATTTTTCAAACCTTGTATTTGAGAAGTGTATAAGCAATACATATTAGTTTTCTAAAGTAAATAATTTATTGTTGAATAGATTTTATCCTGTAATTGCTTTATTTGAAATTTAATTTTCTAAATTTATTAAACCAGAAATTTATTTCATGAAACTCTTTACCCTATATAGGCAAAGTTAAAAGTAAATTAAGTAATATTGATACAAAGAAACGTCTCGGTTATTAACACCATGTTATAATATTTTATAATTTTCAAAGAAAAATTTAAACATGTCCAATTCTGATAAGTACAGAAGCACACAATCTCTGAAACTCTATACATTACGTTACATGTGAACATGTAAGGGGACTCGTGTCATGCTTCTTTTCTCGAGTAACATATCAGTCTTTCCGCCCACCTCATATTGTAGTAACAGAAAATCCTCTTGTTTTCTTTCTCTCTGACACATAACGTGTCAGATAATACATAACAGGTTTTATAGCACATAACGTAGTTTGTTCACTTTGCCTTAGAAATCCACAGTATCTGACTTAGTTTCTAATACAGAAGGAATAAGAAATAAACTAATATTAATTTCTTGTGTTCCACAGACAATAAAGTCTCATGTACGTACCATACGCTGAAATATAATTTTAACTTATTACAGTTCCTTTTCTTGATGTATTAATAAATTACTTTTATACAAATTAACTTAAATTAAATTCAACATCATAATTTGGCTAGCAACTTATTTTTACATATACGATTAGACATGTTTCGAACATTATTCTTTATGTTCATCATTATCCATTTTGTTACTTCTGCTTAGTTCTGAATGTAAATATATTATCCAGATATAAAATCATTTTAATTTGATTTCTTAAATGGGTTATAGACATCACCTGGTTATTGCAGGTCTCTTATTGGTTAGAAACGCTTGTATGATTTGATGTCACACCCCCTCGTTATAATGTATTGTGTATTCTCATCCCTTCAGTCAAGTCAGAGACATTCCCTGTAAGTATTCGCTACTTGACTCGGCTGATTCAGCCATATTTCTAGTTTTATGCGCCCAGTGTGTACTGTCTATGCAAAGTGGGACATCCTAGTGATCCCAGTTGCAGCTAACTAAGACCTCATACCGATTAAATATTAAAACCTATCGGAACACCATCTTTACTCGCGTTGTATACTGGGACCACGTGTCCGGTAATTACAAACCTCTTTTCTAAAGTCATGTAATACCCCAGTATTATAGTCATACATAAGTGTGAATTTCAAGTTGCATTAGTGAAACACAAAAGTTTCTAATGTTGTCCAACTCCTCAAACAGTGCCCAAAGATTGCGCATACAACTCCTCATCCACATCATCCAGTTGTCCTGCCGTGCCCTGGTCTCTTCAAAGCACCTGCCAACTTCTTGGTCGTCTTCCATCGCTACGTGGTTCCACGCAGAGCCAAGCAGTGGTCAGCGGTCTTCAGTCTTCCAGTTGGTGATCAACGTCTACCTCGTAATATATAGGTACACATTTCGTTTCGTTAATACAGTCATCACGCAATTCATTAATATTGTTGATTTTCTTTTACTGTGTTATTTTTTAAGCTATTAAAAAACAACGATATTAGCGGCTAGGCGCGGCAATTCTTTCTCCTGTGTATTTGCCTTAATCAGTGGGGTTCCATGCGTCCTTGTCCCGACGCAGGTAATACACCCGTGTGGCCGGCACCTTGCTCCCCAATTCTTGCCACATACAAAACAACTTCTAGTTAGCTACTTTTGGTAAATAAAATTGGCCAATTTTTGTTTGCGTTATTTGAATAAAAAGGTTTCATGGTAACATTATAACCTTCTCTTTAAATCGGTGTTATTTTTTACATGGTTATATTTCCCGTTTATGATTAAACTTACTAGCTCTGCTTCCTTTGTGCTTGAAAAAACCCTTAGTTGCATGAAACGCGCGAACAATTACATTTTACTAAAATCACATTTTTTTTTTGAGAATCCGATGTTACTATAGATTATGTTCAATGTCCTGATTAGAACGCATAAGGAAATACCTCATCCATATTTGTGTACAATATACTCTGAGAAGTTTCAAAACGATTGCCTTATATTTGTATAAATGCAGTTTTGGACTTTAACTTTCACTTCAAAATGTTCCAGTTTGAGGAGTATAACCATCTTGTATTGCAAGTTTAGCATCCAATTAAAAACACTTGAAGGGTCAGGGGGAAAAACGATGAGAGTCAAGAAATTGACAATTTTGAGATAGTGATATCATCTTGTAGAATATTTAAAATACTTTCTTGCCATGAAACGGGTTTTGAGGAAAACGATGAGGGTCAGGAGATATTTAAGCAAAAAGATATGTTGTAAGGGGGAAAAGTGATGAGAGTCAGTTGCAAAAGTGGGAAGAACGATGATAGTCAACAATCAGCTGTTTTGTTCAGCTGTTTCCTGGCCCTGTTTAGTCTTTGAGGTTGTGTTTGATGTTTGTTACTGTGCGGAAAGTTATGTTGTGATGTGGTACATGTTTGTGGTGGTGTTATTGTGTTTTAATTAATATTTTAACCAATTCAAAATGGAATCTGTTGGTGATTCGACTCAGGTAGTACCGAAAAAGAAACCAAAACTTGGTAGACTGTCTGAAGTGAAAAAGAAACTGTTAAAACAAAGTCATGACATTGGGCCTGATTGCCACTGCTCTAGGTTAAGATGTTTTGATGTTGTTAATGACACTGCAAGGAAAGACATAATTAGTAAGTTTAATGCCATGACTGATTATAATGAGCAGAACCTTTATCTAGGTGGCTTGATAGCAAGCGCTTTTGTAAAACAACGCCGGCCTAGACCTGGTAATAATGAACCTGTCAGCCATTCTTATTCATACTCATATAAAGTTAGGTTCATGAAAGATGGCACTTTGATTGAAGTGCCTATTTGTTATAAAGGGTTCATTTCAATCCATGGCATTACCCCTAGACGTGTCCAAACATTACAGACGATGTTAACAACCAAGGGGAAAATTGTGAAAGACGGTCACTTCAATAACATATCCAGTCACTAAAGGGCCGCAGGTCACATTATAGTAGGCACGATTCAAAAAAGATTTACCTAGATGACACTCTGGATATTAAGAAACTATACAGCCAATACTTGGAAGCTTATCCAAATAACCCTACTTCATATGACTCTTACAGAAATATATTCAATACCAAGTACAACATTGGGTTCGGTTATCCACGCACCGATACCTGTAGCTCCTGTGATGAATACAAAGCACGAGAAAAAGATTTGAAATTACAAATTTCTAATTCTAGTGGCGATTTAATAAGAAAACTTCAAGAAGATTTAAATGCTTTAAAAGTCGAGCATGAGTTACATCTTAGAAAGGCTGATAAATTTTATGAAAGAAAAAGATCTGCCAAGAAGGCCTCACAAAAGTCACCAGAAGTGGAAGCAATCTGCATGGATTACCAAAAGAACTTGTGTGCACCAAATATCTCAACCAATGAAGTTTATTATAAAAGACAACTCTCTTACTACTTATTTAATATACACACTCTTTCCACTCAAGAAAGTGTCTTTTATGCCTATGATCAAACCATAGGCAAAAAAGGATCAGATGAAGTCACTTCAATCCTAAATGATTTTATCCACAACTTTCTAAAACCAGAAGTTCGACACTTAACAATTTTTTGTGATTCCTGTGCGGGCCAAAATAAGAACTTTACACTTTTTAGGTTTGCCTACTATATTGTTCACGTGTGTGGTAGACTTGATAACTTGAAAATGGTGTTCCCCATCCGTGGCCATTCGTACATGGAGTGTGATCGCAACATGGGATTTATTAATCAAAAGTCCTATGTTGAAGTCCCAGATGATTGGATCACTGTGATTGCAAATTCAAGGCAGAAACCATCGCCATTCTTAGTTAAGAAGTGTGGTCAATCACTTTTTCTTGGGTGGACCGCTTTCTTTGAAACCTTAAACTTTAAGGAAAAATGCCCCTTTAAATCGAGACCTATAAGAGAAGTAGAGGTTAATATTAAAAACCCAAGAATGATACTAGTTCGTGACTCATACAGTGGAGCCTTTTCGAGTATCTCCTTTGTTCAAAGTGTACATGAAGATGTAACTATAAATAAGAAAAAAAGAAGTAGGCCTAACAAAAGAGTGTCTAAGCCTACAGTTGAAATGGAATTGGGTTTACAAATAACTCCGTCACCTCTCTATACCCAAAAACTTCCGATTGCAAAAGCGAAGTTAAAGGATTTGATGGACCTAAAAAAATTTCTGCCAGAGAAGGCACAGGAGTTTTATAATAATCTGCTACCAGCTGGCGTTGAAGAAGAATCAGATGGTGACGAATATTTTGGGTAAGTTTAAAAAAAAAAATTTTATGAAAAATTTAGAATAATTTAAAATAATTATGGAAATAATTTTGTGATATTTATGAAATGTAACATATTTACAGGCAAAGAAAGAAATATTCAATAAATAACTATAAAAATAGTTGGATAAAGTAAGCTCAGTTGTTTTTCCACATTTTATTATAGGAATTGATTTTTTCAGGATAACTACTGCCACCTAAAAATAAAGCAAGAGGAATGAAGTGCTTACTCAAGAAAGATAGCCTATAAATAATCATCAGGATAATGTCAATATTGTGAAAATTTTAAAGTTCATATAAATGTTCATAAAAGTTAATTAATCAAAGTTAATTAATATATTTTTATCAAAATATGCAGACTACTGTATTTAATAAAAATACATTTTCCATTACAATATTGTTTTTATTAGCATACTTCACCTTTCATCATTATTTCATCCCATTTTGTATTGACTCTCATCATTTTTCTACTTTTATAGTGACTCTCATCATTTTTCCCCAAAAAGTCAGGTAGTTTACTCACATAAAACTATATACAGTATGGTATAAAAAGAAATCTCATGTAAAAAGTTAATTTTCTACAAACTTAATATGTGAAAAGTAGGAAAACTCAAAAACATAATAGATTTAATGGACTACTTAAAAGAGAAAGAGTGTTGAACCTTTAAATGCAGTTTTCTCAGTTTCAAGTCAAACTGACTCTTATCGTTTTTCCTCCTGACCCTTCACTTCCTTTGTTCCAACAACTAAGACTAACGCCTTGATCTGTCCAACGTAATGGATTTATCTGTACGACTATCGTTCTAACAATAGTTGCTGACTGTTTTCTGTTACCTTTATAAATTTTTTTTAACGAATTACAAACTTCCTGAAAATATTTTTTACATGGCGTGCACAGTTTATATATCTGTTTCAATACTTTTATAATAATTGCAATTAATTTTATGTCTCATAATATGTAATTATTTACGTTCCTACGAAACAAAAATATTAGAACTAGAAAACAAGCAGTCTCCTATTTACATAATTCTCTTATAGATATAAACAATATATGTCTCCAAATTAAATAACAACAATGGAGGTCAACACAAATAAACAGTT
The DNA here is from genome assembly GCA_034769895.1 of Magicicada septendecula. Lineage (NCBI taxonomy): Eukaryota > Metazoa > Arthropoda > Insecta > Hemiptera > Cicadidae > Magicicada > Magicicada septendecula. The sequence goes on from CM068374.1 coordinate 273,733,290, forward strand.
AAACTATTAACACTTTCGTTTATCCATTTTTTTCATACAACAGCGTTATAATCGCTTTCTAATCACCAGCACGAAACATTTTTGGAACTATTAATTGGCCGCGCTTAAGATGCGCATTACTTTGTATATCAAGCATGTTTACTGGCTGGAGACGTTGACGGGAATATTGTGTAAGTTGGCACCATAATCTATTAACAGTATATGCGTCTTTTAAAAAGTGTTTGAGTTTCTTATATATTTTTTTAAATTGTTTCTTTTGAAATTAAATTCCCTAATTACAAGTTACGTTCTGACTGGTCTATATTTTTTAGGTGAAAAGTTATAGTCTATATAATCTTTGATGCAAAACAACCACTTGCTTGTGCATAGTTTTGATAGACTTACGGTACTTTTACCTGTTCACCTAGATATAATACAACAATAAATTCTGTCTCCTTTTAATATTATAAGGAATACATAACACTATAACAGGATTTTGTAACAAACGTTGTTTCATAAACTAGACTTAGTTTTAGAATTACATTTTACAGGACATAACTTGAGTACATGAATGCAGTGTTCTAATGCAGAATTTAAAAAAATAGCTGCATATCCTTTTTTCTGAACGTATATTGTTTAACATTTAGCAATATACATTATGTCTGAACTTAACAGTCATACAATGGGAATGGTAAGATTAGCATACTATTTTAAACGTATATTATACAGGCTTTAATCCTCGTCTATTGCACGATAATCTGTCATCCCTATTCATATGCTCAATTACAATACACACACACACACACACACACACACACACACACACTGTATATTGATACCACAGCGCAACATCCCTTTGGGTCGGAAATTACCGATAATCACGACAGGCACGTCTGTAGGCAGTAGGCAATTAACAGAGCATTAGACAGCACAAACAGTCGCAGTCACTGTAATTGGGACCATTCTCAAGCGCCGTAGTTATTGTACTCGTTAAATTAGTTCTATAAATCATCATTTAATGTAAAAAATGTAAAAGCATTGACACGTTAATTTATAAAAGCAGATTTAACAGTAAATTTTGTTTAGAAATTAATTACTACGAATAATTATTGGACAAAAATAGAAGTATATAAAACAGTACTAACTGTAAACAATACAAACAGTATGAGACAGCATATAAAAGCAAACATTTAAATATAACGTTATATTTTAATTATGACGTTTTACGAGTTTCGATAGATGCGTGCCAACATTAAAAGCAACTCACATATAGAAAATATTAAAATACAAATAAATCCTTGCGTTAGAAACTATTATTTTCTGTTTTATTGGTACTGTTAAATAATGACCAAAAACATCTCGTAAGCTACTTCACATCATAGATAACCGAAACTTTAAAGAGCTGTCGTCTTGTAAGAGGATTGCAGACTGTGTATTACTTAGAGACTTAATGTATTTCAGCTTACCAATATAAGTTGTTTTATCCATAAAATGGTGTGACATTAGCAAATTCTGAGAGACGTTCTTGGGACTGGTTACTGAAGGTTAAGGCTCGTACCTTTTATTAAAAATACATGAAACATATTTGCGTATCATATACTTTAATATTGTACGAACAAATTTAGCCGTTGTTCTACATACCTTTCCGTATGTTTGCGTGTGTTAATATCTGAATATAAAGTACGTTTATATCTTAAATATATGTTATCCCAGTACGTGAGTTCTCATTAGTGGCATGAAAGAATTATGAGAATCCATGATTTGTTGCTAGTACACAATACTATCTTATCGAAACTTTGTTCACACCGGGTATAATTTATTCTGTTCCCCTTGATTTATGGAAACATTGTTTGTGATAGTGTTCCAGTAAAACATTTCTACATGACAGGATTACAATAAAAAACTGTAAGAATATTGAGTTTCTGAATGCAACAATATTTATGGTCTGTTTTCCTTTCAATTAAACTGAATTAGCGTATAATCTTTAATTTATATGTACGAATTAGGCTACTGCAATAAAGAGCAGTACTAATGTTTACGATATCTACTGATTAGAAAATGATGGCAATCTGCATGTCCCTTTTTTATTATTTGTTCTTTTAGTACATTAAAACTGAAAATTTTGAGTAAGTCCATAAGTCGATAGGCCGTTATGATAATCTCCCTCTGTTCATTACATGTGAATATTTTGAAGTTGTTCTTGCAGCTGGCGTAAAAATCTTATCCTTTGCTTTCCGCTACCATTTATTTATTAGTCTTTCCATATAACAATTTAAATAACGAAGTAAAAAAAAGTGTCGAAGATGAGTGCACGCTCTTGCTCTTAGGGTGGAAAAGTTTTCTGTAAAATTGATTTCCACTGGCTGCCTAATAGTATACGATACTGAATGCAAGAGGCAACTACCGTATTAATAGTAGTCATCATATATCCCAAGATTTGTGTTCAGAAGTTAGATGTTGAAGTCACATAGTCAAACACGGCACTCACAAAATATGAATGTGTTAAATTTAAAATAAGTAGTTTTCGATAAAATTGCATTCTAATAAGCGCATCGTCAAATATATAACATAGGATATGTTATATCCTATGTATACATAGGATAATAATATATTATAATAAAATAGTAATATATTAACATTCAGCCTACAAGTTTTATTTTTTACATAGGCTATTACATATTTAATGTTTTCTGATTATACGTAAAGAAGTATGACAGTAGAACTTAACAGTATGTTATAATAGCGGTAGTCAATATTTGAATATGGCCATGACAGCGTGAAACAGTAAAGCTAATGAATATTCACTGCACATTTGAGAAGTTTATAAAACAATTACATTACTACACACTGAATCAATTAAGGGTATAAGAAACTTTTAATTGTCAATTAAGTTTATAAGCTGCATACGTTTAGGTGAATAATAGCTGTATAATAAAACTGGTGAATTCTGTTTAGATGATCAAGGAAACGGTGAAGCGCCTCCCCTCCGTGCGCCCAAACAACGAACGTGTCGTTCAAACACAGTGTGACGATTTAAATTGTAACAATAATTGTAAAATAAAAAAAAATTTAAAAATTAAGTTTGCGAGTGATTAAGCCATTTAAATCTCACTATAATACCTAAAACCCCTGTATGCACTCAGTATGAGAGGAAGAAGTAATTAATAAGTTCAAAGAAACATTAATAAAAAGGCAAATTGTAAAAAAGTTATTATTGTCATATTTAACCCTTTGCTGTTATCAGGCGGTGACCTGTTAATTCCGGACTCGACATGTCTCCCGAGTCGTCTGTAATTTAGAATAAGATAAAAAACCTAATGTTAATAACAAAATAACTGAAGACACAGATAGTCGCTAAAACAACTTACTTAAATTATGTATGTTTATTAAGGCATAAGTTTTGTAATTAAAAATGTTAACTTAAATAAAGATAGGGACTATATTCTCGCGCCGTAGTTGCCCCTCTCCCCCTTGTTAAGTACCAGTCTGAGCGAGCAGAAAAACGCTCTCTCACCATGTTGACTTCATGCAGTGCAGACGTGCGAGCAAACGCTCTGACACAATGTCGCTAATTCTTTTGTTTTAACTTAAATATTGTATGTGAAATATTGCTACTAAAAGCGTGTGTTATGTATCAATTAATATAAATGTGTGAAAACAAAAGGACATAATATGTATCACAATGCACTAAAATGGTGTTAAACAAGAGGACTACTCGCTTCAAGAAGTAACTACACTTTCAACATCATTCCTGAAGATGTGATCTACCAGAACTTTATAAACACTCATATACCGACAGAAGATGCAGATCAGGACAGCCGAGAATCTACATATAATTACACCGTACAAAATTTCAATATACTCTGTGAACACTCGACACCTTATCGACGAAGACCCGACCGAGATGATGACGCCGCATTCAAGGATTCCCAAGACGGACACCCCAGGACGAGGTTTCTACATTCCACTCTAAAGGTGACTCGATAGCCTGTCTATCGAGGGTTACTAATATTTGTTACACTACACAAACGTTAAAAGAGACTTTTCAAAGACTATTAATTTTATGTAAACCTTAAAAGAGTAAATCTAAACGTTTTATTTTAACTAATCAAATATCATACGTTGTAACGATTTATATGCTAATGTATCGTAGTATCATTTCAAGTAATAGTACCATTCTTCAAATGGTTAAAGAAGTCTTGCAAGCTAATATCATGAATTGAGTATAATTAAAAGTCTTAACTACAAAGTACAGAAAGTTAACCCAAATCCGAGGTATAGCTATATAGAATCAATTTGATCCCAAAGTTTGATGAAAGCATTGAAGTAACTTTAGTTTAATTAGTGATGTCATGGGATCTGTCAGTAAATGTTGTCAGAATAAAGAGAAGTCTTCTTGTTACACAGATATAATGAGTGCGTAAATCAATAAAATACCTTCCCTTGTTTCCTTACACAGTTAGTAAGTAATTTGTTCAGTTAATAAGTGTGAATACATTTCGTTACAACGTAGGCAGCCCATATAATTGACAGAGGTCAGTTAAGGTGGGTTCCCTGGATTCGTGACGCAACAAAATTGCGCCACTCTGCTTTAAAAAAAAAAGGAGAGAGATTTATTCGTGTACAGAGTGTCACAAACAAAATTGCGCCACTCTGCTAATTTTTATAAAGGTGTTGTAAGCATCGTGACGCTAACAAAATTGCATCACTTTGCTTGGTTAAATTTTATATTCAGTTATTGATCTATGCACTCAGAAAATGTTATTAAGGTAACTTTAATTTTCAAAACATATCTAATATCTTACAAAATACGTAAATGATAGCCAGTAGAAGCTGAAATATATTTGAATGAAGATATATGCATGTACCTACCTGCATACTTGACTTGTAATGTTTGGTCAACTGAGCAATCTGTAACAGGTTTGTTTTATGACAATCCATGACCTGTTGTTTCTTGAATACTTCTGCATAGTATATGTTAGACATACACAAATATGTGTTATAAATAAAAAAAAAATTTGTTAATAATAATGCTCCTGCGTAATGTAGACCCAGGTAATTAAGTGCAAAGAATTTCGTAATTTGAAATTGTGAGCAAAATAATTAATTGATATAATTGGAAAAAGTATACGAATGAATGGAGTCAAAGTGTTACAAAGCGTAATAATAGAGTTGTTGAATAAGATTCTCCCTATGCGTGCCAGCCAGCGCTCCCCTTTCCGCTAGTTCGGTCCTGTTCAGAAAGTAATCGGTAGCATTTTGTAGACAACAATGCGTAAAAGCAAAACCCCCTATTCTCACTGACACTCTCAGCCTTCCTTTGTTTATTCTCACTGACACTCTCAGCCTTCCTTTGTTAACTAAACACAGAGGGTGACCTACATTCCAGAAAACAGCTGATCGGCTATTTAACATTGAAAATATGTGTGTGCAATTTCTGTCTCTCCCTTAGAAGAGAAATTGTTCTTTTCTAATTTGTGTAAATTAATTACTTAAGAATTTATCCTATATATGTGTAATAAGTGTGTACAGTATAGTAGTTCAAGTATTTTCCCCGTGACGACAATTAAATAATGTATTGACTTAATAATAATAAATTTATTAATAATAAATAAAGTGTGCTAAATAAATATGGTAGTTAGATAGTAAATAGTTCTAGGTGCGTTTCTTAAACCCCCCAAAGAAAATAATAATAAGTCAATAATAATTGCTTAATAAATAATAAAGAAAGTAATAATAAATGAATAATAATAATGGCTTTAAATAATACAACTGAATAAATCTTGATTTAAACTAAATAGTGTGAAGTGTAGCAGTAAGTAAGGGAAAAGAATAATAATAATACAAGTAAAGTTGCATAGTGTAAACACCCCGGTGGTGGCCAGTTAGAGAAAAAAAGCGTGTTAGGTAGTGTAGTAAGCAGCCACGCACCCTCCCTATTGTGATAAACCGGTGCTAGCCTAAACAATTGAAAACCACCCCTAGTGTGCATTACTATGCATTGTGTAAAGTGTCTCCCCTCCCCCATAGTTTGTTTAGTTATTGTTAAAGAGATAAAAGAGAATTATCTTCGTGAGATTCCGCTTCTCTCAAGTAACAGTAATCTAAGGTGGAGTATGGGATCCTCTTTAGATTACATTAGAAATAAGTTTATGGTATATAATCAAGAAGTGATTATACATGTAACGTAACAGGTCACAACGGCGCCGACTGAAAAGGGTAATGATAGGGCAGAAAGGTGCCAAAGATCATTAATGAATGCTGAAAGCTAACTGGTGTAGTTAGAGTAAGCTGATGTCAGTCGGGCCACGATGTTGTGAGTTACGGATAAGTAGGGATCTTTCCAATCTAAGGTTTGGAAATTAGTATTAAGATTAAAATATAAGTTAGTACTGTAAGAAGTGAGAAAAAGGGAATTTCACGAAGGCGACCATTTAAATGAACAAGATCATTTTAAGAGAATTACAGAAAACAAACTGTGCACTAATAATAAATAATACTAATAATAATTAACTTCACACACTGACACCATTCATACTCCAAGTCCCCAGTTGTAAAAAACAAAAAAGAAAAACCGTAACGTGCAAATTAAGCGGTAGAGTATGTGACGATTTAAATTGTAACAATAATCGTAAAATAAAAAAAAATTTAAAAATTAAGTTTGCGAGTGATTAAGCCATTTAAATCTCACTATAATACCTAAAACCCCTGTATGCACTCAGTATGAGAGGAAGAAGTAATTAATAAGTTCAAAGAAACATTAATAAAAAGGCAAATTGTAAAAAAGTTATTATTGTCATATTTAACCCTTTGCTGTTATCAGGCGGTGACCTGTTAATTCCGGACTCGACATGTCTCCCGAGTCGTCTGTAATTTAGAATAAGATAAAAAACCTAATGTTAATAACAAAATAACTGAAGACACAGATAGTCGCTAAAACAACTTACTTAAATTATGTATGTTTATTAAGGCATAAGTTTTGTAATTAAAAATGTTAACTTAAATAAAGATAGGGACTATATTCTCGCGCCGTAGTTGCCCCTCTCCCCCTTGTTAAGTACCAGTCTGAGCGAGCAGAAAAACGCTCTCTCACCATGTTGACTTCATGCAGTGCAGACGTGCGAGCAAACGCTCTGACACAATGTCGCTAATTCTTTTGTTTTAACTTAAATATTGTATATGAAATATTGCTACTAAAAGCGTGTGTTATGTATCAATTAATATAAATGTGTGATAACAAAAGGACATAATATGTAACACAATACACTAAAATGGTGTTAAACAAGAGGACTACTCGCTTCAAGAAGTAACTACACTTTCAACATCATTCCTGAAGATGTGATCTACCAGAACTTTATAAACACTCGTATACCGACAGAAGATGCAGATAAGGACAGCCGAGAATCTACATATAATTACACCGTAGAAACTTCAATATACTCTGTGAACACTTGACACCTTATCGACGAAGACCCGACCGAGATGATGACGCCGCATTCAAGGATTCCCAAGACGGACACCCCAGGACGAGGTTTCTACATTCCATTCTAAAGGTGACTCGATAGCCTGTCTATCGAGGGTTACTAATATTTGTTACACTACACAAACGTTAAAAGAGACTTTTCAAAGACTATTAATTTTATGTAAACTTTAAAAGAGTAAATCTAAAAGTTTTATTGTAACTAATCAAATATCATACGTTGTAACGATTTATATGCTAATGTATCGTAGTATCATTTCAAGTAATAGTACCATTCTTCAAATGGTTAAAGAAGTCTTGCAAGCTAATATCATGAATTGAGTATAATTAAAAGTCTTAACTACAAAGTACAGAAAGTTAACCCAAATCCGAGGTATAGCTATATAGAATCAATTTGATCCCAAAGTTTGATGAAAGCATTGAAGTAACTTTAGTTTAATTAGTGATGTCATGGGATCTGTCAGTAAATGTTGTCAGAATAAAGAGAAGTCTTCTTGTTACACAGATATAATGAGTGCGTAAATCAATAAAATACCTTCCCTTGTTTCCTTACACAGTTAGTAAGTAATTTGTTCAGTTAATAAGTGTGAATACATTTCGTTACAACGTAGGCAGCCCATATAATTGACAGAGGTTAAGATGGGTTCCCTGGATTTGTAACGCGGCAATACGTTACAACAGGAACCAAGGCTTTGGTTTAAACGGCGTAGATGTTAGAGCCACCGAGCTCAGAGGGCTTTCCGTGGTGACTCCATCTGTCAGCTCAAACCTCTGAGCTCGGTATATTTAGACGTCTAGACTGTTCTAGACATTTGGTAAAGTTCAATTTTTACTTAAAAATAATCAAGTTGTCGCTTAATCTAAATACATCGTAAAGTTTCTACTTAATCTTATATGTTAGAAGTGATTATGGCTGTACTGTATTGTTACGACATTACAGAACAGTCTACGTGTTTGTCGAATGTGCCAGAAGAATCTCGCTCTAATGTGTATGGCATACGTGACTCTAAACGCATTCGCGAGATTTTTCTCGAAGCCGCCAGCCGCGCGGACTGTGCCAAGGCCGCAATTAATTACGTAGTACACACTGGCGCTAAGACGTAATTTCGAACGTTCTGGTCTGTGAGCGGAGGTATAAGTATATGGTGGCAGCGGCCTTAGTTTTCAGTTACAGTCGCGAATTTACTGTGTGCGTTCAAGTGGTTATTAGTGAAGTGTTTAATAATCGGGCGGGATATTGTTATACAATTGTGTTTAATTTTAGTGGACATTTATTTTCGTCTGAACAATTTTTATTTGATTTGTTGTAAGAGACTGTGTTGTTAATTTCGAACTGTTTAACTGTGAAAATTAAAGCTGGTAATTAGTGACTTAATTGGTTTCTTGATTTTGTTTCCACTGTACCTACGACGATCGAGTAGACCGTCGTAACAGTATGAAGCCCATGTGTCTGCGGTTCACCAGTTGAATTTTTTGCGTATTAAACCAATGGTTGCAGTACGTTAGAACAGATTTCCGCTTATCAGATGTACGTTGACCACAGTCATTATAGAGAGTGGTATCATGAAATAGTCTAGTATAAAATTGGTGATTGTGTTGAGGACTGTTATAGTTTAGTGGAATAAATTTGTTAATTGGAGTCTATTGTTGTTGTGTATTGTGCGTAGTAGGATGTTGTTTGATTAGTCGAACTATTTAAAACGAATGTCATACTTTCATAGAAGTTTTAATACAGTAGTAAGTATATATTTCTCTGACGTTCAGTAATTTTTTTCACTGCTTCAAGTTCGTGATCTATGCAATCGTTTTAAAATAATGTTCAGCTAGCGTTTTAACAACGTTTAAAAATTAATAGAAGGATTTTCTTTATTTTACACTATAAGCCCTTCAGTTCCTGTCTTCCCTTCTATCAATGTGTTTAACTATTACCCTTAAACATATCTTGGCCAAAAACACTTTAACAAAGAGAGATAATATCCGGATCTAAAATTTTCTTCTTTGAAAAGTCTCAACATTGTATTTATCATAAATTCGTTGTTCTCTCTCTAACAATTTCCCATGTCTGTACTTTTTAAATTGATTGAGAAGCTTGCCCACTGCATTATCTTCAATCGTCAACCTAAATCTACAGGCATTATATTCAGTGTAAAATCCAATAAAATTTGTAGAAACTATTAAACAAGAAGCTAATAATATGGTACGACCATCACCATATGACAGCGACAAATGATAGGATCTCTAAAGTAGTACCAGAGTGAGAGCCATTTGAAAGAAATTTTAGAGGTAAACCCAGAAATAATTGAATTACATATGTCCAGGATGCCATTAGAAAATATGGTCTTCGGCGAGATGATGCTAAAGATATATTTAAGTACCTAAACACTGTCACGAAGGAATGAATAGATTTATTTTGGAAACTTCCTGTGCAAGTTAAATACGTAACGTACTGTTCTAATGTGTTGAATTTTATGTATGTGTATAAAGTAGGAAATATATGTTTTGTAGACAGAATCTCTCAGCACTAAGGCAAATTCTGAAACAAGAAAAGTAACTCTCATAAACTTGTCAGAATATGATGCTCTTAGCATAACCAGAAATTATTATACATCATGTTCAATCTACAACGCTAATAAGTTCTTTTTCTGGATAATATGATAACATTTACCTTTTACTAGACAAAATGTTGTGTAGTATAGACTCAGCATTTGAAATCTGCTTAGTTCAAAACTTTCCTTGTGAATTCCACTATATTGAAATCAGTCTATGCAATCCTAGGAACTAAAGAAAAATTAATACTGTGGTTGTAGAATTGTAAGACGTTCTCCTGTCATTAATTAATTATACAAACACACTTCTTTAATTACATTAATATATTACAATACATTTCTTATCATTTCTACACAGCCAATTATAATTATTAAGTTGTTAAAATGTATGTTGTCATAAATTTCCATTGACATATAATTTCATCAATACATTCTCTAATTAACCTAATGTTGTTTGAAGCTTGGTAGTATTAATTTGTTTGTACTAATCGCATATTACATTGCGTTGTAATATTACATATTATTATGGTGTATTGCCATTATCATAAATTAATAATAAAAAATAAGATTTATATAATTAGGTGAATGAAGAGTATCATTGTTGCAACAACATTTAAACAATATCATAGAATACTCTTTCCACTTATTATAAATAAGGTTTTATAGCATTCAAATATGAACTCGTTTAGCAATGTAAACTTATTAAAAAGCAACTTTCCCAAATTAGAAAAATTAAATAATTTATGTTTTTTCTCACACAGCGTTTTCTGAGATAGACAACTGAACTCAGTTACCATACTCAGTTTGTTATGAGAGGATAAACACATGCCCACCCCGGGTAAATACTCATCTTTTCATAAAATCCGCTCCTTTCCTTATGTATGATTACGAATGCGATAAAAAAATATTTTGTGTATGTTACAATAAGCTTTTTATTCAGTGAATTGTCTTTTTTAATTTAACTTGTCACCATCGTCAATCGTGTAGAAGACATATTCTGCTTATAGACTCTATTCTCCTATTTGAGGCACTAAATATGTACAATTGTTAACTTGAATAAAATGGACTTAATACAGGTACACGTTTGTACGTTGCACCAATAATACCATACGTAAATCTGTACATATCTAAACATAATATAAATTATTTGTAACAATTTACTCATAAAATTTAACAGTGTGTGTTTAGAACCAAATATTTTATTAACTGTATAAAAATAAAATGGTATATATTAAAATTTCTTTCTTTCAAAAGGTTATAACCGTTCTTTTAATAGTAAACGGATTTTTTCTGGCTTACAAATTTATCACAACAATGTTTAACTTTTGCAAAGGAGACGCAGCTGTGTAACACTGTCAGCTGTAAATACTACAGACAATAATTGGATTGCTTTCTTGAAGTTCTTACGTAATGGCTACAAATACAATGTTGCAAAGAATACAAAGTTGTACGTACATATTATGCTAGTAAGCATAAACTAAAACTGCTTGAAGGGATACAAAAATTTAACATAATATATTTATTTATAGTGCATGCTTATTTATATTATCTGAATTAATTAGTGTGTTACAGACACGCTAATTTACTGGTGATTCTTATTCAGAACTTACTTGTAAATCCATACAAACTTTTATAGCATTTAACTTTAATAATGATCATAGAGATTCGTGTTTATTATAAATTTACAATCTTGTAAGAGATAATATGTTAGATTTACAAGGTTTTGATTCCCCACGTAGCACGGAAATAATGTTTCAAATAGTTATCTTGTTTGTGCAATAACGTTAGTTCCTTACGAAGAACTCTGTTCACCTGTAAGTAATAGACACATACGCGTTTTATTTCATACTTACCTGTAGTTTTAAATCCAAGAATAACAATTTTATTTAATTTAAAACTTTTATCATAAAGTAAAGATATACAGCGTTACATGATGTAATACAACTCGTCGACGTCGTCGTCACTCACGGTCAACAGGGTTATAGCCTGTTCCGTCATCACTTCAGCCATCTCTTCCAGGACCTATCCACAGATCTTTTGCCAACTGGTTTGTAGTCGACAGCGTGCTTTACTAGCCTCTTGGTGGTCCATTCTATAGACATGCTCAATCCACTGTTGCTTTCGTTCTTCTATCTTATCATTGATAGAGGATATACACAGTTCGGCCCTTGTATGTTATCGCATTCGATCGCTTAGGCGATAACCACTCACGTGCCTTAAACAGTTCATTTCAACGGTTTGTATATGCTGCTTTTCTTTCCTGGTTATCGTCCACTAGCATATGTAAGAACAATTATCGCTAATGCTTTATAGAACTTTGTTTAAGTATAAATTCTTGTTTTGTTTCTTAATGTTCGTTGTATTGTACCTACGTATCATCTGACACATTTTTACTTTGTTATTCTTATCATCATGATTTTCATAACTTATGTCACAACCAAGGAAAGGAGAGTGCGATACTTGCTCTAAAAACCTTATCACCAACATCTATTTTGGAACAAATTGGGAATTTCTCTTTAAGAGCCATATCCTTTGTCTTGCTTTGAGATATTTTAAATTTGTGTCCCATATACACAATTCAAGTGGTATATCGACTTTTGCAGACCATCTTCGGTCGTCTGGAGTATCACCTGGTCATCAGCGTATAACAGAGTATTTATGCATGTGGCGGCAGGATCAATCCCTGGATTGATTTCAACTTTGTACTGTCTGATCATATCGTCCAAGAATATATTAAACAATGTAGGTGAAAGATTGCACCCTTGTCTGACACCCCTATTAACCATCACTTGGTCAGTCTTTCCCCTTCCAGTACGTATCGCAATATCCCTGCCGTCATATAAGTTGTTGATCACTCTAATTAAATGTAGAGGATAGCCTCTTCCCTCTAATATTTATTATAACATATCCCTGACATCCAGTGCTTTGTAATGGAAGTCGTCTACTAATAACAAAGCATCCACTCATAAAACACACACATAAAAGTAACAGAAAGTTTTATTTATTCAATTACAAAACTATACATAGATTACTATAAATTTTATAGAATGCGGGTAAATGTAAAATATATCACCCTCTTGCACAAATTAAACAAAACTAAAATGCGTTTCTACCTGGTAGTGTGCTAACAGTATCTTCGCATGTATTATGTGGCTCTTCGTTATTATGTTTAAACTCCCAAATTAAAAACTTCACGACAGTATTTTAAGATATTTCCTACCCAACCATCCTGTAAAAAACACGAACGGAGAAGAGGACATTCTTCTATATTCTCAAATTGAAAGTGATCGAAAAATAAAAGAAACAATAAAACGTAAATGTGAGCATAAATGGTGGCTTTTAGACTAATCTCGTTGAATGATGGAAGCAGCAGAATCATAAACGTTTGACAACGTTCGCTTAAAGTATGGATTTGTTATGGATGTGTTATACATTTCCGTATAAAACACAATTGGGCTCAGTCTAACACGTTTCACATACATTTTTTACAAATCCTAAAATACATCTCGTACTATCCTAAAATGATTTATTATCTAAATAGTTTCGGCAATGTGTGTTTAACAAATTACTAGGTTTGCATGTCTGTATGTTCGCATATTTATTAATGTACTTTTATTTATTTGAAACATCAATAAGAAAACATCGGCAAAAATTTTAAATACCTAAAATTTATTAAAGAGTAACATACAAAAAAAAACTACATGTCTAGTAAACGTCTATCGGCATGTATGGGCGTTTGAGCATATACAGAGACCTTCTTGAAAAGTAAAGTTCTTCAAATATAAAATGCTTACTTTTAAGCGACGATCAACAATCGGGAAAAATATAGTAGAAAAATTGTTGCAAGGAACTGTTTATACATTAACTACAGTTCTAATTCTGTAGCAAAAAAGCGAGAATCCCTCGGATTGTCAGCAAAACCGTATATTATATGAAAACCTACCCTTCTCTCATAGCTCTAGATTATTTATACTTTTCAAAGCGTGTAAACGTATTGTACAATTTCATGCAATAAACTTGCCAACCATTAATTTAAAGTAAGTATTGCCAGTAATTTCTGTAATAATTTATTACAGTGCTATTATTTTGAATAGACTTGGGTATTTCTAATTAAAAAAAAGTTTAAAATTAAAAATTTGCGTTTGTATCAATTACTCGGTTTGTAGCCAATAGTTAGCCCGGTAACAGTCTTAATGTACACGTGGTTCCTTCAATTAAAATAACAAAAATGCAAAATAATTAAAATATTTTGTATAAAGTGTTGTTTATTTTTCGTTATTTATTTGTGTAGTTTAAATAAAAGTCAAAAACACAATATGATTAAAAATAAGGTAAACTAAGTTTCAAACAGATCTAATCTACTGTAGTTATACAGAACGTCATCACTAGTTATTTACTACGAAAAGTCAACAAATAAACTATTGGTTTTCACAGTCTGTTCACAACTGCTTAAATTTTTTTTAGCAGGTGTGTTATTATTAGCTGATAATCATATAATTCTGCAGCTTTTAGCGCGTCGACCAAATATGCTTCATGTATTCTCTTTTATTTTCTATTCATTTTTAATTCCGTATCTCGTCGAAATGTAATTCAATTTATTCAATTATATTTTATAAATATATTAAATAATAATTATCCTCATATTCATAATACTCAGTCTCACACTGAGTAAGAATAAAGCGTGTTGTGTGTAAGCTTGGATTATATTTTCAGTAGCGCCCGTAAATACTAAAAATTTGAAGATGGCTTTACGTACATTACATATGGTTTTACATTTATATATGCAAGTTCTTAATAACAATTTGATTATTTGTTTTAAACGATTTATAACGATAGTTATAAATATTTGTTAATGATTGTTTTAATTAGTGTCACTAAAGTAAGAACACTGACTATCAAATCACAAGTTACTCTCAGGTACAACCTTTCATAGACGTACCGTCAACTACAAACGTAGAATTACAGAAGATTCGTTGCTAAATAATGGCGTGTCATAAAAGAGAGTTACTTGACGAAAGCCAGTACGTAACCGGAGTCCAAAGTCCGAAATCAGCCGTAAATACTATGTCGGCAATGCGCCAGCTCGTCATGTCGCAGTGGTAAGATGTACAATGTAACTGCTGACAACAGAACGAACACGTAACGCCTTCAACAAATCACACAGACGACACGTTAACATGTTGCTTCCTTCCTGCGTTTTGGTCAGAAAATTTTGCTAAGTTTCAGTGCTCCGAAAACTGATACTTCTACAGGCCATCAGTCATTTTACAGGTAAAGACTTGGCTCTGTCGATGCCATCAAAGCTAACAATACTGCTCAGAATCAAGTGGACTTGTATGTGCCTGTAGAATATGACGAATAAGGCAGACATATATACACTGACTAACGCAGACAGTGCAACAGGGTAACAGAGTGAGTATCTTGTTAGGTGCTGCCATTTCTGTTGATGTAAAGTCTGAAAGTTTATTTATAATCATTATCATTCTAAATGAGTACTGTTGAAACATGAAAATTAACTACAACAGTTGAAATTGTATAAATTTAAAATAGTGTTTACTTAAATACTAATTTCGTTTGCTCGTGGGAGTGCGAGAACTTACGCACACATTCTTCGCCTTAATCAGATATCCCACACTTCAAGCTCACTAATGTACATTAAAATCAGTGTCATTAACATTAAAATAATAGTAGTCTAATTAATTATTTCCACCAACTTACAGTGAAGGCGCATACAGCATCGTCGGCCAAATAATTAATATCACCATTGATTTTCACGAGATGGTGATGGTGAAGATGCCTCGGCGGTTGGATGCAGACGAGGCCACTACCGATAACATCAAGAGGAATCTCGTGCACAAGTCTGTGTACCCGTGCGGCTATGTGCATAAACGTGTGACCAAAGAGTGGCAAAATATTTCTGCAACTCAACTCTATACAGATTGTATGAAAGCAAAATCAATATATCAAAATTGGCGTGTATGATCAATGCGAATGAAGAGCCTACAGTTGAGATGGAACGTATGGATATAGTTGGTGATGACGAGCGAGAGCCCGAGTCGGAAATCCTAGCGGTGAGACAGCACACCATGATTTGGGATGAGGGCAAGTGCTTGGAATTTGTGCCCGGTCAATACAAATCGCAGATGAAATAATTTATGATCAACATACAGAGAAATTATCGTTTCCGGCGATCTACTACGGCGAGCCGCGTCAATTCCGCCCAGAGGTGATGGCGCACTTTATGATGGCCACGGGTGAGATCAGGCGTCGGGATCGTCGCGGCGCAACTCCACAGCATGTCCTCTACATGGCTATAAAGATCTTGCGTTTACGCATGGTGGATAGTATCTAGAGTACTTTCAAATCTGTGAGCTTTACACAGAATATAACTCGCCGCATCTTAGAGGATCGACAATTCATGGATGAATGCTTGGAGAGGAATCTTTCATTTCTCAAGACTCTACCGAATTCAGTCTAATATTGGGGTGATTGTAAGAAGGCCTTGTTTGCAATGATACGCCAACTCGGCAAGCCAGCGATGTTTCTGACGATGAATTAAAATCAGATCCGGTGGCCTACACTACTGAAGATACTGCATCGCTTGGACTGCCGATATGGCAATATATTTGAGTTGAATGATCCCGTGTCCGATCTGAACAGATAACAGAGCTGTACGATGGTGGCCGAGGTTACTGACACGCAGTTACTTTCATCTCTTGGTGGATACGATCATGACTATGATTCGCTGACCACGCAAATACAATCCTTTTTAAATACAGAGTTATTGATCATTTCATTCGCTTCGTAATTTCAACATCGAGACAGTCCTCATGCGCACATCTTACTGTGGCTTGCAAACGATCCCAGGGAGACAGTCACCGAGAACATGCCCGCTACTGTAGCTCTGGTAAACGAGTTGTGCTCTGTGAGTATGAATGCATTGCCGAGTGACAACATGGACACGAACCAAGTTCATAAGCATACGTTTACGTGCACAAAGAGAGGTGAGACAAGTTGTATTTTCAACATTCCATTTTAGCCGATGGATGCGTCTCGAGTGTTGGTGCCGATGGCTCAAACGGACGGAGGCAAGGCAGACTGCAAGCCAAGGCTAAGAAATTGAAAGCGTTACTTGAAGAGAAGACCTATGATACATTTGAAAAGTTCTTGGTAGATAATAAGCTCACACTGAATTAATACTTTGATTTGATCAGATCATCGCTCAGACGGGCCACAATGATCTTTAAACGCAGTATGCCTGAGATCTGCACAAATATATTTCAACCGTGGATACCTGGAGTCTTGAATTCAAACGTGGATTTGCAATTCATACTTGATGAGTACAGTTGTGCCGCGTACGTAGTCCGCGTACCGCTCTCGGAATAGGGAATTTGAGACGTGAGCTCACCAAACTATTAGAGGAGCAGAAGAGAAGGATCAAAATGAAATCTTTGAATCACTCGGCGTCAAGTAACTCAACACTGTAGAGATGTCGACTCAAGAGGCCGTATGGTATTTGGTTTCGGCACCCGATGCATTTGGGGTATTTGCTTTCGGAAGCATTTGGGGATAAATATGTCTAAAACAATATAGCACTTTATTCAGAAATTTATAATTAAATACTTTATTAGGAAAACGAAAATTTCGTTTCCCTAATAAATTGTAAGACAAAGGGTTCAAGGAGTTCTGACAGGATGAAATCAACAACGTAAATAGACAAAGCCTTACATAGTGTGTAATTAGTAGCACACCATACCATACAACGTCTAACAAAAGCAAAACTGAACATTCCTCGCATTTGTTAATAGGAATTTCTAGAACAAATGTGGACTTTCCTGTTGCTTTACATGCCGGCTCGTATTTTGTTTAGATTTAACTAAACAGATTAAGCAGGGCAGTTGTTACCGTTGGTTCAGCATTATCAAGGCTACCGACAATTTAGAACTACGTGCAGACAGTGTGTTGCCATGTAATACATGTACTAAAAGTACCTATATACTTATCAATGTAAATCTGACTATCAGTCTCATTTGTAACTAACACATTAATCCGTTAAATAAATAGGTTCCATCATGTCATGTCTCAGTCTAATTATTTTTAATTCTGTACACTCTTATAATAAATTTAAATTTACCACTGTTTCTGTTATTTTGTCTTCTATTAATACGACAACGGATTTTTATGAATGTAATCATCATCACCATTATCTGCAAGGATTAAACAAAGGATGGTTTGTGCCGGTCTCAAACAGGCAGAGTCTAGAGCTGGTCACTCCAGCGCTTCCTCGGCGTCCCATACCTCTGCATACCTCTTCGGCTTATTTTCAATAGCTGTTTGGAGATGAGGCAGTCTACCATTCGGCTCCCATCAATTCAGCTGTTCCCACCAATTCAACCGATACTGCGCAATTCACAACTGTGGTCAGCAACCTTTTGATCCGTCCGGCTAATCATTATTTGACACAATTTGGTAATGAATGTGTCCCCTGGATATGTTACTAGCACATCTCAGGGTAAGACGTATGGTGGGGCTGCCACCTACAGATTTAACGTCCAGTCCGATTTTGTATCTGGGTGTTCTTCCATAAACTGGATGTCTTACCACACTAAAGAGACCAGATTTCCCTGTTGCATATCCATAACGATCTTTAATGTGGTCGTTTCTCTTTGCCACCCACATCCTACATCGTTGACCTACAATGGGGCTAATCTAATTTCTCACTCCATAATATTTGTGTTTGTATTATACTATATGCAGGTGTTTAATTTTCTATGTAAAATCCGTATAATTATTAGGCCAATTGTTATTTGTGTATGGCGTTTACAAATATATTTTACTGTTAAATATCTTTACGTTACATATTCTCTAAATCCTTTAATAAAAGCTTTACGGTTTATTCAATATAGAAACCACCACAGCCATTCCACGTAATTTTAAATCATCATCATCATCTGCCAGGATTAAACCAAGGATGGTTTGCTCCAATTCTAAATCAACGGATGCAGATATCTAATTCCCACTGTATCATTACTAACCTTTTTTATTTTTTGAGCACAATAGATTAACATAGTTGCAAGTATTGGAAAGGCAAAACAGAAATTTGTGTAAGCTACTAGGCGAGACAAGCGTTTGGCGATTATTGCTGATGTGAATTGAATTCTGTTACACCGGATGTTTCACTGAAAATGAATAAAACATGTGCTCTGAATGTTGCAAGTTCGACCGCGTAACACGACTTTGTCGCATAAAAAAGTTAAGCGTTACTTTTTAATGTCGTTTTCTCTTTATAGAAGACTTGCATTAACACAACTGTAAACGCTAAAGAAACATCATTTTATGCGGAACGTACATTTTATTGACTGACATTTTAATTGTTTTCAGAATTTACGTAGTTACGATTAGCATATAGGCTAGTGAAGCGGTAAAAGCGAACAGGGAACACAGTATTATACATGTACATAAGCGAATAAGAATGCGCAATTTTAATTTACAGTATAATTTTCTAGTAATTAAATGAAACATAATTTATTTGTTAGAACTGGTAATGAGAAACACAGTTTCCCATAGACAACTGTGTCATTCCAGTTTCCGGGAAACACAGTTTCCCACAGACAACTGTGTCATTCCAGTTTCCGTGAATACGGAAAGTAATTTTTAAAAGTTTGATAAGATGAGTACACTATTAGCACAATTAAAATAGTGGAACAGACGCCTATTTATTTTTACTTGCACTTCTATCAGAGCACCTGGATTAATATTAGCGCTTAGCTTAACATGACTATAAATATATATTTGCCTGTATAGTGGTACCCTACGCCAAACAAATAAAAACAAGCGGGAATATAAGCTTATGTAATGCTGACATATAACATGTTTTAGACTTATAACAGAAACATACATACATAAAGAAATAAAACATTTGATTGTGTAATAGCACTATTAAGTTAAACATATAGCCTACTGGACAACTGGTTTTTGTCTCAATCTCGCGTATATCTCACTGTTTCTCTCTCTCTTTTACTCGACTACGAAAGAAAGTAAATTTCTCTATTTATAGATTTCCATTATAAATTTACTTCGTAGATTTTCTTTTCTCCGCGTGTTAAATGTGTAAAGCCATCTGTATCCACTGAAGTGTCATGTGCTTTCTAAAAGAAATATTATCCATTACAGTTGTTATGTTGATTGTGCATGGGTCTTTATCATTAATCGTTCATCATTCAGCGGGCTGTTATGCTCAGTTCCGCTAACAATTTTAATTTTTGCAGTTTGCATATGCTGTAAGGTATATTCAATATATTTCGGTGCAATAAATGCATTGTATACTGTGTAACGTAGGCAGTGTCCTCACTGTAATACACCCTTGCATTCTGTACATCCATATAAGAGAAAAATTGTTATAATCATTGGCCAAGAAGGAAGATGTCATTTCACGTCTGGCCTTCATTTTATGTTTTTTTAAGGAGAACTTCATACTTCAAAGGGGATTGATACACGTTAACAGGATTTGGTGCACATGTTTACATTAATGTTCCTTGATAAAGACAACAATTGCTGTCTCTTTTTTGTCTTACATTTTAAAATGGAGACCGTTTAAATTTCTAATCATAAGTAAGCCTCTAAAGTTTAATTTTATCAAATTATGGTGTTATCAAAAAACCGATTTATGGTGGAAAACATCGTACTCATAAATTCTGACTACTCTATTTTTGTGTGTCGGACTTCGATTTCTGCAATATAGAATAGGTTTATTTAAAGTTTTTATAATATTAAATCAAATTTATAACAAAGTGAAGGATTGATTTTCAATTAAATTACTAACTAATCACAAATTTATTTTCAATTACTTCTGCATAATACTTGAAATCGCAAGAATTAAAATTACTTAGACTTTACAGAAAATGTTAATAGCATTTTTAGAATTCTAAACCATCTGATTGCTTTACTGAGTTCACTTAAATAAATTAAGTTTAAATAAATAATATAGTCTATTAGTTTTTTTAACGACAGTTCTTAAATTCATTGCCTTATGTTTTATTTCTTAAACTCATTGTTTATATATGTATTTGTAGAGAATACCTAACTATAGTTCTGTTAAAATGTAAGATGTGGGTCTCATGTGTGAAATTTTAAACTCCAATTAGAAGGACTCACCGCGACTTTATGCAGAACGATTTTACAGCCGACATTTGCCAAGTGAGAAAGTGCTTATTAGGTTGCATAAATGGCTTAGAGAAACTGGATATTTTGTTTCCCGAACCGTTAATCGTGGTCGACCTTTCTATTAGAATAAAAAAGAGCATTGAACAGAATTGGGGAAAATCCTGAAGTAAGTACAAAAAGATTGCATGGTTGAATGTGTAAATTACACGTCTTTAATCATATTTAGAATTTTACAAAACCAACGATAAATTAAAACCATACCGTTTACAAAAAATTACAGACTTTGAAGATGCTGACTAATACAGAGACAAACATTTTGTTTACTTTTGCAAATTGCAATTGAACCAAACAAATTTAGTCTCTGTTACGTTTATTGTTAAAAACGTTTTGCACGAAATAGAATGACTACTGTCCACAATAATTATTAGTAAACCTCTCCATACTTATAGGCATAAGTAAACCTCTCCATACATTCCGATCTAGATACCAGCAGTTCTTTCCTGTCAATATCTGACAAGGTATCATCGATGACTCTGGGGTGACGTCTGGATTAGTCCTGGTTTTTGTGCCACCAAAAATGAATAGCCAGAATTACTTTGGATTTCTTCAAAACGTTTAACCAATATATATTTTAGAGATTCCACTATACATAAGACATGGTTTTTGTGAATACAGTTGCCTCGAACACACTTTAGTCAAATACGGCCTTTGGTGGACTTGTCGTGGCGTACTAGATAAATACATATAAATTAATTCAATTTTTATCTAGGTATTTGAGATATAACTTTATCGTTAAAGAACACGAAATATTAATCAGATGGAATGTGAAACCTTTCCCGACCTATGTTTATAAGAATGTTTTTCTTACGTTTCTGCACAGATTCAAAATATTTATTGTGATGACAACTTATATTGTCAAACACATTTCTTTTGCATTCATACTCAGGTCCTGATGATGACAATAAACATTGTTGAAACGTCGACACAAATAAGTTACAATTTGTGTTATATTTTTTTACCGATCCTCACAAACGCTTCACCGGAAGAATTCATTGATTGAAGGTCACTACAAATTTTAGGATTACTTGATTAATGAAAACAAACTTTAAATTAAACA
Organism: Magicicada septendecula; assembly: GCA_034769895.1. Taxonomy (NCBI): domain Eukaryota; kingdom Metazoa; phylum Arthropoda; class Insecta; order Hemiptera; family Cicadidae; genus Magicicada; species Magicicada septendecula. The sequence goes on from CM068374.1 coordinate 273,755,575, forward strand.
AATAATCTGCGTACATGTATAGAAAGGTAGATTTCAATAAAATTATATATAGATTGTGAATGAAGTTTCATTAACTGAAGTAACTTTGTTACCTAAATACAGAGATATCCAATTGTTATATGAAAGCTTTTGAAAGTTAATTAATTAGGCCAAAGCAAGATATTTTATTAAAATGTACGAAGTAATAAACAGGCTGTAAAAAAATCGGGTAGGCTGTGTCGATGGACACGGCCACAGGTTTCAGGCGTGATAACGTCAAATGCAGCAGTGGTTTGGAATACAAATTTAAAGACCCTCACTAGATGATTTCGGTACTTTATAAACGGGCTTCGCATTCACAGGCGGGAATTGCCTGAAATCATCACACAAGATCAAGAAAAATTCCACCAAACATATGATCATAATCACCGGTGATGTGTTGCAAGCGGCGATTCACTACGTGTAGTATATCATAGCTAGTCATACTGATCTCATCGACCACAATGCATTGCACGCTTGTAAAGAGATTCTTATACGCTTACAGTATCTTGTTCGGTGGTATGCTCAATTTTTGCGTCCGAATTAATCTGATGGCCGAGTGCACTGTGGTGCCTCGCTGTGCTACGGCCCCTTTGCCATTATATGCACAAGCTACATGCGGATTGCGTATAGCATTCTCCGTATGAGTATAAAAATTGAACGTCTCCATCAGTGCTAGCAGTACAGACGTTTTGCCACTGCCCACGGGTCCAGAGAAGAAGATTTGTTACGGTCTCGTCTCATCGGCAGATGATTTCAAACGGTAGATGGTCTCGAGTATGATATTTTTTTGCTCGCTATTTGTGCTGCACAACATCTCACAGCACGCCTGTTTGGGCATCAAGTTACCGCGCTGTCTCAGCACCGAGATTCCAGTTCTAGCTTCCAAATCATTCACATTCTCTTCACTACCGGCGCCGAGCAACTCCAGCACGAATCTATCTCTCTCGTCCTCAGGCATATCAAGATGTTGTGCAGTCTCGTCTTCAGTGATACAGAGAGATTTCAATTCGGAAATCACAGAGACAATGTCGATATTCCCCTCGTATGGCTTGCGATTCTCCATGATCATTGGCTCATGAGTTGTATAAAATTCCAGAAAAATATTTCGATCCAGAACGGCTACACGCTTATTGCGAAACGGCACATAAATTGAAACCACTTCTCTCTTGTAATTCTCGATTTTATCCATCTCATAGTGGCGATATCTTGTCACGCGAGGTATGTTGCGTTTACGATATGTTGGCAGTCTGGGTGTCAGACGCTGCTGCTGCTCACTGTCATCGATTACAGCTTCATCATTCATATGATGCTGATATGGTGGTGCATGTTGTTTTGTCAAAAATAAATGTGTTACGCAGATATAAATTAAAGATTTTATATATGTACGTAAAATAGGTACTTTAGCCTGCAAAATGCAATGTGTTTCACTCGACTATCACAAACCGTCTACAAATGGCGAGAACTCGAAGCGGATTGATTCCCTCAAACTACCTGTTTTGCGCGCGCCCTCTCTCTCCTACACATGCACGGCGGTCACGAGTCACGCCTGTTTTTGCATAGGCGTATTTCGTGGATGACAAGATATATATAACAAGATAGTTTATCTGTAATAATTTGTTACAAAATTATGAATTATTTCACGTCTCACAATTTTGCACCTCTATACCTAGACCAAAATTATAAGACGTTTGTTACATTGTTACCGGTACACTCGTGACTGCTGTTACCGTCAAGTATAAGTACAAACGGATTGTGTGAGATACTGGTTTGGGTTCATGCACAAAATATTGCAGGAACTGAAGAATAAATTTGGAGTTCATCCAGCCAATTTTCTTGGTAAAAGCTATGCTCCCATTCATAAATATATCACTAATCTATAGTTCATACACAAATGTGGAAAGATGAAGAGTGGTGGTATAAAATTGTCATTGGCGCTCATACAAAATAAGAGTGAGATGTTTTTTGCCTTTTTCTCTTAATTTTAGTTTTCCGGCATAACTTTTGATTTTAAAGACATCACTTGTCTGTTCTCGTGGACGCGGGACGTTTCTGTTTTGTCTGTGTTGTAAATTCTTGATAGAGGAAGCAGATAGTTAATGTATAAAGAGTTGAATTTCTGAACGAAAAGAGACACGAGGCTTATTAGAACCAGCAGTTCAATACTCATCATACTCGTACTCACCATACACGTAGACGTAGAGTCTGGCTTTTTAGGGGGACAACTCCCGGAATTTAACCATACCCACCATAACCATTTAACCATTATAAAACGTCTTACATGCTGTTTTAATTTTTTTTGCTAAATTTGTGAGAGTGATTACGTTCTTTGGTTAACTGGTGAGATAATTTTAAAACCTGATTTTTAGTTAATGATAGTCTAATAATTGTTCATCTAAATATCGCATAGTGTTCGTAATCCTCACTAAATGTTTTATCTAATCTACCAGTAAAATGTACTTCTGAACCATTTCTCAACGCTTTTGATTTGTTTCTGAGGTGTGCACTTTTAAACATTGTACTGGGTTTTTCACTGCACATTCTCCTGAGACTACTTTCCATGCCAGTTTCGTCCAATAAACTACGATTTCCTTGCCTTCATTAAATTTTGGCATGTTTTTAAGCCCTGCAACGGAAATAAATCTGAGCCTGTCCGAGGTTACCATCATTCACCGTGTCCGAGGCTACCCGCTGTGTAGGAGGTTAAGTAAAATGCCGCTGCTCATAGGCCAACTAAATGAAATTACATGGAATTGTCGTCGCAATATTTATTACTTAATACAACGTTATTTATCTACAAGAAGTAATAACTTCATACACTTACCTGTTTGTCTGGATTGTAGCACGAAAACATAAATCTGTAACACAAGATAAGAACGCAAAACAAAACTTTGTTTTGTTTGTTGTCGCCACAAAGGAACGTTTCGCAATGATTTCCTCCTTTGTTATTCATAAATGTGGAGGGCAGGACAAAGACGTATGTCTGTTTTGTGGCACTAGCTGTTGCCAACTCGTAAGCTTACTGGTGTCCGTCGCAACCTTAAGTTCGGGATTCCCCTAAATACGTTCCATTATGTATATAATTCTTGGGTTAAGTTATTTAATCTTGGGTGTTACAACCACTTAACAGCCAGAAGTGTTTCCTGTATTTACCGAATGATCAGATATATATATGTGTAACCACTTTCGTTTCTGAAAATTAAATGTCGAAATTATATAGTACACGGATGGAGAAAATGAAAACAGTTAATGTACAAACCATAGTAGGATTGGAGAAAGTAATTAAAACGCTCAATATGCAGACCTTGTTTTATATGAAAAGTATAAAGAAGTTGTGTTGTAAGGTTAATATAAAATAGAAAAGCGTAGTTAACATTTACACTTTTAAGTTTAAAACTGAAAACTAGATAACACATTTTACATAACAATTTCTCACAACAGTATTATGTTCGTAAGAACGTGTAGGATACGATGTAGGGTGCTATTGTGGGATCAATACATTTTCCCTCATGACTGGTGGAGCACACAGCGTTTAATGAAGACTAGTAATTTATACCGCCGATATACCTGTATGTAGGTATTCCATAGGTGACACACGACAAAGGCTTCCTCACTACATCACTAATTGGACAGCTATGCTCGCACAACGTTCACAACATTACACAACAGAGCTCTAAGTTTCAGACAGAGAATAGCATAGCATAGGTATTATTTAAAAACAACTAAATATGTACCAGTAATTTAATAGAAAGTAATTTAAAATATTGGTAATAGATAGCGCCTATAAAATATTTGATTGTTTTTCTGAATTTGTTAATTGCTTTACTCATAACAGCCATTATTTTTATTTTTTTTTTTTTGAAATAAATTAATAATAAAACACTGCAGAAAACTGTTTACTAGTAGACCTACCTAAAACATCTTTAGTTGCGTGGATTGAAGGATGAAACGCGTGGCTCTGCTAGATGGAACCACCAGGCTCTGCTAGGTGTTTCAACCATAGATAACGTCCATGTTCGGCTTCCGTAATATAGGCTATTTTATGTTTCTTTGCAAAACCTGCGAACATCGGACACGACACTTCTGAGTTTCTTTGCCCGCCGGACATTAAAATAAATATTACCTGTTTTGAAACGACCCTTCCAAACAATACCAAATTTTACGTTATAATAGGCTTGAAAGATTATAAACAAGGCTTTGGAAAATTTCCTTCTAAAATATATTAGGCCTAAGTATCCACGAGAAGTAGTAACACATAATCAAGTTAAGCCTAACAAGCCAAAAAATTAATTCTACACCAATTATTTAATTTTGTTCATGTATAAACATAAATACTCGCTCACACGTACATACATATACTTTATATTCTGTTATAACTCTGTGATATAGGCCTATTATAGTTGACCTACAGACTGTATTACAAAATTTTAATTATTATGTTATCCCCTTGCCACTGCGATAGAGGCAAACTGCGTAGTTTCACGACATTTTTCGCGTATTACGTAAGCAGTAGCTTACGTTTATTTGTGTTGTGGACTATTGTAATTATTATAATTTTAGCGACATTCATATAATTTTAGTTAGCTTTATTATTTCATGTTTTTATAGATATTACAACACTGTAACTAAGAGACATGTAATGCACGTGTGGTATAAGAGAAGTGTTTTTGAAATTTTTGAGTATACTTTACTCCGGCGTTAAATAATTTATTCAACTGCTGATGTATTAGGATTCATGCGACTAACTTTATTAATTAATTTAGAGGTTGTTTAAATTTACATTTTGTAAACGAAGAATGTTTTTACTTAATGCAGCGCAAATTGTACATATAAATGTCATAAATTATTTTATACACTAAATTAAACGTCAGTCTTGTGTGAGCGGTTGAAGATATAGTTTGTCGTGTACGCTACTACGAACTGTAACGTTTTAGCATTTTAATTGTCAGTAATCTTTTACAGCCATCTTAAAAACAAAAAATAGGCTGTACTAACTGCTTTATTTAGACTGTTACTTTATGTTCTAACCAATTCTGTATGTTTAATTGCCAAGGCTACTCAAAAAAACATATAAAATTGTCTATAGCAAGCGTATAACAATTTTATAGCAAGAAAAATCGTGAGAAAATGTAAATGTATTGCGATGTTACGTTCTTGTACGTGCCTGTTCGTGTGTTGGACGTGTCTCTAAGACTTATAGATACCCAATCGGAACGTGAGAACTGAGGTTATTTGAATTACTTTAAACACTTCGTCCCATATAAAGATTGAATTTGCAGAGTGGAGCGGGTGTCCCAAGACTAAGTAGTTAACATGAATTTAGAACATTAAAATTTCGTTTTATTTTTTAAAAAATCTAATAATTAAAAGAAAAATATGTATGCCCCTTCGTATAATTGCGCACGTATTATAATCAAAGTATGAAATAATCCTAACTTAAATAATTTACGGTTATTATAAACCTCAATTGATATATTGTACAAAGAATTTTAAAATTTGGTGCTTCAAAGGCATTAAAAATAACTACAAATTAATAATAATTAATAATTTAATTACTAAACGTATGTAATTAAAAGGCAATATAGGAAACCTTTAGTTACTCATTATTTTCAGATATTACTGCCAACTAATTTTGTTATCCCGGATCCGATAAATTATCGACCATATTATAATTTTTATTTCACCGTTTAATAAATCACAATTTATGAGCGTTTAAATTAAGAGTTTGTAGATATAAATCAAAATGTAAATAACAATAATGGTATGATTTTAATTTACACGATGGACAAAAAGCAAGGAGCAAGACAACCTGATGACTTCTGAATACTAATGAAATATAAAGAGTATGCTATAACAACTGGACTGTGGAGGTATCGTGGAGGGATTTAAAATTTTTGTAGTGACAGACAGAATCCGATTAGTAACTTTTCAACATAAAGCAAAAATGCATCAAACTCACACATTCCTGAACAGTAAAAAGCTATTACCAGACCAACAATAATGAGTTGTATAATTCTTGTTACTTGTCTGGCAATAACAAGTAAATTTTGGCGAGAAGAAAAACTAATTTCTCGACGGAAAAGTTAATAATAAATATCGTAACGCTGGCTACTTATGCACCCTATTTGTAGAAGTATGAGGTAGTTATATTACATAAAAAAAGTAAAATTAAGTATACTTTATTGCATGGATTCTTACATTCAAAGTTTTTATTGACTTTGCTATCCCTTAAAAGCTAGCCTCAAGCGTATGTAGAAAGAGAAATTAATGTAGGCCTACTATATAATAATTTTATAAATTAAAACAATTTAAGTTATTTTGATGCCAACTAATTTGTTAAAAAATGTACTACTTCTGTTTGAAATACCAGCATTATTAACTAAGAAGAGTCTCTTGTAAATAAAAATAACCTAACATTATATATATTCGATTTAGCAAATGATTTCTGTCCTTAAACAAAACTGCTGCTTTCCCAATTACCTGTACACCGGCCTTTTCTAGTCCTGTAGACAATATCCTGCAGCTTGATGAAATGTTCCGATGCATGGTATATCTTCTAAGCTTCTCATGGTAAGATGATTGATATAATGAGTTTGTACGTATAAATGCGTTCGTGTCAACATTTGAATATTATAGGCCTATAAATAAAAATATATTCATTATTTCGTTTAGATTATTTAAATAACTAATACTTTATGTAATTAAGTTTTCATTTCAAAATGAATAAAAACTGTGTAAACTGGGTAAATACTGGTCTTTATGTACATAAGGAGTTGTAAAAAACAAATCTCAATTCTGGAATTTTGCATTAATGTTAAACTACTTTATAGTTTTACTCGACTTTTTAGGCTTATGGCTGTTGACATTTCGTTAACTAGCTTTTAAATTTTAGAGTAACATTGATGAATCACATTGAGCATTGGTCCGGCTTGTTATTGTATAGCGCATTACTCTGAAGCCGAATGTTCTGTCAACAATTTCTAACAGCTCCCTTTATTTTTCCAGCAATTCGTCACCAAGTGACTGAATTTTCAGAGTAAAGATCAATAAAATATATTTACTAAAACAAAAACACTCATAAATTGATTGATTTGTTTGCTGAAACTTCAGAAGTATATAACGTATTTCAAGATCAAATATTACTGACTTTTGTTTACCGTTTTCTGATTACGATGGAAACATGTAAGACTTTTGTTTCCTGACTATAAGCATTTACACTGTACTTGTTAAAACACGACAAAATTAAGATTTCGCTAATAATTTACACAAAAAGAGATACTATTAATAAGAACGTAATTTGACTAAAATAAAAAATTAAACTTTTTGGAACCAGAATGTGAGTATGTAGATTAAAAATAGTAAGTTAGAAAACAAATGCATCATACGATTTAATTAAACAAAATTGTTTGTGTAAATATGATCTACTCCAATATGGAAAAAAATTGTAATAGTATACCGCTGTCCTGTAGTCGTTTGACATAAAAGTAATAAGAAAGGTATTATTCTATTACGCGACTCATAAACCGCTTATCTCCCACTCTGTATTATGCATATCACAAAAAGTAGAGTAATTTAAAGGTTTTCAAACGGTACGTAATAATGTTATTTACAATTATTATACATAAATAGATTTAAGATTGTCATCAATTAAAGAGTTCCTTAGCTACACTTCTAACCGATTTTAATTCAAACCGGATGTTTTAGGCTCTCCTTCGTCTTTAGCGTCAGTCAGTAAAGCCTCACACAGATATTAAATACACCTGCAGCAAAGCATTCATCATTTAGTCAATGAAGAGTCAATAACTTCAGCGTCTGAAAACGAACAAATTAATTACGTTTCCTTTTCATAACATTTTTCTGTTATTTCATGGTCAGTGTTTAGGTTTACCTGCTCGAATTATCCAAAATTTGTTGCAGATTATCCACATGTAAAACCCAGCAAGAAATGACCAGCAAAAACGATACTGTTTTACAAGGTAAGGTAACTAGTAACGCTGGCACCGTAAAGAATCACAATCACACCCCCAAACTATAATATAGAAGCATAGTACCAAAACCACTGCACGCATTTCACTAAAAAAGATTGCGAACATAAGGCCGTGTTAAGTACTCGTAACTGTAAGGATGGTTTGGTTCAGCACACACATATCGAATTTGCCATAAGCGTCGCTAAAGCTTTCAGAGCCTGTCAACGACAGATTTAAATTGAATTTTCTCTCACTGTTGTCGCTTCTATACGCCTTTTGAAGGATGCGCTCTTAATGGCGAGGACAAAAATTTTTAATCTCAAATAGAGTCGATGTATAACTCTGTAATATTTTTTCATATGCTCCTATTTAATAATTACATTGTCGCCAAACTACCTGACTATTTTTTTACGTAAATCAGTTTGTATTCTTTTGTAAAATATCGATGTGTTTGTACGTACAACCTGTCACGGTACAACCTCTATTTTTCAATATAACCGGTACATATTATATATTCAAACACTTTTTGCTACAGTTTATTTCTTGATGTATATAATATATTTAAAATTTACATTCACTTTACCTCAAGATGTTATTGTTTCCTTATTTGGTACATGTTTGGAACATATTGTACATTATATTCACTCAGATAACAGCCAAGAAACGTTTGTTTTATGCTAAGCAGTCGTCTCACTCATATAACAGAAGTAGTTGTCGAGAATCGTTTGAAAGTCTTACGAGTACAAAGCATTCCAAAATGTTCAGTTCTATAGTACTAAAATCTCTCGTGAAACGGGACTAATTACCTCCTCTGAGAGGCTCAATAGTATTAAGAAATGTTTCTTCTTGTTAATTTATTAAGCAGCACTGCATGGAAAGGAGGGAAAATTATAAGAACTGACATCGGCAATAACTACACATAATAGTAATAATACTTAGATTTACTAAGTAATGAATCAACAGACATGTCAGAGCGGAGTGCACAACGCAGCATGATTATAAGCATATAAAAATAACATTAAATTTGCACTTTCGACGGCTTATTTTAATTCTCGTTCCTCTAGTTATTCCAACAATACCCATTCCTCCTATTGTAAATAAATTTTAATTTTTGTTGTTCTAAAAAGGAATGTTAAAATCAAGCAGGCGCTCCATCAGCAGTGGAAACTTCAAGCATGTAGTCAAACTACGGAAACATCAATAAATTAATGGATGGAGACAACAAAGCACGTAATTCTTTGGCAGCTTGGGATAGTCAAAGATATTTGTCTGGAGATACTGAAGAGGCAATAGGCCTAATTATTCACTCGAATAAAGAATCTTACAGAAAGATCACAGGAGAACGACTCCATGAAGCTCACAGTGAGTTCATTTATGAATGAGGGATTACAAACATCCACACATAGTAATTCACAATTATCATGTAGAGAAAGTACCACTCTCCGCAACAAAGAGGACAAAATATTTTTGTTTTACTTTTTTGTTTTGGGTTTATATTAATACGTTTACTAGTTTTTCAGTAATTAAGAAGCAAAACGTATAACTGTCGCCTTGTTGCTTTTTGATGGACTCTCGAAGGTTTTTAGTAGTTATTCCTTTGGTTCTTTTGGTAGTTATTCTGAATAAATTTTGCTGAACTATACTTAGAATAAAACTGCGTATTTGTACATAACCACATAATAGTGCAAAAGTAATTTTTATCAACATCCACACTTCGTGTATGTAAGTAAACATAAACTATTATAGTTGGTAATTTAGATGTGCATACAAGAAACTAAAAAGAAAACTCCCTTCTACAATGTTTTCCTTGATCGGTTTCTTGCCTTTTGGCTATACACTTGCCTTATAGTGCTCTTTTAGGATTACATGTTCTATCATCCTCATTCTATGATTATGGCAGGGGAAATTTACTATAGGACTAAAATCAAAGAAATTTAAAAATTTCTATTTTATATAATCATTAGTAGAGATAATACAACTAAAACGCTTGTGATCAGATACACTACGTGATTTATAAACTTTTTATTAATTTTTATACTTGAAAATATTTTAAGAAAATGTTAGTCATACTTTTTTTTAAAACGAATATTTCCTCTTTGTTTTTAGTTTGAAAGAGAGCCATACGTGGGAACTGTAAAAGGACGTGACTCATTTCTCTCAGCAATTCTGTAGTGAGTGTGCATGTTAAGTGTACGCGTGTTCATGTCACTGCCCATGTAAGAAGTTGGGTGTGCGAGATTCTATAATCATCTTTTTATATTATTTTGGAATATTGTATTCAAATTAAAATATGATTAGAGGAAACACACAAGAACCAAATAAAATTATCTTTCTGTATAGACTTCTGCTTCTGAATGAAGCAGTACTATCATAATTCCAAAAATTTAAACTAATAAAACAAATTTGAACAAATATTTTTCTTTATTCACAGGCAATGTAACTACCACATGTAAACTACCTACCAGGTTTAACATTATTTGTCTGCAGTAAAACTGGTCTTTGGTATAAAACATTTAAGTTATTTATACTACAACGTCCATGTTTGTATTCAAAGTGTATTTCAATAAGTTTTCAATAACGTGTATTTGCGTACAACAAAATAGTATTAAAAATTTGTAATAGTAGAATCAAAGGAACAACTACAAATAAAATTTTCCACGATGCAAAGGGAGGGCAAACAAAATGACAGTTCTATTCTCGACTTTCAATTCTCAAGAAACTAGAAAACAGTGTGTCATAACTCGCACCGGATGAAAGAAAATTGAAAAGTTAATACAGTTTTTCTTTTTGCACAGTCAAAGTTTTAACGAACATTGAAGGAAAGAACAGTTTTAACTCAGACTGTTGGAAAACTTTGTTAGGGAAACAAATATTATACTGCTAGAAAAAAAAAACAATATCGTAAGACATAAGTTTAATAATTGAATAGAAAAGTCTGTAAAAATTATACTTTGTTATACTTAGTAATATTTTGCACAAAGTCATATCGATCGCACGTAGGTAAATAATGAGCGCAAGATACATTTACAGTGTTCGATTCGATGTTTGTGAAATCTGTAAGTTTTGAGTTATAGAGTTTGCTAATATGAGACAAACCATTGTTTGCTAAATTCAACTTTTCATTTTCCAACTGCTATTAATATGTAGGCAAGAACTATTAGAACACTCGCACAAATACTTATATACTGTGCTGTATTTGAAGTGTTTTCCCGGTGTGGGCCATGTCGAATATGTCTCGTCAAATAACGTTTCACCCGTCTTACAATGGGTATCTACAGACACATGTTCTATTGTAAATACGCCGCTTGTATTATTTGCTCTGTCACTTACTCACTTATCGCCCACCCACTTAGCCACCCACTGCCACTCTACATTATATTTCTAAGTTCGCGCACCACCCTCTTCGTCAAATATACCTGAAGATACCCATTGATGAAAAGTTATTTTTGCGAAGAAGACTCCAGATACAGAATGGATACGAGCTTACGCGAGAATATAGGCTGTTTACATACTGTTGTTAAGCTAAGTAGTCTTTCTTACTGTTTTCTTTGGTTATTAAATTTGCAGTAGCAATTCTGTAACTCTCGATTTCGAGGAGTTGTTTTGCCAATGACGTACGAACGTCACGTTTGCACTTCTGACAGGCTTATTTTGAATCAGCCTTAAAAAACGTGTCTTAGAATTAGAAATAATCCATAGAAAACCTTATGTAAACATGTCAGCTTTTTGCCTATCGTGTCTGGTTGCCTGTTGGTTAGTTTCCTGTGTGACCCATTATACTTGGAGTTCATTTTTCTAACTGTGGGACTAACAAGGTATCGGTCACGAAGTGCAGTGGTGTGCAGGGAGCATATGTATTTGTACTTACTTCGGTAGATCATAGACAGTGTTGTCTGTTTCAACGTCAGTTTCAGGAGCAAGTTGATGTTGATTCTTGTGTGATTTTTGAAGACGTTATAATTCATAAATTTAATATTCATGTTTAATATGGTAACCAAATCACTTGCACGAATTAATAAATTAATTACCTTAATTATCCGCCGTGTGATTTCCTATGCTTCGTCTATGACGCGTTTCGGAGCATATACTCCATCATCAGATATTAAAAGTTAAAACAGTCACTCATACGAGATCGTTAAAAAGTTAAAATGTCAAGATATGAATATGAACCGTACGCGGATTTGGGTGCGCACCCGTTCAAGTTCATTCTGCTACTGAGCGGTTGCTACCTTATCGTAGCCCCAGCGAGCAGACTCAAGGCAGTATCGTACAATCGGTTGGATACAAAGTTCAGGTGGTCATTTAGCACGATATCGCGACTCATTGGGTTTGCATATGCACTGTAAATTTCAAATTCCTCCAAGGCATTCATGAAACGGCCCTTATTACACACATGTAACGGTATTAAATTGGAATTAAAATCTGTGTAATTATGATTGTGTGAAGTCAGGTGTCGGGCGTAATTTGATTTGATGTTGTCAATATTTCTTATTTGGCTTCAAAACTGCAAAAGCACTAGTTCGGTTGATAAAAGATAATTTACAATTACGTAATAATCATGGTATTAGGAACAACAATGATTTTATTAATGATATTAAATCTGTTGAACTGCAACCTAACCACAAATTGGCGTCGTTCGACATAACTAATTTATACACGAACATCCCAATCATAGATACATTACAGATTTTGAGAAACAATTTATCTGACAATAGTTGCATGAACACACAGACAATAAACGAGTTAATTAATTTACTCGAGGTTATTTTGAAACAAAACTATTTCACTTTTAATGGTTCATTTTACATTCAAAATGATGGCCTAGCAATGGGCTCACCCCTTTCCGGCCTACTGGCCGATATTTATTTAAATTATTATGAGAATACTCACTTGTTGAACAATAATATATATGCAAATAAAATAATATTTTATGCACGTTATGTAGACGATACGTTTTTAATCTTTGATGGTACTATAAGACAAATCGAATTATTTAAAAACTGTCTAAATAAAATAAATAGAAACATCCAGTTTACTCTTGAAACAGAGGTTGATAACAAGATAAACTTTCTAGATTTAACCATCACTCGACAGATGAATAAACTAAAATTCAACATTTATAGGAAACCGACTACCACTGACACCACAATACACGCAGACTCTCATCATCCTCTTTCACATAAAATGGCAGCGTACAATAGTTTCATTCATAGATTATTGACAATTCCTCTGGATGATAATGACTTCCGTGATGAGCTAAATGTCATAAAATATATCGCGGTTGCCAATGGTTACAGTAGTTTAACCATTGACAAATTGTTGAGAAAACATGAAAAAAGAATGCTTAAACCCCGAATAAACAGCAACACGCAAAAAATTTTTATATCTACTAATTACACTAGCTTTATGCCTAAGGTTTTGTGTTCTATATTGAATAATAATAGTTTCACTATTTCATTCAGGACTAATAATAAGTTACTGGATATTCTCAAACCGAAAAAACACACGCCTCCAGAAGAAAAAACTGGCATATATAAGTTAACATGTAATGATTGCGAGTGCTTCTACATTGGACAGACTGGGAGAGGTTTCCTCAAACGATTTCGAGAACATTTACCCAAGAAAATAAGAAATATTGACAACATCAAATCAAATTACGCCCGACACCTGACTTCACACAATCATAATTACACAGATTTTAATTCCAATTTAATACCGTTACATGTGTGTAATAAGGGCCGTTTCATGAATGCCTTGGAGGAATTTGAAATTTACAGTGCATATGCAAACCCAATGAGTCGCGATATCGTGCTAAATGACCACCTGAACTTTGTATCCAACCGATTGTACGATACTGCCTTGAGTCTGCTCGCTGGGGCTACGATAAGGTAGCAACCGCTCAGTAGCAGAATGAACTTGAACGGGTGCGCACCCAAATCCGCGTACGGTTCATATGCATATCTTGACATTTTAACTTTTTAACGATCTCGTATGAGTGACTGTTTTAACTTTTAATATCTGATGATGGAGTATATGCTCCGAAACGCGTCATAGACGAAGCATAGGAAATCACACGGCGGATAATTAAGGTAATTAATTTATTAATTCATAAATGTTTTCTCTAAAAACATGCCAAAAAGGTTGCTTCCTACAGGGAGCAATACATTTCTTCTCTTTTATCTGTAAATGAATAATGAATTTAATTAGAGTGATCGGAGGATAAATCCTAACAGAATTGTTTACTAACTTATTCTAAAGTAATGCTTTCCACTATAAAAAATCAACTGAAGCAGTATATGTTTTCTATTCGAAGATAAACATGTAGAGATGTTTTAGGTATTTCTGTCTCTCTTTCATTCCTTTAACTACTTCTCTGCATTTTGGTGTTCTTACTCGCGACTCTTACAATAGTTTTTAGCATTGTAGTCACCTTCAGCAATACATATGTTTTAAGAGAGTGTTAAAAGCATTTAGTGATCTTTTAATTCAGGTACTACTGGTGGGTAGTCTGTTGACGATATTGTTAGAGCTCCCAGGTACCCTCAAGAACAAGACTAGTGGCCTGCAGATGGTCATGCTTAATGTTTGTATGTTTTTTTATGTTTCATATTTTGGTGCGAACAATAATGTCGTTCCCTACCCTGAGCCTTGTAACTATGGCGTTTATTTTAAAAATGGCAGCGATTTGGGATAATTATACAGACACGTGCAACTTGGAAATCAACAGCACATTGATTATATGCGACAGCAAGAAGATGTATCTTCTACGTGCTGGCACAAGCCACTAATGTTCCAAAGCGCGATCTTGTGTGCTGTAACCGTTTATTTAACTAACGTGAAACCAAAAGTTATTCTGAGAGCTTGTTGACAAATATCAGGACAAGGTTCATCATGTTACTGGTTAAAAAAAATATTGTAGAGAGCCGTAAGTAAGCAAAGTATTTTACTTTTATTCACATAAAGCTAAATTAAGGTGATAAAAAACTTATTTTATTCAATTTGTTTCATAATAGTAGATAAAATTATAAAAAGTAATCAGTGTAATATTTTCATTAAGGTTTAATCAAAGTCACTTTTAATATTTAATATTTAATTTTAATATTTCTGTTTAATCATGAAATGTCACCAACCAAAATAGATAATCTTGTTTTGTAAAATCAAAGAGCAATCAGACGTTTTAAATACCGCAAATCGTGCCGATGTTAATAAAAATTTGTCGATGGTTTCGTATTTCTAATAAATAATAAATTCTGATTGTTTATGTTTTCATTACTGTTTAATCAATGTAGAAAATACGACACATACGCATACATACATTATTTATGGTTGAAGATTTTAGAAAATTGAACATGATATTGTACCTATATTTCGCAACATACATTTATTTTCGGAATTTTTGTTGTGAAATGCATTACCAGTAAAAATAGTATAATATTAATTGTTTTTAAATAGACAATTATATATCATAAGTCATACAGTATACATGTAACACACATACAACCATATAGCATATTTTCTTATTAAACATAAAAAAAATTCAATTTTTAGTAACCACAATTCATAAAAAGCCTAAACAACTATGTATTTTTATACCTTAGAATTCGACACAACTCTTCACCTCTCCAATTGATTCACACTTCTGTGTCCTATACAAATTAATAAAATCTGTGACGCTTTCGAAAATCTACAATTTTAGAAATTCCAGCAGAGTATTATCTATAAACCAGGTGGCTTGGGTAACATAATAATTACAGTATTTTAAAGGAACAAGAAATGTCACCAACCAAAATAGATAATCTTGTTTTGTAAAATCAAAGAGCAATCAGACGTTTTAAATACCGTAAATCGTGCCGATGTTAATAAAAATTTGTCGATGGTTTCGTATTTCTAATAAATAATTGTACCAATGGTAAAAATCTCAATGTTGTAGAAATATTAGAACAGAATGAACAGTTGTAATGACAAGATATAATAATAATTATTACTAAAATGTCGAGGACGATTGTGGTGATGATGTTTATGTAGGGTAGTAGGGTTGACGAAGTATGTAGTGGAGATTATACAGTGACGATGATGATGACGATGTTAGTCGTAGTATTGGTGGCATGGTGGCATAAAAAATTATGAGTATTTTGTAAGATTAGAACACTTCATCAAGTCTATATTACTGTAACTACGAACAATGGAGAGCGTCCGAGCCGAGCATGGAGCATGGAGAGCAAGTCGAGCATGTGCGTATTTCTGCCAAGGTCGCTCTAAAGTATCCTCTAGAGTTTTCGAATGCTTGTTAAGGACGCATGTTATGGAACATTAGTCTGGAACCCTGCAGGCTATAGGCGACAGCTACCACTTAGAAGTTAGTTTACTTTGGGCGATTTACTCAGTGCGTCTCAAGTAGTTTATTACTGAAAAGTGATTATTGTGCGGAACTCTATTAGTTGACATTATCATTGCGTGTGTACAAATTTAACTTGAATTGTTGTAAGAGACTACCTTGTAGATTACAAATTGTTATTTGTGATTCATTCAAGTTGGTAATTAATGATATCATTGATGTGTGTATTTTGTTTCTACTGTACCATACAGTAACATTGTGTACTGCGTATATTGTACAATATTATAAATGTAATCACCGCTTGAGCTTGTAACATTGTTATTTTTATATAACATATTCTTAACAACTTTTCCCTTTTAAGAAGTGAATGATGTGCACATGCAAATTAATGTACAAGCACAAATAAATGAACTTTTAATTCATTTACTAGTACGGATTTTTTAATAATTGGTTAATACTTAGTGAGTGTACGTGAATTCCATATTTATAATTACATATATGAATTTTATATTGTAACGTCGCAAAACGTTCCATAAAAAAAATTAATTGCAAAAGTAAATTATCATAAGATGAACGTGAGATGAACAGTATCGAACCCAAATAATCCAAAAAAATTTAGTAATATTGTCCAATAGTTATTATCAATAATATGTAAAAACGACGAAGACTTTGACCAAGACTCAAACCCCATATATTGTTTAAGTGAAAAATAGAATAAAACCGATATTGTATAATAAGAGAAACAAATAATCTCAGAAATGACCAAAATAAGGTCATGCCATGTTAGAAATGTAACTCTGAATAGAGCATAAACACCAATTTATTGTGAAATAATAGACAAGATCTATTATTATACTTTATAATATATATAAAATAAATGTATCAAATGATTTAAACACATCATTAAATAGGATGTAAATTAAAATAAAAAATATGTAATTTTATAACAGAAAATCAAAGTAAGGCGACCTAGGGGGTCAGGCGGTCTAGTTGTATTACACAATGTTGCATCATCTCTGTCAAACAGAACGCGGTCTACCGCCGCCCGCTAATCTTTGTCGCGACGACAAGCGATCTGGTAGTACAAAATTACAGTTTTTAGCGTGACCGCCTTGCCGCCTTCGAACAATGAGTGAACAAATAGAAATTTTGATAGAAAATGTGCGTAAATACAGGTTTTTGTTTGATAGTTCACACGAACATCATAAAAATGTTTTAAAAAAAGGCTGAAGCATGGTATGAGATAGCTCGAGAACTCAATATGACAAGTAAGTATCATTTTATTGTAATTAATTTAATTATAAACAAGAAATTAAAATTACAGTTATGATTTTTTTTACATAAACATTACAGTTATGTTTTTTTTACATAAACATTACATTTATGTAATTTTATGTTGCGTTGTTTATTCTGTGAAAGTAATCAGCAAAACGTTCGCGAATTTGAATTGCAGCATTGGGCGACCTTCGATTTGTTAAAGTAGTATCCACAAATGCGCGTGTAGGCCCGCACTCTTCTTCAGTTTCTGCGGCTGTCCACTCTCTGTTATTATTCTTTGATATAACGTAATTGTGCAAACAGCAAGCTGCTTTTACAATATAATCCGCAGTTTCAACATCTGCCACTGTAGCTCTTAAAAATAACCGCCATTTCATTGCCAATATACCAGATGCGTTCTCCACTACACGACGTGCTCGGCTGAGATGCAAATTGAATTGTTTCTTTCGTGCATTGTTGATTACTCCTTGTTTAGGATATGGTCTCATTAAATAAGTTTGAAGTGCAAAGCCTTCATCACCAACCAAAACATGAGGAACTGGAGTGTCTGTACCCGGCAGTGGCTTCGGCGGTAGAATAGTTTTTCCATGAATGTACTCTCGATAAAAAAGTGAATTTTCGAAAATACCGCTGTCGCTGTAACGTCCGTAACTTCCTATATCAACTACCATAAACTTATAGTATGGGTCAACTACTGCTAGAAGAACGAGCGAAAAAAAATTTTTGTAACAGAAAAACTGCGACCCACTGTTATCTGGGCATTTCAGTTTGACATGTTTTCCGTCTATGCTTCCAATGCACTTCGGAAATCCCCAAAGTTCTGCGAATCCTTCCTCAGCTCTGTTCCACATCTCTAACGTAGGTTTAGGTAAATATTTTGGCTGTAGAATATTCCAAATTTCTCGGCATACTTCCTTCACAATTTTGGAGACGGTAGAACGACCCAACCGAAAAGAAAAAGCAATGGTCTGATAAGTGTCGCCTGTAGCCAAATGTCTGAAAAAAAATCAATTCTTGGATTTCGTTGTCCATGACGTGTCCGTTACTTAACTAAATATCAGTATTACATTAACGACTCGGAACACACACTCTGAAGAAGCCTTTTAAAGGAGAAACCCCGTTAAGGCTGTAAGGTAAAACTTTATGCTTTTACTTATAAAAAACGTAGTGTTCCGAGTCGTTAATGTAATAGTGATATTTAAAAAATCAATGCCTCGTTAACTTAACAAAGTTATTGTATTTACATGTATTGTTTCATGGTCGGATTCACCAAATAATAAATAATTAAAATTTGTTTCAGGTGATGCAGCGAAAACGAAATGGAAAAATTTAAGTGACTCTTATATGAGGTTCAAGAAGACCATAAAAGGTGAGACAGGGCAGGCCACAAAGTATTCCAAGTGGCCATGGAGTAGTCAAATGTCATTTCTGTATGCGACGCTTCAATATCGTCTCCAGAGCAGCAATATAACACAAGCGACAAGAGAAATTGAGGATGAAAGCCTCTCACCAGAGTCTACGTCGCCTCTGGCAACCAACAATGATGAATCGAACCAACTCCATTCACCACCAGAAATGCTCCCTCCACCTCCACCGAAGAAGAAAATGAAGTCACATAGTGAAGCCACAGTAAATATTTCTTCAGACTCGGAGGTTGACAAAGTAATTACCTTTTTACAAAGCAAGAAATCACAGGAAAAAAAGATTGACGGGGTAGATCACTTATTTCTGAGTTACACTGAAACTTTTAAAACATTCCGGCCAAGGACTCAATCAATGTTAAAGTTAAAACTGGCTACTCACTTCTCAGAAACCGAACTGAACGAGCTTCAAGAACAGGAGTTATCACAAACAACATTGCCAGCATTTTCTACTTCAAGTTCAAGTGGATTTGAGACACAGGGCTTTACAACTTACAACTACTCTGAAGAAACACTGGATTATAGCATGGGATCACCTTCGACTATAAAAAGTGGCAATGCATTCCTTTCTGCGCGTGATGTACTTGAAAATTTGAATCCTAATAATTAATAACGATTTTTGAGTTTGTAATTTCTTTATCTATTGTTTTTTTTTTCATAATAAAAATTAAATTGTATCATATTATTTGTTATTAATATGTTTCATAACTTACCTTAAACAAATGGCTAGTCTTTGCCTTCTTTCAATTGGTTTTCTCCAGTTCGTTGTGCACTTTCCAATCCTGCATTTTATCAAATCATGCAATTCCTCGAAACATTCTCGCGACATACGAAAATACTTGAAAAACCTATCTTCATGTGACTCCAGTTCGATACATAAGCGGTGGTATTCCCCTAATTGTTCTCTCTTCTTATTGATTTCATGCACCCAACATCGCCTTTTCTTCTTTTTTCTTTGCAAAGCTAATAGCAGAAGGAGTTTTCAATAACTCATACTCAATATAAAAAAAAATATGAAAACGCACTACTACTTCTCAAGAAGAAAGCAACCAGACTGGACCGCTCACACAAAGATATCGCGTCCTATGTGACGTCCCCATATCGCAGACCGCCGCGACGACCGCTGGATCGCTGCCAGCCGCGACAGACCGCTTTCTGTGTGCCCAAGCCTTTAGAGTTGAGACCAATCGCTCAGATGTATGTGAAAATTAATTATTATGAAATTATGAAAAAACACTAATTGATTAGAAGTCAATGAAAATAATCAAAAACAGTGTTAAACTGAAAACATGTAGTGAACATGTATAATTGTAAAATTTATGACTTTAAAGTTATCAAAATGCAACAAACTTGTATTTTAAAGTTGAACCACAATATAAAGTAACTATACGTATAAATATGACCACCTAAAACACTTTAACAGTCAAGTTATAAAACTAGTTACATAGACCATACTAGGCTGAGATAAAAAAACAGTCACAAAATTAGTCATATTTGACAGATTAATTGTTTAATATTAGAAAGAATATAGAAAAAGATACAATTCTATAATATACAATGGAAAAATACTTGCTCAATTGAAGACAAGCTTAATTCATAGAGAATTTTTAAATATAAAAGTGAAATTTGTCACACACATGAAATAACTCATCTGTAGGCCTACAAAGACATTGAGATGCTAATTGAGATTACAATAAAATTAAAATGTATTAGGAAAAACCAGGTATTCCCAAAGATAAACAATATAACAAACTCTAAGTGAATACCCAAAAAATCCTAGAAATAATACCAGAAAAGACAAATTACTATAAATAACAGTGACAAGAAAACTAGGCCATATGTTATGCCTACAGAAAAATGAAGCTATTTATATGTTATGTGCTTTAATATTTGTTTGTTTTGTTATGTAAAGCTAATTATGTTATGTATTAATGTTATAGTAAGAGCCGAGGAACTTAATAACATTTTATTAATAAGAAAACTAGAATTTTGTGTAAACACCACAAGGTAAGGTTATGTATTTTATGTGAATTTATTAGATTTAATTTATTTAAAACCAATCATGATGGTATCATTTTAATCAGTTGAAAGCAGGGAATCTAAAAATAATAATGACATGCAGATTGTAAGTAGTTCTGTAAAATTGTTTGACAAATACTAGAATAATTTCAGTAATATCCATTAGTATGAAGAACAAGAAGTTTTTGTTCTAAAGCTTCTACGGAAGTCGAATTTGTTTCATGATGTTCTATTTGCATATTCTCGAACGTTCCAGAAGAAAATGTTACTAAAAAATACCGGAAGGCATGAATAAAAATTAAAACAATGCACCTTACAGAGAGTATATAAGCGAGACCAAAATCGACACAGGAGGACTTTATGCTTTGAAACCACGAGAGACACTTCACACACGAATTCGAACATCTAATCCAAGGCGAACTCGAAGAAGAGGAATCCAACCCGAAAACTCAAAAAAGGCTTTTCCCCGTACCAGACGAAAGACATACTTAACCTAAAAAGGAGTATATCGCTAAATCGCTAAGGTGCATGTTGAATAGAGCAACAGCACGCCAAATCTAATAGAACCTACACAGCCAAATATCCAGCGAAGGACCGATTTTAATAGAGAAAAATCAAATTTTGCTGGTATTAGCGACATAGACAGACTTTGACAAAGCCCCAAACAATTTACTAAACGCAAGCCTACTTCGAGTTCGTAACTAGCGCTGAGACGGCAGTATACCGAGGTCACGGAACGCAGTCAGCTGTTTTTCGCCAGCAACGATTTAAAGCATAGAAACAGTACGATTCTTATTCAATTTGTGCGGAGTTTTCAAACCGTAATTTCACTTTTAAACAGTTACAACTGAGTGAGGAAACGTAAATACGAAGAGGCGCAAGATTGGAGTCATCCCCAAGAACAGTGTCCAGTGAAGGAAATACTTACCCACCGGAACGTGAGTTGTCCAAAATTAAAATCCTTTTACCTGGTATCTTTGTCACACAATTGTACTACATATATCAAACACCTTCAATTCACACGAATTTTGTAAAGCATCCCACTGATTTGTCTTGATAGTTCAAAGGAGTCACGTCCTGAGTATAAAGTTTTTTCAAAGATAAAATTCATGCAATTCAACTGAGCAATAAATTAATTATTAGCCGATAATTAATAAAATCTTGTCAATAATTTTTGTAATTCTGCAATTTTACATAATTTTACTGTTAGTCCTTCAGACGATTTTTATGAAAGAAAAGTCATTAAACATATGTTATTTGCAACTCAAATTGTCTTGTTTACATTTTTTTCTATAACTAATTTAACAATTTAAAAATCAATTTTAAATAATAATTAATTTCTTGGACTAAATATCCAAGTGGCGCCCACACACACATATATTAGCATAAGTTGTGTTTGCAGGACTACATCTTCGAAGAGAAACAGGCAATTAGTAAGTATAAGTGCGCGGAGTGTAACACCCGACAAGACACATCTCAATACGTTACAAATTGACGAACACCAGACATTTATACATTGGTTATAATATTTGTCTGTCCAGTTTAAATCCTTACAAATCTCAGTCTGGCATTTAAAATCTTTTAACCTTATTATAAAAAAGTATCACATTAACAGACCAATTATTGTTGGCTCAATACAACCGCATGAAAACAATTAATCACGTCTTTAAATACTGCTTATAACCACTATTCCACTGTAGTTTTTTATATCATAATTATACCTTCTTAAGTAATTTTATAGATCCACTATAACGCGATAATGCCAAAAAACAAGTACTGATGCCAGCGTTTATGCTGTTTGAACACATTTGCTGCACTGAGACTCCATTAATTTTTGTAAGCTCACGTGCAACAGAAAACCACTTACAATAATTGTTACTTGCAGAGGCGGATACATTGCAATTACACAAAGTAGTGCTTTCATTAGAACCAGATGTCTTTACATTTGTTTCTGTACACGTGAAAGTTGTCGATTTATCTGTTCTGTTCAAACATACATACATAGAAAATCAAACAGTTACTAGCAATTTTTCAAATAGTTTTGTATATATAGTCTACAGAATACACATCAATATGTTTTTCACCGACTCTAAAGTACTATAAGCATGATCCATTGCATTCTTCAATTTTTCAGTTTTACCTCTCTCATGCCCTCTCAGTATCTCTATTTAATTTCTTGCTTACAAAATACAAATCTATTATTCTAACTATTAATCTCTTTAAACTTCATTTATATATGTATTCTTTAGTAGATGCTTCGACTTCAAACCCCAGATTTAAAAAATGTTTTTTTCACTTGTTCTGATTCAAAGGGCTGTCACAACACATGTTTACAATTTAATTTACAAGCGTATAAAATAATACTCAAATCTGTAGCCACTCATTTTATTGCTTTATAGCTTACGGGTTGGCTTTAATCTCTAACAAGTTTTAGTGAAGACTTTCGGTAAAAATTGTGTTCTTTATTGAATTATATACGGATTATTTTAAAACGAGTAGTTTTATTCTCTCTTTAACTTCTTTTTAATTTAATCGTGATTAAAATCGTGAACCGCAAGAATTTCAATGCGGAAAAACGTACCTTACTCAGTCTCCTGTTTGTGCTTCAAAAATATATACGCCATAGCCTGATATATTTTTTAATTGATTAGTTATTGGTTAGCTGAACGGCATGTCCAACTTAACAATAGAACTATAATTTTGTTGTTGTTGTGAGACTCACATTTCTTGTAAACACCTGTCCATTTTTAAGTCTACCTGACACTTTGTTCATTAGTAATAATAACACTTTGTTCAGCTGATTAATATTCCTGCGTCAAGAATGTTTAAAAATATATATATAAAATCAAACATCGTGCTGGCATTAAATTTTGTTAAAAAAGTTATAACGCTAATGGAAATTTACAGAAAAATATTACGGAATATTGTGCTTTAAAAACAATAGTTTTTATTCATGAATTTTGTTGTCCATGACGTGTCCTTTGATTAACTAATTATAAGTATGGCACTACCGACTCGGAACACAAAGGTTTTATTGGTAAAATTTATAAAATTTTACTATACAGCCTGCTATTTTACATTTTTACCAATAAAAAAATTTTTGTTCCGAGTCGGTAATGTCATACTTATAATTAATAGTTTTTAATTGGACACGCAAATTGTAACGTGACTGTACGAGCAGTCAAGATGATTCCTACAGTGAACGCCCAACGTGTCCAACAACACCCGAATTATTTTTCATTTACGGTGTTGGAACACGGGCGATTGAGAGTCGGCAAGATTGCTAATATTGTAGGCATCTGACACAAGCGTATAGATTCTATTTATTGAAGTCAAGAACTTGGTGCAAAAAAAATTTTGCAAGCTGGGTGCCGCATTTGGAGTTGTCCCATTTTTGAGCGTTCATCTTCAGAGCTCATACAGCCTATTTAAACTCAAGTGACTACTTACAAGCAGTTGTTTTTGAAGGTGCCTCACCTCTTATCACGTTTACTATTTTTTTGTGAATTTCTGTTGGCGGCAGACTTTTTTAACAAATTATTCTTTATTTTACCATTTTTTAAAATACGCATGACACGTAAATTTTGAACAGCTAGAAAAAATGAATAAATACACAGGTAGATTTAAAAATTAATAAGTGACATATCTATAATAATAAAAGGAAGTGTGTGTGTGTGTGTGTGTGTGTGTGTGTGTGTGTGTGTGTGTGTGTGTGTGTGTGTGTGTGTGTGTGTGTGTGATGCCCAGCCAAATCTACGGCACGCAGAGATTTGAAATTTTCAAGAGATTTAAATTTTTCAACATAGGTGGACGGAAGGGGATCCGAATGAACCTCGAAGTCGGATTTTTAATTTTCGCGTTCGTTCGCGAGTTATGAGCGAAAAACTGGCGGTAAACGTGATTTTTAGCGCGCGCACAGCTGATCATGTATGTTGGCCTGAATGGGAAGTTCCAATTTTTTCATTGTAACTTTTCAAAATTAATTATGATGTCGAAATTTAGAATATCATTATTAGTTTAATTCATTTCAAATTATTTCCACGGCCGCCTTTGTATGTTATTTATTCCAGATTTTCTGGCTGATTATTCAACATCGATGTGTTGATGTTTCTAAATTGAACGTAACATAACATTTTGATTTTTACTGTGATAAAAATATGCCGCAGCCTCCTCGGAAAAAAATGTGTACGAACTCGACAAGAAGAAAACAGAGAAAGACAACAAAGAAGAAGAGAAGCGGAATCCACCCCAGAAAGAGAATCAAGAAAAACAACAGAGCAGAGAAAGAGAGCAAAGAAGAAGAGAAGCGGAATCCACCCCAGAAAGAGAATCAAGACAACAACAGAGCAGAGAAAGAGAGCAAAGAAGAAGAGAAGCTGAAACAATCCGAAAAAGAGAATCAAGACTACAGCAAGTTAGAACTGCAACAACTACTGCAAGAATGTGCATTTGGAGAACTTTAGAGAATGCAGCTTTTGATTATGACCCATCAGCGGATTATGCCTCCGATCCTTTGTGTCTCAGAGGATCAATGTCTATAACATGCCAACACTGTGAAGCAAAGAAGTGGAAAGGTGAAGCCCCAGATATGTGCTGCAGCGGAGGAAAGGTCCAACTGATGCCGTTAATGGATCCTCCTGAGCCCCTAAGTGCTTTTCTGATTGGCGATTCCATGGAGACTAAACATTTCCTGCAAAATATCAGACGTTACAACTCATGCTTCCAGATGACCTCTTTCGGCACCACCAAAGAAATTAGAGAGCCAGGATTCATGCCGACGTTCAAGGTTCAGGGCCAAGTATATCATCGCATCGGGAGTCTACAGAGTCTACCGAATAAAGATCCTAAATTTCTGCAAGTATATTTTGTTGGCGACGGAACACAACAAGCGCAGCAGCGTCGAAGGAATGTGCCACAAACAAGACAAGGCATAGTACTTTAGTTGCAGGACATGCTGAATCGTGAAAAATCCTACGTCCATAGCTTCAAATCGGCCATGGAAAAGATCAGTCCTGAATTCAAGCTGGTTATCTTAGCAGACAAAACTCCACAAGGTGAACATGAGAGGTGATTCAATGCGCCGACGACAGCGGAAGTGGCTGTAATAATGGCCGGAGAACAACATGCAGCAAGAGACATAGTTTTAAAAGAAAGAAGTGGCACCACCAAACGAATTTCCGATACGCACCGATCGTATGATGCGCTGCAGTATCCATTAATTTTTTGGCAGGGGGAAGATGGATATCATTTTCAACTGCGACAAAGAAACCCAGCTGCAGGAATGCTGTAAACCAAGAAGATTTCTGCTATGGAGTTCTATGTTTACAGAATGATGATGCGCTGATGCAAGTTTCAACATTTTACTGCGAAGTAGAGGGCCTGTTTCAACAGTTTATCATTGACATGTATGCCAAGATTGAATCTGAAAGGTTGAGGTACATTCGACTTAACCAGAGGGCACTGAGAGTGGAGCAGTATGCGCATTTGAGGGATGCCGTCATCAACGATGGAAATATTGCCGACATGGGCCAGTTGATTATATTGCCTTCTAGCTTTACCGGTGGTTCGAGGTACATGCATGAGCGTTCTCAGGATGCCATAACCAACGTGCGAAACTACGGTAGACCTGACCTCTTCATCACCTTCACGTGCAATCCGAATTAGACGGAGATACAGCAAGAACTTTTCGACGGACAAAAACCCCAGGATCGTCATGATTTGTCGGCAAGAGTCTTTCATCGGAAGGACAAGGTACTCATGGGTCTCATCACAAAGGCAAAGATTTTTGGTGAAGTTCGGTGTCATATGTATACCATAGAGTGGCAGAAGCGCGGACTACCTCATGCACACATTCTGGTTTGGTTCAGAGACACTTTACACGTGCACAGAGTTGATGACTTCATCAGTGCGGAAATCCCTGATTCAGAAGAAGACCAAGAACTTTTCAGTACTGTAACGAAGCAGATGGTGCACGGTCCCTGCGGATGCAGGAATCTCCGCTCTCCATGCATGAAGCATGGACTCTGCACGAAGCGATACCCTCGACGTTTTCTGAAAGAGACTCACGGGGCAGGACGGATATCCACTGTATCGTCGTAGAAGCCCATAAGACGGAGGATTCACCGCAAACGTCAATGTTCAAGGATCGGAAGTGTCTGTGGAACATACGTGGATTGTTCCGTATTGTCCCCTGTTATTAAAATATTTCAACGCGCATATCAACGTAGAATACTGCAATTCTGTTATATCGATCAAATATGTTTGTAAATATGTGACTAAGGGATCCGACATGGCCATGCTTGATGTGACAAGTGGAGGCAATGAGCTTAATGAAATTCATCAGTATGAAATGGGAAGATACATAAGTACCAACGAAGCGGTGTGGAGAATACTAGGCTTTCCTATCCACGAGCGGCAACCTACAGTTATTCATCTAAGTCTCCACCTAGAGAACGCCCAGAGAGCCTACTTTACAACAGAAAATGCAGCTGAACAGGCCCAAGCACCTCAAGAAACGACACTCACGTCTTACTTCAGACTTTGCATCCAAGATGAGTTTGCGCGCACACTACTCTACAACCAAGTCCCAAAGTACTACACATGGAACAGCAGAGACAAGACTTGAATCGACGTAGACAAGGTGAAATTGTACCAGAAGAAGAAGGGATTAAGTCCAGCGATGCCCTCGGCCTGGTGTACACCGTCCACCCAAACAGCTCTGAATGCTTTCACCTGCGACTGCTACTGCACGAAGTAAGGGGTCCAACATCATTCGACGATTTGAGAACAGTTGATGGAAGGGTCTGCTAAACTTTCAAAGAGGCTTGCCAGCTTAGAGGACTTCTGGAAAACGACGATCACTGGAACAAAGCGTTGGAAGAAGCAGCTGCGTCTCGATCTCCTAAGATTATGCGGAACCTTTTGCTGTTATGCTGCAGACATGCTCCATGTTAAGTCCGGAGCAGTTATGGATGAACCATAGGGAGAGCCTGTCTGAAGACATGCTGCATCAAGCACGAGTTGAACAGCAGAATATGGATCTCGACTACAATGAGGACATATTCAACAAAGTTCTAATCTACATTGAGGATAGGATTATATCGTTAGGAGGATCGGGCCTGAAAAGCTTTGGACTTCCGCAAACGATTAGGAACATAGATTCCACCCTCCCGAGTGAAGTGGATACAGAAAGAAATTACGACACAGATTTGCTCACAGCATACATAGAGGAGAATGAGCCGAAAATGGTCCAAGATCAGAAGGAAGCATTTGACAAGATTACTAGAGCAGTTTTTGATAGGCGGGGTGGCATATTCTTCTTAGATACCCCAGGTGGTACCGGAAAGACTTTTCTTATTAATCTTCTTTTGCCAAAAGTGCGACAGAGAAATGAGATTGTCCTTGCTGTTGCTTCGTCCGGCATTGCTTCAACACTCTTGACAGGAGGGAGGACAGCTCACTCAGCCTTCAAGTTACCCTTAAATCTGACAACCGCGGAGACTCCTACATGCAACATTTCAAGAAACTCAGGAAAGGCCAAGGTTCTACAGACTTGCAGGCTGATTGTCTGGGACGAGTGTACCATGTCCCACAAAGCCGCATTCGAGGCACTGGATGTTACCTTGAAAGACCTCAGGCGCAACATCGATAAAATGGGAGGCGTCACTATGGTGTTGGCTGGCGACTTTCGGCAGAGGCTTCCGGTTATTCCCCGCGGAACCAGGGCGGATGAAATGCAAGCCTGCATTAAATCTTCATACATTTGGAATTGCATTGAAAGACTTGGACTGTAAACAAATATGCGAGTTCATCTGAACGGTGATCCCTCTGCACAGCAGTTTGCCGATAATGTACTTCAACTAGGAAATGGTGCTGTGATCTCGGATGTTCACGATGGACATGTGGCGATGGAAAGCATAGGAAGAATTGTTACAACCCAACAACAGCTGAAAGAGGCGGTGTTTCCAAATGTGGCACAGCATTTCACGGATCACGCATGGCTGTGCCAAAGAGCGATTCTTGCCCCAAGAAATTAAGCTGTCAACGTCATCAATAAGCAACTTTTACAAGAATTACCCGGTGTTCTACAAATTTACAAATCTATCGACACGACATGTAATACAGATGAGGCTGTCAACTACACGACAGAGTTTTGGAACAAATTGGAGCCACCTGGAGTACCCTCGCACATCTTGGAGCTAAAGATTGGGGCACCGATTATGCTTCTCAGGAATCTGAATCCTCCTTCCCTCTGCAATGGAACACGACTCTCAATCAAGAAACTGATACCGAATATTATTGAAGCCACCATCCATGACAGGACATGCCGCGGGTAGAGTAGTATTCATTCTTCGGATCCCAATCATCCCTTCAGATGTACCGTTTCAATTTAGACGTTTGCAGTTCCCCGTTCGTTTGAGTTTTGCTATGAGCATCAACAAGGCACCAGGACAATCACTTAAAGTTGTAGGACTCGATGGTCGGAAACCCTGCTTCTCCCATGGTCAACTGTACGTGGATTGTTTAAGAGTTGGAAATGGAGACAATCTATACATCTTAGCTCCAAATGGAAGGACACTTAATATAGTTTATCCGGAAGCTCTATAATGAAAAAGTAGTTTGTTTTTGTATAATATCGGGTTTTTATATTTTTTACTATTATTTGTACCACAACCAACCCGGTATGTTAAACATTGAAAGTAACAATATAATTAAAAATAAAATGATGTAATCCATGCAATTTATGTAAACACGATGTAAGTGTTAATAAATATAATGTTTTAATTATTTTTCTGTTAAATAAATTATTTATTTAGCGGTTGAATTAATAAACGCAGGCGAAGCCGCGGGTACCTGCTAGTGAACAATACATGACATATGAATCTTAATGACACAATCAAATGTTTTAATTCTTTATGTATGTATGTTTCTGTTATAAGTCTAAAACATGTTGTATGTCTCCATTACATAAGCTTATATTCCTGCTTGTTTCTATTTGTCTCGCGTAGGCTGCCACTATACAGGCAAATATACATTTATAGTCATGTTAAGCTAGGCGCTGATATTAATTCCGGTGCTCTGATAGAAATGGAAGTAAAAATAAATACTCGTCTGTTCCACTATTTTGATTGTGCTAGTAGTGTTCTCATCTAATCGAACTTTTAAAAATTACTTTCCGTATGCACGGAAACAGAAATAACACAGATGTCTGTGGATAGTTGTGTTTATCACTACCAACTCTAACAAATAAATTATGTTTTATAAATTCATAAAAAAATTATACTTTAAATTAAAATTGCTCATCCTTATTTACTTATGTGCATGCATAAAATCTGTGTTCCCTATTCGCTTTTATCGCTTCACTAGCGTACATGCTAATCGTAACTACATAAATTCTGAAAGCAATTTAGAAGTCAGGCAGTAGAATGTACGCTCCGCATAAAATGATGTTTCTTTCCCGTTCACAGTTGCAGTAACGCGAGTTTTCTATAAAGAGAAAACGACATTAAAAAGTAACGTTTCGCTTTATTATGCGGCAAAGTCGTGTTACACGGTCGAGCTTGCAACATTCAGAATACATGTTTTATTCATTTTCAATGAAATATCCGGTGTAACAGAGTACAATTCTCATCAGCAATAATCGCCAAACGCATTTCTCGCCTAGTAGCTTATACCAATCTCTGTTTGCCTTTCCAGTACTTGCAACTATGTTAATTTATTGTGCTCGAAATAATAAAAGAAGGTTATTAACGATACAATGGCAATTCGATAGCTGCATTTGGTGATTTAGACCATCCTTGGTTTAATCCTTGCAGATGATGATGATGATGATGATGATTTAAAATTACATGGAATGGCTGTGGTGGTATCTATATTAAATAAACAGTAAAGCTATTATTAAATGATTTAGAGAATATGTACCGTGAAGATATCTAAAAGTAAAATATATTTGTAAACGCCATATAGAAATAACAATAGGCCTAATAATTATACTGATTTTGCATAGAAATTTAAACCTCTGCATATGGTATAATACAAACACAAATATTATGGGGTGAGAAATTGGCCCTATTGTATGTCAACGATGTAGTATGTGGGAGGCAAAGAGAAATCACCACATTAAAGATCATTATGGTTACTCAGCAGGGAAATCTGGTCTCTTTTGTGTGGGAAGACAATCAGTTTATGGGAGAACAGCCAGATAGAAAATCGGGTCTGGATGTTAATTCTGAAGGTGACAGCTTACCCTGCGATATTACTAGTAACATATCCAGGGGACTCATTAATTACCAAATTGTTTCAAATAAGGACCAGCCGGACGGTTCAAAAGTTGCTGACCACAGCTGTAAATTGCGCAGTATCTGTTGAATTGGTGGGAACATCTGAATTGGTGGCAGCCGAATGGTAAACTGCCTCATCTCCAAACAACTATTGAAAATAAGCCGAAGGGGCGGATAGGTATGGGACGTCTGAGGAAGCCATGGAGTGACCAGCTCTAGACTCTGCCTGTTTGAGACCGGAACAAACCATCCTTTGTTTAATCCTTCCAGATGATGATGGTGGTAATGAGGATGATTACATTCACTCTGCCTCAAAATCTGCTGTCGTATTAATAGAAGACAAAATAACGGATACAGTGGTAAATTTAAAATTTATTATAAGAATGTATATCGTTAGAAATAATTAGACTGAGGCAAGAAAAAAAGTAAATACAATGAAACTGACATAATGGAACCTATTGCAGTTAACGGATTAATGTGTTAGTCACAAATGAGACTGATAGTCAGATTTACATTGAATCTGAGGTACTTATCAAAGGTACTTTTGATACATGTATCACATGGCAACACACTGGCTGCAAGTTGTTCTAAATTGTCGGTAGCCTTGATAATGCTGAACCAACGGTAAAAACTGCCCTGCTTAATCTGTTTAGTTAAGTTTAAACAACATACGAGCCGGCATGTAAAGCAACAGGAAAGTCCATATTTGTTATAGAAATTCCTGTTAACTAAGGAGAAGCATGTTCAGTTTTGCTTTTGTTAGAAGTTGTATGATACAGTGTGCTACTAATTATGCATTGCACGTGCAAGCTGGGCGCTGCATTTGGAGTTGTCCCACTTTTTGAGCTCATCTTCAGAGCTCATACAGCCTATTTAAACTCAAGTTACTACTTACAAGCAGTTGTTTTTGAAGGTGCCTCACCTCTTATCACGTTTACTATTTTCTTGTGAATTTCTGTTGGCGGGAGACTTTTTTAACAAATTATTCTATATTTTACCATTTTTTAAAATACGCATGACACGTAAATTTTGAACAGCTAGAAAAAATGAATAAATTCACAGGTAGATTTAAAAATTAATAGGTGACATATGAATAATACATGACATATGAATCTTACAACTGACGAAAAACTTTAGTTCTACCACCTAGGTAGTAGAAATATCACACTGCAAAATGTTCTCTTAACCGTAGAAGAAGGAGTGATATAAAATTATAATAGTAGAGGTATTCAGCATTGGGGGCTATAGAATAACATTACTGCTTAAAGTTATGGGTCTATAGGAAACAAACAGTCGCCGCTCAGGAACGCATGCTAAGACGCTGAACCGTAAATATAAAATTAATTGTCTCGCTAGATTGTTTTGCAACCGTTAGAGGGGATGTCACATTCCATTACGTTAATAGGCAGACATTGTTTTAAGCTCTTTGTAGTCAATTAATTTCTTTACGGTCTACACTTAACGGTCGTTCTTAAGTCGTTTGTTTACCACCACGTCCATTTACATTATGCCTCTACTTAGTCTACGCTGCCGCTAACGTCAAATAAATTGTTATTTCTATTGTACTAATTGTTGAACTTATAACATTGTTAATATCTTGTAAAGTTATCTTACCTTAAAACTGGAACAATAAATACAACTACGTTCGACGTAATGTATTCTTCAGATTAAAAATTGTCTGCTAGTAACTTTACGTACGTATGTAGTAAATTCCTTGGTTTATTGGAAATTGTTTACTAAATTGCTTAGAGAAAACAGTATTTCTAAATAATACTATATGTACTCAGAAATAATACATATTTTTTCCTTGTTTTCCTTTTGTACTACACGGTAAGAGCCCTGCCAGCGTTAAGGGTGTCAAATGGTCAACGGTCCTAGGGGCGGAAAAGAAAGGTTTCCAATGGTACTAGGAGCGGGAGAAGCTACGAGGTGAGCCTCCGAATGAAACGTTTAGCAAGACCGGAGGCTTAAAAGTAGCACTTATACAAATGGTCCTTAACCTACAGGCCGCAGGTATTTCCTTAGAAAAAATCATCTTACTCGAAAGTCACAAAAGTACTATGCCAGGTGGCAGGTTGCCTAAGGAAATTTGGAAATAAAAGCCTGTTGGGCAACAAATTATAGGAAGATCTATTAAGTGTTGGTGAAGTGTAAATATTCCTTTAGGACCGGAACAAGTGATTCGCCTAGTTCCTGATAGAACAAAAAGATCAAGGAGTGATCTTCTTTCTCACGGAAGTTGTGTTTCTGATGATGTACACTATGTATTCAAACTTCTTATAACATAATTTAACACTAAAGACATTTCTAACTAAGTAAGTACTCACATACACATTCCTACTCACATATTTGTTTGTGCTAGTTCAAAATTTATAATTTGCGCAAAATAAAAAAAATTTGCGCTTTTATCCTCTTATAACAAAAGATGCGTTTTATCTCCTGTGTTTTTTACATGTCTCTTCATTGATCTTTTTACCCATCCACGTAAGCCATCCATCTGCTTCCAAATAAAAATTTACATGCATGTGGATCGTATTTGCAGTGTCCGTCTGGTCTCTTTTTCTCAATGTCTATTTTTATACCCAAAAATTAAGCACTCTCTACAGATCAAATTCTCAGTATCTTCACCAGGTCTATGTTCATTGTGCTAAACAAAATACTTTCAACAGACGCTTGTTTAGTTCTAGCCACAAGAAACAAAAGACAGACTTTTGTTTCCAATTATTAATTAAATTTAGTTAATCGTGCCCAATAATCTCGATATTTGTAATTAGATCACTAATTAATTATCTTATTTTGATAACGTAATGACCTATTTTTACAGCTAATATAAGATTGGAATACTATTTTTACAAATATTGCAAAATTATTTCTATTGTTGTCATTGTTATTGATAGCCGTACTGGTAGTCGTAGTAGTAGTACTAGTAGTAAGAGCAGAAGTGGAAAGATACTGAAGCCTCCAATCGTTTGTTACGGCTGTGAGATTCTGGAAACTCTAATCAAAGCAATTAGTAAATTATAGTTACCATAAACTCTAACTTTCTTCATGAAATATAGAACGGATTCAATGAAATTAATCTTATATGTTGTTTATTACCTGAACTACGTCATTGATAATACGCAGATGTTTCCTAATGTTTTTTTAAATGTTTTCTAATAAAATTAATACTTATAAAGCATGTAATAGAATCATGCTACTTACTTGAGAACAATTATTTTAGAAACGTAAGTATATACCTACGTATGTATCTCCTTAAAGTGTAAATTTCCAGCGCTAAAAAGCTAATGGCATTTATTTTTCCTCTCATTAATTAATCTTTAAATAAAATGATTTGTCTCCTTTGTATTTATAATATAGTCTTTAATTAAAATAACATTTCAAACGTCTTTTAGAAGGAAGCAGTAGCTCTTTAGACACCCTTATTGAAAATTTTCATTACTAAATAATACAGATTCATAAAGTATATGTTAGAACGTTGTACTTAATTTCGTCTAATATTCTGTCAGCGTTAAAATCGTTTGTTTTAGAGGACGGTGGTGCAGTAAGAATAGTCTGTCTCTCTTATTCTTTGACGCAACAAACGCATGTATAGGTACCTACCCTTTCTCTGCTCCACTACTGCCGTCTGTCTAGCTGAGTAAAAATAACGATAAACTTTAGCTATCCTATTTTCATTTACTTTTTGATGGCGAGTATCACATCACACTACATGTGGTGGTATATAGGTTTAGATACATACTATGGTTTAGATATAGGCCACACAACTTTGTTCCTTGATTTTAAGTTTGCATGTCAGAGAGAGCTCTTTGCATTTAGCCTCCGAATCGTGCATGTACACGTGGATCTTCCGCCACAACATTTGTCATCGTTAACGGCGAGCCTATCCTGCTAGAGCTCAGGTTTTTCCCAGCAGCACTTCTGCCATCATCAGTTCACTAATCTGTTCCGTTACAACAACCAATTTCTTCTAAATGGAATAAGGTTGCTCGATTTACCGATAGGTACGCAACAAAAATAAGTAAAGTAGAGTTAAGGTGGAAAATTTAAGTATTTTATAACAGCTTTATTTTTCAAATAAACTTACAGTGATATTAATTTTTCCTTTTGGTTTTAGATCGAGTTCATCGGAAACGCTTACTCTGAGCAGCAAGTCGACGGGCTTGGAGACATAAAGCTTAATTACGCTAGTAAGAAAAGTAAATAACAAAATAATAACATAATAACGATTAAAATTAGTAGATAATACAATTATAAATGGCAAAATGATT
This sequence comes from Magicicada septendecula, assembly GCA_034769895.1. Classification (NCBI taxonomy): domain Eukaryota; kingdom Metazoa; phylum Arthropoda; class Insecta; order Hemiptera; family Cicadidae; genus Magicicada; species Magicicada septendecula. The sequence goes on from CM068374.1 coordinate 273,791,164, forward strand.
ATGACGCATTTAGATTCAAAAATTTTCCGTTTATAGTAACGTTTACAATAAACAAATTTTTCCACAGTTGTAAAATAAAATTTCATTAAATCAAGAGACTAAGTCAAGGTTAAAATTAAATTGGTATCATACTGATTAAATTTTAATACATATTCGTAACACATGATAACATTGAATCATTTTGAATTGTGGTAACATATCAATTACCACTAAAACCTATGCCTTGAATATACCATTCGTGACAATGGAATTTCAATCAAAATTAAAATAAACCTTTTCCTAATGTTAATTCAAATTTTTAAACTAATAGCGTTACAAATTTTTTGTGTTTGTTATAAAAATAAGATTTATTTGTATGGTTATCTGCGCTAACACGAAAACACTTGAGATATTGAGTGGTTGAGAGAACATTACAAACTAATTCAAAATTTTACATGTCCACCTGCCAGTCTACATGAAATATTTACTTATACACGTTAAACTGCGACAAAACACGATATTCTGAACGTATTATGTAGTTCAGTCTCATTAAAATATTTTCTGCTCGCTGTTACAATGAGAACGATCTAGTAGACGAAGCAAGGCACACAGTTTGAAGCCAGTTGTTCAACGGAAAAGTCAGCCTGTTATTTATGCTCCAGTTTACCAGGAAATAGTTTTCATTCTATTACTTAAGTGAAAAATGAACTGTTTATAAACCTTTGTGATACGAAGCTTGTATTTGTACAAACTGAAAAACAGTAAAATGGAGTAAATGGATAAAAATTTGACGAACGCTTTTGATATAAAAGATTTCAAATTTTTTAGTAGTTAGCTTCTTGCAGCCAGTCGTGACATATGGAGCACTAACATGGACCATGAACAAAGAAAATGAAACATCTTTTAACTTTTAAAAGAAAGATATTACGATAGTACGAGTCATGTATAGTCCAGTATGTGAAACGTTTGTGTGGTGGATACGTTATAATCAAGAATTATAACCACTGTCTAAGGATGTTGAGATTATCAAATAAGTATATTGGATATTAAAAGTTGAGGTAGACCGGGAATTTGATGAGGACAGCAGAGAATGAAACAAGGAAGAAAGTTTTGATGATGCAAACAGAAAGAGGGGAAGGCCACAGCTACGATGGTTGACGATGTGAACAATGATGACAGACTATTTGGACTAAGGGATTAGAGGGTCATCGCGTCATGTTGGGAGAGTTGGAGAAGGTTTCTGGAGGAAATGAAAACTCAATAATGAGTAGTAGTATCAGGGATGATGATGATGGTTATTTTGAATCTTCTTGAAGTGCAGAATGTGCTTGCTATTTTCAACAAAATACATTGTTTTTTAAATTGAAATTAATGAATATTATTTTTTATTTAAAATTCACATACAACTACCATTCTAATATTCTTTAATTATAATCAGCCTGAGTCCACCTGTGGCGTACAATTTGAAGCGATGGGGCTGTGTTAGTGCCGCAATTTTACTAATATGCCTGGAACGTGTTTGATAACTTCTTACGCAATGTAGGTAGTGTAATATAGTGAGTCATCACAAACTAGTGTGTGAACAAACAACAACGCAGAGATACTTGTTTCATGTTCTTTGCTAGACTGTCATATATGCAAAATTTTAGTGCTCTTTTACTTGCTATTTTATTTTAATTACCATTTATTTTTTATTTATTTATTTTATTGGAAGAAGATCCTTATGTTCAGTGTGTATCTGAATGAATATTAGTTTTCCGGTTTGTATTATACTTTTGTTTTTGTCCACTAGCATTAAATGATTAAACTAGCAGTTTAAATGTTAATTTTTTAATTGAATCGAGTATTGTATTTATTTTAAAGGAATATTCTAAATGTATTTTTAATTGTTTAGCGTATAGTCTAATCTAAGTAAAACGAAATATATATTTGAAGGTATGTAATATTATCTTTGTCTCTGTGTTTAGGCATGTTGACAAAAGATAATAGAAAATCATCTAATTTCCTCAAAAATAACTAAACAAATGTTATTAGACCTTTATCTCTGCAAGTACTATTTACTTCTGTAGGCTACAAATGTAGGCATATACAGTTATGAGTTTCAGAATGAACAAACTTAAAAAATAATATATAAGGTGTGCTGTTAATTTTATACGAAAATATACGTGTGGAGAAAATACTTGTGATTTACAAAACTTCTGATGTCCACATACTTGTTTGCGCTTTAATATAAGTAATATTTAGTGCACAAAACTAGTCACTAAGCGTGTGAGTTACAGTTCATTTCGTGGCTGTACCTCAAGATGAATATGAAAGTGTTGTTGCCCTACCACTCCTCCTCAAATACGATCTAAAATGTTCTGGAACTATCGTAGTATGGTAAAATTAAACGTGAACAGATCCTTAAGCAAAATGATTAAGATGTGAGACACGATGAAGGTTTACATAGGGCAAAAAGCAATGAGGAGTAAACAGATCAACATGTTGTACCAACACGCAAGAGTTTAGCGTTCAAAAGGGTCCAACAGGATCCAGGCTATTACTGTTTTAACAGAGACGTCCAGTACACAGACATTCTCTTATATTGGAATACTTACTCCATAACTGGATGGCGTGATGGGCAGACAGAAGCAGTCAGCACTCGGACACAGAGCCGGACTTAGAATATGCGGAGGAGCGTGTACAGGTTGAAGTAAGGGTAAAAGATTATTTCAGTCCCTTGCTAAGTAATTGTTACTTTAATACAGACATCAAATCTAAAGAAATGGTAGTATACTTTAACGGCGTTCAGAATAAGAGGTTGATTGCTAAAAAACCCTGTCGATTGATGATACCATTGTTGCTAGTGTAAACTGGTTTGGCCGCTCTCTAAACCCTATGCCACACTTTTCGTCAAGGAAGAACGTTGCGGCACTTTTCATTTTCATGGACGATCTCATCTTGAACCAACACAATTATTGTATCTCCGCGGGTGGGATGTTATTTTGGATTTAGTGTTAGATAACATTAAGAGAAAGGTCGAAAGGGTAACTGACCGCCTTTCTCTCCTTGGTATTTGTGGTTCCCTTATTTTATGGGTCACTGTGTATTCACTTCTCTTCCACTAATGAGAAACAAATTTTGGATTATTTGAAAGGAAACTTATCGGATTTTATAATGCTGATAAAGCAGCTAAGCAGGTAACTGGAATAAACTCTACACAGTTTGTGATGTATACACGGCAGCTTACTATGTAAGCGACACGTTGACCGCTACTATTACTGATCATGTACCAGTAAGTAAATTAAAGAACACTATGTATACCCAGATTTTCCATAGAGCTAATAATATGCCAAAACCAAAAGAATATTGAACACATAAAAATTTAAGAAAATCTGTGTGTGGTTTTGCAATTATGAGAACTTTTCGGTGCTCTGAAAGACAGGAAAAATGCTTCTCTGAAGATACAAATTAAGGAAACCTGTTTTTATATAGGAAGAGCTGACATTGTGCTCAAATATTAACACAAATTTTTCTGTATTCGCTAATTATTTTAGTTAAGGATTGGATTCTTAAATCCTGTATGAATTCCTTGTTTGCCTTTTAATGTAGGAAAAAGTACTTCCAGACACTTTTCAGAAAAATAATTTTTCTATACCCGATCTTGTCTCCTTTCTTTCTACAGAGAAGAGAGAATGTCCTCTTCTTTATAAGGATCTCCTTTCTAATTTTGTTACTTGGGTAACTTGCCGCATTAAGGCCTAATTATTTGGCACTAAATAGGTAATGTCTTCTATTTAAACATATATAAATGTTTATTTAAAAACAATATAAGCCTAAATAGTAATTTTTATATCTGCGAAAACAAAAGCAAGATTACAGCTTTATTGTTTGCAAAGGAAATAAACAGCAGCACAAACAACGGATGTAATCACACATCACAGAGTAAATATTTTCTTCTACCTTGCTGTGTCCAAACACATCCACGAAACGAAATCAAGTCGACGTTTAAAAAAAGACGTAAACCTATTCAATGGGTGTTTAGCCGATAACTAATTTAGTGTAAAATGTAGGAAGGGAATATAACGTAGTTTAAAATAATTAGCTTAAAGAAAAATAACACATTAATTCATGAGCATTACGAAGCAAAGTCAGAGCGCAGAACATATGGCGTTTTATATGTACTATGTCATAAGGTAAATGAAAAACATTTAACCGTCAAGCTTTACATAGAAAAAGAGAGATATATATATAAACTATTAGCAACATGTAAAATGTAGTTACAAATAATTTCAGGTCACGAAAAGTTAAGGTTAAAATAAAATGCCTGCCATAAACATTACGTGTAGGTCACTTATATGCGTGAGGCCGAGCGACCAGTTCTGATGTGATGTGTACCAAAAAATAGTAATGAGGTGTACAAGATACACAATTTTACTTTAAGGTGATAAATTTTTTGGTGAAATTATTAATATCATAATGCCTCTTTTAATTATAACTTATCAAAATATGAAACAAATTCATCATAGTTTATAGCTTATAATTATTGTCTCTACTCAGTTACATCTTCAAAAAAAATAAATTTTTGAGGTACTTAAGAACTAAAGTATTTGAACAATGTGATCTTCCAAAGTCTCCCTGTAGCTTTCAGGCCTTAACAATTCTAAAGGCAAAATCGATAAAATAGCAAAAACGTTAATATAAGATAAGATTTACAATGTGTTTGGAATGTGTTAGGGAAAAAACAAATGGGTAGGAACTTTAAAAAAATCGGTTGACATTTAAGTCATGTAACATAACTATAACCGAAATCAGCAATTACAATGTCAGACACAAGGAAGAAATTTTAAAAAATTGTAGTAACTTGTATACTATATGATAGAAAGCGCTTTACCTCGAAGAGAAAGTGTTCGGAGAAGGACGAATTTTTTGATAGGTTGGTAGCGCAGTGCTGTTCGAAACAGTCAGCCAAGAAAGCCTTATCCTCCGAGTGGCCAAAAGGTTCAGTACCAATGATGTGGGGATCAGCGCGCGTCTGCGTTTACCCGTGAGAGCATTGAGTATCCGCCAGACGTTACGGTCCTCAGGAGAACAGTCCATCTGTGCTACAGCTAGCTCCTATCGAGTTGAGTCACCTCAGCGGGGATACGCTGCCAGTCAAGCATAAGCCCCGTCTTCATCCGTGGGGACACGTTTACCACCGAGACAACGGCCGTATCAAACAAGGCAAAAGCGTTTCTACTCGATTATCCGCCGCTCGTTGCAAACGGTGGGGAGCTAGATACCCAAATGTATACCGATCGAACAGTGATTAAAAGACAGTTCTGAAGTGAAGGAGACGTGGACCTGACAATAAACATCTCTGACGCCGCCTATGCCTAGTATATCGGAGTGTCGCTTCGTCAGTCGCCTGAGAAGCAGGAAGGGAACACAGAAGACCCACTGAAGATAACTGTCGCAGCTGCAGTCGAAACGTATGGATTTATAACAGGAAGACCACTGCTCAACAGCGCGATAATAATTTTACTGTAGTCACTCCGGCATCGAAACTTTTAATGTTATATTGATTATATAAAATTACGTTTTCTATATAAAAGGAATGAACGTTTTATTTTAAAATCACTAATTACTCAATTTTTTGGTAGTGTTTATTGAATATATAGTATTATTATATTATTGATTTTTATACCTACTACACTTTACTAAATTCAAAAGGTATCATATACAGTACACGTTTAATTTGTTTGCGTTAACTGTTAATGTAGATTACTTAAACCTGGCCAAACCTGAAGGCTGAACACAACATTCGGACCTGCCTGAGGTTTGCTCTTATTTCAGATGTTCTGTGAAAGGATTTGCTACTGTTACTAAACAACTGCATTAAGTGACGTAATCTAATTATAAATTTCAGTGACTCAGAAAAATTAACCAGAAATTCGTCTCGATACGAAGAGTTATAGAAAATTCAAAATTATTATCACATTTTACGTTAAAAATTTAATTCGTGTCAATCAAATCTTAAATTTTAAAGCCGATCATGTACACATTTAGTTTAGCTGTCGTTGGTCGCCTTAGACTCGTATTATAACAACAAATCATTATGGTGGACTGTTGGAAAACTTAACTCCTACTTAAATTGTTTCCAAGCCATAAAACACACTTACTTTATGCAGATGCGTTATACAGCCCATGACTATGACTATAAATGACTATAAAACTGGCAGAGTTTTGTGAATATACTGCATAGATCACATACAAATACAACGAGATTAGCAAGTACTCAAGAATTTGCGATAGTGATTTTTGTGACGTTTTCTCGTCTATAAATTTCTAGTGTAGGCCTACTGTTACTGGGCCGTCAGTATACATTATTTAATTAATATAATAAAAACTGTAACTGTAGCTTATTTCCATACAAAATTTGAAATCTATAAAAACATAAAATTACATTAAAATATTTAAAATTATAATAAAATATTATAAATATGTAAAAATTTAATTGACCAATCTTTTATGCGTATACCGCCATACATATAACGCTGCTAAGTATTAACTTTAAACTGATAGACTGGCTGATACGGATTTAATACAAAAAAGGTGAAAAATTAAAATCAAATGACAAAGTCCTACGCATTACAAAACACTACTTGAACACAATAACATTTTGTACGTTAAAGCCAAAAATACGGCAGCCTACCCTGCTGTAAATGTTACCGCTCATATAAGGCAGCCTGATAAACCACTACGGTAATAAGAAAAAAAACACCATTATTATTTACCAGGGACGGTTTCTGTAGGAGGTAGCTAGTTAGTACTACTACCAGAAATTCTGAGATACCAAAAAAATTTATAAAGTATTTTTGTTATACGATGAAATTATACCCAATTTATATTGCCATATTTAATGTTATTAAAATATCCGTACTGATTTCCAATCTAACCTGCCCCCGCCCGCTCCGCATGTTGTAGTTTTTCTGAGTGAAGTCGCTTGAGTCTGTAGGTAGTAGTTTCCGTGCTCCTTTACGCAAATTATTAGGAGTCACGTAACTAGTCTGGGGTGATCGAGGGGTATGCCGCAACTAAGCATAAGAGGGGATGAGAAAGCAGCAGAGAAAGTGAGACAGACTTAGGTAGCATGTTAGATTACCTAGACTACCTACACGTCGCAAACATTTCAGTATGGTTTCGTTTATCAGTGGTCAGTTAAAGTTTATTTAAAAGTGTCCTGCGCGTGTAATATTAGGCGAAGTCAGTTAGTAGTGACTAAAAGGTTAGTTTATTCAAATTGTAATTTACAGTTAATTACGTCTAATAATATTTTAATATAAATATAAAGTTTTTGACTGGAAAACGTCTTACACCGATGGTCTGGTGTGGGGGGAACTTATGCGAAAGTTGATGTTACGATTTTGTGGAGACCAGACAAACTTTAATATCTTTAAAACTATAACGCATATTTAAATAAGCAATATACGATTCAAAATAGCAAGTATGAAAGAACGTCACGCGATATTAACCTTGAGGGCATGACGTCACACGACATCACATGATGGCCGCTAATTTGGAGTGGAAAATCACCGATTCGGGGTGCGGAAAAATTAGTATAGCTCGGAAAAAAGTATGCGTAAAACGTTATTTAATGTGCCGTTTTATAAATCTAGGTACTACAAAATAAAATGCTAATAGTGATAATAATGAAAAGCTTAATGAATAATACAGTGACTAAGTGTTAGACTTGGACAAATTCTCCTTAAAATTTCAGAAGTGTCAAAATATTTTCACAACAAGAAGGTAAATGCCTATCGTAAGAGCTTACAAACTAAAAGAAGAATGAACGAAGAATCCCAAAAGTCCCCTACGACAGTAGTAGAACGAATGCGGAGGATGAGGCAGCGTCGAAAAGTCGAGGCTACCACTAGTTGCGCAGCCGCAGCGCTAACGCCCGTTCACACACACCGAATGTCGGCAGTGAGATATAACTGATGGAATGCTACGAAATACAAGCAGATGAGATGGTTTAAGAATAATCGAGATTAGCTTTTATACCCCACTCGCGTCTGGCACGGAGCACTTTGAAAAGATGTTCTGCGCCAAAAGGTTGCGTTTCGTTTGTGGAGTTTGTGATCGTGTATGGTTCCAAAATTATTTAAAACGACACAATGCAGCTACGTTGCAATTCTTACAACAAGAATTCACAGATAAAGACGCTAAACAGTTTCTGTTGTGCTCAAACTGCTGGGCATCTGTAAAATAAGGAAAGGTGCCAGCATTGTGTAAGAATAACGGCTTCACAAATCTACCAGCAACACCGCCAGAGTAAGACGTTTTCCGCAAAGACGTCAGCGGTAGTAACCCCGACACTACCTACCTTCTTTTTCTTCGCTTGAGACTTAATTTTCTTGTTCACCAGCAGATTTTTTGGTAACGAGCCGCCACTGTTATTTATTATTACAACCATAAACTTTGCTTCGTAATATTATAAATATTATAAACGTTTTAAATTCAACTTTCATTTTTATAGACGATGCGTCACTACCATCTTCCTGAAATTGAAATTATTTCTTATCCGAAACCCTACCATATACACACAAAAGAAATCACAACTTATGTATTGGACATTTCTGTATTCAAACACAAATAAGAGACAACACATTTTACACAACAAATCCTGTGAATTAGACGCAGAATACGGATAGAATCATTTTCTACTACTTACAAGAAAAACATACAGTTACTAAATCAAATTTCTAATCAACCTACAGTAGTATTACGCAAAATGAAGTTAACATCAAACAGTGATTTTTGTTAATTTGCTGTGTACCACTTAATATCAACTGTATAGCATATTTATGTAGGTACTGGATAGTTGACAGCAGTTTCCTAAGCAACCTGCTAGAAATAAACTTGATAGACTGAATATGATGCCTAAGTAATGTAATAAATTAGTATCTATATGTAAGAACTATGTTTATAAATATATAGAACAGTCATGCACAACCTGAGGAACAGTTCAAAGTTCATAGAACACTGAATGAGAAGAGTGATACAGTACCTGGAATAGGTTGCGCGCTGTAACTAAGTAATATTGTTACTCCGTCACACAACATTCTACATGTTTCTCAGCTACTCTAGCAGAGTCCAGTTGTAATGTGTGTATGCGTACATATCCCTGCTACTTTGCTATAGAAGACAAATTATGTGACACTTATCACTCGTCAACCACCGAGACTGTTCCAGACTTCACCGGGGTCCACGCGCCCTGTTTTCAAGGCCAGAAGCAATTACGTTCTAGTGTTTTCTAGTAGTGTTGATGTATATTATGGATTATTCTGGAACATTTGTGCTATCTATTTAAACAACGACAGCTGACTCTTACTTTCAGTTTAAGTGGCGATTTATTCCAGTGTTGTTCGAAGTATTGTGGCAAAGTGTCATGTGTTTTATAATTGTGCGGGAAAATTTTTATTTGATTTGTTGTAAGAGATTTTTACTATCTTGTTGATTACAAATTGCTAATGGTGATAATTAAAGTTGGTTTTTAGTGACTTCTTTGGTGTCTTGTATTTTGTTTTTGACTGTACCATACGACGATCAAGTAGACCGTCGTAACAATATAATTTTTAGACTTTAAAAAGTCTATTTCCCCGTGCCTAAATGAGGAAATATAAGTCATTACATGCATTATAGTAGACGTTTAATAAAACATGTTAACACTACAAAGAGTTACTAATTTTCATAGCTTTTGTTTTAATATATTTTTGCACTCAAGATCTATTTCGTTTCACTTTACACCCCTGTTCCTTCACAACACTCATATACACATACACACGTGGGGGGGACTCGGTCTCTCATGCCATGCAGTTTAGTGAAGTGATTGTTGTGTACTATTTGATGTCACGCTGTAATAAGATCACATTTATTGTTTGTTAAATTACTGTGTGTTACACAATCTTTATCTTGACGAATTGTTGTATATGAATGTCTTTGCACATTTTTACTGTAAATAAAGTTGTACTTAGCAATTTCATCTGGTGTCAGTTATTCTGTTTCTCCTGTTTAATGCGACTATTCGAGCGACCGTCGTTACAGTAAATTATGCATATTTTAAGCATTTGTAATTTTTAAAACAAAATGACATGAAAAAGAAACAGAGACACTTTTGGATACAAAACGTTTAACGCTTAAGGTAGGCAAAAACAAGTCTTCTACATACAGTTAGGTGTAATAGCGATGTTCATGCGTATTGTGGTTTCAGTGGTTTAGCCACTAATTCATCAAGGCCGTACTACAGACAGCGGTAATGTGATTTATTTGCATAATTTTAGACGGTGCATTAAGCACTAAAATTTCCGGCATAACGTAAACACATACGCAATTCTGCGTACAGCATGTACTTGACATTCATACATTTAGCTTATGGTACGCATATACGCAACATTACACATTTGAAAGGACAATTGCATACAAAATCAATTAATATTGTCCTATTAGAGTAGAATTATTTCAGAACTTTTCTAATCTCTTAACCAACTTAAGGTAAATAATGTCTGTTAATATAGATGAAACTAGGAGGAACATATTTTATATAACTTATTACAGTGGTTATTCACACCTGTCGTATTTCGTATCCATTTGGCTGCTGGCCAGAATAACGAATACTATCATACTCTACTAGTGTATCATTCTTATCTAGGTTAATATTCTTAGTAATGGGTTCTAATATTCGTTTTTTCTTAAAGATAAACACATGTTAAACTAAACATGAATAATCTAGAATGTTTTTGCCGAAATTTTCATTACTGTTAATAGCACTGTGTTTACGTATGTGTGAAATATTTTACAAAAATTATAATTTATTTGTTAAAAATTTTAAAATATAATTTTAATTACTCTTAGTAAAAACAATAAAGTATTGTAAAATTTCCGTGTTAGTATACAGTGGTGGCGACCTCAGACATCTGCTTCCCGTACCACCCTGGAGTAATCGCAGGGAGCCGTCTTATACGTTCGCCGCAGATACATTCGTCTTATACGTTCTCTTCATGTTAAACTAAACATGAATAATCTAGAATGCTTTTGCCGAAATTTTCATTACTGTTAATAGCACTGTGTTTACGTATGTGTGAAATATTTTACAAAAATTATAATTTATTTGTTAAAAATTTTAAAATATAATTTTAATTACTCTTAGTAAAAACAATAAAGTATTGTAAAATTTCCGTGTTAGTATACAGTGGTGGCGACCTCAGACATCTGCTTCCCGTACCACCCTGGAGTAATCGCAGGGAGCCGTCTTATACGTTCGCCGCAGACAACCTGCGGGAACAACCTGCAGCCCTCTGAGATAAAAGAAGCTCGGGTAGGCAAACATTTCCGTCACCGAGCTACCCTAATGTCTCAAGCAAAGGTTACAAGGATAAGCATTTCCGTGTCGCCACGTCAAGTCGGGCCTTTGCTATTCTCAATTCCGAGTTCCTGCTACCCAGTTCAGACGGTCAAGACAAGTACGACGCTATCGCTTCGGTTCCAACTTACAGCGCCTCCGATAATGGCGTTTAATAACTTCTAGCTATCTTCGGCCCTGGTCCCAAGGTTTCCACCAATCCCTTGATTGCCAAGCTTCCACGCTCATATGCTCGACAGTCTAGCTCTGGCTCCGCTTCCGACGACGCAAACGTCGTCCACGACGGCCTTGCGGCGTACGACCTCCGCAAAGTCGCCCATCCGAACAGGAAGTCGCCGCATCATGATCCTAACCCCCTTGGACACTGCCGATGTAGCCGAGAGATTCATGTTTTTGGTGGAAGCCGCCACTTGCGTAAACCTTCTACTAGTTGGGTGCTCCTACGAGATCTCTTGATCCTTGCCTGGGACTCCAACGATGTGGCTGAAAAAGTCCAGGAACTCTGAATTGCCCGACCTGACGTACTTCTTCTCAATTAGACCCACTTACACACGGTGAGGTGGTTTTGCTTTGCCAATTATATTTGCTATCGGGACGATCGGCCGGGCTCTGGGATCATCTAGAGGCTACCACCGTGAAGATTCATGGTGCTCTCTGCGGTACCCTCGTGGTGTCGGAATACAAGCCGCCGAACAGATAACTTATGCGCCCTGATTTGGCGGCCGTCTCCGATGCACACAGAAGGCTCATCATAGCAAGCGACCTGAACTGTAAGTATTGCGATTTCTCGATGCCCGCCGGGCGACGGTAATTGGGCCCACCCAACCAACTTTCTGCCCAAGACGACTCAACAACGGTGCTCCCGATGTCTTGGATATCGCGGTGATAGAGGGCGCTGACTGTCCGGTTCAGGTATCCTCGATAATGGAACTCTCGTCTGACCATCTCCCGATCTTGGTCCACGACGCTACCCAACACGCCACTCGCAGGGATATCAAGAATACCAAGGATATCAAGAAGGTAGTAGAGTGGGATTGCTATGGCCCGGTCGTCGATTAACAGAGCCGGGACCACTCGAAGCAGTCCGCCAAGTCGACGAGGTAGTTTCCCCTTTCGACGAGGCCGTCATCTCTGCGGTTCTAGGATGGTCAGCGGATCCCAGAAGAGACGAGTGCTCTCGCTCGCGAGAGAAATCGTCTCCGGAAACGCTGGCAGCGGATTCGTGATCCGGCCGACAAGGCAGCGTACAAACGGGCGATCGGCATTTTATATCGTGACATGCAGGCCTACGGGGTACGCGTCAGTCGAGAGTCACCCTTACCTACTGCTCTGACGAGAAAGAGGCGCCTTCCACGCATCCCCCCAATGCTGGACCGTTTGGCCGAATTCTGGGAGGAGAAGGCCGAGTACTAGGGCTTGTGTTTGGAGAGACAGTTAGTTCCTAACCCGCCCATGGACTTCGACGAAAAAGTCGAAAACGATGTGCAAGTCTTTCTCTCTGTCTCGGCGCATAGAAGGAGGTCTAGGAAACTTTGACTTACTGGTCCCTGAACAGTTCGGCTTCCTTATGAAGCATTCCACCACTCAGCAGCTGACTAGACTGGTAGTAAAAGCAGGGCGTCGGCTGTTGCCTATAAGTGGAAAAGTCCTTTGATAGTTTTTGACACGACGGGCTCTTATTTAACCTCCGGATCCGTATTCCGAGAGACGTATTACAGCCGGAGTACCTCAAGGTAGTGTCTTAGGACGTCTCCTGTTTTCCGTCTATTCCAACGACGTATCCAGACACCCTGCAGTGTATTAGCCCTGTGTTTGGCTACGCCCAGTTTATACCGCCGATATAAACGTTGACAGGGCTATCATTCGACTTCAGCTCGCACTCGATGTGTTTGCGGTCTAGACGGATGATTGGGAAATTGCTGTCAACGAGACCATTAGCTCCCGCGGTGCTATTCTCCAAGAGCCGGAAGGAACCATGAGGACGAGTGAGACTCGGCACGACACACTTAACCTGGTCGAGAGAAGTAAAGTACCTCGGTGTCCATCGCGATCTTCGGCTCACCTGGCGTACCCGTGCCCAGACGGTCAGAACTAGAGCGTCAGCTCGTATGGGATCTCTGTTTCCGATACTTTCCAACAAGGCTATTACCCGCAAGCTTGGTAGGTTGGTCGTCAACGCGTATTTGTTGTCGATCGGTTCACTTTGTACATCATCAGATACAGATATATTCTTGTTTCTTTATTTACAACGATATAAACCGTCCATGTATAAATACGGTGCAGGAACTGAGATGTACGTTAATGAATGGAAAAGAAATGGTATAGTATATTATACCGCTAAGGTATGGACACTAAAGAAGAATAGACACGGTCTCGAGTACACATCTTTCGTAAAGCTAATCAGCAGGATTATAATTACTATACAAGTACATCAAAAATATGTTAGAACATAAGCTACACAGAGCCAAAGAAGATATGGTGGACAGCAGAATATAGAGAGATAAACCGTAATGTAGAACTTACGATAAAAAATTGGCTTCCTGTAACCTATCAAGAAAGTGGAACATTTACAAAAAAAAAAAGGTGTATAAAAACAGTTTTGTTTTAATTTTAAAATATGAAAATACAACGACAATATATTAATAAAAAGTGAAACTGGCAATGCGTAATAATAACAGGTTGACAATGTGTTTGTTACATTTTCTTGAATAGTACTAACAAACAGCCAAAATAAAAAAGAAAAACTAAAAAGAATTATAAACGCAACAGAAGAAACTGTTTATTACCTTACATGACAGTCCCAAGATTATAAAAAAATAAAACGACAGCCACTGAAATGGCGAGGGAACTTAATACATGCTTGGACTGCAAAAACTTAAAAATTAATTGGTAAAATGTTATTTGTGGACATAATATGCCTAACTATCACACGAGAATTCTGTGTTTAAGAGTGACGTATAAAACGTATAACAGTCACTGCCTGTAAGAATTATGAATATTTTTCATTTAATTGTTTGACTATTATCTTCATTTAATTCAACATCTAGAGATTCTAACCTTAAAAATTAGGTTAGATAAATTTAACTCTTTCTCTTGCATGTCTACTTCGGTCTCTCTATTCTCAGTCCGTTTACATGATGTTACTCTTGTAGCAATTTCGTAGTTTATTGTATTCGCCGCTAAAGTAGAAAACTGGTAAAAGAATACAACACAACAATTCAATATTATTTCCTACTTTTAGCCTCACTAGTTGGACGCCAAATATGTAACAGTAAATAAATAATAAATTAATTTCAAATGCTGCTTATATGTCTCACGTTTGAAGCACCACTTATGTAATATTAAATAAATTCAATAAAATTAAAATGGTCTGTTGCGTTTTGTTATTCTGTGTATTCCCACGTCGTTGGGTCAATTGTGTAATAATCAAATAAATTAAATGCTGTATTGGGTGATTCTCAAGTTGGTAGTGCCAAATATGTAATTCAAAAATAAAAAATAAAAAGTTGATAAATGTTTAAATACAATGTTGTAATAGGTACTTATAAATTCTTCCTATAACCCCTCTTGTTGTAAGCACTAATTTTCTTAACGTTCTAATTTATTTACGTTTTGTAATTTACCTTTAGTTACTTTATTTTATTTTTCAATATAAAAATAATTCATCAAGTATTTGTTTGTAGAATGTATGATTACTTTAGTAATTGATTGAGATAAATAATAATTTAAAATCTGATTATTATCGGGGCTCACTTGGTACCCTTGACCACTACCAGACTTCGCTTCCAATTCTGTCTGCAGAAGCACTCGTATTTTAATATTTTATTAATAATTCCAAATAATTACAACAACTCTGAGCTCGTTTACTTCAATATTCTTTTATTATAGAATAAATAAATGCTCTTTGAAAGTTATTAGTTAATTACCCGAACTGTACAATTACTCGCTCATAGGTTGGCAGTATCGAAAAATGCTCAGGGATTAGGTTAATTTTTGTTTATTAATTCAACTTAAATAAGTTACTGGGTTCTTCTGAGTACAATAATTTACTCGAAAAATGTCCTCAATGAAGTACAAAACATCACAGTTCTTCGATATATTACAGAAAATAAATAATTACTTATAATTAATCCACGAACAGTTTTCAGTAGTGTAAAATAATAGTGTTCAGTGTCTTTCTAGGTTAACCACAAATTCACTTCTTAATTCTGAGTGCACAAAAATATCTTACAATTAATAATTACAAAAGTGTTCAGTGGTTCAGTGATTGTTCAAATAATAAAAATAGTGTGTAATCAGTGTTACACTTAGGTTATATAGAAATAATGAGTTGGGTTGATCTCACAAACTCTTATACACTATTTAAAATGTGGTAGGTTGTTTTCACAATTAAATATTGGCAAATCACTCTTCACAATTCACGGATTAAGTGAATATGAATTACTTACTGGCGTCGGTTAATTTTTCTGACTTCTTGGACCAAAACTTGCAAAATTCCGATTGGTCGAAGCCCTAGGCATTGTCATTTGATGGCGTCGGTTTTTTCTAGTTCCAATATACCATAAAATAATTATTTTGAAACCCCCACCTTATACTAAATCTAATTTTAATGAGATGGTCATTAATGAATTTCCCTTTTTCCACTGATTATTTAGACACCTCACAAGATGGATGGGTTTCTGTTCAGTATCTTAGAAGTTACAATTTTGGATTTTTATCTAAATTTGTTTTATTTACATAAGTGCCCTTTTTTATCCTTAATGTTTTAACACAGTTCCTATTCACCTTAAATGTGATAATAACAGTTAAATACATTAATATTAGTAATGGTTATGACAAATTTTAACTTAATTATCTTATTCATACTTTAACTTCCTTAATTTCCTAATATGCATTGCTTATTTAGGAAATACAATCATATTATGTATCACTCCATACTTTTTACCTTACTACAGTTCTTCTGAAACTTACTCTAATATAAATACAAATTTTATACAACATTTTTAAGCCATTTCTTGGTTTAGCTACTATACACTTTAACATAATAATCATAATGATCCGTTTCTTTTTGTAACAGTTTACACCTAATTCTTACTAATATTAACACAAATTATAAACTATAACATTGAGATACACAGCTTTCTTTCTTTAGCAAAAGGATCATTATGAACTGTTTACTTGCAACAGTTTGTTCTTGATGTTTACTAATAATAATACAAATTTTAAATCATAACAATTAAATAAACAGCTTTCTTTCTTTAGCATAATAATCATCATGATCTGTTTACTTGCAACAGTTTGTTCATGATGTTTACTAATATTAATACAAATTACATGCCAAAAGTTTTAAATAAACACTTTTCTTTCTTTAACATCCTAATCATCATGATCTGTTTCCTTGTAACAGTTTATTCATGATGTTTACTAATAATAACACAAATTATATAACATAATATTTGAATAAACAACTTTCTTTCTTTAACATAATAATCATCATGATCTGTCCCGTATATAAAGTTTATTCATGATATTTACTAATATTAACACAAATTATATACTATATTTCAACCAACTATATTAATAACTCTTTAAACATATTAATTGCCTTCTTGACAAGTTCTATAATAGGGTAATTGGTTCAGGATTCCTTATCACTCAATTTTATGTCACAAATGTTAGCTACAATATTTTGATAAGGTATTCTTTACACTTTACAATATCATATTAATTATTTATGCCTAATATGACATGAGTCTGACCTATTTTTAAGGCAGTATGACCTACATCATTTAACAGAAATAAGTATTACCATGCTGTGACATTCCCTATATAATTTACTTCACTATGGTATCATTTTTGTAAACTAAAACAACATTTTACAACATATAACTTTCAACATAGACTTAGTACTTAACTATTGTTTTGTACTTCAATTGATTTTAATAATTAGGTTGGGTTATGCACTTTGGCATATTTCTACTCTTTAACATATTGTTACGACGGTCTACTCGCTCGTCGTAGGTACAGTGGAAACAAAATAAGTACAAGACAACAATTAAGTCACTAATCACACCTTTAATTTTTACAGTTAAACAGTTCATAATTAACAACACAGTGTCTACAACAAATCAAATGAAAATTGTTCACACGCAATAAAATGTCCACTAATATTAAAACTCAATTGTATTACAATTATACCGTCCGAATATAAAACGCAACACTTCACTAATAACTACTTGAACGTACACAGTAATAACTCGAACCGCTCTGTAAATATATCGCACTAATACTCTCGAACCGCACAATCAAAAATTCGCCTAATACTAAACTGAACGTCGTTGAGTACCGGTATTTATAGCTAGTCGAATATCTAGACGATTCCTAATTGCGTCGTAGCGTGCGTATGAACTACGTAATTAACTGCGGCCTTGACACAGTTCGCATGGCTGGCGGCATCGAGAACTTTCTCGTAGATGCGTCTACAAGCACGTACGAGACACGCTTACACTCTGGATCTCTCTGGAACGTTCGATAAACACGTAGATTGTTCTGTGACGTCGTAACACTGCCCCCTCTTTAAGCCTGTTCGTCCCGAACTGGCAAACCGTCTCTAAAGTTGTACTTAGCCAGGCGATCTAGGTGGACGACCTTGAACATTCGCTGTCCTTCCTGTTGAATCCGATAAACAACATCGTTAATTCTTTTTTTCACAGTGTAGGGTCCTTCCCAGTTAGACTGAAGCTTAGGTGAGCGACCACGACGGCGCTTTGGATTGAACAACCACACCTGATCTCCTTCTTGGAAACCCACACTATTGCTGCGAATGACATACCCAGTTTTCATTTTATCACTGGCAATCTTGAGCCGTCGTCTTACCAAGCAATCCATTTCTCGCAGTTGGTTTTCTAATTGCGAGGAATAGTTCTTTGGCTCTTGGGACTGAGTCTCAGATGATCCAAACATCAAGTCCCCAGGGAGACGAATGTCCCGCCCAAACACCAATTTTGCTGGAGTCATGCCGGTTTTGTCGTGTACTGATGACCTATACGCCATAAGGAATAGTGATATACGTTGGTCCCAGTCTGTTCGGTTCTCGTCAACAACTTTCGAAAGATGCTGCTCAAGTGTCCTGTTGAATCTCTCAAACATCCCGTCCGACTGAGGATGCAGAGGCGTTGTCCTGGTCTTGCGAATTCCGATTAGACGGCATAATTCTTTAAAAACTCCTGATTCGAAATTTCTCCCTTGATCCGTATGGATTTCCATAGAGGCTCCATAACGGCAACAGAAGCTGTGAACTAACTGCTTTGCCACAGTGGTAACCTCCTGATTTGGAATTGCGTAGGCTTGCACCCACTTAGTAAAGTAGTCACCTACAACCATGATGTACCGGTTTCCATCGTCAGTAACTTGGAATGGTCCAGCAATACCAAAAAATTGCCATAGGGCAATTCTCTCGAAAGGCAGTCCAACGTTATACTATCTCATTTTCCCCTGCTTCTGGTTTGTGGGCTCTTGGTTGCAGCACATATTTCACACGTCCGAACCCATTCCTCTACGTCGTGGCGAAGATGAAGCCAATAGAATCGCTTCCGTATTTTGTCAAGGGTTTTCTTAACGCCAAGATGGCCTCCAGATGTTCCATCATGAATCTCCTTCAAAACAGACTGCACTTTACTTTGGGGAACTATCAACTGCATGACCACGTCTCGTCCATCTGCACTTTACAAAGCCCTTTTCAGCAATCCGTTTTCTAAGGTGAGAGATGCCTATTGTGGCCAGTAGCCCTTCAGCACTTTGGTACCATGGCAGATGTCTTGCCAATCCGGGCGGCGTCCTTCCTCTTTTGCTGTCAAGATCGGTCCAATGTCTTCATCAGTCATCTGTATTCTTGTCGAAAGTCTTGTGTTGTCCAGCCGTCAGCCAGGAAATCTACAATGATGGCTTGAACATGTTCGCTTGAGTTTTGTTCTTCCTTTCTGTGGCAATGTCGGCAGTCTTCCGGGCACGGTCTTCGTGATAAGCCATCTGTATTACCGTGCACGCGCCCCCGCCGATGTTGTACCTTGAAGTTGTACTCTTGCAAACGTTCGAGCCACCTTGCCAACTGTCTTTCCGGATTTTTAAATCTCAACCATGCAAGCGCGGCATGGTCCGTACGTAGTGAAAACTCTCTCCCATAGAGGTATTTGTGGAAGTGCTCCAAAGCTCTGGCAATTGCCAACAACTCTCTCCTTGTAACACAATAATTTCTCTCTGGTTTAGAAAGCGTCTTGCTGTAATAAGCTATTACTCGTTCTTCACCGTTCTGCACTTGAGACAAAACTGCTCCTAGACCAGTATTGCTTGCGTCTGTGACTACGATGTACTTCCCTTCGGAAGCTGGAAAAGCGAGAATTGGCTGGGAACATAATGCAATCTTCAAAGTCCTAAATGCTTGGTCACACTCTCTCGACCACTGTAAGTTTCGTTTATTTTCCGTTAGCTCATGTAGTGGTTTAGCAATAGTAGCTAAGCCTTTCACAAAACGTCGGTAATATGAGCATAACCCCAGGAAACTCCGAACTTAGTGTTTACTCTTCGGAACTGGTCAGTCTCTTGCGGTGTCTACTTTATTAGGATCCATGCTAACATCCGATGCCGAAACCAGACGGCCCAAATACTGTACTTCCTTCTGGAATAGAGAACACGTCTTCGGGCTCAGCTTCAGTTGTGCACCGTGAAATCTAGTTACAACTTCCTTGAGGTTTTCCAAATGATCTTCGAAAGTCTTCCCGATCACTATGACATCGTCTAAGTAAACAAGGCAAGTTTTCCACGTCAGGCCTCGGAGTATCAGGTCGATCAATCTGTCAAATGTTCCTGGTGCATTACAGAGTCGAAATGGCATGACCTTAAATTGGAATAAGCCACTTGGGGTTGAGAAAGCTGTCTTTTCTTTGTCTTCTTGATGAAGACCCACTTGCCAATATCCACTCTTCTGGTCCAATGTGGAAAACCACTGTGCTCCTGACAACGTGTCGAGTGTATCGTAAACGCGAGGTAATGGATAGCAGTCTTTCTTTGTAACGTCATTTGTCTACCTCCAGTAGTCTACGCAGAAACGCAATCCACCAGCCTTCTTCGCTACCAGCACCACAGGAGAAGACCAAGCATATGACGAAGGTTCGATTACTTCCTCTGTCAACATGTCCTGTACTAACCGAGACATTTCCTCTTGTTTAGATAATGGAGGCCTTCGAGGAGTTTGGCGTATCGGTGTTGTGTCCCCGGTATCGATGCGATGTTGCACAATGTGAGGTTCTTCCCAGTGACTGTCCCCGAACTGCAAAACAATCTTTGAATTCGTGTAAAAACTGTCTGACTTCTTTTACCTCACCACTTGAGAGGTCGTTAGAAGATCTGTTCAATAATTCTTGCATTTCCTCTGGTAATTTGGAAGTATCCGAAGAACCGGATCTTCGTTGCGTTATTCCGGCTACCCAGGCCACAGGAGTCAATTTGTCTAGGAGCGTATTGCTTAGTTAAGTGATAGCTTGATCCAAAATATTCGCCACTCTAATAGGTGAATTTCCGGTTTCGTCAGGTTTTACTAAACTTCTGGCAATTAGTATTCCCGGTGTGCTGACTACCTGGGGTTCAAGTATAGAGCACTGATTGCCCCTAGTATCTACCGCAGTTCTAACCATGATGATCGTTTCGGAGTTTGGCAGAACAGTTACGGCCACTTGGTTTATGACGTCCATCGATTTTTCTGCTGTCGTCTTTGTGGAGATCATTACCTCTTTGCCTCCGACTCTCAAGACATTGTTCTTGAAGTCGACTATAAATCCGTATGCGTTCATAACGTCCACACCAAGAATTCCTTCATCCACAATGTCTGCAACAAGTACTTGATTATTAAACTCAAGTCGACCGATGTGTAGGTGTATCTCCACTTTTCCAAACACTTTTACAGGCCGTCCAGTAGCTGTTTGCAAGCTGCAAGAGCACCAGATTGGCTTAAGATCTTTAACCACGTCGGGGCGCACAATAGAAACTGTTGCGCCTGTGTCAACTGTAATCGAGGTTGGCCTTTCTTGAACAAATCCGGTAACTACCAAGCTCCCGCTGTTTTTCTGAAGTGTAGAAATTGCGTATTCTCTAGGGGCTTCGTTCCTCCAGTTAGTCAGCACTCGCCCCGTTGTACCGACTATTGCTCGTTTCCCTGCTACTGAATTCTAACCCGACAATCTCGTTGTAGATGTCCAGGTTTCCCCACATCGATAACACTTCGGTCTTCCATCCTTTCTTATTTTCTTCTGTGGCGCCGACCGTCGAGTCTCTGTTCCTTGTTCTTCTTCCTCATCGTCTGTACCGTCGCGATCTTTCAGCGCGCACTTTATGACTTGTCCAACCAGACGCTGATTTGGCGTCCTCAAATTGCAAAGCATGTACCAGGGCGTCCGCACTGTTCTGGTGTCTTGCCATTCGTAACACTTCCTGTAGTTCGTTATCTCGGACACCCGCAGTAAATGTCTGCATCGCAAAACGCGTTCGAAAATCTTCTGGCGCTTCAGGATAGGCCAGCCTAATTAGTCTGTCGACACTTTTTCAAACTTTGAAGACTCTCTCCGGAATGCTGTTGCCTTGCTCTCAACTGGGTGCAGTACACATCTTGCAAATGTTTATCACCATACCGTATTTCCAGAGCTTTTATCAACTCGGCATAGGTGTTCTGGCTGTCAGGTGGCACTGTCTGTAGTAATTCTGCCTCAGGTCCTTTTAATGCAAGAACGAGTGAAACAGCCTTGTATTTCTCTGTCCAATTATTTGCGCATGCAGCAGCTTCAAATTGGCGGAGGTACGTTGCCCAGTGACTGCTTCCGTCAAAGGTTGGAGCTTTGACATGAACTCTCCCTACTTCCGGCAAAGTGACTTTCTCTGTTAACTTATTTTCTGTGTCTTTTTCTGTCTTTATTACTGGTACAGTCTGTTCAGAAATTTGTTTTGATTGAATCTTCATGCACTGTTCAACTTCAATTTTAATTTGTTCTCTTATGTTTGCCATTGAGTTTTCTACTGCAGATATTTTTGTTGACATAACTTCTTCCACAGTCAAGACAGATTTTTCTACTTTAGCTATTTTATTTGACATGGATTGTTCTACGTCAGATATTCTGGTAATCTGATTATTGAGCTCACCTCGTAATTCACCTACGTCACCACGTAGGAGACTCAATTCTGCTGTAGTACGTTCTTGCGTCTGCTTTTGTTCATGAATTAACGCTTTGGTGTCACCTGCTTCACGTTTACGTTCCTCTTTTTGCCTTTTTTCTGTTTCTAGCATTAGTGCTTTCTGACATTCCTCAGCTTCTTCTCTTTCCTGCCTGCTTTTTTCATCCTGTCGTTTTTCTGCTTCTTCCACCTCTTGTCTGCGTTTTTCATCCTGTCGTTTTTCTGCTTCTTCCGCCTCCTGTCTGCGTTTCTCATCCTGTCGTTTCTCTGCTACTTCCTGTGTCTGCCGCAGCAGTGTTTGTAAAGCTTCCATCATCTGACTGGGATCCATGCTTACAGGTTAATTACGAATCACACTCGTCTTGTACAAAGTGTCCACTGTTTCCACTGTTAATCGTTTTATCCCAGTTCTGACACCACTGTTACGACGGTCTACTCGATCGTCGTAGGTACAGTGGAAACAAAATAAGTACAAGACAACAATTAAGTCACTAATCACACCTTTAATTTTTACAGTTAAACAGTTCATAATTAACAACACAGTGTCTACAACAAATCAAATGAAAATTGTTCACACGCAATAAAATGTCCACTAATATTAAAACTCAATTGTATTACAATTATACCGTCCGAATATAAAACGCAACACTTCACTAATAACTACTTGAACGTACACAGTAATAACTCGAACCGCTCTGAAAATATATCGCACTAATACTCTCGAACCGCACAATCAAAAATTCGCCTAATACTAAACTGAACGTCGTTGAGTACCGGTATTTATAGCTAGTCGAATATCTAGACGATTCCTAATTGCGTCGTAGCGTGCGTATGAACTACGTAATTAACTGCGGCCTTGACACAGTTCGCATGGCTGGCGGCATCGAGAACTTTCTCGTAGATGCGTCTACAAGCACGTACGACACACGCTTACACTCTGGATCTCTCTGGAACGTTCGATAAACACGTAGATTGTTCTGTGACGTTGTAACAATATATAAGTTTGATATTTATTTTGGGATAATCGTCACTTTACAATATATAAGTTTAATATTTATTTTGAGGGAACCGTCACGTACACTATTCTTTTTAATTTTAACTCACAATGTAAAATATAATTTGTATTTGAGTAATGTATTGGGTGTGTATGTGTGTGTGTGTGTCCGTCTGTTTGTGGGTACGCGCGTTCATGGAGATTTTGTTTTACAAAATTATTTTGTTTTTACACAGGTTTCCGTTAATCGCCTTTATTACGAGATAAAAAAAAGATCAGTAAAATTACTAAGAGGGATTATTAATACTAAATACAGAATTTTCTCCTAATTTTCCATTAAAAAAGTATAAACATGTTTACTCTCCTTAATACCGTGACAGAGTTAACTAGATGAGTTCTTAAAAAGGAAATCCCTTCCACTGATCTGTAATTGAATTCAATATTCATGAGTTCAATCCACTAGCGGTAAAAGTGTTCATAAAATTTTTTCTTAAATAAATTTTGCCTCGTGTTTAAA
Source organism: Magicicada septendecula (assembly GCA_034769895.1). NCBI lineage: Eukaryota > Metazoa > Arthropoda > Insecta > Hemiptera > Cicadidae > Magicicada > Magicicada septendecula. The sequence continues at coordinate 273,815,254 of CM068374.1, forward strand.
ACGCATTTTGCAAATCATTAAAATTGTTATTAAAATTTACAGTGGTTAACACCTATGTTGCCCACTGTGAACGTTGTTTTACAAAAAATATTATAATATTTCTTTCTTCAATTAAATAACTACGCAGATCTACGTATAGCCTATATATCAGACATTTATTGTAAATGTAAGATGTATCGAATATTTCAGTTGAATTTGTCTTACACGTATAGTGTATATAATTTATGTAATTTTTATTGTAATTACTGTTATCTCAAACACGCCACTTCCTATATAATTTGTAGTTATACAAGACATACTAACTTTCTGTTACGTGCACTTTATTCTAAATTGAATTGCCTAATTACCTTATTGTATAGCCACAGAAAGTTTGCTGAGACAAAAGACAACTGGAAAATAATAAAAAAAGGGTAAAAAAAATAAGGAATAGTTGATAAAAAATTGTTGTTTTCTTATGTGCATGTCATATAAGTTAAATTAGTGACCATACTGTTGTATCTCTTACAAATAAGTTTAATTTTATGAATTTGAATTTCAAAAGCGTCCGTGGAAAAAATAGAGTCTTTAAATGAAAACCGGACCAGCCACTTAAATACCAATAATTGACCTTACCTAAAGGTATTTTGAACGAAACGACGATTGGTTGATACTAATAAGTCATACTTAACTTAACGGAGCTTTGGATCACATCGTATCGCAAGAAGTTGAACAATGAAGATGTACCACTACATTTTAAGCATGTTTTTGGATAAATACGTAGAACATGGTGTAGAAGTTTGGAATCGAAAGTGCAACACAATGGTGAGAAAACTCATTTGTGTAAAGTTGTATTTCACAAAGCCGCTAGTATCAGCTAGAGCGTTGGATGACACCAGGTAGACATGCGGACAGGTGTTAATTATCTATGTATAATCGTACAAGATAAGCTCGGCGCATAGAACTCGGGCTTAAGAGTTTGGTCGCTCTGACTACGTTGCAGTACTGTCTAAGAGAATGTACTGACGCTATACGTTTAGACCTTCTTCAGCTTGCCTAGAACAATGTGGAACGCTGTACATACCTCTATAAAACAGGTAATGTCTGCTGGAATATATAAAGGCGTACATCTAGCATGCAACTATTTAAGGTTTTCTCGATTTATTCCAGCGCGATTTTGAGTCCACTAGAGTTGAATGAATTATGCTTGAAGGCTGATTAAATACGGTAAACATTGTTAGAATAGCGTGGTGTTAACGTAAGTACCAAGTGTTTAACTGTTTAGTTGTGTCCAAACGGTCGTAGTTATTTAACGCAGCAACTTTATTACCATTTGTATATTGCGCTTATTATTATTAGGCAAGTGACTACCATAACACGAGGGACATTGTTTTACAGAACTGCTGATAAAAAATGCGAGTATTATTTTTTCCGCCATTGAATAATTTCTTCCACGGTTTTAAAATGCATGTAGTTGTCGCAACAATATTTAGTCATAAATAAAAACGTTTTTTTATGCTTTCGTAAACTTTAGGTTTACAAAAAAGAAAGCATATATTATAAATAATTTGTAATGTAATGACCACTTTACGTAATTGTGAAGTACTCACCTTTGAAGTAACAATTACATAAAGTGCTTTCTTCCTGCACGTGTTCTTACTGACGTAGTTCAGTAGCATTTTAGCGTCTGTGCACATGTGCACACACACACTCACTTACACTTTCTTTCTTCCTCTCTATTTCCCTCATACACTAGAATCAGAAGCTAGTCCACACATTAGGAGAAACTTGTGTTATTTGTTGCTGGACGTATTAAAATCTTAAAGTAATCAATATTAAAGGTTAACAACTACTGTAATATTTATTCTTTCGCCAAAAAGTATATTTTATTATTTTACTCCCATATCATTATTACCAAAAACTACATAGTTAATTTATCGGCTGAAAATATAAACGTCTCTCCAATTGAAAATGTAGTCAATAAGTATTATGTTTGTCAATGTACCATTCAAATGATGTATCTTATAAAAATCTATTTCCACAGTAAACCTGTAAAGATCGACTTACGTGAGATCCAATGTCTGCTTTTAAATAAGTAGAAATCTGTATTTTTAAATCTAATTAAGTAATTCGTTTATTAAATTAATTTTACTTTTTTCAATATGCATATTAGATATTGTTAACAAAACAGAAGCGTAAATAAATTGTAAATTTATTATTACATGCCTTTTATTTAAAAAAAAGTACATTTTATATTACTAAGTGTCATTTCTACTAAAAAATACGAAAGACATACATTATTTGTACTTAAAATGTTATGATTAACCTAAAGGGAACTAACAGATTGTTGTTTGTAATTAATATTGTGAAAAATATTTGTTTGTCTCTTTAATGTAGATTTGGACGTGATTTCATTAGAAAATAAGAAACAAAGAGTGGTAAGCGATAAAAGGCAACAATAAAAGCTACAAGTAATTATTATAGAAATAGAATTTACATACGGAGAGGAGCAATGTGTATTTGTACAGGTAAAATGTTGTTTTAATTGAAATATAAAAGATAAGATGCTCGTATTACCATGTATGGTACCTGTAGTAAATGATTTTTGCATGTTATATTTTAATAGAAGTAGTTGTTACCTTCAGTTAAAATAACTTTAAGGTACAATAAAGCAAAGGAAACACGAATCTGTAGAGAGTGCATGGGTAGAGGAAAGCAAGTTTATCACCCAAAAAAAATTGAATTTCTGCAACTGCAATTCTTTAACTCGATGGCACTCTTTAAATTAACACGAATAAAATTGTTATAAGATTTAAGTACGAATTTGCAATCAAAAATATAAAACCAATCATACGGTATAGTAATATAGTAATTATTTAATTACTCACTAATATTAATCAGAAAATAACTTAAATTCAGTGCTTAAGGAATTAGCAGACTGCTTAGTATTTCACAGTAAACACAGCCTTATTGAAGATTTAAGTCAATAAAAAAACTAGGTAAAGTTGCAATATCAGAGTAGAAGACTAGAACTACGTTAGTAATAAAAAGTTTTTTTACTGCAAACAGTACAATAAACAAAAAGAGGAGAAGAAGGAGAAGCAGAAGATGAAGTAAAACAAGAGTATGAAGAAGAACAAGTAAAAAACGAAGACGAAAGAGAAGGAGGAATGATAGAATTTTGTGTAGGACACACAATTTAAGGAAGTGAAATAAGATGGCTAGAGCAAATTAATTAAATAACTGCTGAGATTATAACGACACTTAGAATAATTAAATAAAACGCAATTGACAATTGTAGTTTTTAAAATAAAAGTACATATTCAGGACGTACGTGTAGCGTAGTGTTTAATGTAGTGTTTTCCATTCACGTTCTAACAATGCAAGACTCGAAAAGCTAATATATATATTGCAACGTAACAAATAGAAGGCATAGTAAATTAGAACAAAATAATATCAGAGTCTTTTATCTAGAGTTATGTGTTTATTTTAAAACAAATTTAATATGGTCTGTGATTTGAACATAAAGTATTTAATCTAAATTTAAATAGCGTCTGTAAAATGATCTGAATGTTTCTCTTTCGTAATAGTATATTTAACTTGTTCGACGAATTCCCTTGACGAACCTTTGAACTGCTCCACTGCCATACTCGTCGCCTGCTGAATCAGCTGCAATGATGACACGTAGAACTCTCGCGACACACACACGCACGCCGTTTCACCGATATAGTTTCTCTCATTTATCTCAGGGCTCGATAATGGGTTTAACTATTATTAATTCAATTTCGGTGTGTTTTACGTACACCTTCCGGTACCTTGACGTGTCCTTGCGTTCACCCAGATGTGTTTCGGCAAATACATTGATTCCTATGCGCGGAAAATCTTGACTATCGCGAGATAGCACTATTTAATTCATAATTAAATTATTTTGAATTCTAATACCTAATCGATCTAGCAACCGGGCAACTCGTTGCTAAGACCCCGTACTCGTAACCCTTATGTAGAACGTATATATTATATACTAGAACGTATATATTGTCGTATATACGACAAACTCGCACAGAGACAACGTCTTTTAAGGCCGAGCTGTTAGGTTGAACTGAGCGAAACGTCTTCCGCAAGCGACCAAACTGAATGAAAATTGGAGCCCCCGATTGGTTAAAACCCATAGCACGTGATTGATGAGTTAGATAGATAGACATATGTCCTGATCAATTTTGCTGAAGACTCCAAAAGCATGTATAGATTTTATCTAAAATTTTATGACTTTCAGAAAATAAGGATTCTTTAGAAAAGTGAATTCTGTTAAAAAATACATATTAAAATAACATGTTTTGAGTATTTGACATATGAAAAATTGTAGCGCTAATTGAGAAGTATGAGCTGGCCAAGTTTCAATTCGATACGTTAATTTACATCAGAGTTATTCATGTAAATACGAATAACATGCGCACACGCGCACTAAATTCGCACTTATCATGACAGAAAATAAATTTATGGGCATTTTTACATACAACAGTTAATTACTCATTTCTTATTTCAAAACCTATAGCTATTTTATAAAATTTTAAGAAAATAAATTTTCAACATGTCTATAACATCAATTGCATAAAAGCATGTAGTCATAGCTATAAAGACACTTTTCTGCAATGATCCATTGCTATATATTGCAACGAATCACAGGATCATGATAAGCGGGGCAAGCTCATATATTACACAGACAATGGACATTCATGTTATATTGGTAGATGGTTAAGTTTGGTTATGTTATCAGTTGTATTTAGTAAGGATAAGGGTTTAGTTTAGTAAAACTGTGCATTATTTATTTATTGTTATTCATGTACTGTGTTTGTGGAAATGTGCGCGCGTGCGCGAGTGGTAAACGTTTCCCGGGCTGTGCGTGAATTAATTATCATTGTGTTTGACATTGAACTGAACATAGACATATGTATTGCTACAATCCCTATATATTTCTGACTATTGTTTACGTTCATGTATGATATTAGTAAAGTATGCAGTTATGCATGTGATAAGGGTATTCTGATTACCACTATGCATGCTGTTACAAAGTAAATGCACTTTACAGCATGAAAAGTGCATGTCACGGTGTACTAACCATGTGACTTCCGTCCACCAATAGAATGCTGAGTGGTGGTTGGAAATTTTCTTAAGCCTGTCGTTACACAGGCAGTTCTTCTACGCCATCTACCGCGAACGGGACGTGCACTCCTTGTACAAGATTCTACCGCTTGCAAGGTGTTGTAAAAACTATTCGTCGTTAGTGAAACGGGAAGACTCAGAACTGTGTGTGTAGTACACATGCACACAGTATTGTTTTAACGCATTGCGCGTATAATTATGACAGTTCTTCTACGCCATCTACCGCGAACGGGACGTGCACTCCTTGTACAAGATTCTACCGCTTGCAAGGTGCTGTAAAAACTATTCGTCGTTAGTGAAACGGGAAGACTCAGAACTGTGTGTGTAGTACATCTGCACACAGTATTGTTTTAACGCATTGCGCGTATAATTACAGGCAGTTCTTCACTGCTGCTACCACGAACGGTACATACAATTCTTGTTCAAGATTCTGTCGCTTGCAGGAATCTGTAAAGACTATTCGGGGATAGTAACGCGTGTGACGCAGAACGGTTGAATATTAACTCTTTACACACGATATTAGTATTGTAGAATTTACGTGTGTAATAAGTGAGTGTAACTGTATCACTGTGCGAGATTTTCCGCAGTGTCAGTATCATTAATAGTTACGCAATAGTAAGTTGTTCCATCAAGACGTTTCCGTGTTAGTGCAAGATTTCCTCATAGGGTGGTCTGCTGATCGCGGTAGACCTTGTTATTCGCGTGAACACTTGAAGAAGCCGGAGTGGTATAAGTTCAATATACCGTTGTTAGATTAAACTCACTGTCACATGAGATATTACTTGGTCACAAACTCTATATTAATTTTACGAGTAATAAGATCCATAGTACCGCTGTGTGTGCGAAGCGTCAGATTCATCGTGGGAATTACAGGACACCAGCCCAGCTGTTATAGGACACCAGCCCAGCTGTTACAGGACACCAGCCCAGCTGACAGGACACCAGCCCAGCTGTTACAGGACACCAGCCCAGCTGTTGCGGGACACCAGCCCAGCTGTTATAGGACACCAGCCCAGCTGACAGGACACCAGCCCAGCTGACAGGACACCAGCCCAGCTGTTACAGGACACCAGCCCAGCTGTTATAGGACACCAGCCCAGCTGTAAGCGTTCAGGGTGAACGTCTGTCATTTATAAGCCACACCTGACGAACCAAATACACCGCAAAGACCTGCCCTTCTCTTCAGCAACATCATCGTGGGAATCTTCTTTATGTAACGTATCACGTCATGCGTATGAACAGTATTTAACATTTTTAAAAGAAAGACTCTATATCAAATATTACATTCTGTACATATCAAATATACCATATAAACAATTACTTGTGTTTTGTGCAATAAATAATCTTAAACCCTCCAATATAGACTTTTAATTTGAGATACACATACTATCATATCCTATGCGCCAATAGTTTAGTAATTTGTGTTGTCGCAATATATATTGCAACGATACAATTTAAAACTGCATACGTAGATAGGTAATATAGGAATTAGTACACATAGTCTATATCTGGAGGTAGGAAAATTTATTAAATTAAATCATTAAAATTTACTATTGTCTTCTTAATTTATACTATAAAATTGACTATTTAAAAATTTGTCTTTCAAAATTGAGTCTATTGGCTTGCTTTCCAATTATGTTACTTGATGTGTTGAAATCCACTGTTTGCGTAGCCACTCGACGCTCCGCGCACGTAGTTCGACTGGATAGCTGGAACTCTGCCCGTAGACCGTTCTAAGATCACTACTACTGACACTTCACGTAGTTGCACCCACGCACACTGCGATACGAACTGTTATTGTTTACAAAATTATTCAGGGTTTTAAAACTGGGTAAAATAGATCGTGTATTGAGCTTACATATATCATGAAGTGTTCTCGCGTTAACTCAAAATATCTCGGTAAATATTTTGTACCTAGCGGATATCTTTTACTATACGCGGGAAAGCACTAGAATGATCTATTTTTTATTATTTGAATTCTGTAAGTGGTAATGGTTTCGAAGACCTCGAACCGTGAACCAACTTCTAAGTTTAAATGAAAACGACCTGTCTTGTAACGAAAAACTCGTGGCAGCGAGTACGTCTTTCTATAACGAGTCCTTATAAGAAACTGCGCGAAGTGTTCTCGACAGGGGGCCAAACTGAATAAATTTTATTGCAATCTTGGCATTCAATTTTGTATATATCGTTAGTTGCTGTATTATCTTTGTTGTGTGGGCTATTTAGTTTTGTAAATTATTTTTATTAATTTTGTATGCTATTTTTATATCTGTGTTTTTAAATAGTTTTGTTAGCTTTGTCATTTTATTATTTGTTTATGTGAATGTGGCCCATTTGTTGTTGTTGTTATTATTTATGTGTTGTTCATTTTGATTAATTCTTAATTGTTCAGTTTTTATTTTATATTTGATTTTATTTTCTATTTTGTCTACAGTATTTTTATTGTATCCATTTTCGTAACCAATTTGGTATATTATATTTCTTTCTTTGTCAGTTTCTTGTTTGTTTAGGGGAATTTTGTACATTCTGTTAAATAGCGAATAGAATGCTACCATTTTATGTTGTGGCGGGTGGTCGGAATGGGTAGATATAATGATGTTACCAACATCACTATTTAATGACTAAATAGCCCACACAACAAAGATAATACAACAACTAACGGTATATACAAAATTGATTCTTGAATGCCAAGATTGCAATTAATGTTAGATAGGACAAACAAACAAAACAGCTGAAAAAAAGTTATTTTGAACACCTAAACGCATACAAAAAACCAGAAATATATAAATCCAATTTAGCCACACATGCAATAAACACAGGACATGAATTCCCAGACATAACCAATGTGACACTAATAAAACATATACCACACAAAGGCACCATAATGAACATTTGGGAAAATTTACAAATATACAAACATAACAAACTAATACCAGAACAAATACAAATCAACACAAAACATGACACATTATTCAAAGCACTCAACATCGAAAATACATAAAATACAAATACATATACTACAATCACACACAATAATACAACTTTAAAATACCAGAGACCAACAAGAAACCTTAATAGCATCCAGCCAACACACAAATACTTCACCAGACGCAAGATCGCGAAGGCTGAGGATGAGAGCATGGGAGCTCTCGAAACATGTTCCAAATAAGGAAAAATAACATCTTGAGGTAATACAAATATAAATTTTAAATTCTTTATATATATATATATATATATATATATATCAAGAAACGAACTGTAGCAGAAAGTGATTGAATATATATATATATTTTGCGACAATACAAGCGGATCCTGTAATGCGCATATTGTAACATTACATAATCAGTGTCTAATACTGAGTAAAATAAAGATATACCTATTATTATTATTTTATAAAAACTAATAATACAAGTCAGTAGTTACCCCATTCCCCAATTCAGAAATGAATGATAGTTAAGTACCATACTATGAAACATTTGTATAATCTTTACACCAAACAATAAACACTTTAGCAATGAAAAAACAGTGTACTAAATGTTACCATAGAAGTGCAGTGTATACAAAGTGCAAAATAGTATGATATATGTAAAATTAAAAAAAGAAGACATCAATCACAAATTGTGTTAAAGATACAGAACTATGGTAATAAACAATAAGTTTAGTAATAAGTTATTTTAGTTTTATTTTGTTAGGCCACAAAGGCAATATCAGTGTAAGTAAAATGTTATTTTGCTTATGTTTGAAGGATCCAGGATTATGTAAGAAATTAATCACTGCTAATTAGTATAAATTGTAAAGAGATGGTGGAAGATAAAATAGTGCCTAGAGCAATAATACATTTACAGAAGTAAAAGTCAGAAATAAACTAAGTTAAAAACCACTAAATAATAACATTCAAGTATCTAAGTTTATGTAAAAATATGAAGAAAAACGTTATGTAAATTAAATGTAATTAGAGTTAAAATTTATGAAGGAGTATTTTTCCTAAAAAATGGAAGAACTAATAATATCTTGATACTAGCCTATTTACTAAAACTGTACCTAGGTTAGCCAATAAAAACTCATCAATTTCTTGGGTACTAAGAGTAACAGCGTTAACAAGATGGGTAATTGTTAAATTTGATTTTCAAGAGGGTAGATGACAGGAATAATGTCCAGCAAATTTTCAAAAAATATTAACTACAGTTTGAACTAATCACTATTCACAATTCATGAAACGATTCGGCATAAGAAACTACATCTGAGACATCCATTGAAAAATAATAGTTAATGCAGGAATATCCAAGAACATTGAAAAATTGTATAACCATCAGATCGCTTGGAAAATTTGAACTGTCATTACATTGGTGAGAACGCCTACCTTAATAAACTAAAAAAACTACACATCACCACCAATTAACGAACACTAGAAACAGTACAACATCATCCAATTTATAAGAAAACTTAGTGTGAACATTTTTAAAATTTATTTATTTAAACCAAAACAGTAAACACGTGGTTTCATTAGAAATCCACAGCACCCATATTTCTTTTTTGCCTTCGGTGTGAATACGAGTAGTCTGCGCTCTGGCGTCCAAAAAACGAACTTATTGAATCAGACTTTAAGAAAACAAAAATATTATTTATTGTAAAGTATGATACTATTATCTAAGCATTTCTGACTTTCTTACAACTCAAAGAATCCACAAATAACCCTGAGATAATTAATTTATTAATTTTACTAATAACTATAATTGAATATATCTGTTGTGTTATAGAAAAACTTATATCGAAAACTGTTGTAATTTCGATAACAGTCGATCTGGAAATCGATAAACTGGATGTAATAGTTTCCAGAAAATAAACCAATTTCAATCAATAAATACCTTTCTTTTAGGGAATTGCTTTGTATTATTCTTTGTAGATAGCAGATTTGTTACAGGAAACAAGTGAATAGCAGAGAAGAGTGAGAAAGTTAGCTCAGACATCGTAGCCTATGAAGTACAACAGCCAACATAACATGTAACTGGTTATCAAATTGAAAACAGCTGATGCAACGCGCGTTTAAATAAAACGATTAAACAGTACACCAAGAGAGGAACTCTCTCTCTCTCTCTCTCTCTCTCTCTCTCTCTCTCTCTCTCTCTCTCTCTCTCTCTCTCTCTCTCTCTCTCTCTCTCTCTCTCTCTCTCTCTCTCTGGGACTGTACTGTCCCACTGCGCAGTGCACTGTGTCGGACGCTTGTATAAGTTTTACAATTATACATATGTGTGTTTTTTGTGTTTTTGTGAATTTTAATATTTGATGATCTCCTTGTGAGTGATAACTATCTGATGAAGGGTCATATGACTCGAAACGCGTCATAAATATACAACTTGAAGTCACTGGACGGTTTCAATAAGGTAAATTATTTACTACATAAAGTGACTTGGACCGTATAAAATAATGTTTAAAGAAATTATAGTATAATGAAGAAATGTTTTAATTAAAATTGATAATATAATATCTAGGATATAAGATCTATGTTTGTGATGAGAATACGGCAAGCAAAGAAACTTTGAAACCATAGATAATGAATATTGTATGGCGAATTAATCATTATTTTTATATTAATATTTTTTTATATGTTTGTTTAAATTAATAAATGGAAACATATTACGATTCCTAAAAGGGCTACTCTTATTATAATTACACCTGAACCCCAATTATACATACACGTTGTTAGTAATGTTATATATAAATGTTATATGAGTATAAACACAGCACCAAATTAAAATACATTAAATACAGCAACGTGTACCATTGTAATATATATATATATATATATATATATATATATATATATATATATATATATTGCAACAATACATATATTTGCATATTTGCACAGGGCGGTATGTTTGTAAATATTTAGCATAGAAAAATATATGATGAACAGTTTTTAACAATATTATGCAGGATAAGAATTGTCAGATAGCGTACACCCCCGTCCCCCCGAGTGATTACAGCGCTTGTGTGTTTGTGTGTGTGAACGCAAGCTACGACAGGCAAGAGTCTACGATAGGGTGATTACGAATTCTCTGCAATCAGGTTTTAACCGGATAAAAATAAACTAATTAATACGTTTTAAACCTGTGCACAAAGACTTACCCCAATTATAAAAACACCATTAAATTAAGGAATTTTTAACGAATATAGTGATGTAAAAGTATTGCAGAAATTTGCAATAATAAAGACGCCAGGTAATTTAATGGTAATTACTAGTGTAATTAAATAGTAATTAGGCTAATAAGTGTGTTATATGTGAGTGACCAGGAAAAAATTACGCAAACGATGATATCGCTCGTGCTACGAGGATGTTTACGACATCGCGAAAATGAACCAAAAAGTGATTTGTAATTAAAAGGACGCTTTGCACGAAGTGACAATATCTAGCAGATCGAAAACAGTCGTGGACTTGTCAGATTGCCGTCCAGTATAAATACCACCGGCAATTTTGGGGCGGTCTCAGAGACTCAAGATATCTTCACACAACGTCACGCTGCTGGTCTGCCGACCGATTGACATCTTTACCACACACACCAAGACTTATGGAGGAACTCTGGACCATCACAAACAACAACCCGTAGAGACAGAGAACAGAGCATCAGCATAATCATCATCATCATCAAATTCTCAGGATTCAGGACACACACGCATACACACACGCGCGCGCGCGCGCAACTGTAACATCGGCAGTACGCAGGTGATGAATAAACAATTATATTTTTGTTTGTGAAAAGAATTCTCAAAAGAAAACTTATATATGAACAGTAAAGACTTAAAGTTTTAAATATAATCACTATACATAAAAATAAATGGTAGTTAAAATAAGAGAAAATAATTTAATTTAACAAGAAAATTTAAAAATACTAATCTTCTGTTATATGTTAAAATTTGGGTCTGTCAATAGAAATAAATAATAGGTTGGAAGTAAATGTTATATTTTTTATTTTGTTTAGAGCAACGATTAATTTTATTCTTGAGATTGAATATTATTTTTGTTTGTAAATGAGTTGCTATTATTTAAAATTTGTGTCAAAGTCAGGCACACTGAAATGAAAAGGTTTACATAATTTGTTTAACATGTGTGTTTTAGCTAGTAAGATTATGTGGTTGTTTATTTTGTATGTCATGAAGAGCATAGAAGGTTACATTGTATTTGTGTAAATTTGTAAAAGATTAGAATTTTTTTTATCTGCATATTTTATATTAATATTAATAAATCATAGAATGATTATTTTGAAACGGTTTTAATTAATTATTTCATGTCAACAACATCTCACTCCTCTTTGAAAATTATTTAATTATTGTGCAACTACATACTTGACGCACCGAGAATAAAAAAAATCCTGCCACCTGGCCGGTGTAATACACTTCATAGTTGCGTTGAGTACATGGTAATGTATTTGTGTGAATTTTTGAAATAATTGTAACGTTGCAATGTGTGTGTGTGTGTGTGTGTGTGTGTGTGTGTGTGTGTGTGTGTGTGTGTGTGTGTGTGTGTGTGTGTGTGTGTGTGTGTGTGTGTGTGTGCTTAAAATCAGTAATAATTTTTGAATACTGCAATTTCCAACGTGAAACTGCAGTAACATATACTCATTGGATTATGTCGTCACATAGAAAAATGGGAACGTGTACTCGTGTGTGCGTTTCTTGGTTACTTCTATAGCGTGTTACTAGCTGTAAATATTAGGGTAGCAAGACACTAGGGACTTATAGCGAATTATATTATTTTATGGGGTGGAACTAATGTGTATGCAGCGGTGGAGTTAAGGAGATATTCGTTTACTTTACGCTTCTCAGGGGGTTATTCACTTTTTATCTTGTACCTTAATCTCTTCTATGTAAATAATCGTGTATTTGTGGTACTGGGAAGGTAATTCTTAGCTGCAATGGTTTGTTTTCCCTTTCACAAAAGTCTGTTTAATATGTAAAAGCTAAATAATTATTCTTGTCAGTTTATTTTGAAACAAATATCTTCAATGTTCTTATATGAAATATAAAGTAACACAGCTCTCGTCTCTAAAGAACGTCAGCTGTTTTTAAATAAAGTAAGTCGTTTACTTTATAAATATAATTACAATGTTTAAATATTATAGTATTAGAGGGTCATATAATATTTACAACTAATATATTATTATTATATTGTATTGTACATTATATTATATAATACATTATATTGTATATTATATTATATAGTGTTATTTCTGACAGCGAATTAGTGATACGTACATGCTGTGCCAACAGTTTATTATTTATAAATAATATGAAAAGATAATAATCTACGTAAGTGTTGGGATAATTAAACGCACGTATATCGTAAATGGAACGGACTTTAACTATTACATTAAATTTACTTTCAAGTATGTATTTATCATACAAAATGTAATTGGATACGATCGGATGCAATTGGATTGGATATTTACCAGTTTGTGGCTTTTCGTATAAGCAGGCAAAACATGTACGTTACTTACTGTTGATAAACTTTTATGCTTGCGTCACATTTCAGGCCCAGAATGTAATTATGAAATAGCTCTAAACAGGAGAAAGTACAACTTGATAATGATATATTAGAATGCAACTAAACTATGACCTATGATAAAAAGTGTGTGTGTGTGTGTGTGTGTGTGTGTGTGTGTGTGTGTGTGTGTGTGTGTGTGTGTGTGTGTGTGTGTGTGTGTGTGTGTGTGTGTGTGTGTGTGTGTGTGTGTGTGTGTGTAAAACAAACCTTGAGAGTCAAACAGGAAAGTTTCCTTCCTAGTGCGGTCGCATTTAGAAACTACGGTGGACATATTTGCAGCGTTCCCCAGTTGTGCAGTATATGCATTTACCCCTTCTACGCATTAAAAACGAAAAAGAGGTTTAATCTTAAAGTTTTTAGAACTATGTAGAAGGTAAAAATGTGTGATATAAGGTTTTGTTATGGATACTACTTAACACATAATTACTTGGAAAAAGCTGATTAATAAATAAAAGCCATTTTAATGCCAGACGTTTTCAGGAAACTCCAAGAAGAGGACAGGTGCTATCTGTACGGACAAAAGAAGGGAGAGATATGGATCAAGAATGAAGGAAATATGAGAGAGGAGGAAGAGAGAGGAGAAGAAGAGAGGAACAAGTTGAAGCAAACGTAATCCACAGTGGCTCAAACGAAAAAAAAGACAATTAATAACCACAGACGTACTTTCCTAGGGTAAAGATTAATTGGCTTAATCTTTCCGTAGTTCCATAGGCTTATAAAGTTTGCAGAAAAAATTAGAAATTAATGAATTTGGAATAACTAATATAACGTTTGCGAGTAAAATGTATACCCGTCTCTGAATTATTGTCTACGCTCCTTCTAAAAAAAATGTGTTAAAGTATCTGCTACGAAATAAACATATTCACATACACTTATTGCTATTACCATTGAACAAAACTGTAAAAAGCGTTTTGTTTTTCGTTCGACTTTATAACATATGTGTATATGATATAGTCTATTTAAAAATCCAAAAGTAGGCTATACAACATTCATAAATAGGCTTATTCGTGAAGTCAATCCCTCATTGCCTTCCTCTTTCGTTATTACGTTATTAGACACACACACACAACTACAAAATTAAGCATCGTGTACAAGATCTAACTTTCTAACCCCTCTTCGCCCCCTAGACCCCTCCCACTCTTTCAGTCAATCAGTCAGTCTCTCTGTCTCTGTCACTGTCTCTGTCTCTGTCTCTGTCTCTCTCTCTCTCTCTCTCTCTCTCTCTCTCTCTCTCTCCCTCCCTCTCCCTCTCTCTCTCCCTCTCTCTCTCTCTCTCTCTCTCTCTCTCTCTCTTTCTCTCTCTGTCTCTTGCTCTTTCTTACCTCCAATTTCATGAACAATAATATATTAAATGCAATGGTTTTATGAAAAAGCACTTTTTGTTAAGTTTCTTATTATTGCTTACACAATTAGGTCGCTGAACAATTAGGTGGCTCGGTACTAACTAAAATAACCAGTCAGTTAGGCTAGTTTAAGTCGCTAATTTAAAATTTGCTCGGTACTTGATAGAACAATTTAATAATTTTTATATTTAATAAATACACACTTGGTTCAGTTCTACAGATACGTCTTACAGATATTCCATATTTTTCTAAAATATGTCACAGATAAGATCACCATTAGACTGAAAAAGAAATTTCGCGTAACCTTTATCTCAGACAACGAAAGATGTTTTTATCAGTTTTTGTGAAAAACAAGGAGCCACTAAAGGACTTAGACAGTACTGGTGTATATCAGATTCACTGTAATAATCGTGATGCCATTTACCTCGGTCAAACTGGTCGATTATATAATAAAAAGTCACATGTTAGACATAGATATTGTAAAATTAAAGGCAAAGCGGTAAATCTAAAGTTCTAAATCTGCTAGAGATAATAGAAATTTAAAAAGTTGAAAACCAAAAAAAATATATTACCAATTACTATGCAGACTTTCCAATATCACCATTAATTTAAACTGTAATTTAAATTTGATTAATTTGTACGTTGTTGTATATGAAGGACAGTCTCAACATTAATTTTGTCAATGATTTAGTATACTAGTTTAATGTGATATATATTTTTGTATATCTTACACTGTACTGCAAATAACTTGTTTTTTTTTTAATTCTAAATTGGTTACTGCAAATTAGCTAGGACACAGAGGCTTACTGTAGGTTATTTATAATCTCTTATAATTGTATTAGGCCTACAGATATTTTAAATTATATTTATTTTAGTTTATGATATACGTAGTTTGACTTGTAAATTGGATTCACACAAAAGCTTACTATACATGATTTATGATTATCCAGTAACGGTACGTTGTTTTGTTTCAGAGAGTAAGAGCCATGCTCACTAACCGTTTACCTAAATTTTTTTAATTTTCCCATTTGTCATACAACACCTTCACGCCTCCCCTGATTAACAAGCACTTCATTCTCAGAGTACAAATGTAACCTATAAAGCTGCCGTAATTAGTGAAACAATTGTCTGGGAAATAAAAAGTATCTATATAACAAAACCAAGTGTTCATTTATTAAATTTAAGTATTATTAATTCAGTGGTTTGAAAATTACGGCAAAGAAAATTTAGGTAGAAGAACAGAAACTTACATCTTCTGGCTGAAGTATGCGCGTTGAATTCAGGTAGAGTACAATGAGAACTCTTTGTAGTGTATAACTTACGAAGCCGGTAAGTTAAATGAGTTTTGTTTTTGTGTCCATCAGCAAACAACACAATTAGAAATATAATTTTATTTGTTTTCAGAAAAGGATAAAACGTATTGCAAATGTATTCAATAAACACTTCAGATTTCATCCATCTATTATCGCTCCTTCCAGTTCCCCAATTTCCTGAAAGGGTACATACAATTTCATTTGATATTCTTTAAAGAGGATATATTATCGTTGGACACACTATCCTATTTGCCGCGAATCTACACATAACAATTAAACAAGGTTTAGTATTGCCTTGCTCTACTTGGTAAACATTTTTTGCCCCTGTTAGAGATAATACTAAATAATTTTTTGGGTTTAGTACAAAAGTTGTTTCATCTCTTTATGGATGTTGAAGTGAGTTAAAAATGTTTTTTTTTTTCGTTTAGAAGTTTGTTGTTTTTTTAAAACCAAGATCCGATGTAAGATTAGCCATTCTTACGCCTTCAGATGTTTTGGTCGAAACTTCTTTATGGCGATGAAGGAAGCGTTTGTACCATTTTTCATTAGGCAGAACGTTTTTTAATAGAGTCTTGCGTTTACTAAATCGCAAGAACTCTAGGACACTTAATTCTCTTTTCTTCTGGGAAGTCCTTTTAGGCAGAATTAAAATATTCATTTCTAAACAAACCTGCTCAGTGTACTGATCTTAAAATATATAAGCCTATATTTCGTTTGAAGTAAATAAGAATTAAAAGCAGCAAGAATTAAAACTACACAAAAATAATCGAAACATAGGAAAAATCACCGAAATTGAAATATATTTATATACCTCAGAACTATGAATTGCTTTGTTGCTGTCTATCGGAACATGTTTAAGGTTAAAAACTAGTTTAAAATTAAGACATACAGACATACACACACACACGCACACACACACAAACACACTACTACACATGGTTGATTGATAAATTTTTATAGCCTAAATAATTATTTACTAAGTTCTCTAAAGAGTAAAAATCAATAAAAAAATCTTAACATATTGGCCCAGACTATAATGGATGGTACTGTAATGGATTATTCATTGTAAAGGACAATGTAGAAATCAAAGTTATGTATTTATCAATGAGAAAATACTACGACCACCACTGCTATACTTTCTACTTTATTAACATAATTTATTAGAATGTTTCATTAGTACTGAGCCAGAAAAGAATGTACTCTAAAATTGTTAAAGTACCATATCACTTAATCCTCCATCAAGCCTATAGGGCTTTTTCTGCCCCCCCCCCAAATAAATAAATATTTGGCTTACCTCACAAGTGTGATTTCTTCTTATTCAATTAGAACGGCAGGAGAACCATGAGTTACTTTTGTTAAGTTTTTGCTACAACGGAGTTTAATTTTAGCCCTGTGTACATTGAATTTTCTCACAGCCGCTTTAAAGGCCATTCCTTTTGTCACTGACTCGACAGCATCAGAAATATTTTTCGCCTTGTATTTTTTGAATGCGTGATTTTACACTACACAAATACCACGCCATGGTGTGTGTGTGTGTGTGTATGTATGCCGTTCTTATATAATATTCACACCTTGTAATAAACAGTCATATTTTATAAAATTATACATAAATTAATTTTTTTCTGGGATTCAACAATTTAAGGTTATAAATATCTTGTTGATTCATCCTCTTTGTTCACTTTTACTAATATTATTATATATAAAAAACTTTCACAAATGAACTTACTTTTGTTCTCACTTTCACAAACGTTTCACAAACATTTCAGTGTGAGTATTTACTCACACTGAGGAAGAGGCACAACACCTTGAAACGTTTGTGAAAGTGAGAACAAAGGTAAGTTCATTTGTGAAAGTTTTTTATATATAATAATTTAAGGTTAGTTAAAACCATTAATTTCTAATTTAGTACAAAATATAGGAGTATTTATATTCCACTATTTCTTTTCATATTCCATTTAAAGGTATAGGATTAATAAATAATTATTAAGTATATATAGTAACACAGATAATATATGTAGTAGAGAACAAATATGTGCGCGTATTTTCTAATCAACGCCTACTGTAGCGTTAGGAAAACCTTAATTTGTAATGTTAGACATATATTCTCAATTTTGATAATAAACATAGTTCGTGTCTGTAATTGAGAATAAATATATGATTTATTTTACTTATTCTACAAAGTTTTTTGATTGAGGTAATACGATGCGAAATCGATGGGTCTGTGACATCATATTGTTGGCGCAGCGTAGAATATAGTGTATCGGCAGGATAAATTACAGCCTTAATTAAATGCTGCTTGTGTTGTATCAGTGACGAGGGATGACGTGTTGATTTCACGTATCATGTTATATATTTCTATGTACCGCAACGTGATAGTGTGATGCTCTCTACTGGAATTCTTGTATAGGCCTACAATAAGTTAGCGTTCTCACATTTCTAACTCAAAAATTGTTAGTACGTTAAGTAAGTTTGTATTATATATTGCAATACAATATTTTATTTTTACAAAAAAATATTAAACGAAATTATTTATATTTTATTTAAACTATTATTTATTTACCTCAATCTATTTTCGAGGTAAATATTATTTTCTTGAAAATAGTCTTTTTAAGTTTTACAGAAATTTAGTTTTTAAACAGTAAAATAATGCATAAAGGTAATATTAATTATTAATTGCACGATTTTTAAAATGGTTGCTAGAACGCGTTACATTATTGCAACAGAACTGAAATTTATGTAATATCCTAATTTTATTGTATTTTTGTGCAGTTATTTCAATACATTACGAAACAGAAGAGGTGACTTATAACGGAAATTCATCTACATGAAAATTTATTTTTCAATGTCAATTTACCGTTAATGTTACTAATAATAGTAAATAATTATTATTAACTATTTTTACTTTTATGGTCTACGTTAATATGACTATATTATTATATTTGTTATTGTTGTTATTGTTATTAATATTATTTTACTTTATGTTAGAAGTGTACGTAATAATATTTCTTATAAGAAATATTAATATGTATACTAAATGTGTATAATACATATCCATCCATACTAAATACATAATATTCTTATCTGTATCTTTTCATATCTGCTGAATTATGTTAGTATTATTACAATGTTACTTGGCAGCTGGCGAATATAATATAATTTGTACAAAATGGCACAGAATAAGTAAAATATTTATTAATAAATTATTTGTATAACTACGTGTTTTCCTAACTTGTATTTTGTGAAACAAAATTTATTTTTTCAGCAGTATAAAACAATGTTTACGTAAGAAAAAAGATACGTGTATTGTATTTTATAAACTCTTTTTTTACTTTAGAAGGAATACGTAATTACAAACCTATGTGGATTTGTTAGGTGATTGTACTTGTGCAAAAGCACATACACGTCCGCATGACACAACAGTGATCTATTACTCCTCTTGTTTTATTTAGTACCCGTAGGTTTGGGGAATCCGTGTTTAACCTTTGACTGGACATAAAACATAGTCAGCGTGACCGCTTGTAATAAACTTGGCTACTTTCTCTAAAAATTTTTTTTAAATTACGTTTAATTTAAAAAAATTTTTAAATTAATTAAATTACATCTACGTGCAATCGTACTGTACATTTTTTCAAATTTAAAAATGCATTCACATATACTCTACAGAAGAAATACGAAATGCAGTCAGAAAACTAAAAAAATAATAAAGCACCTGGTACTGACGCGATACCAGCAGAACTGCTAAAGAATGGGCTAGAAGTATTAAAAGAGCAGAGTATATCTCTCAACTAGTGAGACTAGTATGGAAATAAGTGAAACTTCCGGAAGACTGGTATATAGGTATAACAGTAGGCCTAATTATCCACAAGAAAGGAGACTGACTCACTTGTGAAAACTATCGAGGAATCACGCTCCTAAATATGCTCTATAAAGTTATGGCGTGTATAATGTTATAGACTTCAACCGTACACAGAACAGATTATTGGAAAATACTAATGTGGTTTCCGACCAGGGAAATCTACAGTCGATAAAAACTTCATGCTTAGACAGGTACTGGAAAAACACCAAACACTCATTCATTTATTTTAAGATAGCGTATGGCAGTGTGGACTGAATGGCAATGTACAAAGCATTGAAGGAATTCTGCATACCAACACAGTTAATTAAATTAATCCAAGAATTTCTCTCGAAAGTAGAATATAAAGGTTAAGTGCAAAAATCAGTATCACAGTCGTTCACGACTCGAACTGGACTCCGACAAGGAGATAGCCAGTCATGCTTGTTGTTTAATATAGCACTAGATAAAGTGATAAGAGACTCGCAAATAAACACAAGACGTGCGATCCTAACCAAAATTATACAATTTTTAGCATACTGTGACGATGTTGATCTAATGGCCAGAACAAAACGAGATCGCACAAGTGCCTTTACAGCATTATAGGAAGCCTCAAGTAAAATAGGACTACAGATAAACTTGGAGAAAACAAAATATATGTATGCTACAAACAAACTCCTACTAAACCCAACCCTTCAAAACCTTGAAATAAGTACAACAAATATAGAAGCAGTAAAAGAGTTCATATATTTTGGCTCCCAGGTAAACAGCATTAACGACACCAACACTGAGATAAGAAGAAAAATATATCTAAAAAAAAAATATAATGAGTTAAAAAGGTACATCTAGTACATCTCAAGAACCACAAAATGCAAAATTTACAAAACACTTATCAGGCCAGTGCTGATATATGCTTCAGAAACCTGGACGATGACAAAAATATTGAGAGACTTCCAGGTTGGTTTCGAAGACAGATTCTAAGAACAATATTTAAAGGATTACAAGAAAATGGAATGTGGCGCAATCGTGATAATTATGAACTATACCATCTTTACAAAGAGCCGGACATGGTCAGGGTAATCAAAATATACAGGCTAAGGTGGGTTGGAAATATAGAGGCGTAGTATGTGGGTAGTAGAGCAAGGGGAAGACCCCCAAGTAGGTTCACAGATCAGATAGAGGAACTCTTCAGAAAGATGAACATACGTATGAGACTGGAAAGCTAGGGCACGCAATAAGGTAAGAATGGAGTCCACTCTTGGAGCAGGCCAAGACCCACCACGGGTTGCAGAGCCACGGCTGATGATGATGATTTATTTTATAATGTTATAGACTTCAACCGTACACAGAACAGATTATTGGAAAATACTAATGTGGTTTCCGACCAGGGAAATCTACAGTCGATAAAAACTTCATGCTTAGACAGGTACTGGAAAAACACCAAACACTCATTCATTTATTTTAAGATAGCGTATGGCAGTGTGGACTGAATGGCAATGTACAAAGCATTGAAGGAATTCTGCTCCTTAATTCCATTAGCCGTGTATGAAAGTAAGGATGGTGTAATACAAAGAATGGTGTATGAAAGTAAGCATTGGAACTACACTAGCACAAGAAATAAATCAGTTTATAGTATTTTGTCAAAGTTTGACTTTTTTCTAGTCAGTCGTCTCTACAAAGTCTTTCTGATAATTCTTGGTGAGCAAACATATAAAGACGGAAATGAAATACTTTTGAATATAACGAAAAAACATTTTTTTTTACTTATATAATCATTTAAATTATCAGAACTTCTGTTTTTATATGCATAGTAGGATATATAGAATAAGGAAAGAAAGGAAATAATTAATGAATAAATTTAGTAATTAACTCTTATTTCCTAATTGAAATTAAAAAAGTCAAGAAACATTTAAATTAAAAATTTTTAATAGAAAATTAAGTACGAAATTTATAAAAAAACCTCACTTACCAACGGTAATATACAGAAGATAATATTCTGTTAATATTCATAGGCACTGCCTTCACTGCACCTGCGAATTCCAGGAGTACATTATATATTACTGCCGCTGGGCGTCAGTATATAGTTTCTCCTCTTCAACCCTCTACAAAGCGAGACTTATCCCTTTGCAGTGCGGGTATAGCACCTTCATTATTGTGTACGTCAAAGTACTTACTTAACGAAGTCAGTAAAATGGAAGTCGATTTAACTCAGTAAAATTATTTATTCGTATTTATTTTATTTTGTAGTATATGCTTTATATAGCAACAATGGATTCAAGTTGAAAGAAAATGTTACGTCATACATTATTTAGCCCCATTATTTTCACGTTATTTACTGCTACGGAACTATCATGTATTTTTATATTACGCGTAGTATGCGATATCATTTGATATAACCGACGATGACAATTTTAACTGGCAATAATACACAGAGGGATGGGGGTAACAAGACAACCAAAAACTTTGCACCAACAAACGTCCATACAAGAGTAAAAGGCGGATATACCAAGCTAGCCGTAGCATTAGATATATATTGGCGGATCCGGAAAGATGTCTAGCTTTGACGCGAAGAAAAAGAAGAAGAAGAAGGAACCTTTTATTCCTTCTATTGTATTCTAGAAACGTTTCCAACAAACTGGTGCTGTCCGTCAATAAAATAATATTACATTTTATGAATCATAAAATCTTGTTAACAGATTTTATTGTTTAAGGAAGTAAGTCACTTTCTTAGGCAGACATAAAAGGGAAATTTTCGACTGAATTATTGACAGACCAGTAGACACAGCAAGTAGCTACGCCAAACCTGAAGCAACAATAGTGCAGTGCTGGCCAAATTGCCTTTCTCGTATATATATCAAACTGCCAGCGTAACATGGGCTATGGAATAATGATGGTAAACAAATGATTCTCTACCAGTAAGCAGGGACTAGACGTTTCTATTATATGTTATCGTACTTACTCTTGCGTTAAATTGAGATTGGGCCGTTTGGTACAAATATAAAATCTAATCCAGACATTTTATACGTTAAGTAAATTTCATTAAATCTGTGTGTTGTAGAGACATTTATTTGTATTAGGTACTTTTTTTTAGTAATGCCCTACGCCTGCGATGTATTTTGGTTACTGGATCACTAGGACTCGTTTAGAATAAAATATAGTCACTTTTAAAATACCATTGACTCCGAAAATAAAAATAATTTACAGTACACGTTGGTATGCTGATAATAACGTTCTTTTTTAGGTCACTTTTATAAATTTATTTCGCGTTTCTAAAGTACTCAAATTATAGTTACAATGTTTTTAAAAGTTTTATTTTGTTTACAGTACAGACATTTATTTTTACAATGACACTTTAATATTCTAAACGACTTAAGTATGTTAATATAAAAGTGCACGTAAAAGAAGGCATAAGTATTAAAATTCTCTATTAATTGTAAAATAAACTGAGCACGTCCACAGTCTGTGTACAGCATATTAAAAGACCGCATAAAAATGCATTTTAACGGCATAACTTGTAATAGTCAAAATAAAAGAAACAGAGGTAACGTAAAAGAGGAAGCCCCATGCTTTTTCTAAACTTCTATTTGTTGCCACCCATTTGCATGTTCAGTTATTAAGTTTTATTTATTATACAAAATATTGTTTTTGTGATATATAATTAATATTTACTTATAATATTAGGTAATAACTGATTTACTTACAAACTTCTGATGATGCTGATATTTTTAAGTGAAACCTGCTTCAGATTTTGAAACTACAAAAACGCATACACTACTTGCAGAAGAAACCTTATTGAATAATATCACAATATTATACAATTAATATTCGAAAAATTAAAATATATACATAAGTGTCACGTTTAGAAGGGTTTATGTATAAATATTTTCAAAGAATATAAGGTTTATTGAAAGTTAAGAAAACTGATCGGAACTAAATATGAAAAACGTGTTTCATATTTGCGGTATCTAAGTTGTTTTGTCTACAGAAACTTTCCTCCTCATTTTTAATGTCTGCTGCGTTAGAGTCAGAAAACTCTATAAGACTATCTCCTGAAGTCCATTTTTACTGAATGGAGTCTTTAGGTACTTCATCAATTTATCTTGCAAGTTTCATAACCAAAGGTGGCTAGGTTTTCTAAAATGGCAGAATGGTGTGGTCTAATGGAAGAATGGTCTAAAACACATGTTGTTGGTGCGGATTATTTTCCGACTCTATAGCGTGGAATTCAGATACCGCGTTATCATTTCTTTGATTTATTTTGCTACTCATATTTTCATTGATTCAATCATCTTCTGTTAAGGCCAAATCGATATAAATAAACAAACTTCTATTTTTATACTAACACTTTCTTTTTAACATTGAAAATGTTTATAAGGACGTGTCGCACATTTGCGGCCGATCGCTGGTGCGTGATCGAAAATGGGAACCGGTGAGTTTCCGTAGAAACTACTTCTTTGTTGTCAATAACGTAGAAAATTTTGAATTTTTTGGTGAGTTTTAGTGCCATATCCCCTTAAATTTATCGTAAGGTAGTACATCAGACAAAAATTTATTACGGAGCGATGGATCAGAAATTTTTTGGTGAGTTTCAGTGCCATATCCCCTTAAATTTATCGTAAGGTAGTACATCAGACAAGAATTTATTACGGAGGGATGGATCAGGAGGAAGCGAGTATACATATATATTATATTTATAATTATAAATATATATTTTTTTAGATTTATTGAAGTATTTTCAATGCCCTTTCTGTGCATTGAATTTGTGCAATGCCTGTAAATTTTTTATATAATAAGAGAATTACAAACATATCAGTTCCTTCAATTTTTTGGTTTTTCAAAATTTTTATCGCGGTCACAAGATTTATATTCATTATGAAGATTTTTAGTGATGTAAGTGGAATTCTGTTCGTCAAATTCCACCACAAATTGATCATCAGTAGCGTGTAGTCGTCATTTAACTAGATTTGCATTTCACGGTATGGTCTCTACAACTTGCCTAAGGCTGCGTTAATATTCATTTTAACCATTTTGTAGATTCTAGAAAACTAGTGTCTTGTTGTTACTTCAGAGTCCTTGGGCAGGTGATTCACTACTTTTATCAGTCCAATAAATCGATGTATTCTTGCATGTGTTGTCAATAAAAACCCATGATAACTCTTGCATTCTTCCTGATTCATATGGGACTTCCACACTCTTAAACCACTTTGTAAAAGTTCGTGCAAGTATTTCGATTACAACTCTTGAGGGATTGTTTATTATTTCTTTCGATGCTTTTTAGCTTCAAAGCTTAGCTGTTTTTTATTCCCTTTAATGATATTAACATTTTGTTAAATTTTATATCTTTAATTTCCTCATGTGTATCAAGTGCGTCTCGATGTCTTTGCGTTATGAGACGTCTACCCTGTCTTCCGTTGAACGTTTTCTAGAGTACTCCTATTCTTCCAAATAATCAGTGTTCGTGTCTTTTTTATTTCTTTCTAAATTTTTAAAAACCTCAATATTCTAACACAAAATTAAAGTGTAGAATTTTTTAGCTTAGAAATCGGTTTAACTATCGTTGAATGTGTTCTGAAGTAACATCTATGATTAAAGGCATCTGAAGAGGACAGCTGATCACACTGCCTTACTTGCATGTCCTACCGTATCAACGTATTCAACCTCTTCTATACTATTTGGATTGACCCAAAAAAAGTTTGTACTATCCTCTACCCCCATTTATTCTTTTGCTTTATTATTATTGTTGTTATTATTATTTTCTTTTATCGTTACATTTCAAGATTTTACGTTGAGAGTTTTGTTGAAAATTTGTAATCGTCTGTGGATCTCAACTGCAAACTGCGACCCTCAGGCGTGCTGGTTCATGTGAGTTTTGTGCGCCTTGTGTTGTATATTGAGTGTGTGGGTTGTGTCTTAGAGATTTCATAGTTGTTAAGTTTTATTTATTTTTTTTTTTTTGTTAAATATATATTATGTAAATATTTTGTGTGTTGACTCTGTGTATTGTGGGACTGTGTATTGTTTATCTTTTATTTGTGATGTTTTAGTGTGTGTTTTTTGCCTGAAAGCGAATACCGATTTCTTGTGTAGCCAAATTATCGCTGTATATAAAAAATAATAGTGATTGAAGAAATTATTTCTACTACTACGTAACTGTGTAAAACTGACATTAAAGGAATTTTACGTTCTCTTTCCAAACTATTATTTGACATTTGTCAAGGTCCCTGTTAGAGATGTTTATTACTTGGGTGCCTTCAAAAAACTATTCAATAATTCACTCATAATTCAACAATTCTGCTGACTAGAGTAAAAACCATCCATTTAGTGGATAGGATAAATTGCAATAATGTAATCAAAGTAAAAAGGTTTTTTACTATTGGTATGACGGTCTAACCGTCGGATGGTACAGTGGAAAACAAAATACGAGAGACCAACGAAGTCACTATAAACCAGCTTTAATTATCACAATTAAAAGTTTGTAATCAACAAGTTATTTAACAAGATTATACTTGTTAATCTTGTTGTTGTTATTCAACAAGAAATTCAAGTTAATCTGGCCACACAAATAATAATGTCAACTATAAAGAATTCTGCACTATAATCACTTTTCACTAATACACCACTACTTGAGACGCACTGTGTAAATCGCCCGACATAAAATAAACTAACCATCGAAGGATGCTTTTATTTATCCCGCTGAGATGCAAGAATAAGATGTCACTATTGGATGACGTGTTAAACAGTTGCCTCTTATGGGCGATCTCGAACACAGTACGCGGGGACCTGTGAAGCCTGGAACAGCCTCGGTTGTTGACGCGTGATAAGTGCCACGTAATTGTCCTTCATCTCAAAGTAGCAGCAATATGTACGCGCACACACATTACAGCTGACCTCTGCTGGGGTAGCCGAGATACTTGTAGAACGTTCCGTATTACGTAACAATATAATTGTAATTTTAAAACACAGTTCTTGAATAATAGCTACTCGCTTGATTTACTTTATACTTATTGATTTCTTTGCAGTGGAAACTAATAATATCTATATTAGCTCAGAACGTAACATTGAGATACAGTAATGCCTTAAAAGGTAATATAAGGACACTTGTATAACACCAATGAGCAGGTTTATTAAACAATTGTTCCTGTGCCACAATAGCTTTGATCCGCATCGTAAAATTGCCTGATGTAACCGAACTGGGTCGCTTCAAGATCCAGTGTTTACACCTCCGCCGCCTTGCATTGTAGTCAGATAGCGAGCCCGGATGATTGTAGAGTACTTGAGGAAACGTCTGGAAGAGGCACAGACAGTCTCGAAGAATCCAGTACGTCACGCGTAGAATGATCTCCAAACGCCTAAAAAAGCTTGGCGTGCCCTGGCATGCCAAGAGTCACGTAGGCACTCAGTACTATTTATTTCCTCAGCGTAGCAATATAAATAAAGACGTCGGTAGGGTCTAAAACGCGGAAGAATAGTAGGCCTTTACGACGATAATTACATCTTATTGAAAAACACAGAGCAAACAGTAACAGCTTCTCCATACACATAACGAATAAGTAATCCGCTAGTGCATTAATGCTGAAATGGTAATATAGCCTACCATTATATGCATTATATGTATAACTATAAAATTATGTAGACTCTTAACTGGTGATAAAGTAATTATTTTATTATCAAATTATGATTATGCCATAATATAATAGCGGTTGTAAATTCTTTTAAATAATTGATATAGAGTATTTTTACCTAAATAAAAACACCTAAAATCTGTTGTGAAAGTTACTTGCTTTAGACGCAATCAGTACATTTATTGATTGTAAAACTACAAGTAGAGAAGTTCTCCGCGTCATTTACCTTAAACTTAACTAACCTCATGCATTCAGTGGTTACTGTGACGCTTCTGAACAGAACGTGGTAAAGAATTGTCTGCTATATCAGGAGAATACGAACTTCAAAATACAGTAAATTGCACAAGGGACTCTGATACTACACAGTAACAATGACGACTGGTAGAGGTCATTTGTCACTGGAACACGTTACGTTTACCGGAAGCTAACACTAATAAAAAAGTATTCTGACACTTCTGTATTAAGCCACTTCTATATGTTGAATACGTTTCTCGAAAGCCTTCTTGTGTAAATTTGAGATAGTAGCATAATTTTTGCATATGGTTGACCAAAGTAAAAAAAAACATTCCTGATTATTATATACAACATTTAGGCTTGTAAGATAACTATAAGTAATAAGAAAATTATATTTAATTATAATGTACAATGTTTCATGACGACAAATGTATTAGGACAAAAATTAACGTCAGTAGCATCTGTAAAATGGACGTTTTGGTGATTAAAAATAAACACTACTAGATTATAGAAATTATACGTAAAAATAGAACTAAGGAGTAAAGAAAATAAACAACGGACGCAGTTAATGTAGTTTCAATGTACTTTTAATGATATTTGGTAAAAATAATAAACATTTGGTCATTCACATGCTTGAAAATTCAGTTTATAATTAAAGAGTAATTACTATTGGAATTTCCATTATGTTGTTTTAACTGTTTCTTATGATTTGGTCTTCTGTATTTTCTTTGCGGTGTTGTTTTTGAATATTTTACATTAATCTCTTATCCTGTAGTTATTATTTATTAATTATCTTATTATTAAATCCAGCCATATGTAGTGTCACAGTCTTATTATTGATTAGATAACTGAATAATCTGTGAATAATTATATAAGAAACCACTTTAAAGAGTCAACATATTCCATTATAGACAGGTATAAACAAGCACCTCCAATTGTACTGCATAAAGCCATTAAATAATTCAAAACAAATCTTAGGTTTTTCTAATTATTAGTTTCATTTTTCTATGCCGGCGAGGTGATTTCAAACGTAACGCCAGACAGACATGTCTGTTCATGAGCCGACTGCTTACTAGCGACTGAACAGCTCTTACAGAAGCAATGTAACATCACAAACGATATTACCGGTTGATTTCTGTTAATTGCTGTGTAGTACTGTTACGACTTACGCAAGTATCATCGTATTAGAACAGCTGAATTAAAAAAACTCAGAACCAGAAAAGTGTTAATTGAAACTTTTAATTATAGGTTAAACGTCGTAAATAAGAAAAGAGCTTTGAGAGATCGCCGAGAAGTTGTTATTCTGGTTCAACACTCCTAAAGTTACTCAAGCTGGGTAATATGAAATTTAATGTAGCTGAAGCCATAGGTTTTCGTTGCGTCATTCCGGTTATCCAAGCCATAGAGGAATTTTACCCAGGCTTGCTCAAGACAGTGTACTTGTCATTGTACTACGAATATGTCTGATTTCGTCATGCTTTTCTAAGTTTCTGGGAATTAGTGTGCCGGTTGTGCCGACTGGCTGGGGTTCGAAAGTAGAGTGCTGAGCCCTCTCAGTATCTAAATTGGTTTTAACCATGATCATTTTTTTTTTAGATTGGAGGGATAGTTACGGTTACTTGATTTATCACGTTCATTTATTTTCTTGACGTATTTTAGGTCAAGATTATTATTTGACTTTCCCAAATCTGACGACATTGTTTTGGAAGTCGACTACAGACCAATTTGTATTTCGACTATATAATTGTATTCTCCACAAGTCTGCTACCAGTACTTTGTGATGAGACTACAATCGACCAAGAGTAGTTGTATCTGCACTTTCTCACTTCCAGCATCTGTCCGCAAGTCGCAAGTGCATCAAAGTACCGTAGTTTAAAATTTTTGCAAGACCAGAGCGTACGTTAAAAACCCGTGTCAATTATAATTAAGGTAAGATGTTTTGAACGAATCCTTTAACTACTAAACTCCTGCCAGTTTTTAGTCCTCGCACTTTATGATTGGCTCAGCCAAACGCTGACTTGTAGTTCATGTACAAGGGCGTTTAGACTATTCTGGTGTCTTGTCGTTCGTAAATCTTACCATCTCGGACACCATCAGCAAACAACTGCCTACAAACAGCACGACAGGCTAGAATAATTTTTCGTTTTGTACTTGTTTCAAATTCTTGGATACTCTCTTCGCAGCGCTGTTTTTTTACGCTTAGTTGCACTCAATACAGATCGCGCAGATGCTGATCACGGTACCGTAATTCATGAAGTTTTATTAATATTATTATCTATTAATAAATAATCAATAATTATAATTATAATCAAAGTGCCGGCTATGAGACGGCACTTTCTATAAGAGCTCTGAGGCTGTTTCTTTTAAAGCGAGAAAAAATGAAACTGATTGTACAATCTCTATCTAATGACTTGCCCATGCAGCTCCAGATTTCAGTTAGCCCAGTGAATGCTCCAGTCAAATTTCGGGGTCTTGAATAAACTGGCTCTACTAAAGAAAATTCACTTCCTCTCCTAGCTTATCATTTGCGTGTTTTTCTGTCTTTACTATTGGCACTGTCAAGAATGTCTTTTCACAATAATTCAATACAATCACATTTCATGAAACGCACTCGGAATTGCAGGTTTCAACTTACTCTGCTCTTCTGAATTCTGTATTTATATCCCACCGCGGTTGCGAGATAAATCAACCGCTCATTGGATGATGCGCTGAGAATATTCGCGTAGTTGCGGATACCTAGAAAATACTAGACACTTCGGCCAAATATGTCATTCCAAACCATGTATGGATCTACAGCCCATATGCACTTGTATACTGTACATTCGATAGGCCATGAAGGTTACCTAAGAGGTGTAAGAGAATACTTGTGACTTGGTAATTGCTATTACACATTGTGAATATTATACACCTCTTATGTGTAATATTTTATCAGAGTGTGATTATTCGATAAAAATTAAGAACAAGTTTTGATTGTTCTTGTTATTGGCCGCAGTGTTTTATTTGTGCCATTAAATTCAGTTATTAAAATATAAATTCAATTTTGTTCTTTTAATAATAGTTTTTACCATACATGTTACATAAATAGATACGTAACTGTCTGAAAGACCTTAACTAATAGAGTCCTCAGGATTTTCTAAATATTTGTACTAAATTTTAAGTAAGAAACTGTCTTTGACGTTTAAAAAAAATAAACATAATTGCAATATTAACTAACATTAAATTTTGAAACAGCATAACTTCGTTCATAAAATTAAAATTATTCTATGAATTCCTTATAAGAGAAGATACGTTTATAAAAATAGCAGAATACAATACTCTTAACTGTTCGTAATTAGCTGTCGATATAAGAACATAAATATTTGGATCTTATTTCATAATCACCAATAAATTAAAGAAAATAACAAACAGGGCTTTCTTGTTATGATGACAGTGAATTGACCTAAATAAATAACAATATTATCTCCTGTGATAATTATCGTACACGCTAATGAAAACGAATGCACGGAATGCTCTGTAACTCGTAAAGAAAAACTCTTCTCTGAAATTTGCAGTCTCAACTTTGTTCTATTGAGTAAAAAATTTTAGACTTAACAGGTCAATAAGTTGTTGAGTGAGATGATGTTGAAATGTAAATAAAAGTTAATTTTCCGTTTCAAGGGAATAATATAGAATCAAATAATTTTGTCGTCTTAGCTTCTAAAGAAAGTTTTAATTAAAGTTGGAGAATGGTACGACTTACTAGAAATTGTGACATTCAATTATTTACTGTCAACTTCATTTCTTTCAAGCCACTTGGTGAACTCTTTTGTCCAACTTCTGTAAGGTAGCGTACTCAATTTAACTTTTGACAGCAAAAATTAAATTTGTAAACTATGAAATAATTTACTTTTAAATGAAGACATGGTACTTGCAAGAACTTTGCTCTTCTCCTGCGATAGGAAACGTAGACTAATTATTTAATAATGTAGTGTACTTTTTATAAATTCTTCCTCATAATTAAAATATAATTACAATCTATGAATTATTGGTTATAAGTTTAAAATTTAGAACTAAAAAGTATACTTTATATTATAGTTTAGAATTAATTCAGGCTAAATTATTATTTGGTATATATTAAAGTTAATCATCATGAAAACAAATAGGTAGTAGTTTAATTTAATTTAAGCTTTCCTCCTTTGCAAATGAAACTTATTAAATTTTTTTGTCAAACACATTGTTACGACATTACAGAACAATCTACGTGTTTATCGAATGTTCCAGAGGAATCCGGCTGAATATTGTGGCGTACTTGATTTCAACATGTGTTCGCGAGAGTTTTCTGGACGTCGCCATCCGCGCGCGCTGTGTCAAGGCCGCAATCAATTGCGCCCTAGTGTAGTGTTTTATAGTAGACGCCTATTAGGGAGTATTCTAGAATCTCAGCGGGGTATAAATACAAGTACTTGGCGACGTTCAGTTTGAGTTTGATTTGCGAATTATTGGAGTGCGGTTTGTAGTATTGTGGCGAAGTATTACGTGTTTTATAATTGTGCGAGACTATTGTAATGCAATTGTGTTTTATAGCAGTTAACATTTTATTGCGTGTAAACAATTTTTAATTGATTTGTTGTAAGAGACTGTCTTGTTAATTACAAACCGTTCAGTTGTGATAATTAAAGCTGGTGACTGGTGACGTAATTGGTGTCTTGTATTTTGTTTTCCACTGTACCGTACGATGATCAGTTGACCGTCGTAACGATATACATTTTTGTCTTTATTGCGAAATACGTATTAGTATTTGTTAATTCTGTGAATCTGTACTTTGTAATTACAATCTATGTGCAACCTTATAAGACGTATTTTGAAACATTTTAATTACATAATATTTTCAGCTTACATATTTTACAAATGACAATTTTTATCTGCTTCGAACGATCAACAATAATATTAGTCTACCCTAGTTTCTCATTTTTTGGTATTTTAAATATGACATGGTGTTTGGACGTAACTCGATTAATTGCAAATGCTAGATATTGGCACTACATCACTCGTAAAACACAATCTAGTCCCAGAATGCCTTACCTCTAGTAACGTAAGTCTGTCAACATCACTGGTGTCGCGCAAATACAAATAGTCTAAGAAATAGTTGTCGTTCGTGGAGCTCGTCTGGAATGTGCTACTTAGAGGGCGCATTATAGTTTTTTTATATAAGGTTAATAGTTATTTGAGGGAAGTTATTTTCTTACAATTGGATCACTACATATTTAAGTTTTTTGTTTCATTCCTGTCATTTGTTTTTTCCTTCGTCATTACCCTTCAAACGGAAGTTACTAATGCAAATAAAATATGTATCAATGTTATAAACTTTATTATTCTAGTTTCGTCAAAGTCTTTATACGATTAACGTAACAACGTATGACCGTACTGCTTACTCGACTATATTACACCACCGATTTTGTGTTTGATGAACATAAGGGAAGGTATAGACATAAGAATGAACGTAACTTACATTAAGAGATTCACACTCAATACTCGTACATAGTGTCCTCGGCATAGCAATTTTAACCACTTGAAACAAACTCAGTAGTTTGCCAGATGTATAAACAAGCTCTTCAGCAGCACACACACTCCCGCAAATTCTTGCTTGCGTAGCTTCTATCGTCATGTAATATTTTAAAACGTGTAGTTTTATAATTTAAAAATGTATGTTTTGTATTTTAGTGCGGTATATAGAGTAACTTATTTTTTTATAGTAAACTGATGTAGAACGACAGGTATCAATAATATAATGCTTATAATACACAGGTTTATATTAAACCACTTTTCTTGAAGTCAGCATTAAATGTTGAGACGAAAAAAATTTATTTTATTTGATTAATGAATAAAAGTAAATAACAATAGGTTTAAACTGTGTCTGCCCAATTAAAATTTTAAAAATTTGTCTCTTAAACTTTTGAGCTATTATTGTTTTGCCAATTCTGACATTGTTGTTATACCCCTTCAAGAGTGCGGTCTACAACTGTACGCTAGAAATTATAACACTAATACGTTAAGAGCTCAGCAGCAACAAAGCTCTGCTACAAACATAAATTTACGTTTAACCAAATGTAGTTGCTTACGTTGCTACATAAATAAGCAAATTTATGTTTAAGCAAATAAACAAACATAGTTGTCTTTAATCAAACTTTATTCCGTATATTCTGTGGAAAATTTAGTATGACTTTTAAATAGTAACAAATAGCTGTATCCTGCCACTTAGTTTATTAGAATATAAAGGTATTCAGCAGATGTCGATATTTGCTAATTGCGAACGTTATGCAGCTTTGCTGTAACAGATGTATACTGTTACGTGGATCACGTAGAGACTACAACGTGACAAGAATAACAGCGCTAACTTCATTTAAACGAAATTGTCTCCATAATAACGTGTCATTTAATTGAAAGACCTTGTGACAAGAAAAATGGCGTCACTCGTACATGGTATTGTATCCTTAAAAGGGCTATTGGGCGAGGACGCTAGTTGCTGCTGCTGCGGAAAGTGTTCCGCGCTAGCCGCGGCCTTGTATTTTTGACGGCTGCTTTTGCTGTTGGTTCTGCGCCGCAACCGGCAGGGGGTTGTACAGCCCTCGGCTGTCCCAATCAATCTGCGTTCTTCTTCCTTTTCCATGTTCTGCTCTTCCCTTCTTTCATGTTCGGTCTGACAGAATGATTTTTGCAGTGCGAGGTCCAAGGTTGAATGCGCAGGGCAGCAGCTTGACGTGGTCCAGTGGTCGCAGTGTCCGCCTTTGTTTTCCTTTAGGTATTGCTGAGTCTTTGCACCTGTGGACTCATTGTAGCGTCCGGGCCGTGCCCGATGATTGCAGATGAAAACAGTGCTGGTCTTTTTGTAAGGGTACCTAAAATAAGAGGCGATTATCTTTTAAATAATTCTCCTTTTCTGAAGGGTACCTAAACGCGATTATTCGCTAGATGGAGGCGGAATGTAGAAGAATCAGCATTTAAGCTTTTGTGGCACTGCCTCTGGTGGCAATTTGAACAGCAGTGCCGTCCATCTTGTAAACAGCACGAAGACCTCTTGATTCGACGATCGCTCTCCGCAAAACAGAGACTCCATGCCGGTAGCAAATGGTGACAGGGACAGACAAGCAGCGTGATAGAGACATGTTTGGGGAAGAAAAGTCCCTGCGATGTAGCGGAGGGTTGGGATTGGAATGCTTTTTTCGCGCAAGAACGGAGGGACTATGCAGAAACAAAAATGCAGGCACTACGTATGTTAGGATGAGTGAGAAAGAACAAATAATTGAGAGTTTAGTGAGAACTGGTACTGACCCTCGATGACAGAGATATAGAAATAGCTTGGTTTTGACGCCGAAGGCACGCTGGGAACACTGAAAGACGTGGGCTGCGAAGCTTAAGCGATGGTGAAAAGTGATGCCTAAGTATTTCACAGACCGTTTCCATTCGATAGGACTCACGTTAGTGAGAGGATCTGGTGTCGGGAAGTCAAGTGTCGGAAGAAGGCAATTGCCTCAGATTTTCCGTATTAATCGCCACCCGCCAATTCGTTCGCCAGTCCGGCGAGCTGCAATGATATACGGCGTCATCCCATGGAAAGAAAGAGTCTCTCCAGGCTGTGTAGGCAGATCGTCCGCGTACACAAAATACAGCACTGGGCCGAGAACAGAATCTTGAGGAACGCCTGCGGCGATAGGTCTAACGGATGAGTAGGTCTACGACTCATCGACTCACACTCTAAAGAAGCAATCGCAAAGATAAGACAGCAAAAGATGTACTAATAAGGAGGAAAGGGTCAGTTCATACAAAGCGAGTTTATTGTAAAGGTCTTCCTGCCAGAATCGAAGGTCTTACTCATGTCGACCAGTACTCCTATGTTGGTATGCTGTTAATTATCGGCGTCCGTCAATTGGGTAATAACCTTGACGTGTTAAAGGTTAGGTCGAGTGCTCTCTGCAAAAGTCGAACTATTCCTGCCGAATGAAATAATCCAGCACGAAGACTAGCCGTCCATGCAAGAGTCTCTTGAACATCTTCGAAGTGACTGGCAGAAGAGAAATTGGGCGAAGATTTTTGGGGATAATAATCTGCATTGGTGGTTTGGGAATCATGATGATCTTCGTATGTCTCCACAGGCTTTAGACATATTGGAACCGGAGACATCCATTGAACATCTTGTGAATCACCAACATCGGACGGGTGGGGGGGGGGCATGTTGCAGTGCCGCTGCGCCGATACGATCCTCGCCGGGGGCCCGCTTACGGCAAAGTCGACTAACGACCGATACAAGATCAGCCTAATCAAACGGGATAGCCAAGAAGGAACTGAGTGACCACGGCCGAGTGGTCGGTCACATACGCCTTTTTGGACGGTAAATTTTTCTTTCATGGAATTTTAAAGTCTTTAATTCTGTCCCACTATAAACGATTCTCTTAAAAATATATTAATTTCTTTGCAAACCGTCTAGAATTTAGCTGACTTAACATTTACACAATCTTTCTACAATTTAATTACGAATTTTAATTTGAATCTTAAAGAATACCTGTAGTAACAAAATGTTAACAGTAGTACTCTTATTAACAAATGTTGGTACATGCAAGTTATTGATAACACACCACGACATATTAGATGACTGAATATACGTTTTAGTATTATTACTTCAACGGAAATCAGTAACAAGAATATTTTGTGAGAGCAAATTAATTACTGGCTTACTTTCTATAAGGCACTTTTGTTACACAAGGTACATAGCCTTTAGAAATTGTAGAGTTATAAGAAACACTACTTTTCAGTAGTCCCTACACAACAAACATTACTGGATAAAGTAGATTATTTCAGTGTTAAACTACGGGTTTCCCGCTTTCCAAACGTTCTACAAAAATTGTTTTTTAGTATCTTTAATAAGCCTTATGTGTAGAGTAATATTACTTAAGTGGAGGCTTCCATTTGGCCGGTCTGCTTTCGACTTTACTTCCGGTGAGCAAGAATAAATATAAAATGTGTTTTCAGTAAGCCCTAGTTAAAAATATTTTGTCTTAATAATTAAATACCGGTATAGGCTAATAATTAAAATAAAAGTAAATAATAATTACGTAATACACTTATTGTCTATAACAACGTAAATGTAAACTCTAATATTACTTATAACGGATTTTTAAAGTTAATTTAAATTATGACAGTGTAAATATTTGTAAGCTAAAATTTCATCAAAAGTTTTGCGCTGGTAAACTGAAATCATGAATATTCAATTGACCAGCAGAAGGGCTTTCCGTTTGCAAAACTCACTAATTAACTCCGTCAAATCATTAAGAAGATTAAATATTTCCATAATACATTAATGGAAAATTTCGAAGAAAATCTGTATTTAGAATTAATAATCCCTCTTAATAATTTCACCGACCTTTTTCGTTTTACGTCATGGATTAAGCAGATTAACGGAAACTGTGTAAAAACTAAATTTTTATAGCGAACGCCCCATGAAACATTCTCATACACGCATTTACAAACACAGTACCCCCTAAACACACACATACGCATGCACGCGCGCACAAATTTCTTAAGCAATATTTTGGACTGTGATTCGGATGCACACCACAAATGAATTTAGCGGTATTTGAGAAGTTGTAAACAAAAGTTCATTTCTTTTCCCGGTTATCATTTACAGAGAACAAAACAAAATATAAACGTGTTACCATGTTATTAAGTATTTGTATTTAGCATTTTTTAGCAACGTATCTAATAAAATGCAAATGACAGAAGCTAAAATTAATTTTTTTATTAAAGTCGTGAGAATTTCAGGGCCAATTGGCAAGGCTAGACCAGAGGTTTACTTGTGTATAATTTTATCTCATATAGCCTTCACTAAAGCCTACATGTTTTTATTGTATATTGGTTGACTTTAATATGTATCTAAAACATGATATTTTTCCTTACACTGAGATTTTCTACTGTACGCTGAGTGAATTGAGTAAGTCGCGTAATCTCGCCTGTAGGTGTCAGCCTGTTTTTACTGCAGTCACTAGTTCTCGTACGTAGCCGACTCCTCAAGAAGCGTCATTGAAAAAAGGTTTCATCTCGCTGCCTGCCTTTTTTCTGTTTACATTCTTTCCATGCTAATAGGTGTAGGCCACTGACCGACGCGACGCAAAATGCCGGTAATAAGGTATTTCTAAACGTTATTAAATTTAAATTCTTATTATAAATGTACGAATATTTAATGAATTATTAAAAAATATGTAAAATAGAATAGAAATTAAAGTAGTAGGTATCCAATTAAACGTGCAGCTCAATGTTAATATAATCCCTCAGAATGTTACAAAATAACAAGTTACATAAACAAATGCGAGTTACACCTTTTATATCAGTTTGGCCGGAATAATAAAAAAACTGTATTAAAATCAATCTATCTTTATATAACTTAAATCTGTTTGATTTAGAACTCTTTTATTTTATATATACATAAAATCTTATTGCCCTATAGAACATAAATATTGACTCATCTCCCTCTCCTTTTCATTTCTAGATAATTTATAGATAATATGTGGAGAATACTACGGGTTTTTAAAACCATTATTGGCTTTTTGTTATGTTTAAAAATATTTTCAATTTGTTTTTTTGATTCTATTTCTTAGACATTTAGTCATATTTGATCTTTTTTCTCTGGCTTTTAGGGCCATGATCAGACATTTTCTATTCACTGCAAAACATTCCGCTTCGTACAGGGCTTCCGGTCAAATTACTGTGCAGTATTGTTTATTTTTGGCATTGAGGGTTACAAATCGTTTGTTATAGACGCCTTTGCTTAACTGGTGTGCCATTGCCATTGTGTTGATCCTTGATACGAAGGTGTTTACTTGAATACAATGGATTGTATCCATTTGTCTAGATACTTAAACTTTTCTACCCGATTCATTTTTTCCACAGGACTTTAGCCACCGACGTGATGTTTGTTCAGACTTTAGCTTCTCAAGAAATATCTGACGGTTCGAATTCGCTTCTTGCATCTTAAGTTGTTAGAATATTGTTTATTTTTACTATGAATCATCAAACATCAAAAATCAAAACAAAGTTTACCAAAGAATGGAGTAGTCATTTGAAATTGTTACGAGTGGAAAGAAGAAATTAATGTAAATGATTCAGCTGTATCAGTTGTCACTAAAGGTTCACTGCTTTGTCTTGGAAACAATTTAGCTGGCGTCAGCAACAAATTGTGCCAAGTCCTAATTCCTCGAATTTGAAAACTCTAGACAGTTATTTCATCCTAATAAATAAGATGTAATATTCTCCGAAAATATACAGCTCATTTATAAAATAATATTATACGAGTTAAAATCAAATAAAAATAATAATAATTGTTTCTATAAATTGAGATCTCTTGTTCTCTTTCCGTAAATCTTTGCAGAATGAGACACTTAATTGTTAGTTCCGTAAAATATTATGGTTTCATTAAAACCATACGTAACCATAAATTAAAAACTCTGTATTCTTATAAGGCTTTCTATAATGAGTCATTTTATTCTGTATTGAATAAATGAAAATATATTACACAAGACGCAGTATTGCAATTTCTACAAAACATTCATTAACTCTTTAACGGTATGTACATCAGAATTTTATAAATTACAATTTCATTAAGCAAATGGTATTTTAACCATAAAATAATTTATAATTTTTAGAGGAGTTAAATATACATGTTTTAACTCAAAATTCCTCGAAAACTATTGGATTTTATGAAAGTCCTTAACAATTTTTTGTAATAATTAAAAGGTGTATCAACAACACACGTTATTTTTTACTTGATACGCTGTGAGAACTAGTGGAAACCATCCTCTGATGGTGTTGTAGCTTTTATCTACAGACTATACAAAAGACATTAGAAATGGTTCCAGGTTGAATTATTGGTTACAGAGAATTCCAAGGTAAAATGATTCATTGACTCGACTACCTGTATACGGCTCAGAGTCCGCGGCTGGAGACCTCAAATGCAGACACAAACATTAATCTGTTTCGTGAAATGCCTGGACAAGTTTCTTTTGTCTATACGCTTCGTAGCCCATTAGTACACATTCGTACCTTACACACGTTGTAAAAATGAAAACAAAAATGAAATTTATGCTATCTACTTTTGATAGTTATATAGCAAGAACATTAAATTTTAAATATTTCACACTGCATACTAGACTATATCGGTAATGTGTGAATATGCATGTAAGCAGAAGTTAATGTGTGTCTACCTATCTTGTTTTTCAGTACTAGGACATCGACACAAGATAGTCGACAGTTTTCTTCTCTTTTCATCGTAAACTGTATGCCTCTGCGTATACTGATTACGTTTTGAAGGAATAGGTGTAGTTTGTATGTGTAAATGTGTTTTCTCGTGTAATCAGAAGACGAACACGCTTTGATGTGTGTGTGCGTGTGTGTGTGTGTGTGTGTGTGTGTGTGTGTGTGTGTGTGTGTGTGTGTGCATCACATGGAGGGTTCTAGTGATTCGGCCTGAAGTTCTCTTCCTTAGGAGTTTAGTTTCCATACCGGAAGTTTCCTAGCTGAAAAATGTGTGAGCTACCGGAAGAAGAGACCCATAAACGCTCGGTACTTTTACTTGCCTCCGTCTCTGGTGACTACGTATTAGACAAAGTAAATACTAAGCACATAAAACACGTTAATTATGTATTGTACTGGTTGGCC
Organism: Magicicada septendecula; assembly: GCA_034769895.1. NCBI lineage: Eukaryota > Metazoa > Arthropoda > Insecta > Hemiptera > Cicadidae > Magicicada > Magicicada septendecula. Next base: position 273,855,957 of record CM068374.1, read on the forward strand.
CGTGTGGTTTGTGTGCCTATATTTGAGGAGCACAAATTCCGCCCAAGTTCAATTGGGATCAGTACCTTCTGTCAATGATTATTTTGCCTGACAGAAGAAAACATTACTCCAAGTATATTGAAGCGTCTACTTTACATCAAAAGCATGACAGACAAAATAGATAAAAGCAACCGACGTCAGGACAGCCTACTCTGGATACACAGAACTCAGAGATCTCTTATGAGGAACAGCAAAACAAGAAGATCAAGATTCTTGCAAAAAGTGAACACACCTCCCGATAAGCTGCAGACCCAAGGAGTGCGTACGGCAGCACAAACTGGTTGTAAAACTAAAACCTTGTACATCGGCACTTGCTAAACAAAGAATATCTACATGACACAAAATAAAATTCTAAGGTTTTTAGGCCCTCCATCCCTACAATTACCGCACACACGGAGTACACTAGAAGGGCTAAAATTTGAAAGAGGATCTAACAGTCTCTCTTTTCACTCGTCATAGTATTTACCTACTAAACCCCACATCACGGAAAAATTAAAAGCCAGTGTCTACTACATGAAATAAATGTTGAATTTAGTCTTTGCCGGGAGTGAAGATACATTATAAATAGTGAAACAGTAAACTTTTATGGGTTAAGAAAATGCGGATTCTAGACTCAGAAAAGGTGAGTACGTGTAACAGACATACAGCAATTATGCATTAGATTTACTCAGTTGGTGGAAGAAAATAACACTAGGGGTTATCAAACACGGAAGAAAACCATCTGCTAATTTAATGTATCTGCCACATTCATCCCATTCTCTTTGCTGGGAACGCGTATTCACACATAAAAGACATTAGAAGTTATAAATGATAATAATAATTATTTAATTCAAGTCTTGTACGTTTAATAAACGAATTACTTTATGAAAACAAATATTTTCCGTACGCTTTTCAAAGATATGTGGTTATATAATTAAGGTGAATTGGAGCTTTCATATGATTAATTTCTAAGCACAATAAACGCCTAAAATAATATTAATTACGGCTACTTGAGATTATTTCCCTACATCGCATCCTTCTAAGCAAGTACATACGTAGAAACAACAACAACAAAATTACAAACATTATAAATATAACTAATAATCGCATTCACACAAACACATTTCTCTCACTCTCGTTTTTTTACATCCATCCGTGACATAACAATCTCATTGTAATGTAACCCTATTTCATTGTCAGTGATATTTTAAGCAGACAAGTGCTTCATAAATTTAAAGAAATTTTCTAAAAAAAAAAAAAACAGTGTATGCAAACATGTTTAAAGTGGGAGGTCCAAGTCAGTAGTCTGAAGGTGTACAAATAGCGCACTAGCACATGAAGTCATTGACCACAGTGTCGATGGCTTGGAACCCACCATAATCCTCGTACCCCTGCATCGTCGTGCTTACGTCAACACAAGCAGACAAGCACGCAAGTGACGGACAACACCTAGAAGATCAAGTTAGATTAAAAGACGTACTATCGTTACCAGAGGAAAGTCGACCTGATGCTTAGCAGTGACGAGTTTAAGGGCTAAGACAACTTGCTACAAATAAACGTTATTGCGGAATCTGTTTATCAAATTAACTTTATGTTTTGTCTAAATGTCCAAGCACAGAAAAACAGAGCCGGATTAAAAGAACTCTAAAAAATTAAGTAGATTGTACTAACTTGATTATTATAGAGCCATAAATTGAATAGGTGTTTTGTCATGAACAGGTAATGTACTGCACAACAGAGAAACTGAGAGTAGTAAACTAGGGTTGTAACAGTATGTTGCTTCAGGATACAGAAACATTGTATTAGATATGCATAAAAAATAGTTACATGCAGTTGCTAGAAAATATAAGAATTACTTACAAATAAATTTAAGTTGGTTGTTAAAAATTAATTCGGTAAGTTATAAAAGTAATTTTTAATATAATGAGGCTTAGTAGACAAGCCTACTGTGGCATTTTTATTTCATAAAGAATCTTGGTTAAATTACTGCGTTTCTCAAACCCTTCTGCACATCAAATCAATCTCTGAAAGTCGGTATTTGGGTTAAAATAAAATTTCATTAGATAAAAATGATTACTGCAAGCACTGCGTCGACCATGTGATCGTTCATGCATACCTTACGTCTAAAGCGAAAGGCTTATTTTCCGTGACACTTCTAGAGTACTTTGGAGGTATAAAAGAAGCATTAATTTTATTCATATTAGCTTACTGTTGTTAATATGTTATTCATATTGTCAATAATGAATAAGTAAATAATGCTGTTAAGTGCAATTAATCTCTTCGATAACTTATTTCATTGTTTTATTAGTTTTGAAGTATAACAGTCAGAATAATATAACAGAATTAGAACAGAAAGTGCTTAATACTGCTCCCACCTTCAAAAGAGCAAGTTTTTCTTTTGAAAAAGTAGCTGAATACTTCCGCTCCGAAACAGCAATCATAATTAATGAAAAAATCAGGGAAATAAAATGATAACTCCACTTCAGGTGCAGTCATAACAGGGAAATCCGACAAATAGAAAATTATTTCTCTATATATTTTGTGTAAACTTTGTATTATCGTGCAAAGCAGCGTGACATTTTGACCCTGAAATTTAGATTCTAATAATTTTATTAAATTATGTTTTAAATATGTTATTCACGGTTTCATTAAATCACACATTCCGTTACATGTATGGTTGAATGCTTCAGTGGCAGGATAACATATTGAGTTCGATAATGAAACTCTCTAACCAGAGCTCTAATCGCCACGTACAATTTGTAAGCAACGCATCGCTACAGCACGACCCGCAGTCCGTCGCTACAGTTATCACACGCCCATTAATCGGCCGGCTGCTCGAGCAACATCCAACTATTACGTTTTATGGTTTCGCACTCAGTAACATTGTGTTAATTTAAATTTCTTTCAACAGATTACAATTGTAGAAAATAGTTTTAATTTTTCAAGTTTAAAAGTAACTTAAAATTATTTAATACATTTTGTTTTACTTCATTAAAATTTGACTTACTTATATTTTAAAAACTTTACAGATAATATTGTATTTTACTTATTTGTATCCAGAGTATCGCCCACTTCCATAGTGCCCATCTTCCTTGTTGCTAGATGTTCCATTCGCACAATTGTTCCAAGACTTTTGCTGTCTTCCTCCTACGATCCTTCGGGACTTCGAGCATTGTCCACTTAGATACCTGCTTTGGCTACATTGATCGCCTATTCTCATCTGAAACAATTTCATCTCTTTGTTTTTAGTATGCGCTACTATGGTCTCTCCTGCTTTTATTCCTACGATCTTTTTCTTTTTTTCTTCTCGCCTTGAATCTCCTCATCAGAAAATCTTTGCATCTCCATATGCCTGCACTACGTTTCAGGTAGTCCATCTAGATAGTATTATGTTTTCTTTCATATGCAACGTTTCATCTCCATACGTCTGATTCACAGATCAGCACTGACTCTACAACTGACTTCTCAATGTGTTTCCTTAACCTTATATGGGAATTGACTTTCCTACCAAAATAACTTAAGCTACTTATAGCTTTATAACTTTTTCTGCTCGTCTTTTATCTCCATATATCCTTAAATTTTGTGTGTGATCATTACTCTAATATGTTTGAATTTGTTAGTGTTTTCATTTGATCTTGACACTTAATTAGACCTATGAACTGCACGTCTGAATTTACTGCTGAGTACTACGTCATATCAATATTAATTTTTTCATACGTGTTGTATCATCTCTTAATTATAAATCCGAGTGAAAGGCGTGTTCTTCCATTACCACTTAATTATCCGCAAAACTTATAGTAATATAATGGACCTTTCTAATAGATATGCCCATCCTCTGAAATTATGTTTCCATGGCGTTAGTGTTACCTACAGATAAAGATTGAACAGTATCGGGGAAAAGCTGCATTCCTGGTTTGGCCCCTTTATTGCGGGTGTTAAAGGGGAAAGAATTACTTCTGACTTGACTCCCAACTAATTCTCATTTGCACATCTCACTTCTTACTTTAATCAGATTGTCGTGTATTATGTATGCTTTCCGTAAGTGAGATATTGGACAGAATACATCCCTCCCGGAGTCTGATAATTACTAGTTAAGTTTCCAAGCTTGTAAAATCGCTTTTTCTAAATTGTTCCATGAAAAGTAAATCGTTCATAATCCATCGCTGAGGATTACATTCTGTTATTTGCTTCTATTTGCTCTTGGCTTTACTTCTAGTTTTTATGATGTTTACAAAGTGTTTGCTCATTATACAGCTCACAATCAGTCCCCAGTAGTTTCTGGGCCTTATCTGATTGCAGAGATTGCTGATTTTTTAATACTACTTACAAAAGCATAAGAATATTTAATTTTTGTATACCGTTAATTATAAGGAAAACAACTATAATATTTAAAGAGGAAATTAGAATGTAAGAGTTTACAATAAGCCAGGATTTAGGACGTCTTCCATACTTATAAGATAACAACATTAAGACAATAGAATGTCACCAGTTTCAACCACGAGGTGTAATATTGTATACGCCATTAGAGCTACTGCTTGTTTACGTATTCTTTGAACTTCAACCTGCATTACACTACTCTTATTATGTTGTAGTCTAAGTTGATAAGTTGTTGTTTCAGCGTGAGGTTAGCAGTTTAAAATCTGATTCTATCACTGACAGTATACACTGAGACTACTCATACCAAATATGAACAAACACGGAAGATTTTATTCTTTTTAGTGGAGATAAAACTATTCCCGACAAATAAAGTTATGTAAATATATATAAATATAACTTCAGGACATTCAAAACAAATATTGACAAACCAACAGTAAACCTTACGTGATATCAATGTATAAGCGCTTACTCAAATATGGACGCGTAAATTACGTTTTTGTGTTGCAACTAGGCGACAATTCTTTTAAGCTTTATTGCATTGTATTAAACGTAGCATGTTTCATTAAGGTAATATTAAAAATATTTTATTTTTCTAGTGCTTTATTGCAAGAATATAGTCAACTTAATAGAGTCGAAACACATAAAATAATGTTTGTAAATTATACAACATGACAAAACAACCATTAACTACATCTTAGACTGACCAATAATAATAGGTATCAGATCAGCAGATAAAAACACAGTAAAACGGCTTGCAAAAAAAAACTCTTAACAATACAAAATTAATAGTGTAAAATAATACAGATTTGTGAACGTGGTTTAATTTATGTGAGTTTGAATATATTTCAGTTATACAAGGGTTCATAATTATTCAATTGTAAATACTTCGTAAGGAGAACGCTAGTGCTTCTAGTATTTGATGTTTGCATGTTTCTATAAAAGTTGTAAATACAACCGACTAGAGAGGGTGGCTAAACCAGGTCACCGTTTCAATAATGAAGAGACACGAGCAATCGAGAGAGATATCGTTCAATTCATTTCGACCCCGCTAGTATCATTTGTGGCAAATCCGTCAGCTTATATTCAAACAAAATTATTTCTAATCAACTTCCAGTTAAGTATACTCTTATCACAGTGTAAAGTCCATGATTTTTTTATTATTTATTAAATATATCAGGCTGTCACAAAACTAGTATACGAAATATTCCTTATGTGATTTGTTTTCGTGGTGCCAATGCCACCGGGTAAACGACTTTCAAAAAGAGAAATGGCCATAGATTGAAGACGTATACGTCATTTTCAGTCTTCTTCTTATTTCTGCTTTTCTTACTTACTTATGCTACTGTAATTTTAAAATACATTTTTTGCCTAATATAGGCCTAAGTTTCAAGTTTTCAATACGATCTGTTTAGTAGTCTTGTTTGTTGCGTGGAAATATATACCAAACACAGAAATTAATTCAAAAATTTGAGCTCACGTATTTAGACATTTTTTTTAAATCTGGCAGTTAAATTTCCTGTTTAATCCATTCATGTGTTCCGGTTGTAATCTGTTTTCAAAATAAGTGTGATTTTTTTCCTCCCAATAGATTATTTTGTCTGACATTTTTCACACGAATTTAACACTATTAGATATACATTTGGTGTAATTTTTATTAGAGTGTATGTGAAATATTATGAACTATTGCGTATTCTTTTCAAAGTAAGTACTTGTCCTGAAACAGTTCTACATTGTGCACCATGTAAAGTATGTGTCAGCAAATAAATCTTAAAGAATAAATAAATTTCGATTTGTTTGGCCCGGTACGTAGATCTGAGATAGTAAAAACAAATAGGGCCGGAGAACAATAAAATTGCTTTTACAAACAAAAATTTATTGAAATAGTTTGCGACCATGTGGTGCGGTTGAAAACGTAGGAGCATACAATCACTGTGATTTGAATGTTTTTACAAAACATTCTTCATCCAGATTATTTCCTTCTCTTCAGTTAGACGTATTTGAAAGTACCATAAATCTCGCTGAAGGAAAAAAGAAACAATCATGTCAACAACAAAAGATAAGAAAAAGCTTATTTTTTGTAGAGCTTATATATTCTTACTTGTAGAGTTAGAATACCTGCGTGGCTGATGTGTGCAAGACAGTAGTACGGGACCTGTCACTGTTTCCGACAGATTCATCTCACAACTGAGATTCAGAGTAACCTTACGTGAACTGAGTCACCATTTATGGATGCTCACTGAAAGCATGAGGTGAAGTTAGAAAATTATATTAATAATAAGGTAGACAAAGGTCTACAATAAAGTCTGATTTACTTAGTGGGTGACCAAATTACGTATATTTGAAAACAAAACAATAATACTTCATACTTTAAAGCAAATGGGGACTTTATACGTAGTTACAATATGCCACAACCTTTTGCCCCGCAGTCTTTTTTCTTGACATGAATACACACACAGGCACTGCTTGTTCTAGAGCACATTTTGAAACAATATTCGCTTAATGAAAATTTATTTTACTAAAATAATCAAACATTAATGAAATATAAATTTGTTATTATAATTATCTGCGGTACAAAGGAAAACCTCTACTTAATACTCATTCAGGTAGCCTATTACTCAAATTTATGTGCAATGTAACCACTAATTTAATGTAGACGTAAGTACAGTACACATACTGGCATCCTTTAAAAATAATATTGTTAAAATAACTATAATGTTACAATGTTGAGGTATTTTAGTACTTTGTCAGCGTTCCTGTTTTCGTAACTTAAATTTTATAACTAATAACACAGAAATACAATATAACTGTCTCACTTTCAAAAAACTCTGTGGTTAGTCATGTATTGTACAATTGTCCTTTTACCCGACGGTATTCTTTTTGAAGCCTTCGTTGGAATATTTACATTTATATGTAATCACAAGTAGAGAACGTAAATAATTAACTGAATACAGTCTGTACACGCTCGGAGGTATAGAGACATTTCATATTTAATTAAATACCCATTCGGACATACTTCTTTGTTAAGCATAGAATTTGATATTTCATTTATTACCAGTCACTTGTTGCTTCAGTTTAATAATTCAAATTTCGTTAGTATAAACTCGTAGATTTCATATGTATTATAGCTTTAGAGCTCCAAAATAATTAGATACATCCATTTTAACAGTACGTATTTCGATATATTTAATAACATTGCAAACTGTGCACATGCGTTTTAAATGTAAATAAATTCAAGTTGAATTTGCAAGAGAGACATATCAGGTGAATACTACGTCACGATAAAGCATTACGTCCAGCTGTCAAGTCACAAACAAGATCCGCAGGGAGAAACTCACTGCAGGAATAAGGAGGGAAAATATTATTTTCTGTCGACCCAGCGGTTTTCAAATAATACACAACCAAAATATAAATATTTTGCTGCCTCATACAATTGATAATTGCTTGATAATTCCAGTCACGAAATGAGGAGCAAATACCAATTTAGGTACGTTGATAATAAAGATGATAAGGTAAATGGTACAAAGTATTGTCATATTGTTATGATGATGTAAGATGATAACAACAATGATAATTGAGCCAATTGCCAGTCATTAAAAAGCCGAATATAAGATGGAACTTGAGAACTAGCAGTTTTTTTTTCGTGTTTTATTATAGATATTACCATCATACTTTTCAAAACCAACGTTTTTGAATGTATGAAAACACATATACAACCTGAATATTTACTTAGATATATGTAGACTTATATCTGATAACTTTCACAAACATATATAGTTGGTAAAAATACGAAAATGTTTTGGAAGCATAGCTTACATTATGTTTTTGAAGGTAATAATTGCAAAGGACGTTGACAGATGTTATTTTTTAAAACACTGAAGACGCAAAGTTCGTATTGTGAATAATATCTTTGAAATAATGTTACTCATAGCATATTTGAACATTAGCACATGATTTGAAAAGCCACATTGACTGTCTCAATTTTAAAAATTTTGCATTCTATTTCGGCCCTAGTTTTCCATAAAGTTAAAAATATTTGGTGTAAACAGTACATAACAATTTGAGTTATAATAAATTACTATGCCTTTATACTTTATTTATATGCGTAATTTAATCGTGCTTATTACATAATTTATTATTCTTTTAGTATGCGACTCGTCACTTTTTAATTTCTTTTTTCAAAATTTTGAACCAATTCTTAATATTTTTAAGATTTGAAATTTCCACACTAAAACCTATATTCATAGTGTTTTTTATTCTTTGGAAGAGTACACTTTATTGGTTCCTCTAGCTAGAAGTCAGTATTGACTTGGATTTGCCTCGTCAGAAATGATTTGGATTTGCCTCTTCCACGTTGTGATGTAAAATTTGTTTACACTTTTAGTTTTAACTTTCTCTCCATCTGCTATAGTTAGTCTGCATATCGGTCTGCAAGTTCATATACTTGAAATTCAGAAGTGGGCTTTGAATCCATATATACGTTTAGATAAATACAGATTGTGTGTGTGTGTGTGTGTCTGTATACCTGTTTGTCTGTGTATCTCTATGTGAATCTGTGTAAAGGTTTATTAAAGATAGTATAACATTAATTTATTGTATGCTCTGTCAAGGAATTAGCAAGATGAGTAGTAAATTTAAAACTATGAAGTGGTTAAAACAAGAAGTAAAAGTTTTAAAACTTTAGTTTACGTCTGAATAAAATTGTTTCTTTCTTACTCTTAGATTTTATAAAAATAATAATAATTTGTATAAATTATAAATGTAACATGAAGGAAATGTTTATATAACCTATAGGCTTTATGCGTAACAGACTGTTTACAACTCTCTGCGTAAATCCTATTATTTGAATTACGTAAATCCCAATTAAAATTGTTATTTTTAATAGAACGTCGTATAGTTTACTCCACACGACTACTTTGCCGAGTAGTAAAATTTCAAGACCTTTCGAGAATATTTATTTAGTTATAAAGTGAAATTTTATGTTTTCTTAATTTAAAATTTAAAATTTGCAAATTCTGTTGAACTAAAAATAGTTTGCTTAAAAATATAGCAACACCTACAATACAATTACATATAAATAACACATACAATAAGATAATTACATAAGTTACATCAGTTATTCAGTTCAGGTGTAACTGAGGTGTAATTGGGATTTATGAGTATAATTCGGTTGTAAGTATTTTTGTCTATGTGTTAGCAGAAGGGTGACTTGTGTAAGTCTAAAACAGATACAATTGGTTTATTATTTACAGTCAAAATTAATTCCATCAAAACAATTAACAAATTCTCTTTTCAAGAGTGTGCATCTAGTGTCTGAAACAAAAAACTATTTCCCGTTGTTGGTTTAATATTTATTTTAATTCAACCACCAATTTAATTATTAATATTTAATATAATAGTAATAATGGCTCCCATGTATACCACCGAAGTAGCTTAGGAGTAGGCAGGGTAGGCTTCCTAATGTGAGCCGTACGGCATACAATGAAGGCAGTGTGGCCAGCACTACGTTTCAGACGCCCATTATTATCCCCAGGATATTAACCCAGGTACTCATTTTCAACAGGCTGAGTCGACCTGGAGGCTGAAAAACGCACCTTGATTTTTATGGTTAATATTTAATTAACTAGCAAATTAAACAGATGAAAATTTTTCGGACCTATTTCTTGTCGATATAACAAAAATGTAATATTTATTTCTAGCTGAATCAATAATATTTAAAAATTGTACAAGTGTTTTCCCTCGTCCAAAAATTGTAATAACGAAGATTTGTAGTTTTAATCTTAAATCTTCATGTACAGTTTGTTATGTAACATATAAAGATGCATTTGTAACGAAATAAATTTTAGAAAAGTCTTTTCTGAATAAATCTATTCAAATCAATGCAATTTGCATATTGTGTATTTGGAAAAATTAACATATATATTTGTTAATATGAGTTAATACGGTGGTAACTTTAATAAGCTACTACTGTATGCTGCCGAGTAAACAGATCATAGTAAATTCCACTAAACAGAGAAAGTTCAAAATGGTTTCCACCGTTTAAGGCTGAACAATGCAAGTACAATTACAGCTCAATGGAGTGTGAGCTTGTAGCATTCTGTTTCAACTGGACGTGCAGCCAAAAGCAATTCGTGTTACTGTGGTTATACTACGTGTTACGTACGCCATAGAATCATATTCATTCCTATGAGAAAATGAAGCATCTGCTCATATTAGCAGCATTGCGTTTTTTACAATTTAATTTTCATTAAATAAGCATACATTATTTTTCGCTGCTGCCTATGTATGTGTCAACCACTCTCGCTCATTCTTTTCCTTCATCTTCTTGTCCTACTCACCTTGTCTACTCCTCATTCTTCTTAACTCATATCGTATTCTATTTGCATGATTTGTTTATATAAATATGATTGGTTTAGACAAATTATGATCTATAATTATGTTTTACCGCATACTTATAAACTACTTTTGTTTGTTAAAAGCGCTTTTAAAGAAGTTTTCATTGCTGTAAGCTAAAAATGTTGTTACCATTTAAACATGATAGTGCCTTACAACATACAAAATTAAATTACACTTTTATTCAAAGTAATTAATTAGTTCATGCAAACTAATAAAACAATCATCTCTTAATTTATTTTTAACTTTTAAAAACTTTATTTTTGTTAATTCACATTAACACATTTTAAATTCATTCCAGTTAATACATTGTTGCAGTTTGTTTGTTAACGTATGTCTAACAACGTGTTTGTTCCTCTGATGACACGTTTGAGGGAGTGTATTTATTTACATGACACCGTCCCACTGACTTTAATTTTAAATGTGCTATTGTATCGCATACTACAGAACAACAAACGTCTCTTGATGTAAAGAGATGTAGTTTTCCCTTTATATATGGTAAGTTATTTATATGGTATGTTAAGCTGCTGATGATTTATAAGCTTTTTCATCACTTGTATCTTGTTTTACACTTTTGTTTACTCTTCAGTTTATAACAATGAAAAAGGAAGTGTATTTAGTCAAAAGCGGTTGAAACTTGATCAATTAACTTTATTTGTACTTTCTACAAAAGGATTATTTTTGTAAAGTTAAAATAAGTGATTTCCAACTTCGTAATTAATTCACATTAATTAATACGGTACGTTATACACGAGTTCAAAAGAATAATTGATCTTTAAGAGATTTATAACTTGATAAATCTTTTTCATATCTGTACAGAAATTATTGGTTCAGAAGGGCAACTTTTTGTCTTACGGAACAGTTGCCGGAAGACCTACCGTCTTTTAAACATTATTTGATAACTGTAGCGCATCTTCTCTAACGAAAACTACAAGTTATGGCCAAGCTATAAGCAAATAATTCTAAAAAGATTTTCAAAAAAATAACTTCATACGGAGTTCCGATGTGAGTTATCGATGAGTAAGTGGGGAGTAACGCTGTTAGGGAAGTAGTAAGAGGGGAGTAAATATAGATAAACAAGCAACGTGGGAGATCCATCAACAAGAGAACAGCGAGCAATAGCATAAGGTAAACGATTTACAGTTTAGTAAGCCTAACTTGTTAAATTGATAATTGTAATATTAATAAATTTTGATATGTGTAAAAGTATTACTTACTAATGCGTGGTTTCCAGTTGTGGTAAAATTGTGGTAAAGATTTCTTTTCCTCGAAAACTCTAGATCAAGAAATATTAACTGCTAGTACAAAGTGGTGCAAAAGCAGCCAACACGTGTTATTAGGTTAATACTTCCATCTATATATTCATGAGAGACACATATTTACGACAAATTTAAAGTATCCTGTGATTAAGTTTCACAGATCTTAATATTAAAGTAAAAATTTGAGATATGAAGTTTATTTTTATGATGTACATAATACTTTTTAAAGTTAGTAAACGTTCATCATGTTGGTTACAATAATTAGATAACACCAAAGGCGAACACACAACAATCTTCGTAACAGGATCAGAGGCCAGACGAATCCATAAGTGCTATTTTATTTGTTAAGTTGTAAATAATACTGTGTTACCAAAATTAAATGATTAATTGACAATAATAACCAACAAGAGTCGATATTTATCGTTGGCAATCGTATGTCAACATAGCGTTACGTGGTATTATATTATATTATACTTTATAATACATTATATATTATATTGTAAAGATATAATATATATTGTATATATTGTATTATAATTAATATTGTATTTAATATTATAATTGTATTGTAATTATATTGTATATATAATACATTATATATAATATTGTAACGAGGACCCTAATAAACACCCTAGAATGTGCTTCGCCCGTCTCTTCAGAATTGTCAAGCAGGTGTACCACAGTCAAGGCCGCGCTCAAGTACGTTCCAGAGTACTCTGGAGAACACCTGAAATACGCAGTAGCTGGCGTGCATTAAAGAAGGAAAGCTATTCTAGACCTGTGCGCGACCTATAAAAGCAGAGCGTCTAGCTTGGTTAACTCAGCCTCTCGTTGAGCGATTTTCCTTAGTGCCGATCGAATAGTGTTTTTCGACGTATTAATTTATATATTTATATAAACTACATATAAACGTAGTCGACAACGCAGTGTTTATGCGACGACTCACGAAAAGGAAACAGATTCACTATATCGTTAGTGTTAATTATTGAATGTCATATGCTAAAAAAGAAGAAAACGTATTATAAAAGAAAAAAAGGGTGCACTTAGTGTGTAAAAATAAATAGAAGTACGATTGAAAACAATTAGATACAATGAAATACCATGTTGCATTAGTAATACTAATTATTTAACATTCATCTTTTTCGTTTAATGAAATTATTAGGAACGAATACATTTCCATTCCCCCTATCTAGAGCTCACATTAGATACGGAAATCTAAAATTGTTAACCAGAACTTATAGTAGTAGTAGTAGTAGTAGTAGTAGTAGTAGTAGTAGTAGTAGTAGTAGTAGTAGTAGTAGTAGTAGTAGTAGTGGTAGTGGTAGTAGTAGTAGTAGTAGTAGTAGTAGTAGTAGTAGTAGTAGTTATTGTTGTACTAGTAACAGTAGTACAATATTGTTTATAATTGTAGCATTAGTATTTAAACATTAAAACAATTAAGTACGTTTAATTCAGCATCATTAATGCTTACGTAGTTAAGTTTTGCTCGGCGCGCAAGTAGTTACTTATTAAGAGCTAGAAACCCATTACCTTAGTCTCTATTGTTTTGTTTATGCAGTGTTTATTAAAAAGTAAACATGACAGTCGTTTCTTTGAGTTGTGAGAGACTATGTTTGATTGAAATACAACTTTCTAATGCTGTAGAGCGTAAGTGACAGGATAACGTTTTCATACTCCTATTAAACGTCCTTCATTACGCTTTCACTCATTTATTGAGTTTTTAGGATTGATAAAGCCGTCAAACGTAATGACAAGTCTGTAAACTCTAGTATTCGAACGTTTAGCTAGTTGTACTGACAACGTATCCTGAAAACTAAATTAAATACACACACGCACTCTCACAGGCATACGCAGAAATCACAAATCTGATAACTAAAACGTTTCATTGAAAGGCAAAGTTCTGTTGCTACCATACAAACAGAAACAACTCAATAGATTTCTGTACATTAATAGCTGCTAAGGGAATGTAACCGTACTTGGAAATTGGACACAATAACAAGTTGTACTTGTATTTGTTATACAAGTTGTGCAATAACGAGTACAAGTAAATAGAAGTTTCAGGAACAACTGGTAATTGAATTCAATTACAATTATTTGTTTGGAGCAAAGAACCAGTCATTTACTGTGAGAATGAGTATAAGTCTTGACAAGTAGCGCTGAGTGCAATAAAAATTACCGACGGATTTATACTTTTCAACAAACATTTGTGGCGTTATAAAATGTGGAAACAAAAACAATGCTGGTGAGAGGAAGAAGTAATTAATTTATTACTTAAGAGATACGCGGAAGTTAATTAAGAGCTATTAATTCAACATTTATTGAAAGTTAAAGGCGAGTTTATTAATTACGATATTTTTGTAAAGACTATTATACAATATTTACTAGATAACAAGATATCTTTGCAAACCATCTTGAATTTGTTCAATTACCTCCAAGTTTTGTTAATAATTTTGAACCCTTCATGTGAGAAACTGTGCAACCAAACTGCTTGAGTTAACGAATAACCATTGCCGCCATCTATTGGAAATTTGGAATTTGTTGTACAATCTGCATAGGTAGACGATAAAATAGTAATTTGTTTAAAAAGATGTATACAAATAAAGATATAAGTAGTAAAATAAATTTGTTGTATAAAGTCTATAATTTATTATGTACTGAAACCCTGAGATAGAAGAGTCATTATTTCATGCTTTAATACAGATACATTGAAACAATAAAAGAGCACACAACTTTTGGAAAGAGCAGTGCAAATAAGAACATAGGGAAAATGAATTTACGTGAGGAAATGTCCTATGACTTCTGTCAATGTAGGTTGTTCATTTGTGTGTCTGAGACATGAACAACGTAAAGAAGTGATGACGATAGGCTCGGCAAGCTGGTAGTTTCACTTCCCATGTAGATGGTAAACAAAGTGAATAGATAAGGTAATAAATGATGAGGAGCCCAATAGAATTCAGAACAGACCGCACCTGTGAGTTATAAAGAGAAGAAAGCAAAAGTGGACTGACGATATTACAAAAACGGATGTATTTCTGAAAAATTGAAACAATAGAAAAAAAGAACAGACGAGAGGGGAAAAGATTGAAGCTATCGGATACCGTGCAATGAGACGTGAGGCGATGCGTAGAAAAGGTACCGTATGCGTAGAGACAGTAAAGTTGGTGTTCTGGAGCTGCCGCACGGCAGAATACCACCTGCTGGTGATTAAAGTAAATAGGTAATTATAGCAAAACTACCTATCAATAGTTACTCAGTAGTCTCAATAGTCACTTTGTTTCTAAATTATCAATAGGTGCTATGTAATAACAGCAAAGATGTAAACAAAATAGTTTAGGTATTATCAGTGGTGGCCCGTGCTAAGGTCGCACGGTTGTACAACCACCAATAATTCCCGAATTGTATTTTAAATTATAGAACTAGAAATAAAACAATAACTAATAATAGTGTTTTGAAGCTAAATCATCGTAATTAATCATTTGCCGATTGAAAAGCCCAGAGGAATACTAAAAACCCTACACGCTCTTGCCGCGGTGTATGCACCAACGCGCTTTGTATATGGGGAAATACAATGGAGTAGTGCTCTGGCTAGACTCGGTTGTTCCTATTACAGCAGTATAGGCTCGCTTGGTGTAATTAGGGACTGCAACCCCCGCTTGTACGTCACGGCGCCACCAGTCTGTTTGTTGGTAAATAACACGTGGTGCGCCAAGTTGGAATTTGTAAGTTCGTTGTTAGTGTCAATCCAATTCATCGACAAATGTAAATATTAGTCCATATAAAGGATTAAGGTGTCATAATGTAAGATATTTATTATATTTTACTGGTAGGACGCAATGAATTCTGTCGAAAAACTTAACGAAAACGGCTTTCAGTTTAGGCCTATTGAGAAAAAAATTGAAATTAAGAGAATAGGTAGGCCTACCTAATTCAATCAAAGTGTAAAATCAGGTAACAGAATATTTAATCGTAAATTTAAAAAAGATTCATACAATAAATATTCGTGGTTACGTGGGTGTGACACTAAAATTGCAGTATTTTGCTTTCCTTGTGTATTGTTTGGTGGGGAGGAGACTTGGACATTTTCTATTCAGAGAATAAAACAATTTTATTCCATCCAACCCATCTGCAAACCCCAAATTTTCAACCACCAGCCGCCACTTAGTATTATTACTTAACACGTATATGTTACTTCTTCAGAAACAATCACTAAACTTATTGATGATAACTGTAAGTGTAGGGAGGTTTCCGCATCAGAGTCATTAAAATTCACTGACCTAATACACAACTGCTCGCTGTAACAATGATGAACAAAACGTGGATACAATATTGCCAGCTATATCAGCGAAATTGTATTGGCGGCAATCATTCTTAGTGTAACAAAGACGTCTGCAACAGGTCATTTGTCACTGGAAGACCTGACGTTTACCGGAACCAGTCTCTAAATAAATAGTCTCCTGGCACTTCTCTATCAGCCTCTTCTGTCTCTCAAAAGCTTTGATTCTCATTATTCTTTAGGTCTATTTATATACATTTTGTTAGTAGCATCACCTTAAATCTGTTTTCTCCAATTAAAGTATAATAAAAAAATCATTAAAATACTGCACTAAATTGTGTAAATTGCATAATATCAACCAACTATGTAAATTGCATTAAAAAACATAAAAATTATTTTAAAGTAATTACAAGTAACAAGAAATAAATATTTGTTAATTACAATATTGTCTTTAAATTGTTTTAATTTCCACTATAGAAGAGGACCAAAATCACAGCTGATATTGTTTGTGTCAATTCTGGTTTAATATAATTATGATTTACTAATTGCTACTATACGTTGTTAATAACACCGTAGGTGTGTGTAATTATGTTGTATGTAAAATTATTGTGTTATAATATGATCACTTGATAAACGTAAATTAAAATTTTTTGATTGTCCTTGTTACAAATTATTATTCTTGACTTTTGACTGATCTTGTTCTGTAGTATTTTATTGGTACATTTAGGCTATTCAGGTATAAAGACACACCTCTATATTCTTTAAATAATGTGTTTGAGTATATAAAACGGTAAACAGTTACCACAATCATCTTAATAATTTTAAATTACGGGATCTTGAGATTCATGAAATATTCAAATTTAAAATTGTCACTACTTGAAACGTTTAAATTCAATCGTGTGTTTCAATAATATTGACTCTTGAAATAAGATTTAATTGATGAACTTCATAATATTTTATGCATTTACACCAGTAAAGTCAGTAAATATTCTAATCAGGCCATAGTCTAATTCTTGTTAAAATATGTAATAACCGTGTATTGAACTACAGATATGAATGCCACTGTTTCATTTCACACTGACCACCAATGATTGGGACCTATTACAGACCACGTTTTGTCAGCACCATGATAATGAGTCGACATAAATAGATAACATTATTATTATGCCATACGATCATTATCATATTTACCAATATAAAGTAGGTTTCATAATTTGTATATAATTATTATTTATTTAGGTATTAACCTATTTAGATATTTTCTATCTGTATAACAAATGTAGAATTTGAAAACAGTACATTATTCTGACGTTCAAAGTTGACATATAACTAAAAGTAAATTTTTAGTTTGAAGGACACAATCAAATAATTTCGTAGGATTTGCTTTTAAATAAAAGTTTTAATTAAAGCGGATTTATTTTTTAAATCTTTGAACTTCGTTCCATTAATAGGCAGCTTTTAAAAGTTAATAGTGTTTTATCGAGTAATATAATTTAGTTACAATGATTTTCAGGATTAGGTATTGATAGGCCTATCTAAAATTACAAACAATTTCCCATTTACTAAATTTATCCGATAAACTGTAATGGCGAATAAAACAAATTTCCTTAAACGAGATTGATATAATCCTAAGGAAAATCTTTGTTAGATCGCTGAGATTCTTTATACCTTAACTTGTTCCTTCTCCACTTTTTTTACCGAGCTAATCTATACATTTTAAACAAAGCTAGTATAATGTTCCGTTATAATTATATTATTGAATACTTGTACAGAGTAACGCAGATTTCCCGTGCTTGTCTTGAAATTTAAATTAAAAAAAACTTTTCTTTTTCACTTGGTTCTTTCTTTTTATAGTTTGTCTACTGATTCCCTCACCACCGTCCTGGTTGATGACACTTTCATTAGCCAGGGTTTGAAATATTCTCCGGTGAATTTGAAATTCTCCATTCCTGTATCGTTATTTTCTCGCGCGCTGGACTGACGCTATCCGCCATTGGCAGAAACAGTGCGGGTGAATAATTTACGCGCGTAGCCGTTATGCTGTTAAAAAACGACGCTACTTTCTGAATTTGCAATAAATATTGGGGTGTCATCTTTTGTCTTCTGAAGGACACCGACCTGCTTTCCTAACGGTACTTGCTCGTTTTTTGCTGTTTCTTATACACAAAACATTTTATGTGTTTATGACATACTAGGTACCTTGGGTATATTATTCACTACTTCGGCCGACGCCGGATTGTCGCGGCAAGCCGAACATTGTACTATTCAAATGGCTATCTTACATATTACTTACATATATGTATATTACAAATTCTTATACTACCATATCTCTATAATTACTATTAATAATTGAGTTTTTATCTATACTGTACACATATTGAATTAATTTATGTGTTCCACAGTAACGTTATAAACAATTGATCCCAGCGTTATTAATAATTACTACTTAAAAAACAAAGAAATAAAATGTAAAGAAACAAAGACAAGAATAAATTGTATTATACAATATCTTTTCATGTTCATGAATGTCCAACAAACAGTAATGGAGTAAACAAATTATACACTAATTAAACCTAAATAACAAAAATAAGCCTAATTAACACTGTAGTTACAAATAATAGTTACAAAGTAACAAGTCACTTTTTGCAGTAGTTACGGCAAGTAGTTACGATTTTAGTCTGAATCGCCCTTTCAAAAACGGACTTCTGTGCTTTCCCTGTATAGTTTAGTACGTGAGAAGATAGATCTGGATACAAGTTGAATAATCGACCAAAGTCTGGATAGCACGTCTGGAAAGAACGAATGCGCCGGTTGGTCTGCGACAGGTTCTTTTAAAGCAAGAACAAATAAAATTTCTTTCTCTCATGCTGACCATTTACTTATGCAAACGGCAGCTTAAAATCAACAAAGAAAAGTTACCCAGTGAGTGCTTACATGAAGAGATGGCTCCCTGGTGTGAATTGCCCAAATATAGGTAAAGAAATGCCCCTTCTCAATTTCTCTTATATAATTTTTTTTTTTTTTGTTTCTCAATCTGTTCTTTTTATTACTTGTTTGGTTTCAGTTTTAATTTGTTCTCATTCAATTGTCTCACAATGTGTCTATAGTTGAAATATGTTTGCACTGTTGCCACAGATTTTTTGTATCAGGAATTCTACCTCCTTGTTTATTCAGCTCTTATCTTAACAGATTGAATTATGAAGTTTTATTCTCTTTCAAATATTTCTGCTCTTGCACCTTAATGCCTTCTGCTTCACGGTTAAATTCTTCTTTTTGTTTGTTCTCTGTTTCTTTATTTACTCTTAACGTTTGTAGTTCTACTGTTTTTTCTGCTAATCGCAGGTCTTCAAAAGTACCTCGGATCTACCAAATGACGGTAGTACTTTTAACTTTTCTTGAGTCTTCACAAGCCTTCCCACGTTCACACCAAATAATCTTCTTCATTATACTGTTCATCATAATCATCTTCACCAAAGTCGCAACAGATGTTTTTAACTACCTGCCGCAAGAAATGTATATTTGATCAAACGAGGACACTCCAGAGAACATTAGACAATGCGGATTGTAAACAATTTTAAGACTAAATCACAGCATGTAATATTAATGAATAATTAAACTGTTTGCTGAGGTTCTTGTACTAAAAAATATACAACTGTAGCATCTATAAAAAAAGGTATCAAATATCACTCGGTTACGTAGTGAAGCTTATATCTGGATAGAGTAAAAAGATCCGGGCCTCACACAAACGTAGCGCCACTACGCTGTTTATTCTAATCGTGTTGTGTGATTTTGACCTTCGTAGGCTGAAATTCGTGGATTCAAGTCAATGAGTTTTTTTTTTATTGTATGATATTCCACGGCAATAACATTATTTTAACAGTGGACAGGGTGGAAATGCGTGTCGTAAAATATACTTTTTGAAAAGCGTAAGTAAACCCGTTGTAGAAATTGAGATGGATTCAACTTTGTGAAACTCTTTTCAATAGAACGAAATAGTTATATAGAACAAGATAGCTGTATTTAAAATGAATTGATGAGGACAACTGATGGAAAACCCATCGGTTGTCAGTTGAATTGACTAAGTTGAAAAAAATCAAATATATATAATCATTTTAGAAAACGGTACAGTAAAAGTCGACGAGATATCAGAGGCTGTTGGTATATCAATTGAACGTGTGGACAATATCTTACGCGAATGATTGAATATGACAAAGCTGTACGCTAGGTTGAGACCGTATCCCCTCACACCTGCCCAACGTAGTGTCGAAAGAATGTTTAAAAAAGTTATTTAACAATCTACAAGAGCAATCCAACATACGTTTTGTTTAATTTAAGAATTTTACCTTATAAATATAATCCACTAGGCGATCTCAGTTTTTCAAATACAATTTCTTTCTCTCATGCTGACCATTTACTTATGCAAACGGCAGCTTAAAATCAACAAAGAAAAGTTACCCAGTGAGTGCTTACATGAAGAAATGGCTCCCTGGTGTGAATTTCCCCACTATAGGTAAATATATTTGTATTTGAAAAATTGAGATCGCCTAGTGGATTATATAAGGTAAAATTCTTAAATTAATCATAATAGCGATCTGGAGACTGCATAAAATGTATACGTTTTGCGTTGATTCATAACAGTAGTAAAACTGTGGCTTTAAACAAAGACTCCAGAAACTAAAAGCTGTCGTCAAAACAATGGACTAAAAAAGACAAATCAACACCAAAGAAGGCAAAAAATTTCCATCAGCTGGTAAAGTAATGGCAATTGTTTTTTCTGTAAAGTGGTAAAATATCTTTATTAATGACGTTGAGAAAACAAGATAGTGGCAATACTGGAGAGAATAAACAATTGAATGAAGAAAAACCGCCTCATTTAACGAATAGCAATTACTATTCTACCGAAACAATTGACCAGATTACACATCAACTGAGGCAATGCCTATAATAAAAGACTTCAAGATCGGCTTTCTTTTTTACTGGCAAAATTGCAAGAGCATATTCTGTGTCTTTCCTAACATTAAAAATAGTTTGGTAAACATTTCTTATAATTTGTGTTTCGAAACAAGAACAGAAACTAAACTCTTCTGTACTATATGCATATTAGCACACAAAACATTACTAACTTGAGTTTACTTTTTACAGTTACTAAATAGGTAAACATGGTAATGGGCTTGACAGTGATTAGCTCCTCTGTGTGTGCTTTCAAGGAAAAGTTTCGTTGATAAACAAACTAAAAAAATAAAAAATAAACCTCCGCTCAACAGTCCGTTAAGGACCAAGGCGTACCGCGCGGCTTTTGTGTTAGTGTGACGGTTGTATGCCTAGTACTACGCGCCACCAGCCGCTTATAATTACTTCCTGTTATTTTTTATGCTAAAGTATGTAATGTTTTGTGTAGGGTGGAAAGATAAATTCAAGGCTATTAAATTACATTTTTGTATAGATATTTGATGAGTAAAACGTATTCAAAGTTTAAAGTGGGTTCATGTAGAAGTGTCAGGAAATAATTTTAATTGTAAGCAGGTTCTGGTACACGGTAAAAGTCAAGTTTTTCAAAGACAAATGGCCTGTCGCAGACGGTTTGCGCCGTCGTCACTGTAATTTACTGTATTCGAAAGTAAGCATTCTGCTGATGTAGCAGGCGATATTTTATCCACGTTTTGTTCGGACATGTTACAGCCAGCAGTGGATGTACCAGGTCATTGAATTTCAATATCTCTGACACAGCTTTCTTCCTGTAATTTATTTTTACCAAATTTACTGATTGTTTTAAAAAAAGGTAGCGTTAGGAATCTTAAATACTATTCAATTTCTATACTAACGTAAGAGTGCTTACATTACTTTGTCACCGCTTTTATAGAATAAGTTGTTACAATCAAATTGTACAGTAGCTCGTAAATCAAAGTTTTACTATTTCTTTCTATACACCTGCTTTCATTCTTGTCAAATTTATATTAAGACGTATTCTTTAATGGAAAACTGTACAGGGTGTGACGCACGAAAATCTTTTCCAATAAACCCACGAAAACCGTTTTATAAAAAATATTTATCGTCTTCTTACTGCTACTATTTATCACACACACTTCACCCACTGTATATTTTCGGATTATTGCTTTGTTTTTTTTAGAGTTCTCTCGTTATCGTTGCACATAATATTATCATTTGTATAAAGTGCGTTTTAAATGACATGTTTAACTTATGCCTGAATCGCTACCTTCATCGTACACAATAAAACGTCCAGCATACGTAGCATACGTACATGGTATGGGGTATAACGATATACACTATAACGACCAACATTTCAGTCAGCGTACATTCGATACCTGCTAAAACAAAATTGTTATTTACGTACATACTATTGATATTAAACATTGCAGCCTTGTATAAACGATATTCATATATCATATATGGTTCAGATTTATTTTGTGTAAATATAATATACATAGGAAAGCTTGCAAAAATACAAATTAAAAAAATAGCTACTTAATCGTTTCATAACGTTATTGTTTCTATTGACGATTTTATCCAAAACCAATTTCAAGTTAAACTGGTGTATAAAGAGGCATACAGGAAATGTTACACTTTGCACGTTAAAATCCCCCTAAAGGTTTGTGAACTAACGCTTGTGTGCTTTCACATTTGTCTTGTCTAAGTGTTCAATAATTGATATACATTTGTTTTTACTGTTCTCTAACTATGCAGAATTTTAAAGGGCACAACTGAAATTTATTTTAAAGATAAAACACAATATAAACGTCTACATACTTATGATTCGTGGGATGGGTTTTCTACAACTGTGTTGGACAGGAAGCAGCACTGGTTAAGCAGGTACGTACTATCGTTCTATTTTAACAAAGGTATATTAATTTATTATTATCTTAATTAACAATTAAGATAATTTTGACTGTTGAATATCTCAAAACTGTTTATTTGGAAAGTTAAAATTACTTGTTCGCCTAATATTTATAAGAAAACCCATGTGAAAATACTTTAATTATATAGTTAGCTATATTCGTATATAAATTAATATATCAGAAAATTATAAACACAAAGGAACCTAAATCATACAACAGTATTTACAATAATTGGAGCAGCACTAGTTTCTAATTACTACTTTTTTAAGAAATATTAAAATCTGTGCGTTTTAGAATAAAATTTCTTGCACCGAAAAGTTTGCAGTAAATCTTATTACAGTAAATAAAACAATAAAAAGGATTATCAAAGCATACTAATAATTAAAAATTTCCTAAATTGCATAGTTTTAAATGCACTTAGAATTTATAAGGAAAAGTGTACCGTCTCTACTCTAATAACTATAATTAGGTATGAACTGTGCAATATAGATTTTGTGTAATGATTCAATGGTTAATAAAATCCACTTGTCTCTGAAACCTTTACTGCAGTTACGGTGTGGTGAAGGTACTATTTTAGAAAAAAATAAGACAACAATTATTATTTTGTTATAAAGTAGTGATGACGAATTTTTTAAAACATAGTTATTTACATAAGTCTTTCAAAAGGCGACACACGTCTTTCAGAAACTTTGTTCGCCAACTTTACTTCTTAATAATATTTGTTCAGGCACTATATTTAGTTTTTAATAAAACAGTGATCAGTATAATCTTTGCTTATAATGGTTAAAATATAATTGTGACGAAATATATAATGAACATAAACGATCTGGGCGAAAATGTCAATGTTAATAATATTAATACAGATAAAACATAGTTCTTAATACCAAACTCATTGTTGTTAGTCTTACTAATTTTTCTTTTGGTAAGAATAAAATTAAATAAAAAGTTGTTGGCAATTTTCTAATAAATTATTATAGAGGTTATTTCATCCAAGTTCTTTGATACAAACTACTTGATAAATCTTACGATACGACTATATCAAATTATGTGATATGATTTTGGTGTTGCGTATATGGCGTCGTATCTTTTAAAGTTGATTTGACTGTCTCTGCAAATATGTTCCTTGCAGAACATATTTCAAGTAGTTTAGCAACATTTTTCTTTACATAGGTTCTTTTGGCAATAATTTTATTCTAAGTGCCGCCGATACATGATCCGAAATTTTATTAATGAGCCCAATTTGGTGAATAGCCAAATACCGCCTGACTACAGCGCCTGTTTAATGTTCTGTTACAGCGTTCTATTGAAGTTTGTTGTTCTCGTATGTCTAATTGGGTATAACACGCAGATAATTTCGCACCATGAACAGAATGGCTTCAATTAACATTTACAGCTAAGGCCATTTACTAATTACAAGACAAAACTTAAAAACAAAAACCGCATAAAAGTTACAAGAAAAGATACCCTGTAACATCACACAGTAATAAACTAACTGGAGGTAACGAAGATAATAGATGTGACAAAATATAAAAAGGTTGTGAGATTGGTTACAGTGAAATAGTAGTAAAGCTCTCATCCCATCTTTTATGCTCTAGTTCTTCATAAAATATTGATTGCATTGAAAGGTATCTGTAACTAAATAAAACTTTCAGAATAATTTAACACGCCGTAAGCAAAACAGTTATTTATTATAAATATTTTTTCTATTGTAGTGACTGCATTCACTTTTATGTAATAACTGGAAACTTAAGCACTTTTTCGATAATTGTGTTACCATAACATAAAATTGTGTAATATAAACATTCACCAAATTTTTGTAGTGCCATAAAAGAAGTTAGCATATTACTGAAAATACTGTAGATATAATTGTTCAGAGTTGAAACTCTTAATCCTATATTAAGAGAAACGTACGTGTATTATAGTATATTTACGTACTATTACGTAAATGGAGAATAATATGTAATATATTACAAACCAAAGAAGCAACGTATTTGGTACATTATACGGTGTGAGTTAATTACCAAAGCAATATGGAGAGTCATAGTGATGAGAATCAGTGCTTTGTTTTGTTTCATACTGTAAGCATACGCTCACCTCTGCTCACTTACCGTTTACCTGAGGTTTTCCAATTGTCTCATTTGTCAAACGCTTTGAAAAACACGTTCTGATAATCGACCGACGAGTTGGCTATATAATAGTGGCAATACACATTCCTGTTGGAACACAAAATTTTCTTTCTACCCCTCTACTCAGTTCTCCATTAATTCTCAACCTTGCATTTGACCTGCTTTTAAAATATCAAGTCGACAGTAAGAATGCGAAAGTAGAAAATTATTTCTCCTAATTAATATATATCTTTATATACTGAGAGTATAAAATTTAGTCGAGTAAGTTTTTTCTTTGTAATTATTATATTATTAAATTATTTGTTCTAAAAGAATATTTTAAATTTTAGTGTTAAAATATATTTAAAGAAATTCGTCAAACGTTCACTAGATTTATTTTCATTTTACTTTAGGGTGATTAAAATTATTCATGTTGCTATGTGCTTTCTAGTTTTTATCTTTGTATCTCACCTCTATATTTTACTTGTTTTTTTAGGCTTATAAGTTCATGGAAACATAGTGCCTTTATTTACTGCTTGCAGTTTTGTGCGGTGTTGCTATATGTGTCGACGGGATCATAGAGATGATTTAAATGATCTACTTATTTAACAATTTGCTTATACTTATATAATTCTGATGCTGGCAGACCATTATAAAAGTGTCAAAACCATGATGTAAATGAAAAACAATAAAATATTTTCTTCTGTCAAATTGTGAAATATCATTATTTATATAATTAAGAAGAACAAGATAAATGTGAATTACTATTACAAGATAACTGTGAATAAACATTTAAAACATATATATGTTAATACGTATACATATTTCATTATACACACACCCATATAACAGGTTATATAATATACCTGGATAGATAACAGGTTCGTAACTGACTGCACTTGCAGGAAAAAATTTTGATTGGGTGATTATCGGTTATGTATTTTTTTATATAAAAGATATACATTTATATGTAAAAATTATGAATGCGAAAATATGTATAAATTTGAAACATTTGATAGTTAGCAACGAGACTCTTCGATTTCGTTACAGTTTGTAAAAGTTTTTATAATTTCACTTTCCTGAATTTGCTGGGGTAAGTTGGATCGATTTGGACGTGGGTCTTGCGGGTCTGCTTCTGCTTCAACAACAGCTGTTGTCCTCCTAAGTCGGCATGTCAATCTCAGGGTTTTGTCCTTCTGTTTTCAACTGCGTATGATTGCATAGCTAACTACTTTGTCAATTTAATAAATACTATTAAAATTTATTTAATATTAAAATAATTAGTTAATAATAGTTATTCAAATGTTCGCACTAATATAAATGACTTATAGTGTGCCTGTAAATTGGTTTACTGGTAATTATCTTCACAATATTCATTATGCGCACAACACTTATTCACTTTCCCACTGCACTGCACTGCTGTTTCTTTTTATTGTTTATTATCGTCTTAAGCTACGTTAACATGTAATACTTACCATAAAAAAATATTGTCTTACAACATTCACACCCCTTTGCACACGACACCAACTAATGCTATTACAAATATGTCCCCGTATATTCAAACAGTGTGTGAATGATTATCTCATTACAACATGCTTAAACATTTTCTTATATATTTATATGCTTATATATATTTTCCGTTTCTTCATTTCAAATCATTCACTTATTTATATTGTTAATATGTACTTTAAAGGCTTTGATACTATGTATGTGATTTTATCTTGATTTAACCAAATTTCTTTTTTTATTTAACTCTCTTAACTGTCAAGTTAGTCTAACTAACTTGTTTTATTCTTCGTATTATTTGAATTAGCAGCCATCCTTGCTATTTCTTTTATAAAGTTGCTAAACTGCTACAATTTTTTGTTCAGACAAAGCTTTTCGTCATCTCTGACATCACAGGTTGTTCAAGACCTGATGATGTCAGAGATGATGAAAAGCTTTGTCTGAACAAAAAATTGTAGCAGTATAGCAACTTCATAAAAGGTTGTTCAAGACCTGATGATGTCAGAGATGACGAAAAGCTTTGTCTGAACAAAAAATTGTAGCAGTTTAGCAACTTCATAAAAGAAATAGTAACTTGTTTTAACTTGTCCGATTTTACTTATAGGCCTAAATGAAATTTGTAATGAGCAATACTTACTATAATTTGTACAACTGCGTTACAGCCTGATTTAAACAATTTAAGAAATAGTGCACAGAATACTAAAAACTAATGTTCATGACAAATTGTCGCCAAGAGAAAGTTACAATTTCAACTATTATTTTAGAAAGAAAATGAATAAGCAAAACAAACAAAAAATATAGTTAATAATATTTGAAAAGGTTTTAATTTAATATTAATTAAAAATGAATGAAAAAATACGTTGTTCGAATGGCAAACTATACAGAAGGGATCAGAGATTACATCAGTTCCTTATCTTTTTACAATGTATGTAAATGTCATCATTGTTTCTACTTCATTTTTTTTAATTTCTTGAATCATGTGATTAATAATCTTTTGTTATTTATTAATGTAAACGTCTTAGTACGGTGCATTTTGTTGAAAACATTATTTAAAAAAATCCTTTTCATATTGATTTATTTTACATTCTTCTAATGACAGATTACGGCAGATTATCAGCTAGATGTAGGAACGTTTTGTGTACAGCGTGTGGCAGATTATTATCCTATTGCTAAAACAACTGATACTATACTGATTTTTTCCAGCCAACCAATACCGATTCTTACTCCATTCAGCCAAACAAAACGTGATTAAAATAAAACCTTTCTGTAGTGCCGTAGCCATTGAACCAACTTCAATACGCTTTTAAACAATTGCGATAAAACAGTAAAATGCAGTGTTACTTTGGAGCGTTTTTAATCTATTTGGCTACCTGCCAATAGTCAGTAAGCATATGTTGTTACTATTGAACCAACCCATCCAATACTCAAATCTATATTTCTTTACTGTTTCCAACTCGAGATGCTCAAGTAGATTAAATCAGGACTTGTACACAAATACGAATATAAGACCAGAAATTATAACACATATATTTAGCGAAATCAATCGAATTATTTTTTACATCTTAATGTTTTACCTAAATGTAATAATCTATTATTACAGCTTTAACTACAAAACAAATGCTGTTAACTTGTAAGCCTTTCAGCTTATGAAGACAATTTGCTTACATAATTTGGTTTTGAAGGAAGACTTTTTGTTCATTAAAAGGTGTTGTGAGAAGAAAGAGGTATCTTCGAGAAATGCGAAAACCGCGTTGAGGGAAATGCCTAATCAAGCTATACAGTAAAATTCTTGCAAACAAACACACACACACACATACACGCGTACACATGTGTTTATGTGTATAGTATATATTTGTTTGAGTAAAAAAACTCATGTACATTTGTAAAGATGCAGCTGAAGTGTATACAGTCGAATAGGTATGTATGCACAAAGTAGCGATGTAGGAAATGTTACAAAGGTGACGAAAACATAATTAAACATAGTGATTTTGGTATAAGATGTTTCTACTAATATACGGTATGCATAACTAAAAAGGTGAGAACGTTTGCATTATATTTTAATGAGGTGAGACGGAGAAAGAGACAAAGAGAGAGAGAGTAGTATAAAGAGTAGTGAGAGACATACTTGCGCGTGCGCGCGCGCGCGCGCGTTTTGCTTACAAACCATTAATACGTCTAGTAACTCTCTACTGTGGCTTACAAGTCCGTTTAAACATGACCACTCTAAGAGCTAATCGTGTACAATGGGGGCTATAAGCTGCTGTCATTAACTAAGTACGTGGTTTTGTTTCCATCACATATTGTGAATGGTGTGTGTGGCATGTTTTTAAAGCGGTTTAAACAGATGTACACATCAAAATCCCCAAAGCATAGTACATTTTATCCGAAGGTCGCATATAATACGAATTGTTTGTACTATAGGTGGTTAGGACTAACATTTGTAAGTTATATTGTTTTTATACATAGTGTCATTGTTTCTAAACGGATGTGTTAGGGTATTTTGCTTAAAAAACATACTGAATGGCCAATTTCTTTATCATTATGTCGCGAGTGGACACTGTACATACTAGTACGATCTTTGCAGTAACATCATATTTGTGTCTCTGTGCGTCTGTAAATAAGGAAGAGAGGGCATTAACTGATTACGGTCACCTTCTAGTGACCAAATTTCTATCATACGTCAAACACGTCTGTAGGAAGTACGTAGTCACAATGCTACAATAATGTAACCCAGGGCTATTATTAGTTACGTGCTACTAAATCATGGATTTCGTTAGTCTACGTTTACAAATAAACAACTTTCTAAATTTAGTACGTTTCCACGTAACACATATGTATTCCCTTTTTATTTGTTTGAAAATATTTATAGTATCAATAGAAGCTGAAATTCTGGGGGAACTGCTCTAACTGCTTCAGCTTCGTTATGCCGCTGTATGTGCCTTGAATCAGCATTAGTTTACACGTCATATACAGTTTCCAAAGAAAGGATAGTATACCTAATGTTATAAATAATGAATTAATGACAATGACAATAAGAATGTTGTACCTTGTAATGATTTATTTGGTAAAACTGTAAATGAACGAGTGTTTTAAAGAAATGATGAAATCAACATAATTTGTTTTCTTACGACTTCCATGTTACGTTCGCAAACAGTTAATGTTAAATTATTATATTTGTTCTCTGTAGATGGTGCGCTATTTATTGATTGGCATACACATAAAACTACAGTAAATTGTTATTTATTAATAACAGGTGGTTAATAAATTAAAAAGTATTGAATGCGGTAAGTGGACATACTAGCTGGTTTATTTGCTTTCATTTTTATTCATAGTCCCCATAGAATGCATATTCTGTATTAATTTTTTAAGTATGTTATTCATTAAAAATTAATAACTAATCATTTTTTTACTTTATTAACTGTTACGCTGTAGAATTAAATACACACATATGTAAATACATACATGTTAGTGTTCATTTTAGTTTGTTATGCGTCTTTATAGTAACTAGCACCAACTATTGCTGCATTAATTTTTTCGTAAAAGTTTGCTCAAGGATATACACTTAAACATACCATCAGTTTATAAATATAATGGGTCACAGTTATTCAAATACGTTTCCTTTACTCGTATTCTAACTGTTAGTAGTTGTGTCACTCAAAAACCTATACACTTAATTACTTACCATATGTCTACTTTTAGCATCCTTAATATCAATGCGTCTTTTCTAATAAAACAACATGAAGAGTCATAAAAACCATGGCTGGTTATATATTACGAGCGCCAAACGTAGTTCGTAAAGCTATAAATTCAATATTTTTGTTACAAAATATACGTTAGAGACTGACCATAAACTAGGACATAGTGTGTAGCGGTTCGTGATAAAGCTCTTGGGGGGCTCTTAATATCACAATAGTAAGATTTATATAACACTCTTGTACCCCATCTGTGCTTGGGTGCAGTTTTCATCTAAATTCAGCAATGACTTTTGTAACACAAGACATGAACCTTTTGGATATACGTATTTTTAATACGTATACAATTTTAAGATAATTATCATCATTACACATACTGTTTATATTTGTTATTGTAAAAGATATAGTCACGTTCAATGGGTTCAGGAAAATAATGGCACACATCGTAACCACTTAAAAATGTCAAGTGTAATTAACAAAGCGTATTAAATATTATATGATTAAAGTTATTGTTTATTCACAAAATCAAGTCGTCTATATTTCTGCAAAATACAATTTTCGACAAAATTTTTATCAAATTTGCTCATTCGGTGGATTAAGTGATTATTCACTGATATCATTTAGAGCATTTAGACGATCATCGTAGATTGTTCATCGTATTTCTTACAAGCGTTGTAATTCGTTAAAGAGCGGTAAAATATCGTTGTGATTCAGCGGTAGACTCTAGAGCTGCCACATAATTTTAAATAATTTGACGGTATTGCTAAAGGTATCATTTAATCTACTGCTAGACAGCGAGAAAGCATGTTGAGACCATTTTTCCCGTTCAGTCCGTAACCCTTAGAAGCCCTAAGTCCTTATTCTACGCTCAGTAGACGATATTAAATATGGAAAGAGCGTGATATTATTAGAATAATATTATAGCCCTAAGCATACATGTATCTTACACTATACAGTTGTGTATAGTTGTACGATATGATAATAATAGAAAATCGTTAATCTGAAAAAGTTTATGACGTAATAGTTATTATCTCATAACAAAAGTGACTGGGAGGCCCGAAAGCTGCGATTATAAAAGGTAGACGGTAATGCGTAAAGGTTATGATGTGAATATAGGTGTTTCCACAAGTGTTAGAGTTCACTTCTAGTTTAATATTTGAACGCTTATCACCAGTTTAAAACAAGTTTGTAGTTTCATTTACATATAGGCTATAAGTGAACAATGCATGTAAGCTAACTTTTGTATCACTGTATTGTTACATTTACATAATAAGCACTTTTGAATAATTTGTTGAATGTGGCATGTTTTTTTCATTTTTTGCTATTTAAATAAGAGTAATTCTGCAAAAAACATTAACAAATCTTATAATTACTTGACTTTTCGTTTACTGCAAATAAGTTTTGGTTGTAGTGTATGGAGGTAACGTAATCATTTTTTACTTGTCATGTTGGACATTGTTTGTTTTGTGCCAAGCGGGAACTGAGAGATTATCTCGGTTTAAACAGTCGTAGTTCCGAGTCCCATTAACAGTACCCGTACAAACGTATTAATGTGTAAGCGTAATTATTGCACACTCTGGCGCGCCTGTAGTTTCCGTTTTAGCGCAATAAATCAACAGGTAATGACCGCCCACCGCGATACGTATATGTTACAACATAAGTATGTTGTAACAAAGAAACTTATTTATTTGAGTAAGGTACTATTGTCTTAGGAATATCGTCTTCTTCTTCTTTAACTTCCTTGTTAGGACTCTGCCCTGTTCTATAACAACGGTCCCACTTCCTGTCAATCCATCTCTTCTTTGGCCAACCAATGCTCCTATTGGTGTTAGTTTGGCTACCTCTTCCCTTTTTGCCTTTTTCACTAGCCTTGAGTCATCAATTCTTGATATGTGGTAATTCCATATCCTATATGTGTTACATAATAAATATGTGTTACATTACACGTTTCTCTTATACTATTTTTTGGCAACCTATCGTACCTTGTTTTTTATAGAGCCCTCCGTAATACAGTCAATTCTATAGTTTGTCGTTTTCTTTGAGTTGTTGCTGTATTTGGCTTAGTCTCTGGTGCATAAGATATTATTGGATGTATTGTGTTTTTGTAAACCCTAGTTTTTGCTTCTTGTGTAAGGTATTTATTATTCGATATAAACGTTATTCATACATCCAGCAATTTTCTTGCTTTCATCAATCGATCTTCAATTTCCTCATCTGTCTTATTCTTACTTGTAAGCCTTGTTCCTAAGTAGTCTATGTGCATTACTTGTTCTATTATTTGGTCATTCATTAAAAGCTTACACCTTAATGGGTAATGTTAAATTTTAATTGATTTTTTGTTCTATTCCGCTATCTTCATGTTACATTTCTGGCATTCTGTTAAAATTATACACAAGCCTTTGTAAGTCATTTTCGTTTTCCGCTATTAGTATAACGTCGTCTGCATAACACATAATATTAAACACACTACTGCCGTCCTAAATCCTCTAATTTTCTTTACCTCCTTAACACTTTCATCCATATTTGCATTAAAGTATATGAGACTTTGGAAATCCCACTGTCTAATCTCTTGTGTTACAGGTATGTCATCTGATAATTCGCCATTGGCTCTCACTAAACTGTTTGTGTAGATCTCTTTTATTAGCTTTGTGATGTCGATTGGGACTCTTCGTTCTTGTAAATTCTTAATAAGCTAATATTCTGTAATAGCTTGAGCTGCAAAACCTGTAGCATTACCTTAATTGTGTTTATTAAAGTGATATCTCTATAATTACTAGGTATTTTGTTATCACCCTTCTTGGAAACAGTTATCACTATGCTTGCCTTCAAATAAGATGGCACACTAAATGGTCTAGTTACCTTGTTAATTAGTTTAGTTACTTCTTCTTCTAACGCCTCCCCCCATACATTATAAGTTAATTATTAGTGTCATCTTCACCTTCTCCTTTCCTATTTTTCAGTTTCTGGATTATGTCTGGTACCTCTCGTTGGCTCACCACGGTTCCTGTTCCTTGCTGAACTTGTGATATCGTTGTTTCTATCACATCATCTTCTTCTGTGTCAAGAAGGTAGGCAAAGTATGTAGTCTATTGTGTTCGTAATATTTTATGTATCTGGAAGTAAGTTCTTATTTCTTTTCTTTTGTTGATTTCTCGAAAGATCTTCCGTATCTGTTTCATGCCAAACACGTTTAAGCTCCTTTGTGGATTTTTGCCAATAATGTCGCCTTATGGTTTTAATCTTTGCTTGTGCTTTATTCCTAACTTGTTTGTAATGATCATAAGATTCCGGTGTTTTCTTGCTTCTGTATTCTAGATATGCTTCCCTCCCACTTTTGAATGTGTACGATTATATTACTTATGATGAGAAAAATGTTGTTAGTACTTATACAGGTAATATGCTTGCTCTATTGGGTCCTTCACTCTTTCCACTGGTTTGTAACCTCCCCGCATATACCCGTGGTGCGTGTGTTACGGAGTCTCTCACAGGTATATGGGACCTACAGTTTAACGCCGGATACGAACGGCATATTTAGGGAGGGTTAATACTAGGCAGGATACCTCTCGCGAGTTTGCCATCACCTTATGAGGGGGAACGGTCGTATCTAAATCAGATGGCCCCCGGCGGGAATCGAACCCGCACCGACAGCGTAGCAGCGGCACGCGCTAGCCACTACGCCACGACCGCTTGCATGTTTGTTCTGAGATGGCTAAATTTATTTTTAACCCTATCCTGCAATGTAAGTCTACAGTAGCTTCTCAGTATCTCATTCCACGGCTTGCAATCTCTTGCTCATATGTTACTTGGTCTTCCACACCTCAGTCTCGTATGCTAAAATACTTTCCATTATAATTTTATATATTTTAATTTTTATTACTGGTCTAATTTGATAGCTTCATGACGTAGAATGTAAATGTCTGGTCACTGCCCTATACGACTGTTTCTCCTGCCCTATACGACTTTTTATTTCTGCTACAATTGTACCGTTTATATAACAGTGACACCCAGGCATTAGTATGAATCGTCTCCCTTCACAACTCTCCGTTTCAGCAAAACATATTTCTGCATGTATTTTTGACAAAAATATATTCAGGATTATTTTTATCTAAGTATCGTTGAGTTAATTTTTCTATTATTCGTCTAATTCTGTAAGCATACAACAGACGTCATCCTTATGACGTATAGACCTTATGGTTAAGACGTATAGTTACCACTTTTACACGGATCGTCGTGTTGTACAGTAAAAACAAAATAATGATACCAGATGAATTAATAATTATAGCTTTAATTTCAGTTAAAAATAAACAAAGACCGTCATATTCAGTTCCTCAAGATAAAGATTGTCCATCACACACTAAAATAACAAACAATAAATGTCACCTTGTTGATAGTACCCCACAGGCATGGTGTGCATGGAAACACTAGAAGCTATCTCAGAGTCGTAGTACACACGCCGCAGGCAAAATACGACCACGTCACGAAAGATGAATATATCATGGGAGTAAGTATTTTAATCTTTAGCGTATTTATTCATATAGGACGTTTAACGAAATTAGTATAAATATTTGACAAAATTAATGGTCATATATAGCATGAGTATTATATCAGAAGTAGGAAAGAAGTCATTTCAAGAGAATATACTATTCAGAATTGAATATGTAAATACAGAGAGCTTAAGTGCAGAGAGTCTGTGTCAAGTCAAACATGACGCCTTAAAGGCAGTGTACAGGTGAATATTTTACAAGTTAACATCATTGCGCAAAATTCTGACATGCGTTATCATTTTTCAGTAGGTGTACGTGTACATGACTCACTTGTAAAAAATGGTAATGAAAAATCCGTAGTGAAAAATGGTATGGAGAAATACGAATTATTGAGATAAGTTTTTTTTCACTTAGTTTACTATAACCTAAAGGCAATTCGTATACCATTGTATACTCAGTTGGGATTGTCAAACAGATAATAGGGTATAACGGATTTTTCATTACCATTTTTGACAAGTGAGTCATGTACATGTACACCTACTGAAAAATGATAACGCATGTCAGAATCATTATTCCGCAAAATGATGTTAACACGTAAAATATTCCCCTGTACACTGCCGTTAAGGCGTCATGTTTAACTTGACACAGACTCTCTGAACTTAAGCTGTCTGTATTTACACATTCAATCCTGAATTGTATACTCTCCTGAAATGAATTCTTTTCTACTTCTGAGATAATGCTTATGCTATTTCTGACCATTAATTTTAACAAATATTTATACTAATTGCGTTAAACAACCTATATGAATAAATACGGTTAATATTAATGTGCTAACGCCTCAGTGTACTACGGTATTGTCATAGCTTCTAGTGTTTCCCAGCACTCCTGTAACTTACGCAGTTATTCTTGACGCCTAACTTGAAAAAGGGTAGATTCTTCTCGACTTCTTCAGGGTATAATATAACCGGCCAGCGCCCGGGAAAGTTGAATAATACAACTGTACAACTGTTGGAATATTGTAGTGAGTTATCAGAGTTATTGTAAATGTCACTTGATGTTTAGTGAAAGTGATTACTGTATATTGTTTTACTGCGGCACTATCAACAAGGTAACATTTATTGTTTCTCATATTAATCTGTGATGGGCAATCTTTAGCTAGAGGAACTGCATATGAGTGTCTTTCTTTATTTTAACTATAACTAAAGTTGTAATTATCATTTTGTCCGGTATCAATTATTTTGTTTTGACTGTGCAACACTACGATCCGTGCAACAATGGTAACAAATTTTTTCTCATAACTTATAACACAAAGATGACGTCTGATATATGCTTACAGAGTTACACGAAGAATAGCCTACAACAAGTAGCTCAAATATAGATAAAAATAAGACTGAATATATTTTCGTCTGAAATACATGCAGAAATACGTTTTGCTGAAACGGAGAGTTGAGAAGGGAGACGATTCATACAAATACATTGTTGTTACGGTTACAAGAACGGTACAACTGTAGCAGAAATAAAAGTCGTATAGGACAAGAGAACCCAGTGACCAGACATTTACTTTCCACGTCATGAACCAATCAAATAAGACCGGCAATAAAAATTAAAATATATAAAATTATAGTGGAAATTATTGTAATATACGGGACTGAGGTGTGGAAGACCACAGACCATATGAGCAAGAGATTGCAAGCCGTGGAATGAGATACTGGAAAAGGTGCTGTAGACTTAGATTGCAGAATACGATGAAAAATAAATTTAACCCTCTCAGAGCAAACATATTACCTGTATAAGAACTAACAACATTTTTCTCATCATACGTAATATAATCGCACACATTCAAAAGAGGAAGCATACCTAGAATACAGAAGCAAGTAAACACCGAAATCTTATGGTCATTACAAACAAGTTAGGAATAAAGCACAAAGATAAAAACCATAAGGCGACAGTATTGCCAAAAATCCACAAAAAGCTTGAACTTAATCCGTTTGACATGAAACAGATAGGGAAGATAATAATAAATCAAACAGAAGAAATAAGAACTTACTTCCAGACACATAAAATATTACTAACACAATAGACAACATACTTTGGCTACCTTTTTTACACAGTAGACGACTATGTGATAGAAACAACGATGTCACAAGTTCAGCAATGAACAGGAACCGTGGTGACCCAACGAGTGGTACCAGACATAATACAGAAACTAAAAAATAGGAAAGCAGAACGTGAAGATGGCATTAATAATTAACTTATAAAGTATGGGGGCTAGCGTTAGAAGAAGAAATAACTTAACTAATTAACAAGATAATGTGATGAGTTAGACTGCCATCTGATTTGAAGGCAAGCATAGTGATAACTGTTTCCAAGAAGGGTGATAACAAAATACCTAGTAATTATAGAGAGATCACTTTAATAAACACGACAATTAATGTAATGATACAGATGTTGCAGCTTAAGGTATTACAGCATATTAGCTTATTAAGATTTTACAATAACGAACGAAGAGTCCCAATCGACATCACAAAGCTAATAAAAAGAGATCTACACGAACACTTTAGTGAGAGTAAAAGCTAATGGCGAATTATCAGATAAGATACCTGTAACACAAGAGATCAGACATGGGGATTCCCAAAGTTTCATTCTATTTAATGTAGATATGGTGAAATTATTAAGGAGATAAAGCAAATGGGAGGATTTAGGAGCGGAGAAGTGTGTTTAATATTATGTGTTATGCAGACGACGTTATACTAGGTAGCGGAAATGAAAATGACTTACAAAGGCTTGTGTATAATTTTAACAAAGCTTTCCAGAAATATAACATTAAGATAGAGGTAGAGAAAACCAAATAAATTATAATTTTACATTACCCATTAAGGTGTAAACTTGTGATGATTGACAGAATATTATAACAAGTAATGCAGATAGACTACTTAGGAACAAGGCTTACAAGTAACAATAGGGCAGATGAGAAATAGAAGATCGATTGATGAAAGCAAGAAAATTGCTGGATGCATGAATAACTATTATGTAGAACTCCAATGACGTTTGCAGAGAATTTGATTTTATTACACTCACGTCAAGTGCATTAGTCAGAAAGATAATACTGGTTTGTGAAATTCTACTTTAATTAAAAACAAAACGTGGCAGAAAATATTAAAATAAAAAACAACCTGAAAACATCAGATGTTTTGTTTACCACAAAACGGACACTAATTTAACACTAAAAATAGTATTATAATATTAAATTGAAATTTCGTATATCGTAAATTACTAGGATATTTCTAAACTTGATAAAGGAAATTTCGTAGACCTGATAAGTTGCAGTACATAATTACAGAACTTACCGAATGATATAAATACTTACAGAAATTAGAAATAATTGTAATAATTTGGTGTAATATAGATAAAATCTAATTCTGTACCATGGATACGTGTTGGCGAAAAGGAAACTGCTGGTGCAGTACGGATATTAAATACGCTCATATTCTACGTGACGTGTACACCAGCGCGGACTATTACACACACACACACATTGTATAAAGATTTTCAAGCTACAGCACTACACACGTTTTCGATGTTTCACTTTAGTTTGTGTACAGACGTAGCGTAGCTAGATTATGAATGTTTAAGTTTTATGTTAGTAAATTTTCTTTAGCAGAATATTAAATGTTATAAAATTATTACACTGCTTAAAGCATGCAATATTTTTCTGCGCACGTGCTGATTGTAGTTTTATTGGTCTTTTGATTTACAGGTTTTGTGTTGTTATTGAGTGAAAATGTTAAAGTTGCATTCAAAATACAGTAATAACATTCAACGGAGAAATGTTAGCAATACAATTTAAGACCTGTTTTACACGGTATTTCATATTTTATTAACAGTAACTGATATAAAAATAGTGTTAATTTAATACCATCATTTAAAGGTTTAGCCCAATTATTTTGCATACGAGTGTAGAATATAGATTTGCGTATAAGCATCCTATAGGATCGTTTTTCGCAACAGGGTAACTGCAAATTATAAAACCTCGAAAGGTAGAAATGGAAATGGACCAGTGGGATCAAGCCACAAGTCATAAAATTTCAAACACTATATAAAGTATCAGTATAGAGGAGATTCGATTAAGCTTCTGT
Organism: Magicicada septendecula; assembly: GCA_034769895.1. Lineage (NCBI taxonomy): Eukaryota > Metazoa > Arthropoda > Insecta > Hemiptera > Cicadidae > Magicicada > Magicicada septendecula. The sequence continues at coordinate 273,895,051 of CM068374.1, forward strand.
CAAGTATGCCTTAACGTACCGCTTCATCACTAGACTAGACGAGAACAGTATTACAAGATAAGTCTTATATTGCTTGAAGGAGAAAAAAGAAATCCTTTGTCTTCTAGTTGGGATAATTAGTAACAATTTTTACTTATAAATATATCACTTTGGCTGGAAGTGTATAACGTAATGAAATGAAAAGAAGTTTAAGTAACTTAAAGATTTCATAGAACCTAGTTGTTAGAGCATTAAATCTATATATATAAAAGCCAAATACCACTAACTGATTCATCCACTCACTCATCACGAAATCTCCATAACTATAAAGCCTACAAACTTGAAATTCGGCATGTATATTCCTCCTGGCTTCTAGGTGCTCGCTAAGAAAGTGTTTTGAAAACTAACACCTAACCGCGAGAAAACGCGAAAAAAGTTAAACACCGTGACACCGATACTGCAGCTTTTTTTCAACTGTACGCTTCCTGGAAGTCTAATTTTTATTTTTGTACGTTCCTTTAGGCTTTTGGGTAGTCACTAAAACAGTATTTTTTCATCTAACATATAACCACGAGGAGGTGCGAAAATAATCGCGAAACAGTTCACCCTGACACTCTATTCCTTGCTGTGTGTCGTTGAGGGTTTATTTTGAATTCCAAGTTCGGCACATATATTCCGAACAGGGTACGGAGACACTGTTTGGCCAGTTGCATACGAAAGAGATCCAAGCAAACAAAATAAATCCTGTTTTGATTGTACTACATATTTTTCAATACTGGTGTAACACAGCACGTATATGTTGTAGCATAACAGAATTATCACCTCAAAGTTTAACTTAATACGACATGAAGAAAGAAGAAAATGTCAATAGTGAGTGAGAAAAAATAAATGGTTAAAAAATAAACTAAAGAAGCTGATCATTAAGTCGATAAAATGTTAATAAAATTAAACTGAATAACAAAGAAAACTCTTGGTCCATATATAAATAACCAACTATATAAAACCCCAGTACAACAGCAGTATACCCAGTAGGTTGGGGAGCAGTAAATAAAAAGACAAAGGTAAAAAGTAAACAAAATATTAATAAGGGGAAATTTATTAAATTAAGAAGCAGAAAACCCCAAGATACAAAACCAATAATAAATTAATAAGGAGCTGTAAATGATAAAATAAATGAAACCGAATAATCAAATCAGATTCATTGAATTAATAATATAAGGACATGAAACCACAAGATAAGGAAATACTTATATAATAAGAAGGAAGAGACAAAATATGTCAAGTTTCATAAAAGGAATATAGAAACAAGAAAGGATATTCACTAAAACATTATGATGAACGAATATACCCAATTTTTACATAATTGAAACCAATGATAAATGTCAGACCAAATAACTCAAGTTACAGGATACAATGCAATTAAAATAAAATTGTAAACTAAAATGTAAGACTAATTTAAGAACAGAGTGAAAACAAACCAAAAGACTACCATTAGTGTAGAAACCAACCAAAACTTACCATAGTGTAAAAAATTATTTAAAAAGACTACCATTAGTGTAGGAAATGTAAGGTGAAATACCGTAATAAAAACAATACCAGTTAGAGACTACAGTGAGTGTAGAGAATAATAAGTGACACACTATAATAAAGAATATGTAGGAAATAGAAATCAATTAAAAAGACTACCATCAGTGTAGAGAAATACCCTATAAAAAAACCTAAGAATAAAAGACAGTCTAATGACTAAGAATAGTTTTAGTGATAAGAGTGTTTTACAAGATTAGGCATAATAAAAATATAAGAGGTATAAGATGTTTCTATTTTATTGTTTTATCAAATTAGGTATAGTAAGTACAAAAGACAATTAATAACTGAAAGTGTCATTAGTAATAAGATGTTTTAATATGATTAAATTTGTTATAAAAGGAAACAAAAACAAAGGACAGTCAATGACTGAAAGTATTGCTAATAATAAGATGTTTCCATTATAGTTCAATAATATATAACAAAATAATAGGCATAAGATATTTTTGTTATGATTAAGTGATATAAAAAAATTAGTAGATATAAGATATTCTGTTGTATTTGAAATAATGTTCAATAATTTCCAAGTTTGTTAAGGCAGAGAAGGCAAGTAGGTAATATGAATATTGTATTATTATTAAACTGTAAACCATATAAAGAGTAATAGGGCAAAATAACTAACAAACTTCAATAGAAAAACAAAACAGCATTTTAAACCAAAATCAACTATCATAGAGTCAAACCCAAATAAATAAATTCAATCAAACTGTATATAATGAATAGAAACTAGTCCATGCAAAACAAAGATATGAAAATGTAATCAGTACAGAAACAAATATTAACAAACGTAATGACAAAAAAATAAAATTAACTTTATTTGGAAATGTGTAATACTAGGCCTAAGGGGTACTCAACTCAGATAAAAAGTAAATTAATCAATATTGGAGTATTATAACAACAAATTATTAACAACAAGCAATAATCATGGAGTGAGTAAAATTATTTAAAGGAAATATTAACATAAAATCACTTGTAAACCATTTAATTACTAAAATTGTAAAAAATACAAGGCTTATAATCAATATCAAAAATTGTAAATTTTAGGCTTATCTGAACTCAAAACAGACCCAGTTATATATCAAATTATGTAAATTTAGCTTAAGAGTATTGCTGAATAGTTAGATTTTCATAAAATTAATAAATAATTAAGTTACACCGATAAATAGGAAAACTTGTCATGTATTTTTATGAGTTGAAATCAAATCCAAGACATGTAAATTTTTAAAAAACGATGGGAAGAGGAATAAGACATTTTATAAATTACCACAAAAACGACGAGTTTAAGTCATCAGTCTATTGTTACTCGTGAATGTGTACAGATCAGAATTTACGGACGGAAGATCTAAAAATATAAATAGTGCAAAAAACCTAGAAAAATGTTACAGAGGTTACCAAATGGAAAATAACACCACTACATAATAACCAAAACTGAACCAGAACAACAGTAATACTAATATTCAGTACGAGTACGAGAAATCAACCGCTATTTTGAGAAAAATTTAACAAATATTATCTGGACACGAACTCAACAGATTTGAACACAGAACACTGCACCAATAAACTATCACAGAACAACATCGCCGAGGAGGGAAGAACACTTCACACCATTTTCCAGAGGTACTACGACATCGCAGAGGAAGGAATCCACATTTATATTTGAGGGAGCAGACCGAACATCGCAGTCGGCGTGTGTTGCAGAATCCGAGGTGACGGCAGCCATTTCCATTTGCTCAGCGACCACCAAGGACACTGCTTCGACGAGTCAGTGATGTCATTCTACGAATTGGTTCGAATCTTTACTTAATAATTGACAATTTTCAGAATCCTGTTATTTTTTAGCGAATAATAATTTATTTTAAGATAATTGTAAGTATTGTATCTTGTTCTTTGCCCTCTATGACCATTTCGACAGTTAAAAGAACTCAAAATAATTAATTTTGTAACATTATATTTTGCCATTTTTTTCACAATCGACCTGAGCGAATCTCAACCAATGCCATAGGCGATGCGCGTAAGATTGGCGCACAAATTCAAATTTTAAGAAATAAACATCAGAATTACTCAATTACTTTGTGTTCATAATTATTTGTATGATAAATATTAGCTTTTTCTTTCTTCTAAACATAATTTAGAACTATTATAGAAATATATCAGGAAGAAGAAGAAGAGGAGCTAAGTTAGAAAAGAGAATACTTGATCCGACTACATAACAAGATTATCTCTAGTGAACAAATATTTTAAACACACAATAACTAATTTACTCACATTAAAGTAATTAAAAATTTATAATTAATTAATTGTTTAATTAATTAATTGACCAAACACAAAATATATATATATATATAAAACATTAATAAAAAAGAAAAAAATTTTTAATTAAACTTATAAACACAACCAAATTTTTTCTTATCAACATAATACATCAATCATCATTATTTATTTGTTTTATTACAATATATATAAAAGCTAAATACCACTCACTGACTCATACACCCACTCATCACGAAATCTCCAAAACTATAAAGCCTACAAACTTGAAATTCGGCACGTATGTTCCCCTTGGCTTCTAGGTGATCGTTACGAAAGGGTTTGGAAACTTTAACGCCTAACAGCGAAAAAAACGCTGAAAAACGTGTCACCGATAATGCAGCTTATTTTCTTTGGGGAGTTACTAAAACGGTATTTTTTTCTAACTTATAACCACGAGGATACGCGAAAATAATCGCGAAACAGTTCACCCTGTCCCTCTTTTCCTTGCTATGAGGTGTTAAGGGTTTATTTTGAGTTCCAAGTTCCGTGCATATATTCCGAACAGGGTACGGAGACGCTGTTTGACCAGTTGCATACGAAAAACGTTCAAGCAAACATAATAAATCATGTTTCGATTGTACTACAAATGGTTCAATGCTGGTGAAACACAGCACGTATATGTATGCCTATCTATACATATAAAAGCCAAATACCACTCAGTCATACACTCACTCATCACAAAATCTCCATAACTATAAAGCCTACAAACTTGAAATTCGGCACGTATGTTCCTCTTGGCTTCAAGGTGCTCGCTAAGAAAGGGGTTTGAAAACGTTTTACGCCTAACAGCGAAAAAACGCGAAAAACCGCTAAAAACCGTGTCACCGATAATCCAGCTTTTTTTCAACTGTACGCTTCCTGGAAGTCTAATGTTTATTTTCTACTTTCCTTTAGCCTTTTGGGGAGTTACTAAACCAGTATTTTTTCATCTAATCTGTAACCACTAGGAGGCGCGAAAATAATGGCGAAACAGTTCACCGTGTCACTCTATTCCTTGCTATTTGGCGTTGAGGGTATATTTTGAGTTCTAAGTTCGGGACATATATTCGTCTTGGCTTCTGGGTCCTCGCTAAGAAAGCTTTAACGCCTATCCGCGAAAACCGCAATACTGATAATGCCGCTTTTTTAATTGTATCCTTCCTGCAGTACGTTTTTCCACCACCTTCACGAGAGCAAGCAGCCGTTGTCGCCAACCGTGAACACCTGAGGAAACTGTCTTATGATTATTGTATTAGCTTTTTCTTTCTTCTAAACATAATTTAGAACTATTATAGAAATATATCAGGAAGAAGAAGAAGAGGAGCTAAGTTAGAAAAGAGAATACTTGATCCGACTACATAACAAGATTATCTCTAGTGAACAAATATTTTAATATTAGACCGTTCAGCTGTCCGAAACCGTTGCTGTGAATGTTCCAAAATTAAATTAAGAACAGAGGAAAGTCTACGATGAAATTATGCACAGCATTGCTTCTGATTCTGGGCAGTTGATCTTTCTTGACGTTCCTGGTGGCAGTAGCAAAACGTTCTTGATCAATCTGTTGCTAGCCGCAATTAGGGGCGAAAGGAACATCGCCGTTGCCGTTGCTTTCTCAGGTATTGCAGCTACCTTGATCGACGGAGGCAGGACGACTCACTCTGCCTTCAAGTTACCTCTCAACGTGAATCATTCTGAGTCTGCACTTTGTAACATCTCTAAGCAGAATGACATGGCTCAGGTGCTTTGAGAAGCCAAAGCTATTGTGGGATGAGTTCACCATGGCCAATAAAAGAGGTATTAAGGCTCTGAACAGGACGCTCCAGGACATTAGGGGCCGCAACCGTCTTATGGGTGGAGTTACGGTGCTTTTGGCTGGTGACTTCAGACAGGGGACACGTGCAGATGAAGTCAAGGCCTGTCTCAAGTCATCCCTCTTATGGCCTAATGTCAAAGTCCTGTCCTTGAGAGTTAACATGCGTGTCCACCACCAACGTGACTTCAGGGCAGAGGAGTTTCCTAACTTATTGCTTGATATTGGTGATGGCAAGATTTTGGAAGAGGAGGGAAGAATAAATATTCTTGGTAACCTGTGCTATGTTGTAGAAGATCTGATCAGCTTCAGTAACAGAATATACCCCAACATTCATCAGTCAAGAGAGGATTGCACTTCATGGCTGAGGGAAAGAGCTATTCTCACTAAAACAAACGACTCAGCCAACAGCATCAACAACTTTCTGTTGGAGAAAGTGCCGCCTGAGCATATGAGGTATAAGTCTGTGAACTATGTGGTGGAGGTCGAGGATGCTGCACATTATCCTGTGCAGTTCTTGCATACTCTCGACCCACCAGGAGTACACGGAGATCTGAAGCATAGGCACCGGTCAAAAGTGACGCCTAAATACTTCGCAGCCTGTTTCCATAAGATAAGAGATGGAGAAGGTAATTTAGCTGAAGTGAGAAAAGAATTACCTTGGACTTGAAATTTTTATTAGAATTCTGATTGAAGAATATTAAGTTAAAAAATGATAATAAATTAACTACTTATTAGCAGAACTAAATTCTCTAAATTTGAGCAAGATTTCTCCAAGTTCTAAGACTTCCAGAAGTTTTATGATTCTAATGAATTGCCTCAAAAACAGACTAACCGCAACAAATGTTACGAGTGAACAAAAAAATCATTTAAGTTACATTAAACAATTATCAAATACCTGCGTCAGCTGTGGGTCTACGTTTAAGTTGACAGTGGTATAACTAGAAGTCAGGTCTCTTTTTAAAAATGAAATAGATCACTTGATGTCTATCATATTTGCCTGTGATATCTGAAAGAAGAAAACAAAATTACAAAGCATGAAGAATGGGTGATGAAATATAGTTGCCAGAAGTTGAAGAATATACTACAAGAACAATAAATTCTGCCTAAAAGTATCTTTCACATTATATGAAAATATACCTACACTAACCGTGTTTTGAAAATGGAAAAGTTTGATTTGTATTTAGAATCTAAAAATTTAAATTTAAAAGTATTTAAGAGCCGAATATTAGTCTAAAATATTTTTTGACGTAGTAAGACAATACCTTAGCCAAATGGATATTTAAGAGGTATACATATAACTTTAAGGTACAGGCCTATAGCAGTACCACAACATGTCTCATTAAGTACAGAAAAAGTATAGTGTATGATAATGTATAGTAAGGAATAATTCATTTTATGTGCGAAATCATACCTGTTACACTTACATTATTATAATCTGTATGCTTATATTTGTTTCATTTACTCATTATAACATCGCCATGTCTGTGTACTTTCAACGATCGGAGAGTAATATTAATAGAACAAACCAGACGTTTCTTTGGTGTACTGTCTTACAAACAAATATTGTGTTTGATGCGACTTTAAACAGAAAGTACCCAGTAGAATGACAAAGCCTAACGGAAAGCGTGAGAATCGTTTAACAGAAATGCTGGAAACACGTCATCCCATTACTTACGCTCCAGTTATTTAGAAAATAGCTTTTCCAACGAGGTTGCACACAAGCACATGGATCTGTTTACGACTATAAGTTCTTATTGTATTTGAATAATTCAAAGCATACCATGCAGAGATGGTTGTCTTTCAAAAATCACAAAATCTAACATTTTTAGCTTACACGTTTGTTTTCATAGACAATAATGTACTTAAAATGTAGTTTACATGTGTTCATTTAATAAGAATTAAATAGATCAAACATAAAAACAAAATAAAAGATTTTGTTCAATTATATCTTTTTTGAGTTCCAAATTTTGAAATTGAAGATTATAAAACCCGAAAATGGTCTTACACAGTGTACTAAAACCTGCCTGGGGCGGCAACAACTTGGTAGTGTTATGCTAAAATATGTCAATATAGATCCTGTGAATTCCGATTAAACACCGAACTAAACAGAGAGAAGGTGAAGGGTTGTTTCAGATACTATGAGTAAAAAGATATAATGCTATTTTCTATACAGAATATTACATCTACTGGGAGGACAGGAAAAGAGTAGAAGTAGGAATACCTTAGAAATAGCCCTATGTTTATCATTTTTTAATTTATGTTCTTGTGTGATGTATATCTATAAAAACTATTTGTGGCCATCAGTTCGTTCTTACTTACTGCAAGTGACGTCAGAAATGGAATAATAAATAGTTAATTAATCTTAACATGACCAAAAACGAATGGTAATATCAATTTATTAACAGAAATTGTGACTCGGACGACTATTCTGTAAACAAAGTATACATTTGAAGTACATTTAAAAATTTTTATCAATAAAGTCATAACAAAATAGTAAAATTTATGAACAGAAACAAGTCGGTTTGAAGTATGAAAACTAATTAGTTGTTGTAGTCCAGTCCCTTCTGTGAATCAGAATGCACCGGAAAGGGTATAGTCCCTCCTTTTTTTACGTAATTTAACCTGGAATATTTATAAACTTCATTTTGAGTCTAGGTCTATTTTTAATGGTTGGACAACTGGTAAACAAGCGGTTAATCTGGAGTTGTCTTTCCAACGCAAAACAATTAGCCTTCTAAGGTTACTGCCCGACTGAAATATGGATATCACTGTCATAATGACAACATTGGAACAATGTTATGGACAGTCTTCTACAAAGTGTCTGCAGGTGCCAATTAACAATGAAGACCCAACAAAGTGGAGAGTGATTGTACCTATGTCGCGGTATCTCAGGAATACCGCATCTTTGTGTGCCTACGTGACGCCTTGCACGTACTGTCTGGCCGCGACCAGATGATTGAAGCAGCTCTCCCCCACCACGCTGCCGCTTGTAAGCGATGTCGGGTAAAATACGTGTACTAGCCGTTTGGTTTGCCTACGCTACTCTGTGTGCCGTGTTTGTGTGTTATCTTACTTCCTGTCGCCAGACTGTCTCCGTATAACATTCCAGTTAGATAATTTAATAATTATCTTTGGAACCAATGTGGACAATAATAAATCTACTGGTTCCACTAATATAATGTTTTCGGCGACGCCCGTTACACCTGGCCCTTTCCAGCATTTCCGGAACGTGATATTTGAGTCTGCCCAAGTTTCATCGAGGAAGAAAATCTGTTGCTGTTCTTCTCGATACCTCTTCATTTTCATCAGATAACTGCACCGCCAATCAATGATGTCATTACGCTCTACTAGCAATTTTCTTTTACTGCAGGACCGTTTCCACTTAAACCCCATATCGTGCAATAATTGTCTAAGCTTTGTTTTGCCGTATGGGAAATTATTTCTCTCTTTCAGTGTAGCCAGCAGTTTCCTGACGGAAGGCACAATTTGTAATTTCCAAAGCTGTCAGTCACAACAGGCACCCTTGTTTGTGTTTTCTGTGGTGACTTTAGATCCCCTCTTGGAGAATCTGTCCTTTCTTTCCTAATTCGTCTAATAGTTGCTATCCCTTTTCTCGTATAAAGGGGTGCTCTCTTTTTAGGGCAAGTAATTCGTGCCAGCAGAGTTCCTGAACTAGCCTCCTGTACACATGTTTCTATCATGTTGCTGACAACGGTGCGCTCCCTACTGCGAATTACCTTCCGGTTTGTTTTCGGAGTTCTGAAGCTAGTAGTAGGTGTTGACGTAAGTTTTTGTTGTTCCATGTTTTGAAAACGCACAAAAATAACAGTTCACTGTTTAAAATTTGCTGACAACGAAGTAAATAATAAATTTAATAACGATAACAACGAAGCAATAATACATTTTAAACGAAGCAACGAAGTAAATAATAAATGTAATAACGATAACAACGAAGTGTTCTCGAAGAGCGCAAACAAATTTCTCTTGTGACAGCCACGCGAGGAATGCGTGAACGCATTAAGAGATCAAGAGACGCGCTAATTGCCGGGTGGGGGGGACTAGTTTGATGAGGTAATGTTCTCAGCTTAGAGATTACAGCACCCCCACTTAGCCAGCCGTAGTGCCCGGCCTGCTTCTACCACCTTACCCACTGATCGATCTTCAATTTACGGCCAGACAGTATATTCGCGCGGCAAAAATACGGGACGCTCTGGTTTTTCGAGGTGCCCCTTTCACACGTTACTGGACTACTCTTCTGCTACGGTGGTCCAATGTGACACTACAGTGTTAGGCGGCGAAGTATAAATTCTGAATTTTGTAGCGGCCCAGTTCAGTTTGAGACCGGCGATATTAGTGAGTTTGTTATTGTGACTGGCAGAAAGTGACTTGCATGTTAATTAGTACGAATGTCTAATAAAGTGATATTTATCGTTGAGCGTTGGCCAATTTAACTTGAGTTATCGTGACTTTGTTGGTTTCTCATTGTTGTTTGATACTAACTGAAGTGTCTAATTAAACCCGACGTACGACATCATATATCTTTCTTAATATTTAGACGTAGCCTTCAGTCACAGTCTGTATTCTACAAGAGTTAAATTGAGGCTGGCGGTTACTGACTAAAGCAGGGCGCACAATTGACACTGTTGCGCACGTGTCAACTGTAAATGATGTTGGTTTCCCTTCCGTAAATCCATTAAAGGTCAAGGTTCCAATGGTCTTTCGAAGGGTGGAAACCTTTCGCTGTTCCGTAACCTAATTTCTCTAATTTGTGTGATTACGGAATTTCTGTATTTTTCTGTACTATATTCTTTCAACAATCTGCCTGTAGATTACCTACAAGCATATCACTTCGGTTTTGTGTTAACTTCCCACCGTTCAAATCTTTCTAGCGCTATAGACTTAAACAATTTTTTTTTTTATTATATAATTTCTTTTTTGCATTCGTTGTAACGGTAACGCGACTCTGAAATTTTCTGATTACAGTGTAATGACAAACTCATTAATGCAGCGGGTCGCTGATGTTGCAGCTTCAAATTCAAGGGCGTAAACAAGAGCTTCCAAGCTTCTGAGCGCGAGCTGGCTATTTCGATATATTACCAGTCGTAACACTTGATGACATTCACTATCCCTGACACCATCGATAAAGGTAGGGGGATCAATTCGCGTCCGGACGGTTTCCTGTGTTTCAGGATAAACCCACCTCATCAATCGGTGGACATTTGCTTCAAACTCCGAGATTATTTCTTGAATGCCTGGGTCTCCTCGAGTTTAGCCACCAAATGATCGTTACAGACATTGTCGACGAGTGAATTTTGGCACTGACATTACGAAAGCCTACGGGCCGTTGTGAGAATATCCTGATTGTTGGCTAAGAGGAGATACAGTTTTTTACGGTTGAAATGATAGGGACATCCACTTGTTTAAGTAAGTGAAGCTGGCCGAAAAAGGAGTCAAGAGGTGTTGGTGTTTCATGGGCAAATGGAAGAAGAACTAGTTGAATTTGTATGATGACAAGAAAAGTGATTGAATAAACAACTATAGTTGTCGAGAAAAAGCTCTTGCCTATTCCTGAGTTAGAGAGCGCTTGGAGGAGAAGTTTCTGAAGAGAACGTTACGTAAGTACCGGTTGTTGACGAACGCCAAACAGACTGTGACCAGCGTATACCATTATTCCTAATGACGCATAGGTACACGACACAACCGGTATGAATCCAGCAAAATTGATGTATGGCTGGGAGATTCATAAGCTCATAGGCTAACTTCACATACATAACTACACGTAAAACTCAAACGCATTCATAACGTACTTCCAATTTGTGATATTAATAATACATCTTCTACAACCAAACACAGTGCAGGCATAAATATTCATTCTAATTATAAAAACTAGTCAACTAACATTAATTGTTTTGTGCTATCGTCAATCACAAACAATATTCTGGCTCACGAATTAACACTACTAACTTGAACAATTGTAGTTATAATCAGTAGGCAGATAAACATTTTAACGTTATACAGGTGTAATCATCGACCCTGAATTTATATATATTTATTGACCATTGGCAGAGCCACAAGGGTAAAAATTATCCATTCATTCCAGAGATCAAACTATGTTCGATAGTTACTGGTACCATCGACCAAGTCTCATGATTAAAATCGAAAAGTGGCAACATCTTTAGTCGTGCCAAGTATTCTCATTTTATTGTAACCGTTTTGGAAGTAGAAGAAATCCAATTCAACGAAATGGAAAGCGATGAGACAGACTTCAAGGAAGTTGTTTACCTTCTAAGGACAAAGGCTTATCTAATATTAGAGATTACTTAACTAATGCGGAACACGATTTCACTACTTAGAAAGAATACTTGAAAAAAATGGAATTCTGCGAAAGGTTTCCACGGATTTCATGGACAAATATTTGAGCTTTCGCCACATGAAACTAATCAATCAACGTGAATTGAATAACAACTGAAACACTTGAAAACCTTATTAGTTATCACATCGTGCTGCCCAAAAGGTAACTAGTTTCACGACGAAAACAAATGTAGGGTTTGATGCAAATCTTTAAGCGGCATAACTACGGGCGGACCAGCCATGCAACGGGACCTGTTTTGTATCATTATCAGGTTTCGAACTCACGAATATGTTATGAAATATGTATCGCACATTGTCACATACCACGTCGACGCATACATCAAATATGTATAGTCAAGTCAGTGCTTAACTGAATGACTGTGATCTGCGACTGTTTCTGTGACGCGTTCATCCGGAAAAAAGAGATAAGGCATTATCGTGATTCAACAGACGCGCTGAGCTGCATTCCTTACCACTAGATGCTATACATTGGACAAGAAAATTCAATAGTTTTTCCGCTAGCATTGGAAACGATCTGAAGAGACTTCTACACTGACGACCTATTAACAGGAGCAAAGAACTTGGGCCAGGCTGTTCAGCTTATGC